>CM061062.1:292897165-293521906 GCA_030762895.1 Sophora flavescens
TAGGGTTTCATTTTTTTTTAACAACAACAACACAACTACTTGGTTCATAAAGATGATAAGATGAAGTTAGTTTCACAAGTCTTGATCATCCTAAGAAACTATGATCCAAGTTTCAAGTAAAAGAGAAAATTGGTTTTCAACTTTCAACATAACCATGGCAAGAAGGAAATGAAGAAGATGATCATGAACAAGAGCATATGACAAGAATCTTACCCAAGTAGAAGATAAATGAAGAAGGTGATGAAGACTTGATGAAATCCTAGAGGAAACTCCAACAACTTTGCTCTTCAAAATGTGATAAAAGGATGAAGAAAATGAGAGTTTTGGGGGGGGGGGGGGGGGTCTTAGATATTTTAAGGCTTAGTTTGCCTTAGGTAATTCCAATTAATGGGTTTTCAAACAATATAAAACTATATAGATAAAGTTATCATGATGTGACAATTTTCACGAGTCCTCTCAATCACTTCCACCATCTCTGCTCCATATTATCTCCGCACCATCCTCAGCTCTGTCGTTTACCCGATTGAAGATTTTTACGCACGTTCCGTTTGGTTATTTCGCCCGAATAAAATATAATATTTATTTTAGAGCGAAAATATGGAAATGACTCATATCTCTTAAAAAGAGATGAAAATTATTGATCTTTCATTCATTTTTCAAAATTAGGTTTTCTGATCAGTAATTTATACTGTCAGTTAAAACACAGACCAGGTTTGGTCTTAATGGGCTCGTGTGAATGTTGATTAAGGGCCCAAAAGACTTATTCTGTTTAGAAGAAAGAAATAGCCTGAAGATGACCAAGTTATAGTGCAGTAACCACTAATTCCTAAAAACATGGGATAGTGGATAGAGGATGGTTGGAGCTGTTGCCAACAGACAAAAATGCACGTGCCTAAAGTTTAGGGAATTGGGTAGCCATGGTTAGCTGAATGGAGTTAGTGGTCTTAGTGGGCATTATTCTTAGCTATTTTTGTCAGCCATAATGTGCTTGTAACTGCTTAAATTTAGGAGTTAGTGGCTAACGGGGATAGTTTTAGAATAGCTGAGTTTTTTGCCTATAAATACCATTTGTATAGATTGTAAAAGAACAACACCCATCAATCAAATAATTTATTCATATTGTTCTTTACTTTATTTTTCTTTCCTTTACTGTTTTCCTTTCCTTTATCAGCTTTCCTTTATAGCTTTCCTTTATCAGCTTTCCTTTACCGCTTTCATGCAAACTTAGATAAACTTCTCACCTCACTTTCTCAACCAGACGCTTTCTTTAGTTAGTCTAGGAACTCATGCCGAGGGTTGAATTTTGTCATCGGTACTCACAAATCGCTTGATCGCTTCAAAATCCACACTTACGTAATTCTCTCTTTCGGCTAAGTTCTCACTCGGTTGGATCGGGGAGAAAATTTTTACAAGTGAGCGACAATTACTCAATTATTTGTTCTCTTGCATAGTTTTACTTGAAGAGCCGAAGACATGTGAATTAGGAAGCCAAACATATTTGACAAATGTAGGTAAGTTAAATGTGCACATGAAAATTAAAAATCATTACATTTCAATGTTTGGTGAATAACTTGTTCGCGCAAGTTATGGTATGTTATAGCTCACGGATAAAAGAGACAATGTAGATGTTTTGGACTAACTATTTTCCCATTATTACAATGCATATTTTATTGCAAATAGGAGAAGTTTTGTCTTGCCCATTCCGCAATTAAAGTCTGTAGGGTTATCTCTTCACATGCGGGTTGGCTGGAGATATGGCGTTGCAGTTCTTTAAAACATTGTATTCAAAAATAAGAAATTTGGATAAATGCTCACGATATCTGTGAAGTCAATGATGCAGAAGGTTTATCTACCAAAAAAAGCATACATAAGTCAATCATACTGATACTGGTCTGCTCAGAAATATTTAAATATATGTATGCACTTCCAAAGACGTGTTAATCTCATTTTGGTCTCACTGTAAGGAATATAGGAATAATCATGGTCTTGTTCCAACTTTTTAGTGGCATGCTCTCCTACTTATTTCATTAAATATGTTCTTGTCTTCGTTGTTCATACTTTTTAAAAATTATAGTATCAGTAAATTCATTTTGTTCTTTTGATATGCCAAAGGACAGTTTTTGTTTAATTAAGTACCTCATGCAAATATGCAGGACAGATCACAAATAAGCAGCACAACGATATTTTATAAGATGATATTCACAATTCCAAACCTAAACAAATTTTTTTTCTAGAATGTCCTCGCACCCGATATGTCAGAGATTAATCTATCGGGATAATGTCAGATACATAAGTATCGATTCCTCTCAATTATATTTTTTTTCCATACATATGAATTTAAGGATCGAACCTAAGATCTCATACTTAAACGATTTAGCATTCGCTCAAATTTAACGAAATGATTTTTTTCTTTTACATAATGAGCAATTGCCCTTGTTATAAAAACAATAAAATACGGAACTAGCATTTTTCTATATGTTTCACAACATTTCTGCATTACTTTGCCCAAGATAACTTTTCAAATGCAAAAGTTGCAGTACATTTAGCACGCCTCTATTATGAGAAAGAAAGATCCTGACAAATTAATATAATAATAAAATTTATCATTATTTATAACAGAATCCAATAATTTTATTTTTAAATTTTTCTGTCTCATAACAAAACTCTTAATATTATTGAGCAATATATGCATGATTATCTAACCCAAGATCTAGACTGTAGCCAAGTGTAATTTCTGCATCCATCATTGTGATTTTAAAAAAGGAGCCTGCAGTGGGTTAGTGCTTTCTCCACTTTATATAATATCTCTTTAACAGCTAGACTCCAACAACTTGGAAAAGAGACAATTGCTTTGCTCTTTCCTAAGCTTTCCTCCTACTAACCATTTGACAATTTTCTCCATTTGTCTGTGCTTGTTAATTTGTTGCTCGCATATTTTGACCTCTTGTATCTGGCATGTGCAAATATGGGCACTTTGGAACTATGGCAACAAAGCATGTGCCTTGCCTGCTTCATGGTCATGGATGGGGACACAAGGTGAGAAACCACCGACTTGCTTTTCCATTCAGAAACACTACATTGCATAGGTGTAAGGCTGGAAATTAAAAGAGACTTGTACATGTGAGAATTTTAGAGACAACTTATGTGTGTTTAGAAACACAATATTGAAAGGATGGAAGTTCTTTTGGAATAAATTAATATATATGAGTAGTCTCTGAAATATTTGCAAGTAGTTCCAAACATTCTATATCACTTATACGACTGTGAGCGCTTGTGATAAAGCCTATTTATTTGTAAAAGTTAAATTTAAATACCAATCATCACATATTATTTCATGGTTGAAAAATCTTTCAATTACAATCTGTCCTAGTTCTTAGAACGTTGAGAATGATCATGAATTCAGATTTAGAACTTGGCAACTTTTCTTCAGATTCATGTTAGTAACTTTATATATATATATATACTCTGAAACACACTTATTTCATTTCAAGAAAAATAGCATCCACAATACAATCAGGAATAGAAAAAGATGTACAAAAACTAACAAAATCCATAGCCGTCCTAGCTAATTTATGGGTAACCTCGTTGGTTTGTCTCCTAACAAACTTCACTAAAAAGTTTGGTTTCAAAGAGAGAATATCTAAGCAATCTTTAATGATGACTCCAAACTCAGATACATTAGGCCTAGGATGAGAAATACTATCTATCACCACCTTTAATTGTATATGTTGTGATTCTATATATATTAATATTCTTTCGAGATAATCTTGTAATTATCTAAACATGATGTAAATGCAAAGAAAATAATTAATGATAGCATCTTGTCATGAATAATAATTAGTACTATTTTTAATGTAAATTCACAACAATCTGACAAAAATTGTAACTAAAGGAATGGAACTTAAATAGAATCGCCACATCAGCAATTACATAGAACTCATACTAAAGTAATTACCTGTGTAGAATCAGTTTATACTTTATAAAAAAAGAAAGCATCTCAATCCAAACTTTTCCGTTTCTATTGTAGATTTTCCCATTTATAAGATTCCTTTCACAGTTAGTAGATAAAAAGGTAACATGTTCTTTCTCAGATTGGTCATTGGTCGAAAAATGAGTTTCTTTCTTCAAATATAAAAAATTCAATTTATTAAAAATTCTAAAAATAGATATACTTGTGCTTATTTTAAAAATAAATTTTATTTTAAAATACTCTTTTTCAGAAATACTAGTAGCAAAGAAAACATAATACTCTAGTCAAAACCCAAGAGCGCTTGGATGAGATGGTACGGATCTCCTCCAGCTTAACTAGGGGCTCGAGTTCAAATCTTGACCCTGGGAATACAGCGACGTTAAAACTCTTGAGGGAGAGTTTTGTTACTCTTGTGGACCTACCCGACTCGATAGATTAGTCTCCGTAGTTGCACGCGGAAGATACGGGAAAAAAATAATACTCCTGTTGAAAGATGCGATCAAAATCAGTAAAATGGAGTTTTCAGCAGGATAATCGATTATGGTGTCTGCATAATTGATTATGGGACTGGCAGAAGACTTGTAATCGATTAGCATAATCGAATACGTACGTTTGCAGAAATATGAAACTCGGGCAGAGAAGGCATAATTGATTAGCATAATCGATTATGAGGTTTTCCAGAAAAAACAGAGAAGGCGTAATCGATTAGCATAATCGATTATGGGATTTCCAGAATCAGGCAGAGGAGGTGTAATCGATTAGCATAATCGATTACGGGAAATTTCATAAACGCGGAAGTGCAATCAGTGAAGGCATAATCGATTATGGCATTAGCATAATCGATTATGGTGCGACTACAAAAGCTGTTATGATCAGTTTCTGCAATAGAATGCAAATATACTAGTTGAGTGATTTTGTGCAAGATTTTAGGGTTCTTGGAGCTCTGATTTCGTCCAGATACATTGAGTGTATTCATTGTAATTGATTTATATAGATTGAGAGAAAATCAAGTGAGAATAGATTGATCCTGGGTTTGTGTAAAAATAGAGAGATAAGCTCGGGGTTTGTTCATGTTCTTGTGAACAGGGTAGTGACAAATTCAAGGAATTCTCTATTGTAACTGTGATCTTTGATTCTTAGTGGTGCTGCTCTCTCCCGTGGATGTAGATCACATTGATTGGACCACGTAAATCTTGTGTGTGCTTTCTTCTATCCCTTTCTTGTTTAATTTTCTGAATTTTACTTTGCCTACCAAGTGTTTGTAGTATTTCCTATGTGGTTGTTGCTTTCTTTGTGTGTTTGTATTGTGTTCAGGGACTTTGTGGTCTTCATCTGAGTCATTAGGACCAACAAGTGGCACCGTCTGTGGGAACTCGGAAGAAGAACGAAGAGGTTGAACCATGGGTACCAAATACGACATTGAAAAGTTCTCCGGAAATAGTGATTTCGGGTTATGGAGAATCAAGATGGAAGCAATCTTGATACAGCTGGGATGTGCAGACGCTTTGAAGGGTGTGGCGAGAATGCCCTCCACGCTTTCTCAAAAGTAGAAGGACGATATGATAGACAAGGCAAGAAGTGCTATCATATTGTGTCTTGGTGATAAGGCACTAAGGGAGGTTGCAAGGGAGAAGACAGTTGTGGCAATGTGGGTCAAATTGGAGTCCTTGTACATGACTAAGTCTCTAGTAAATAGGCTATTGTTGAAGCAACAACTATACTCTTTCAAGATGGTCGAATCAAGAACGATATCGGAGCAACTCGCAGAGTTCAACAAGATTCTTGATGATTTGGAGAACATTGAGGTGAAACTTGATGACGAGGACAAGGCTTTGCTCTTAATCAATTCTCTACCAAAGTCTTTTGAGAATTTCAAAGATGCCATACTTTATGGCAAGGACCAAACCATTACTTTAGATGAGGTTCAAACTTCGGTTAGAACCAAGGAGCTTCAAAAACAGCAAGAGCTTAGATCCGAAGATAATGGAGAGGGTTTGAATGTCTCAAAGGGCAGAAATGAGAAGAAAGGATCGAAGGGGAAGAAGTCCAAGGTGAAGTCAAGGTTTAAACTGAAGTCGAAGTCCAAATGTCACAATTATGGCAAGGTTGGTCATTGGAGGAAGGATTGTCCTGACAACAAGGGCAATGAGTCACGAAAGACTCATGACTAGGCGGATGTAGCGGTTGTTTCAGATGGCTATGAGAGTGCGGGAGTGTTGGTAGCATCTACCTCGAAAACAGAGGAATTGGGTTATGGATTCCGGATGTACATATCACATGTGTCCCTTGAGAAACTACTTCGAGTCTTTGGAGCTCAAAGAAGGTGGAGTGGTACTTCTAGGAAACAACAAATCGTGCAAAGTGCAAGGTATGGGTACTATCCGACTGAAAATGTTTGATAACCGTGAAATCATTTTGCAAGACGTGACGTATGTTCCCGAACTTAAGAGAAATCTGTTGTCTATAAGCATGTTTGATGTGTTAGGATATTCAACTAAAATTGAACATGGCACGATAAAGATTTCTAATGGTTCATTAATAGTTGCTAAGGGAACTAAGAGGATTGGATTGTATATTCTTGATGGTTCCACTGTTATTGCTCATGCATCCATTGCTAGCCAAACTCTACATGATAAGAATATGTTATGGCACTTGAGACTAGGGCATGTTAGTGAAAAAGGTTTAGCTGAGCTAAGTAAACAAAACGTGTTAAATGGTGAAAATTTTGATAAGCTGGAATTTTGTGATCATTGCATACTAGGTAAATCACATAGAGTGAAATTTAGTTCGGGTATGCATATTTCTATTAGACCTTTTGAGTATATGCACTCGAATCTTTGGGGTCCTTCAAGAGTGAAAACTCATGGACGAGGTTCCTATTTTCTCGCCATTATTGATGACTTTTCTAGAAGACTGTGGATTTATATTTTGAAAAATAAATCTGAAACAATTGAAAAGTTTAAGGAATGGCACACTCTTGTAGAAAATCAGTTGGGAACTAAACTAAAAGTTTTAAGGACTAACAATGGCCTGAAGTTTGTTTCAGAGCAGTTTAATGAGTTTTGTAGGAAACAAGGCATTAAAAGGCATAAAACTATAGCACGGACACCTCAACAGAATGGACTAGTCGAAAGGATGAATAGGACTATTCTGGAGCGTGTGAGATGCATGCTTTTGGGAGCTGGATTGCCCAAGAGCTTCTGGGGAGAAGCTGCAAGTACAGCAATATATTTGATTAACAGATGTCAATCGTCAGCTATAGATTTCAAGACACCTATGGAAGTGTGGAGTGGTAAACCTGTTGACTACTCTAACTTGAGGATATTCGGGGCTCTAGCGTTTGCTCATGTTATGCAAGACAAACTTGACGCCCGTGCAGTGAAATGTGTTTTCATTGGTTATCCAGAGGGTGTGAAGGGCTACAAGCTGTGGAGGTTGGAACCTGGGGAATCAAGGTGATTCATTAGCAGAGATGTCACATTTAATGAGACTAGAATAGCTATGATGTGCAGTAACTAGAAGAAAGCAACTCAGATATGTTAAGTCTCTAAAATGTTTGAAATGCATTTCCCTAAGTTTTGATGAAAACTAAACATTGGTTAATGATTTAATTAACCTTCATATTGGTTGCTAACCTATCTATTGAGTGTGCAGATTAAGAAATAGAATCATCCGTCCAACACTGTTTGAAGATTGAAGCTCTCGTCCATCGCAAATGTTTGAAGCGCACGTCCAAAACACAAGAGAAAGAAATCCGCGTCCAATAAAAATATCAGAAGGTCGCGTCCACTAAAAATATCAGAAGGTCGCGTCCAATAAAAATATCAGAGGTCGAGTCCACTAAAAGTATCAGAAGGCCGCATCCACTAAAAATATCAGAAGGCCGCGTCCACTAAAAGTATCAGAAGGCCGCGTCTACTAAAACAATAGAAGGCTGCGTCTACTTAAAGTATCAGAATAGCGTGTCCATCAAAGTATCAGAAAAGCCCGTCCAGTGAGGTATCAAAATTATCTGTCCAATGACGTGGCACTTGGAGCTCGTCCATCAAAGTATCAGAAAAGCCCGTCCAGTGAGGTATCAGAATTATCCGTCCAATGACGTGGCACTTGGAGCTCGTCCATTAAAGTATCAGAATAGCGCATCCATTAAAGTATCAGAACATCGCGTCCATTAAGGTCAAATTGTATCCGTCCAATGACGTGGCAAGAAACTCTCGTCCACTAGAGTAACTAAGACTCTCGTCCACTAGAGTAACGGAGACTCTCGTCCACCAGACTAACTGAGGCTCTCGTCCAGTAAAGTAATAGAGGCTCTCGTCCACTAAAGGTGACAGAAGCTCTCGTCCACTAGAGTAACAGAAGTGCTCGTCCACTAAAGGTGACAGAAGCGCTCGTCCACTAGTCTTTGGACTAGCTGAGTCCTTAATATGGAGCTCGTCTACTAGCCCGAATGAAAACTCAAATGACTAGATAGACGTGATTATTTTCAAGATGGAAGCACTTATCTTATGAACGCAAATTCTCTAAGGATTATCAGAATCTTAGTTCAAGAATCAGAAAGAGACTTGAAGCCTTCTCTCCTACTCAGTTTCACGATTATCAAGAAAAGTCAGAAGCTACTCTCTCAAGCAACCTTGGATAATCAGAACCAAAGACCGGTTAAAGAATGCTTCCAACGTGCTTTATTCCCTAGTACCTCTGGTCCTTACACAAAAAGGGAAGTGTACTCAGTAAAGTACAAAAAGCTCTCTGCACAACTTTGATATGGCTGTAGCACGATGAATAAAGCCATGATCCTTCATGTTAGAGTACAACCAACGACTCTATTGCATTAATGGTTGCCCAGAACGACTCTATTGCATTAATGACTACTCAGAACGACTCTATTGCAATTAATGAAGTTCTGCTTGAAGCCAACATCTGAGGGGATGTCTCTAATGGATCCTAAATGCTTGAAGACCATAAATACAAAAGCCATTAAAGATGAATAAAAAGAGAGGGAGTACACATTGCATTAAAACGCCATTACTCTGAGCATTTATTTCTTCATTCTTTTATTCTTTATTCTTCAATCATTTTGAAGTTATTACGCAGACTTTCCTGAGCCTTACATTTAAACCACTCTGAAAGATCTGCCTGTGAGAAAGTGTATTTATTACAAACCCAATCTCTCAAACAAAACAGAGTGAGCCTAAAGAGGCTAGGTGTGCAAATAATACTTGTCTTGAGCCTGAAGAGGTTAGGTGTGCAAATAATACTTGTCTTGAGCCTGAAGAGGCTAGGTGTGCAAATAATACTTGAGTCTGTAACCTTATCAGTTATAGTGGATAAATCTTGGTGCTGCCAAGGACTGGACGTAGCTCTTTGATTTGAAGAGTGAACCAGGATAAATCACCGTGTCAATCTCTCTTCCCTTAAACTCTTTAATTGTTTTAGTTTTTCTTACATCTGTCAAGTGGTGTGTGTGCAATAGTCACATGTCCATCCTGTATTCTTCCACTCGTACAAATCTAGCTTTCTGTTTGCAAAAAGATTTCAGCTTTGCTTAAATTCTGATAAACACAATTTAACCCCCCTTCTCGTGTTTATAGTTGTATATTTCAGTTGGTATCAGAGCTCAGCCTCTGGGTTGAGCATCTAACAGTGTAGAGGTAAAAGGTCCTGAAGAATAGACATGACGGCTGGAGCTAGTTCAAGTGGAAGTCATCAGACTGAAGGAGCTTCCCTAACCAGACCTCCTTACTTCAATGGAGAAAACTACAACTACTGGAATGATAGATTTCAATGGTTCATTATATCCACAAACTCTGATCTTTGGGATGTCATCACAGATGGTACATTCATTCCCAAGAATTATGATAACACTGATAAACCAAAAGCTCAGTGGACTGCTGCAGAAAAATCAAAATGGGAGCTGAACCACAAAGCCAGATACAACATCATTTGTGCTCTCAATCTGGAGGAGTTTGAGAAGGTATGTGCCTATGACTCTGCAAAAGAAATATGGGACACCTTAGCTGTCACACATGAAGGAACAACAAAAGTCAAAGAGTCAAATATTGCCATACTTGTTAGAAAGTATGAATTGTTCATCATGGAGGAAGGATAATATGTTGCTCAGATGATAGGAAGATTTCAATCTATCATCAACAGTTTAAAATCTCTTGGCAAAGTCTATACCAATGCTGAGAAGGTTGGTAAGATTCTGAGAAGTCTACCTAAACAGTGGAGACTTTGGTCACTGCTATCTCCCAAGCCAAGGATCTCACTACCTTGACTATGGATGATCTTCTTGGAACACTCACTGTTCATGAGCAAGAACTTGGAGATGAAGCTGCACCAAAGAAGGGCAAGTCAATTGCTCTGAAAGCTTATCAAAAGTCATCAAAAGGTTCCAAGGCTCTGAAGGTAGATGAGTCATCCAGTGATGCTGACCTATCAGAACTCGAGGATTCTGAGAGTGATGAAGAGTTGTCTCTCCTGACCAGGAAGATAAAGCTTCTCCTACAGAAAAAGAAGTTCAGGAGGGATAGGCCATTCATAAGATCCAACAAGGACAAGAACTTCAAAGAATCTACCTCAACAGACAAAAGTCCAATTGTTTGCTATGAGTGCAAAAAGCCCGATCACTTCAAGGATGAACGTCCTTAACTCAAGAAGGCCCCTTTTAAGAAATTCTTCAAGAAGAAGAAGAAAAGAATGATGGCTACTTGGGAGGATCTGGAGTCAACATCTTCTGATGAAGAAACTGAGGAAGAAGCCAATCTCTGTTTGATGGCCAACACTGAATCAGACTCTGATGATGAGGTACATCCTGACTATGAGGAATTACTTGATGCTTATGAGGAGTTGTTGGAGGAATCCAACTGCTTATCTAAAGCCTTCAAATCCCTCAAGAGAGAGTATGTAAAGCTCACCAGTGAGCATAAACAGAAATCTCAAGAGTGGGAGAAGCTGGCTAAAGAGAACAGTGAGCTGAAGACTGAAAAGTCTAATGAAGCTAAGATCTCAAGTGAAACATCACCATCTGAAGAAGTTGAAAAACTTCAACAGAAAGTGGAAGAGCTCACTTCTGATCTTGCCAAATTTGTTAATGGTAGAGACAATCTGACTAAGCTACTTGACATTCAGAAGCACTCTCTTAACAAAGAAGGTATTGGATATGTCCATCAGACACATCATAAAGTATCAACTAAAGTTTCTACAGTATCTGTTAAGTCAACTATAACTAAATCAACACCTATTTGTAACTTCTGCGGAAAAACTAGGCATGTTATGTCTAAGTGTATCCATAAGAAGAGAATGAAGTCTTTACAGACTCTTAGAACTAACAGAAAAGGACCCAAAAAAATATGGGTACCTAAAGATCAAATAGTTTTTGTTGCAGATGTCCTCAACAGGACAAAGAAAATACCACTGCTGGTACTTGGACAGTGGCTGCTCGCGTCATATGACAAGAGAAGGTCTATGTTCCTAGACCTCCAACTTAAGAAAGGAGGACACGTTGCCTTCGAAGGAAATCAGAAAGGGAAAGTTATAGGTATTGGTTCTATTACCCCTCTTCCCTCTATATCTAATGTTCTTATGGTTAAAGGATTAAGACACAATTTGCTTAGCATAAGTCAATTATGTGATAATGGCTTTGATGTTTCCTTTACCAAGGATGTATGCATAGTTAAAGACTCAGTGGCAAAACCATCTTTTTAGCAAAAAAGCAACAAAATCTTTATAAGATTGAACTGTCTGATATCTCAGATCAAAGTGTAACCTGTCTGATGTCTAAAGAGGATGAGAGATGGTTATGGCATAAGAAACTAGGACATGCTAGTATGAAACTAATTTCTGAATTAAAAAGGAATAATCTCGTGAGAGGATTGCCTGATATTAGCTTAAAGAAAGGTGTCTTGTGTGATGCATGTCAGAGTGGTAAACAGATAAAATCAAGTTTCAAATCTAAAAACCAAGTATCAACCTCTAGACCTCTTCAGTTGTTACACATGGATCTGTTTGGACCAGTTAGTGTTGCTAGCCTGGCTGGAAGAAAATATGAATTTGTCATAGTTGATGACTATTCTAGATACACATGGGTACTCTTCCTAACACACAAGGATGAGTCTTTTAAGGCTTTCTCAGTATTCTGCAAAAGAGTACAAAATGAGCAGGGTTTTTGTATTTCTACCCTTAGAAGTGATCATGGGGGAGAATTTGAAAATGAGCAGTTTAGACAGTTCTGTGAGGAGGATGGAATCTCTCACAATTTCTCTGCACCTAGAACTCCACATCAAAATGGAGTGGTTGAGAGAAAGAACAGATCTCTGCAAGAGATGGCTAGATCTATGCTCAATGAAAATAATCTCCCTAAGTACTTCTGGGCAGAAGCTGTAAACACTGCTTGTTATGTACAAAATAGAATACTTATTAGGCCTTTTATCAAAAGGACTCCTTATGAATTGTGGAAAGGAAAAGCCCCAACATATCTTATTTTCATGCTTTTGGATGTGAATGTTTTATTCTGAATACCAAAGATAATCTTGGAAAGTTTGATTCTAAGGTAGATAAAGGTATTTTCGTAGGTTATTCTGAAAAGTCCAAGGCTTTTAGAGTTTACAATTCAAGAACTTGTATTATTGAAGAATCTGTTCATGTTAAATTCAATGATGGTTTAAAGACTGATAAAGAACTATCAGATCTAGAAGATGATCTTGCAGGTATTGATATAAACAAGCTAGAAAGTCAACAACCATATCTAACCAAAACAGAACCTGTGCCTGAGGCTGAAAGACAAGTGGAACAGACCAGTCAGCAGACAAGTCAAGATCTTCATGATGATCTCAAAAGGGATTGGAAATTCAACACTCATCATCCTAAGGATCTTATTATTGGAAATCCTTCTGAAGGAGTAAGAACCAGATCCACATTAAGAGAATCAAGCAATGTGGCCTTTATTTCAGATTTGGAGCCTAAACGTATTGAAGAAGCTCTTGAGGATGAAAGCTGGATTCTTGCTATGCAAGAAGAACTTGACCAGTTCACTAGAAATGATATCTGGACTCTTGTCTCTAAGCCTAAAAACAAGTCAGTTATTGGAACAAGATGGGTCTTCGGAGACAAATTGGATGAAGATGGTAAAGTTGTCAGAAATAAGGCAAGGTTAGTAACTCAAGGCTATAACCAACAAGAAGGTATTGATTATACTGAAACCTTTGCACCTGTAGCTAGAATAGAAGTCATAAGCATTTTAATGTCATATGTTGCACAACACCAAATTACCCTAATTCAAATGGATGTAAAAAGTGTTTTTCTAAATGGTATAATTGAAGAAGAAGTGTATGTTAAACAACCCTCTGGTTTTGAGGATACTGATAAACCAGATCACGTTTTCAAACTTAAAAAGGCATTATATGGTTTGAAACAAGCACCTAGAGCATGGTATGATAGACTCAGTTCTTTTCTCATGCATAATGGTTTTACTAGAAAACAAGTAGACACTACTCTGTTCAAAAAATGCTCTAAAGAGAATTTTATTATAGTTCAAATATATGTTGATGATATTATTTTTGGAGCAACTAATGAAAAGCTGTGCAAGGAATTTTCAAATCTAATGCAAGCTGAATTTGAGATGAGCATGATGGGAGAATTGAAGTTCTTCCATGGATTACAAATCAAGAAGACAAGTGATGGAATTTATATTCATCAACAAAAATATACCAAGGAGATACTCAAGAAATACAAAATGGAAAATGCAAAGCTCATGAAAACCCCTATGCAACCCAATGCAAAACTAAGCAAAGATGATGAAGGTAAAAAGGTAGATCAAACTGTCTACAGAGGTATGATTGGCTCTCTACTGTACTTAACTTCAAGCAGACCTGACATTCAATTTTTATGTTTGTATGTGTGCCAGATTCCAATTTGATCCTAGAGAATCTCATCTTAAGGCTGTAAAAAGAATATTTAGATATTTGCTTGGAACTACTAATCTTGGTTTGCTGTATTTAAGATCAAAAGAATACAGATTAGTGGGATATTGTGATGCTGACTTTGCTGGAGACAGAATAGAAAGAAAAAACACCACTGGAGGTTGTCACTTCATTGGAGCAAGTTTAGTCTCATGGTCAAGCAAGAGGCAGACAACCATTGCCTTGTCTACTGCTGAAGCAGAATACATCTCTCTTTGCTAGTTCTTTGCTCTCAACTCTTATGGGTAAAACATCAACTTGAGGATTACTCTATTTATGAACATAACATATCTGTATGGTGTGATAATTCCAGTGCTATATGCTTAACTAAAAATCCAATTCAGCATTCTAAGGCTAAGCATATTGAAATCAAACATCATTTCATTAGGGATTATGTTCAAAAAGGCATCTTTGATATTAAGTTTGTTAAATCTGAAAATCAATGGGCTGATATTTTCACTAAACCCCTCGCAGAAGAAAGGTTTTTATTTATTAGAGATAATCTAAACATGCATTGCATTGTTGAATGACATGTCTGAATGTTAAGCTGTCTGTGCTAAATCTGTCATTAATCCTATATACATGTTCTTTCAACTAAGCATTAGTTCAGGGGGAGTAATGATACAATAGTTTAAGTGGAGTATGTCTAATATGCTTGCTGCATTACTATGATTTTCTTAACATGTTATCTTGCCCTTAACATATCACATAAATAAAACTTGATAACCCTTTTTGATGTTGACAAAAGGGGGAGAAATGAATAGGGAGAATGGTGGGAGAAATAGAATGGGAGAATGAATATGATATGACCTGTTCACTTAAGAAAATTTCAACCTGTCTATATATGCTATTTTCTTTGTTGATATTTTCTGAGGTTCATTAAATCATCTCAATGTTTGTCATCATCAAAAAGGGGGAGATTGTTAAGTCTCTAAAATGTTTGATATGCATTTCCCTAAGTTTTGATGAAAACTAAATATTGGTTAATGATTTAATTAACCTTCATATTGGTTGCTAACCTATCTATTGAGTGTGCAGATTAAGAAATAGAATCATCCGTCCAACATTGTTTGAAGATTGAAGCTCTCGTCCATCGCAAATGTTTGAAGCACACGTCCAAAACACAAGAGAAAGAAACCCGCGTCCAATAAAAATATCAGAAGGCCGCGTCCACTAAAAATACCAGAAGGCCGCGTCCAATAAAAATATCAGAAGGCCGCGTCCACTAAAAGTATCAGAAGGCCGCGTCCACTAAAAATATCAGAAGGTCGCGTCCACTAAAAGTGTCAGAAGGCCGCGTCTACTAAAAACAACAGAAGGCCGCGTCTACTTAAAGTATCAGAATAGCGCGTCCATCAAAGTATCAGAAAAGCCAGTCCAGTGAGATATCAATATTATCCATCCAATGACGTGGCACTTGGAGTTCGTCCATCAAAGTATTAGAAAAGCCCATCCAGTGAGGTATCAGAATTATCCGTCCAATGACGTGGCACTTGGAGCTCGTCCATTAAAGTATCAGAATAGCGCGTCCATTAAAGTATCAGAACAGCGCGTCCATTAAGGTCAAATTGTATCCGTCCAATGACGTGGCAAGAGACTCTCGTCCACTAAAGTAACTAAGACTCTCGTCCACTAGAGTAACTGAGACTCTCGTCCACCAGACTAATTGAGGCTCTCGTCCAGTAAAGTAACAGAGGCTCTCATCCACTAAAGGTGACAGAAGCTCTCGTCCACTAAAGGTGACAGAAGCTCTCGTCTACTAGCCCGAATGAAAACTCAAATGACTAGATAGACGTGATTATTTTTAAGATGGAAGCACTTATCTTATGAACGCAAATTCTCTAAGGATTATCAGAATCTTAGTTCAAGAATCAGAAAGAGACTTGAAGCCTTCTCTCCTACTCAGTTTCACGATTATCAAGAAAAGTTAGAAGCTACTCTCTCAAGCAACCTTGGATAATCAGAACCAAAGACCAGTTAAAGAATGCTTCCAACGTGCTTTATTCCCTAGTACCTCTGGTCCTTACACAAAAAGGGAAGTGTACTCAGTAAAGTACAAAAAGCTCTCTGCACAACTTTGATATGGCTGTAGCACGATGAATAAAGTCATGATCCTTCATGTTAGAGTACAACCAACGACTCTATTGCATTAATGGCTGCCCAGAACGACTCTATTGCATTAATGACTACTCAGAACGACTCTATTGCAATTAATGAAGTTCTGCTTGAAGCCAACATCTGAGGGGATGTCTTTAACGAATACTAAATGCTTGAAGACCATAAATACAGAAGCCATTGAAGATGAAGAAAAAGAGAGAGAATACACATTGCATTAAAACGTCATTACTCTGAGCATTTATTTCTTCATTCTTTTATTCTTTATTCTTCAATCATTTTGAAGTTATTACGCAGACTTTCCTGAGCCTTACATTTAAACCACTCTCTGAGTGTTAGTGAAAGATCTGCCTGTGAGAAATTGTATTTATTACAAACCCAATCTCTCAAACAAACCAGAGTGAGCCTGAAGAGGCTAGGTGTGCAAATAATACTTGTCTTGAGCCTGAAGAGGCTAGGTGTGCAAATAATACTTTAGTTTGTAACCTTATCAGTTATAGTGGATAAATCTTGGTGCTTCCAAGGACTGGACGTAGCTCTTTGATTTGAAGAGTGAACCAGGATAAATCACCGTGTCAATCTCTCTTCCCTTAAACTCTTTAATTGCTTTAGTTTTTCTTGCATCTGTCAAGTGGTGTGTGTGCAATAGTCACCCGTCCATCCTGTATTCTTCCACTCGTCCAAAGCTTGCTTTCTGTTTGCGAAAAGATTTCAGCTTTGCTTAAATTCTGATAAACACAATTCAACCCCCCTTCTCGTGTTTAAAGTTGTCTATTTCAAGATATGGCAAAGGAGAATGCTCGGTTTGAGGTGGAGTCTCCTACATGTGCTACTAAAGATGAGAGTGCTCAACCAACAGAGGTTGTAAATCAACAACCACCGATGGAATCTAACTATTAGTTGACCAGAGATAGGACTAGGAGAAATATTGTACCTCCTAGGAGATTCGGGTATGCGGACCTTATATGTTATGCTCTTAATGCAACTGGGGAGATTCAAGACTCAGAACCAAGGAACTTCAAAGAGGCTATGGAAAGCGAGAAAGGTCAACATTGGTTAGAAGCAATCAATGAGGAAATGGAATCTTTGAACAAGAATCAAACCTGGACACTTGTGGATCTACCCAAGAATAAGAGGGTAGTGGGATGCAAGTGGATCTTCAAGAAAAAGGAAGGTATTCCGAGAGTTGAGAAGACAAGGTACAAGGCAAGGCTTGTGGCGAAGGGTTTTACACAAGTGGAGGGGATTGACTACAATGAGATCTTCTCACCTATGATAAATCAATATGATCTTGAGTTGGAACAATTGGATGTCAAGACAACTTTTCTACATGGGAATCCAGAGGAGACTATCTACATGCAACAACCGGAAGGGTTCGCGGAGGATGAGTCAAAGGTATGTCTGTTGAGAAAAGCACTCTATGACTTAAAACAAAGTCCTAGACAGTGGTATAAAAAATTTGATGATTTTCTCTTGAGATATGTATTTCTAAGGAGTAGTTATGACAACTATGTTGACATATTGAGAAGAGGAGAAAATTGTGTTCTTTTCTTGCTTTTATATGTGGATGATATTCTTATTGCTAGCTCTAGCAAGGATGAGATTGACATGCTCAAAGAGAGGTTGAATTCTGAATTTGAGATGAAGGATCTTGGAATTGCAAAGAGGATACTTGGGATGGATATTGTAAGAAACAGGAAAAATGGGGAATTATTCTTATCTCAACATGGCTACTTGAGGAATGTTGTGGAATGATTTAGGATGCATCAATCTAAACCGGTTAGCACACCTTTGGGTCATCACACAAAGCTTTCAATTACCAAAGCTCCTAGCACCGAAGAGGAAAGGAGTAAGATTAGTTCTATTCCATATGCAAGTGGAGTAGGAAGTGTCATGTATGGTATGGTCTGTAGCAGACCAGATTTGGCGCATGCGGGTAGCATTGTTAGTCGGTTCATGGCAAATCCGGGTCAAGCTCATTGGGAGACTTTGAAGTGGGTATTGAGGTATTTGAATGGTTCACAGAAATCTGGTTTGAGGTACAAGAAGACAACTCATGGGGATGATGCTCTTGTTAGGTATGTTGATTCAGACTATGCAGGGAATGTGGACACTAGGAAGTCATTAACTGGGTATGTGTTTACTCTGTTTGGGACATCTATTAGTTGGAAATCAACATTGCAACATGTGGTAGCATTTGCCTAAAAGGGATAATTGGTGAATTGGGGATTACGCAAGATTGTGTCACGGTCCATTGTGATAGCCAAAGTGCTATACATTTGGTAAATCATCAAGTTTACCATGAGAGGACCAAGCATATAGATATCAGACTTCACTTCATTAGAGATGTGGCACAATCTATAGAGGTAAAGATTGAGAAAATAGCTACGGAATACAATCCAGCGGATATGTTCACTAAGTCATTGCCTAGATCAAAGTTCAAGACTTGCTTGGACTTGATCAACTTCTATGATGCGTAAATCCCATAAGTGGGGGAGCAGCACTCACAGCACACTGGTGATTGGTTTTGGTCGCAAAGGTCTCTGAATTGGAGTCAAGGTGGAGAAATGTTGAAAGATGCCTCAAAATCAGCAAAGTGGAGTTTTTGAGATAATCGATTATGGTATCGATAATCGATTATGGGAGAGAAGACTTGTAATCGATTAGCATAATCGATTACGACGCTTGAAGAAATATGAAACTCGGGCAAAGAAGGCATAATCGATTAGCATAATTGATTATAAGGTTTTCGAATAGAAGGCGTAATCGATTAGCATTATTGATAATGATATTTCCAGAATCTGGCAGAGTTGGTTTAATCGATTAGCATAATTGATAATGTGATTTGCAGAATCAGGCGGTGGAGGTATTCTCGCTTAGCATAATAGATTACGGGAAATTCAGAAATGCGAAAGTGCAATCGGTGAAGCATAATCGATTATGGCATTAACATAATCGATTATGGTGCAAAACAAAAGCTATTGTGATCAGTTTCTGCAATAGAATGCAATTGTACTAGTTAAGTGATTTTGTGCAAGATTATAGGGTTCTTGGAGCTCTGATTTCGTCCAGATACATTTAGTGTATTCAGTGTAATTAATTCATAGAGAGTGAGAGAAAATCCAGTGAGAATAGATTGATCTTGGGTTTGTGTGAAAATGGAGAGATAAGCTTAGGGTTTGTTCATGTTCTTGTGAACATGGGAGTGACAAATTCAAGGAGTTCTCTATTGTAACTGTGATCATTGATTCTTAGTGGTGCTGCTCTCTCCCGTGGATGTAGATCACATTGATCGAACCACGTAAATCTTGTGTGTGCTTTCTTCTATCATTTTCTTGTTTAATTTTCTGAATTTTACTTTGCCTACCAAGTATTTATAGTATTTCCTGTATGGTTGTTGCTTTCTTTGTGTGTTTGTATTTTGTTCGGGGATTTTGTGGTCTTCATCTCAATCATTAGGACCAACAACTCTAGTAAAAAAAAACATAATACTCCCTTTGGTCCTTATTATAAGAAACAAAACCCTAAAACACACAGACCAAGGAAATGCATTGAAATAAGCTAATTGTAATTAATATTCATATAAGTTTACAAAATACCCCTTCTAATCTTAATTAATGTTCCACTTGTATTAGGGGTGAGCGTGAGACGGGTTATGTTTGTCCTTTGCTCGGCCCTAAACATTGATAGGGTCAAATCTTTGAACCCGAACCCGTTCTTAGACCCCGAAAGAACTCGGTCATATGTGGGTTGGTTTAAGATCGGGTCTGAAAGGAACGAGACAGGGTTGACCCGAATTTAAATAGATTCTTTGTAAACAAAATTTCTATAAGTGAGAAAATGTTAATTTTTTTTTCTAAGGAAAAATATCAAGAAAATATGTTATCTAAAAGCCACCAATTGATCCAAAATTAGATGTTACGAAATATCAACAAATAAATCATTTTGCTAGATGCTTCCTCGATGTTCATGCTACCACAGCCACATTGTTAAAATGAAAACAGTCTCATCAAACAAGATTATTTCAATGTCATAAAAGTAATAAAATGCTTCTTAAAAACCACCGACTGGGCTAGTGTGAGACGTGAGATGTAAGAGTAGAAGTTTAATACTCAATTTACTTCATACTTCTTTCTTAGTGACCGCACGTGAAACGTATCCTAGGGATGAATAAAAGTCATAAAATGCTTCTTAAAAACCACCGATTGGGCTAGTGTGAGACGTGAGATGTAAGAGTAGAAGTTTAATACTCAATTTACTCCATACTTCTTTCTTAGTGACCGCACGTGAAACATATCCTATGGATGAATAAAAGTAGATTTTTATTATATGGAACGGGTTTGGTAACACAAAGGTCAACCCGGACCCATCCCTAACCCGACGCCGGGTCACAAAGTGGGACACGGGTTCGTCCCTTCTCTTTTACGGGTTAGGGTCAGACTCGTCCCGAACACCACAGGTTGGGACGGGTTCTAGGGTCGATCCGGATTTTGCACACCTCTAACTTGTATAGAAAGTTGATACTATAATAAATATAAATTCTATAATAATAGTTGGCAAAATTGGAAATTATCATGTAATATGTGTCAAAATTAATACATATTTCTTATGTTTTGGATCAATTTCTTATAATAAAGAACAGATGTACTAGATATGCCATTGCCGTACCAAAGTGCCAAAATCAATGAGAAAATGACACAGTCATTCCGTACGTGACTGGCGATCCACGCGTAACGCTATAGTCCACATCAATTCACTCATTTGCGAGATTTCATCAATCAATTTTGACACTCTCATCTATTATTATCTATAAATAATTGGAGAATGAATTATTTATTCTTTTTGAACAGGAATGATTTTTTTTTTGAAGTGTTCTTTATTTGTAGCCAAAGACAAACACAAAACTAATATAAAAAAAAATTGATTAAATTCACAAATAAAAATTTGCATTTATCTTTTGGATTTAATTGGTATGTATCGATAGTATAATTTTTTTTTACACAGGCAATCAACCATAACTTGCTACGTCATAAGGAGGAGAATTTGGGGAACCCGAGCTCAAATTCTTCTGGAGTCATCCTTATAAGATGCTGAGAACCAAGGTAAAACCATGCTCAATCAGTCGAACCAGGGATCAATCCCATAACGAATCTGAATGGCCTAACCGTGGGGATATTCAAATGAACTCACTCGACCCAATGAACTAATTAAAATGGATTCGAAACAAAAATAAAAAGTCATTGTAAATAATTTTTTGATTGATAATATAAAAACTTTAAAATAACGTTGAATAATAATTAAACTCTTATCTTTTTATATAATTACATAACAAAAATGAAATATGATATTATATTAGTTCAAAATATCAGATGTACATTGTTCACACACTATTGGAAACGAAAGATACTTTTTTCCACACGTTAACACATGTAACGACTCATTTATAAATAAAATTAACTAATTTTATATTTATTAAAAAAATTAATTGATTTAATTTAATTATTTTAATTTATATAAAAATAATTTACAATTATTAAATTACTCTTACTTATAACAAATACCACATTTAATTCTTGAGAGTGTACGTTATTCTTAAAAAAATAAAAAAACATTAATTAATCAATGATATTTTTAAAATATTAATATTAAATAGAATTGAATTATTTAAATTTTTTATGTTTGAATCCACCAAATAAAGATATTTTTCTCTTATAGTTCAATCCGGGAGTAATAGATAAGGTTTAAAAAATAAGTATGGCTTTGTCAGTATTATTAAAAACGAAACAAATATCAATCAATCAATCTCACAGCCTTATTTTGTAATTGAAGAGGATAATTTTTGAATTAAAACATAACTAGTTCACGTAAACTTAATTAAGTAATCTGATTTAATTTTTTAAAGCATTGATTTTAAAATTAATTGTAACTAAAAAATAGCCAACTACGCCAATTGTATTCTGTATTCGGAACATTATTTTAAATGAAAGTGCTTGATTTTGTTACTGTCAAAAAAAAAATAGCCAACTACGCCAATATGGACATGATCATTAGTAGCATGTTCAAAGACAACATCAATGACCCGAAATTATAAGGATGTATAATTGTCATTCTACCTATTTATAACATAACAAATTCCTGCTGGAAAAAAAAACTTTCAAGATTACAGAAAGCATGAAGAATTTGTAACATAATAGATATAGAATCATTAATCAAAGAAACTAGGCAACTATGAAATGGTAATATCTTTCAGGGCATTGCACTGACAAACATTTTACTTCAATTTGTTAAGATGCAGCATTAAAAAGTAGAAATTAAAAGATTAAATCAGTAAATTATAAATTACCCTTGTATCGGATTATTAGCATATAATTAGGTAATAATACTAAGAAACACAACAACGGCGGGTAGAAACTACAGACATTCTCATTTTGTTTAATCTCACCTTTTGAGATTCAGATCTTATCTCTCTTCTCTCTAATCTAACCTTTTCAAACTTAAAAAAATAAAAATAAAAAAGCAATAATAATTAATTTAGAAAACACGGGAAAGAGTTATTCCCAAAACTCACGCGCACCCTTTTGGGGCAAACCCGACCCGTGAACCCGCCAAGTCATACACGACCCGAAATCCTTGCTGTTGAATATTCCCAATTATGGACAACCCGCTAATCGTTCCGGCGAAAGCGAAGCAGAAGCTCCCGCTGCTATCCACCGGAATCAAGTAATTCGTCGCCGGAAGCGACACGTCAGCGCCGCGAAAGTGCAGAACCACCGTCGGCACCTTGACCTCCGTCAGCCCAGACAGATCATAACACGTGTCAAACAGAGAGAACTCCGGCGCCCGCTTCAGGCGCGAAGCCCCGACCCGAAAAGCATCCCTCAAAGCAATATAAGCGGGCCGGGTCAGGCGGGTTACGGAAGTGCCGGAATCAATTATAACACCGCCGTTCCCGGCGGGATCCAGCCGGAAGAGCGAGGCGGAGACGCCGCGAACCGGAGCACCACCGACGCTGATTCCGAGAAGCTCAACGTAGTAGAACGTGTCGAGCTTAGGGTTCTTGAGCAGAGGGGTGAACCGGGCGGTTCGCGAAACGGCCGAGTCACCGAAGACAACGGAGGACGGTCTGGCGGAAGCGGACCGGTCGACGAGGCAATAAGAGAATTTATTATTGAACCGGCGACCGGTCTGAACCGGAAAAGACAACCTCCCACGGCCGAGACCTAATAAACCGGCCGCACCGACGAAAAGGCCTTCGTTATCATGGCCGCAACCGAGAGCCACACGCGCCACCCTGGTTCTCCGAAACGTCAGCGTTTCGGTGCTGAAATCGCCGAACGTGAACGAACCGTCGCCGTAGGAGACCTGGTACTGGCAAACCTTCTTCTCGTTGCATCCCGGAGTGTCGAGCCGCCGGCAGAGCGGTGCGCCGCAGGGGATTCCGGCGAAGCTCCGGGAGTTTCTCGGGTCGAAAACCCGATCCGTTTGGGAGTAGCATTTTCGGCACGGTGCGCACTGGAGCCAAACGATGTCGCTTCCTGTGTCGAGCACCATGTACACGTACCTCGCGGGGGTTCCAACCCCCAAGCGCGTGAAGTATTCTCCGCTACCTTGGGCCAGACCCGAGACTATGGAGCTGCTGAAACCCGACCCGGATCTGGGTCCATGGGTCTGGTTCGGGGCTGAAGCGAGCTTGGTAGCTATGGTGGTGAAGGATTGGACTCTGGCTGCGTCTCTTTGGAGCCTCAGGTGGAAGAGTTGTTCTGGGGTTTTGTTGGAGGAGAGAGAGTCTATGTGGTGGAGGTCGAGTGAGAGGGTGGTGGTGGAGTCCGGGTCGGGTTCTGCGACGAGGGATTCGGGTTCGGGCCATGAGAGGGTTTGTGCATGGGGGAGACTGAGAGAGTGGAGAAGTAGGGTTTGGGTTTGGAACTGAAGAGAGTGAGTTGTGGAGAGAGAGAGGAAGAGGGTCAAGAAAGAGAAGAGAAGGCCATTATTATTCTTCTTCTTCTTCTCCCACTCCATTGAAGAGAAACTGTGTAAGAGAAAAGTAAGAAAAGTGAGAGATGGTGGAAGAGAATAAATAATGGAAGTGAAGTGAGGCGGTTAAAGAAAGTGGGACAGTACAGATGGAAAAAGCACAGTTAATTATGAGGGTTGGGTGAGACATAGACCTAGAATCCAAGATCCTTTTACTTGGTAGTTGTGTTTCTTACTGTTTCTGTTTCCTTTGGTTACTTATTCACAGTTGAGGGTGAGTCACTACTCACTAATATACTAACCCTAACACATTATTATGAATTTACTTACCATATTTAACCCCTTTAGAAGGATAAGACTTAAATATATTTTCGTATATATATTAGATATTATTTTTTTAATAACAATAGAACATATATAACGGTTCACTAAAAAAACATAACAAATATATTTACATAAGTTTTATTATTGTTAAAAAACAATATTTTAATTAAGATGAGTATGAAACCAAAAAGAACATTCTAATATATCTCCGTTTTGTTCACACTAGAATTGCACGGACAACTGGCTAGTGGGTGCTGAAGTTAATTGCACTAAAAATACGAGATTCTTATATTTATAGTGTCGCATATGATATATTCCATACTTTATGTCATTCTATATATACATCTACTAATCTTATCATATGCATTTGCATTTATCTGCCTCGATTTATTCACAAGATTAAACATGCATGTTGTGTTCTTCTTTTTGTTATTGACTTCGCACTCTATAGTTTGGTCTATTCTCCCTATCTTTCTTTAGGCTTGTACTGGAGTTGCAAATGTACTTCTTTTTATTTGGTTCTTCCATCGTTTAGATCATTGCAAATGTCATAACCAGATTAATTTTATTAGCATGGCCACCAAAAAAGATAAAATTGCAGATATATATGTCTTCATTAAAGTAATATTATTGGAGATCAGAAATAAGAGTTGTTAGATTGTGGATTACTGTTGAATTCAACTTACCATTTGATTAAATTAATACCATAAATTTTGTTTTGATACACGAGTTTCCATAACCTAAGTTATTCAACATTCCTGAAACTAAAACTAACAATATATTATCCTTTCTTGCTTTAGAAATTAGCTCTTCATGCTTCATAGTTCAGGGTTCTCGTGACCTATAGACTATAGTTCCCCTTTTTACCAATATATCCATATATATCATGCACTTCTTTTTTTTTTTTTTTGAAACAATCACGCACTTCTTATATATTCAGTTTTTTAGTTTTGTATCTCCTTTATTGTATTTGTTTATCTTTCTCGTGTAAAGATGTACTAGGTGTATTTAGCACCAATTAATACTTCACATGACCCCTTTCTATATATAGTTTTGAATATTGTATGATGCTTTTGTCGGTACAGAGAACATGCATTGATGTTTCAGAAAATGGGTAGTTTAATTAATTAGAGAGCATTTAGAATAAAGACTACTAAATGTGTGACATTTAATTTATACAATACAAATAATGAAACAAGCAATATTTTTTGTTTTAAAACTCGACTTCCGTGTGCTGACCTCTTTCAATGATTTTTCCATGAAAATAATGAGGTGTTCATACTTCACTAATGCATGACATTAGCAGGAAGTCAGAGATACCCTTTTGGACCAGAAATTGAGTTATATTCTCACTGATTTAAAATTAATTTAAATATAATTATATTTAATCTAATAAGTAATAACTTATACGATTATGCCTTTTCAAAAACAAAAAAACTTGTACGATTATGCAATTTCTTTTTTCTTTTTGTTTGTCAGAGTATGCTATCACCTAATAAGCGAGAAACTAATTTTTTAGAATGCTGATCTTAGAATCATGTTTTATTACGTAGAAGATGAATTTGTGCTGTTTTAAACATTTAGTCGTGAATCTTGCAATGTACAATAATTTGGTACAATGACCTTCCAGTAATGCAACAGGACGTGTACTAATAGTTGCAAAGTGTATTGGTCCGAGTAATATGTGGTAACATGTTCTTAATTTGTATTCTTTTTTATTCTATTTTAGACAAAGTTGATTGGAACCTCACCTACTCCGATAGAGTTACATCGTCACACCAAATCATCAGCTACATGTAAATGTAATGAATTCTACATTTTATTTCTAATTTGTTTTAAACGACAAATATATATATATATATATATATATATATATAAAATTACATCAAAGATATCAAATTATCTTAATATTCGCCTCCTACCAAATCATCGGCTACATCGATTGTTTGCTTACTATGATCCCATCCAAGACCAGTCCGTTCCATTGAGTTTTGCCCCCACTCCTCCCACACTTTTCTCAAGATATTCCATTTATTTTTCATCCGCTTATACTCGTAACATAACCATATTTGTCCACTAAAACTCTTGATCAAGTTTACCCACCCTTTGTTAAAGTAAGCGTGAAGCCAATTTCCAGCCCATACTTGCTCAATACAGCACTTATATTAAGAAATATCATAATTCTTATCATTGCAATCTGCCTTGGGTTGTTTTTCATTACCACTACCACTTCCATTCCCTTCAACTGGGTTCAAATACATTTTAGAGGTTTTTCTAACACTGTACAAATATAGAACATTAATTAAAATTACAACAGAAATCAGTAAAACAATGGTATGGAAGCTTCACTCCAAAAAATCATTAGACAAAAAATCATATGTTTCAATAAACAGTCAGATGACAAGGGTACGAAAGCTTCACTCCACATCAGTAAACGATCAAAAAATCACAAGACAAGGATGCAGTTCATAATCAGTAAATCACAAAATTCATAATCACAATCAGTAAATCACTTCACAATGAGTAGGAAAATCAAAAATTCATAATCAGTAAATAAAAATATTAAAAGTGGAAAGAGAGAAATGTAGGGTTCAGACGTTAGAACATTGTGAATAGGGGAAAGAAAAGTGAAAGAGAGAGGGGAAGAAAAGAACCTCATGTGAAGAAGACGATGGATGATGGACGGAGTACGCGAATGGACGACGGCGCACGAAGGGATGCGGATGGTCGACCTTCCTCCTAGCGCACGGTCGACGGCGGATAAGGGTCTAAAATGGTGCTCGAGAGAACAAGAAAGATTGGAAGGAAAAGAAAGAAAAAAGAAAAAAGAGGAGCTGAGGGGAGTCAAAAAGTGGAAAACACAGGACATCTTTCGTATAAGCTCTTTTCTAAATCTCAATAAGCTCTTCCAAATGCTCCTAACTAGCTCAAATTTTCCTGATAACTTTTTCGGCCATCCCCAATTACTCATAAATGTTATAAATTTATTATTTTAATTTTACACTCCCTCAATCTTGTTATAGCAATCGTTTTGAAAAAAAAAACATTTCTTTCTAATATTGTCACTTATAAATATGAAAATTGCTAATGGGTGTCCTTAAGCATTCATTAACGAACCAAGAAAGAAAAGTTTTAATCGGAAATTGACGTATTTAATATTTGAAAAAATGAGATATTTACTTTTTCAATAAAAACTTGATTTTCTTGGTTCTTTAAAAAATATCCGTTAAGATGACTGTTTGCCTTGTCTTATCCTATAGATATTAATCCTCCTTCGTTCTAAGGGAATATTTCTCATAATTATTACACTAATCATTAATTTATTATGTTTGGACAATAGTAAGAGTTGTACACAATTACCAATTACTAATGCACACTGTTTGCCTTGTCCTATCCTATAGATATTAATTGATTGTAGCTTATCGAATGATTATTGATGAGTTATTGACAAGCTAAACTTTCAATTTTCTTCCACCAGAGGTGACAAAGAATATGACTCGGGATAAAAGACGTGTGTTGATCAAAGTGAAACGGATTTAGATTTCTTAAGTATTGGATCTTGAGATAGCTCTTTGATCTATGCATATGAAAAAAGAAAAGAAAAATGTAGAGGTGCATTTTTTTTTAATGATGGTAATGTAGAGGTGTACTTGATCTAGTTGTTGTTTATCCTTTGAAATCGCACAATTAGAAGCTTCCCTTCATTAAAATGTGATTAATAATGTGACTGCTAAGAAGCCCCCTTTCACTAAGAAGCTACCTTTGTAAGCCTTGGTGCTATCTTGTATATGGATTTGATTATCTTGTATTCAACTTGCTAGGGAATCTCGTCAGCAGTACAGTTTATCGAAGTTTTGGAAGGTGAAGTTCAAGTTTTTAAGCTTAACTCAAGCGTAAAAGGAAGGGTTTAATTAGTGTACAAATTTTATCTTCGATTTTTTTTTCCATTAAAATTTTAATGAACTTATTATGTATGAGAAAAGATACATGTGAGACTTTCCGCCAGCATAGCCTTTTTACATTTACCATTTTGAAATTGGGTAATATCACTTAATCAATTTTCATTGAACTCAAAGCTATACGCAATTCTACACACCCATAAATAATTAAATAAATAAATTAAATAAAATCGCATAATGACATCAAACAAGTCAGAGGCAGGTAGCATATAATCGGAGAATTCCTTGGCAAGGGTGAAACTGTGAGTGAATTGGTATTTTGTATTTGGAAAAATTTCTTTTGATGTGAATTTACTTTTAAGATTTTAAAAAATAAGATGTTTTTTATTTTTATATTATTTAGGAGTCAAAATAATAATGCACTTAATTAATAATATTTATTTATTTACTTTTTCATTTTCAAAACAATCTTTTAAAGGGATTTTTTTCCACAAACAAAATTTCGCCCAGTTTCACACTGGCCAAGGCTTTCTCAGATTATCTGCTACCTGCCTCTGGCTTGTTTTTGGAAACAGTACCTCTGTCTGTGTCTTGTTTGTGTTAGTGTTCCATGCCATCTTTATTTCATTTATTTAATAATTGAGTATGTAATGAAAAAGATAGTGCATAGTAAATATATTCCCCTTAGAGCATCTCCATGAGCTCATTTTGGATTTCTTATTTCTTATTAAACACTATAAAATGATCTTCATAATATTACTAATACAATAAGTACTTTTTACGTCAGTTAAAATTGATTTTTTACGTCAGAATAATGACTGACGTAAATACAGCTGGCGTTAATAGTTAATATTTTAACGTCAGTTGAGAACTGACGTTAAATATAAAACTATTAACGTCAGTTCCTTAACAAAACCGACGTTAATTTCGTAAAAATTAACGTCGGTTTTTTAAACAACTAACGTTAAACATAAAACTATTAACGTCAATTCTTTAAGACAACGGACGTTAATTTTGTTAAAACTAACGTCAGTGGTTATAAAGAACTGACGTTAAAGGTTTAATTTTAACGTCAGTTTTAATAAACAACCGACGTTAATAGTGTACTTTATATTTTATAAAATACTATTAACGTCAGTTGTTTGATACAACTGACGTTAATATGTTTTTTTTTTAAATTCAGTTTTAAAATATCACTCCCCTCGGCTATCCCTGCATTCAGTAAATATCCCAGTAACACAGAATATCACACACATTACAGAATTGCAAAGAAAAAATGGAACAATGGGGGGACTTAAAACCAAAACCCATGTATATATATAAATAAATTTTAGTTCCAATGTCTAAAAAACAAAACTACCAATCTAAGGATATATATATACATGTTATTAATTAGTTTCTAAAGTCTAACAAAAAAACTATTTATCTAAGTATTGCGGAGGTATCTTGTCAATTCCTTTTTCAGCCGCATACTTGAAGAAGAATTCAGCGAAGTGCATCCTCAAGTCTCTTAACTCATCTTCTTGAATAGGCGATTGGTCGCTAAATGCCTACACACGTTCAAATAATAACAATAACATCAATGCAAGTCATCTTCAAAACTATAATATATAATTTAACAAGTTGTTTAAATATTACCTTAATCCATCCATCCGTAATAGATGTGGAGACTATGTTCAGCATATGAAGCATCACATAATAGCCGCACGACCACCCGTCAATTTGAAATCGAGACTACCAACAAAATTAATTTCAACGTCGGTTGAATATACATATAAATTAGTAATTATAATATTAATTATTTGATAAATAAACTACCAAACCTTGAGGATGTTCCATACAGGATTTGCTTTAGCCTTAGAAGTCATACTTCTCCCGTTGGCGCAACTTATGCTACTCGCCTTCAGCGTGCTATCATAAACAAATAATCATGTCGATCAATTAACAAATTCATATATCATGTGTGTAATAAACTAAAAACAACTGATATTAAAACTTAAATTAAATTTAAGATTAGTTACTTACTTATTTACAGCTTCCGCCACCTTCGGTGGCGGATCTTGGTGGAGAGAGCAGAAGAATATGACTCTATGCCTAGACGGGTGAAGTACCAACAACTGCCAATGGCTTTTCATACAGTAGGGAGCCAGATATAATTCTTTCGGATTGTCTCCCAACAAGTTCCCTAAGTATTTACTCAATGCATCGCCAGCAAAGAAATCGGGCAAAAGGATTGACGGATCTAACAAATCGTAAACTGATGCAACGCCCTTATCAAGCTGAAGACGATGGAGATACCTAAGATATGAAAAGGTGTGGATGTTAATTACATAATATATATATATTGAAATTAAAATAAATTATTAAATGGAAAAATACCAAAAATAAATAAGTTATAAAATTAAAATTAACTTACGTGCACCAGAGACTGAAAACATTGATGTTCATCCAGACGCTATTTCTGCAGACGTTCCCGAGATCATCACCACAGAAGGTAAATATCCTCCGTTGATCTGGGCGTGCCACCCATCCATCGTGCTCCAATGGACATTCAAAAATCTCAAACGCATAATCCTCACCAAGTGAGAACAAACGAGTGATAGGTGACAACGACACCGACGTCGACTTGGCCTTCAGTTTAGGAAAAATAAAATAGATAAGTTTTTGATAATTAAAAAAAACACAAGTAATTATTTGACTAATTTGGACATTAATAATGAATAAATACCTTTGCTAACATTTCGAGCTCACGTCGTTTGGAGTCCAACTCAAGCTCACGCCTTTTCATTTCCAACTCATGCTCATGGCGCTGGACTTCCAACTCCCGCTCCCTAGCTGCCAACTCATCGTCCTCCACATGTGCCCTACTAAAACTCTCTTTTGTGCTCACATGTGAAGGGTTGGCAAGCCCTGCGGTGTCCTGGGATGTACCGACGGAGGAAAGCTCTCTGGCAAGCGCCTGCTTGAATTCTGGGTTGGATATTAAGCCTTGCATCAGATGTGTTGTAATAGCTGGGTTGGACATGAGGTGCTGAGTAATGTCAGCCAAAATTGATGCTTCATTGACCACCCGCTTTCGTGAAGCAGACTTGCCATAATATTCTTTGATGGTCACGTTCCCAGGAACACCGAGAACCCGACCAGGATGGTCTTTCTTGCCTAGAGCAGTCATCAAGATGTCCTGCCGTCCAGAAGGGACGAATGCACCCTGGGAGGATTTTGCTTTAAGATCCATCTACAATGAAAAAAAAATGAAAAAACGTGCAAGTGAAAAGTGTTGCAAATATCTATACAAATATCAATTGAAATCAAGTTAATTATTTACTTACAATCTTATCTGCCACTTCGCGAGTGGCATCAACTTTAAAAGATCCCGTCTTTGTCATGCGGTGGGCTAACCCGGACATCCTCGCGGTCGATGTCCGACGGAGGACTTGATGGTGTGCCCTCAGGCACCTCTCCTCTTTCAATCCTAGCAGAGTGCTCTTCCTGCTTCGCCCTCAGCCTATCCGCCATCATCTGGTCGATCCGAGTCTGGTGCCCACCCTGAGACATGGTGTGGCGGTGGACGTTCTTCGCCTGATTCTGTCGACCCTTATTTGCCTTAGGCTATTCAAACAAAAACACATAATTAAATACAGTTAAATGATCTTTAATAAGCATACAAAATTAACTTAATCAACCAACCTGAAATTCTCCATCTTGTCGACTCCTGGCAAACATATCCCAAGTATCCTGATCAATCCAGGGATAATCCGAGAACATTTTATCAAGCCGCTTCTTCCCAGATACATAGTACCTGGTAAGATCATGCTTGAACCCATTCCAACGCTTTGATGCCATTTTCATACATTTATGACGATGATCCTCGTCATTTGGCACAGTCCTACCTACACATTAGATACATATATAACAACTGGATGGATTATAACTCGGATAATTATCTAATAATGTAAATCAAACGAATGTAAAGGTAAAATACCGTGATAGCCTCCCAAATCTGATCCTTAACGTTCTGTGGAACGTCATTCCAGTGGTTGTAGTTGATGCTTACGTGCTGCTTCGCTTGTAGAAACACCCACTTATTAAATTCTTTAGCACGGGGTCCCTGGGCATTTAGATTAGCATCGAAGGACACCTCAAGCTTCTGTCCGCTTTGCCTGTCCTTCTCTAGTTTCTTCAACGAAGCATCTCCTATACCCCGTTTCCTATGAGCCTGTGATGTCTGCAAGGACAAAAAAAATGATAAAATAGAGGGTTGTAACATTATAAACTTACATTAAAAAGAAGGACTAAAGATAATATATAACATGTAAACTTACACTAGAATCAGGCGTAGGCGTGATCGGGTCCTACGAAACCCCCACAGTGTCCTCCCGTGCATGTGGGCTATCCGACTGATCCATATGTATGCCTGTTCAGAAACAATATATATGTATTAACATAGGTTATAACTCAAAATAAATACAGAAGTATAAATAAAAATAACTAGATAGGTCCTGTAGATATACAAAACATCTATATATCCAATATAAGGACAATACGGGAGATTGAAAACTATAGTTTTTGAAGATTTCCAAGCATTGGTCACGGCATGGTCGTGATGTCCATCACGGCCGTAACGTGCCAACTGAACCAGACCCTCATAGGCAGAACTGATCACGGCCTAGCCGTGATGAGCATCACGGCCTTGACAGATCAATCAGCAGAGCAACATGCACTCAAAACCAAAAATAGAGACATTCCAAACAACTCAAACTCACGGTTTAAAGTTACAACTACTGAGACTATAGTTTCAACATACACTCAAAACCAAAAATAGAGACATTCCAAACAACTCAAACTCACAGTTTCAAGTTTCAACTACTGAGACTACAGTTTCAACCAGCAGAGCAACATGCATGCACTCAAAACCAAAAATAAAAAAATGTGCCCTAAAGACTCACCAGAAATAGGCGCTCGCGTGGTGGTGGGGGGGGAAGCTCGAGTGGTGGCCAACGTTCGATGTGGTTACTGAGAGCAGAGGGACAAGGAGAGTTAGTGCGCGGGAAGGGGAAAGAGAGATGTCAAGTTATTGCAAAGAATGAGCGGGAAAGACAGAGTTAGGGGTTAAGAGTGTACCTCACGGTGGTGGCGAAGAAGCCCTCGCGGTGGTTGCGGTGGAGATGAGCTCGCAATTAGGGCAGAGTGAGAGCGAGAGTGAGGGTTGAGAGTGAGGGTTGAGCGTGATGAAAAGAGAAAAGAGACATACAGAGAAGTGGAGAAGGCGCGCGGGTATAAACGTTATAATTAAAATAAAACAACATTTTACGTCAGTTTTTAGTAAAACCTGACGTTAAAGATCATATATTTAACGTCAGTTGTCTTAAGAAACTGACGTTAAAAACTCTCACACTTATTACGTCAGTTGTTAGTAAAAACTGACGTTAAAGGTCATATATTTAACGTCAGTTGTATTAAGAAACTGACGTTAAAAACACTCACACTTCTTACGTCAGTTGTATTACACAACGGACGTTAAAAGTTTATTAGTTTCTGCAAAAACATTCATTCCTTTGACTACTGTGCTACTTACCCATTCACCTTGTACCTAATCCTCTTAATGAGCATTAAGTTTATAGATAAGTTTTCAAGAAAATCAGAATAGCTTAGTAACTTCATCCACTGCTCCTATAAATAGCTTCCTTCCATCCTTTTAATTTTTCTGCTTCACAATATGGCTCTGCCATGGAGACTAACTTCATCACTCTTTCTTCCTATTCCTAGACTCAAAGATCTTTGTCTTAATGGTCAAACAATTTGAGTTTGTGTAAATCACATTACATGGATATTAAGGTTGGGTGAATCACGTAATGTGATTCTCTCACTTTATTTCATCCCCGTCATCCCTTTCACTTTGCTTTGGAAACAAGTGATTGTGGATTCAAGATGATGCATCAAGGAATTCCACTGAAGAAGAAAGATGCAAAGATCCATTTCACTTTGCTTTCGCTGCTAGTGACTGAGGATTTACTTTGCATCATGGAATTCAAGTGAGGGAGGTGATGCATCCATTGGAGTTTCTGATGACAGGACTGAGAAGAAAATGATGTTGATGCAGAAACTTTTTTATATTTTAAGGCTATGTTGCAGAAATTTTTTATCTTTTAATCATATAATTTTAACTTATGAATCGCTTCAATGACATACGATTTGATTATACATATAACTTGTTTTATGTTAAGTGTTTATTTATTTTAATTTGCACAAGAATTTGTTTACTAATTCAAGCTAATTAATAAAAATTAAAAATAAACTTGTATAAAAAAAAGGTTTAGAAATAAACTGCAGTACTATATGGAGTGATCTGCGTTAAGAGGGACAACAGGGACATGACAACCAATGAAATGAGTTTCATAATTATTTACGTCAGTTATTTATAGAACTGACGCAAATAGTGATTTAATATTTAAAAACTGTCACCACCTCATTTTTAACGTCAACTTAATTTATGACTGTCAAGTTCCCGTATATTAATTACATTATTTCCAATATTCATTCTGCATGTTTATAATATATAGGATTATTTACGTCAGCTATTTATTTAACTGAAGTAAAAATCAAACTTTTAACGTCAGTTGTATAAAAAACTGACGTTAAAAATAAATATTTTTTATTTTAAAAGCACTTTTAACGTCAGTTTTTTAAAACAACTGACGTTAAAAGTGTATAGATATATGCAAAAACATTCATTCCTTTGACTACTGTGCTACTTACCCATGCACCTTGTAACTTAATCCTCTTAATGAGCATTAAGTTTATAGATAAGTTTTCAAGAAAATCAGAATAACTTAGTAACTTCATCCCCTGCTCCTATAAATAGCTTCCTTCCATCCTTTTAATTTTCTGCTTCACAATATGGCTCTGCCGTGGAGATTAACTTCATCACTCTTTCTTCCTATTCCTAGACTCAAAGGTCTTTGTCTTAATGATCAAACAACTTCTAAGTTTGAGTAAATCACATTACATGGGTGATAAGTTTGAGTAAACCACATTATGTGAGTTGCTCACCTTATCATCCTTCAGGAGAATCCGCTGCTGGAGGGCAAATCAGGTGCTCGGGCGTCACAGTTCCAAAACCTCAGCTTTGGCAGCAAGTGACCGTCATGGAAGTCTCTGGAACCACTGCCTTTGCTTGAAACAGATCTAGTGCACCTGTTTTTTCCTCTCTTGAGCTCTCTCATGCCCCCCAATTTTCTGAGGTCTTCGGAGTATAGTTTTCCCTTTGGCATATTTCATAAAACTCTCTGATGGGATGTAGCTTTAATGTTTAGGATTTTAAAACCTTTCAATGTAACTTTTTATAGGATTTTAAACCCTTTCAATCTTCTGTATCAGTCTGTATTACACTTCATGAATGAGATCTGGTTTGGGTTATTGATTCAACTTATACTTCGCACATATATTTTAGTTTTCAAAACAGAAACACAAAACATCAAAGCAATTCATGTGAAACTGAAACTTTGAGGAAGGCAATGCGGAAGGGATCGTATACTAGATAAAAAAAATTATTAAAATAACCTTTAACGTCTGTTGATGTAAGGACTGACGTTAAAAGTGAAGTGACTTACTTTTAACGTCAGTTTTTTATCGAATTGACGTTAAAATGTTCATTGTTAACGTCAGTTTTTTATTGAACTGACGTTAAAAGTGAGTCACTTCACTTTTAACGTCAGTCATTAAAACAACTGACGTTAAAATTGAATTAATGAAGTCTAATATTTACAAAACTGCCACCGCCCCCTTTTTAACGTCTATCTTTTGGTTAACTGACGTAAACCTTTACCGTCTAATGTATATTTTCCACTAGTGTATCACATCATACTTAAACAATCAACCCATATTTTGTTCCAATGGTTAAATTTTTAAGGAACTCTTAAGGAATCCAAGTTATAATTTTTTATTTACACTCAATTTTGTTTCAAATTAAAATATTTATTCATTTATTTTAATTTAACCAAATGAATAACCTTGAAGATGACCCACTAATTAACCCAATAACCATGAAAATACTCAACCAAGCTGACGATGACCCACTAATTATCCTTTTTTCTTTGAAAATTTTATGGCCCAATAACCCAAACCCAGGATCATTTTGTCTCCCCAACACTCTAGAACCTCCGCCCCCTTCAATCTCTCACTCCAAAAAACCTAACCTCATTTTTTCTCCCCTTCAATTTTCATCGTCCCCGACCTCTCCTCTCACACCCACAAAACCCAAGCTGTTTTTTTTTGCCCCCAACAGCTCCACTCATTTCGACCCCCTTTCTTCTTCATCGTCCCTTACCTCATCTCACTCTCCTTTCTTCATCGCCACTTACCTCTCTTTTCACACCCACAAAACCCTAACTCTGCAACACTCAACCAATCCGGCCGACCACTCCAAAAAGCCTTCACCTTTCTCCCTAATCTCACTCTCAGCCCTAATCTCCCACAAAGCCCTCTCCTTTCACCCTCATCTCCCTTGCATGCGGCCATCTTTCCTTCATTCTCCTTCATCTCCCTCAACTCTCCCCTTCCCTCATGCATCGTGACCGGGCAAGGCAAAACCCGGCTTCCGACAGTGCGACGATGGCCTTACTCTCAAGCGATGGCAGTTCAAGAACGGTGATGGGCAACGCAGATCAAGGATTACAAGTTCTATTTTTTTTTTACTGATATTACATTTCTGGGTGTCAATATTCTGCAAATTTTTTTCCTGAGATTATGTGGTTAAATTTCTTCTTCTTCTTCTTTGGATGGGTCCCTGTCGCTGGCTTGGACAAATCTTTAAAATTTTATCAATATGTTTTAATAGATACCAACTCAATTGAATTGGTACAAAATGAAAATGAAAATGCACCGGGAATAGTGGCTTATTCTCAGTGTAAAATATTGAAAGTTCTCACACTTTCAGATTGGGGCCAAAGTCCAATCAAGGCCAAAAGATTTTCACGGGTATTTGACCCACCAGTATATAACTACTGGGACTACCAGAAAGCTTGGGGTTATTTTCTTTCTCAGCCCAATCCCCGGCATTCTTGGTATCTTATTATAATCAGCAACCAAACCTGATACCCAAATTGGTTTATGGAATGGTTCTGGATATATGGTTTGCCTGTTGAAATCCTTCCAAATTCCCTCTACCAAAAATACCTTGAATACAAAACTTTGACTCCCAAAATTTCAATCCCTAGAAAATTACTTCATTTTTGTGCTTAGTTTGGAATCTCTTGGCTATTCAAGTTCAATTTTGAATACCATACTCATCTTCCTGAGCCCTTTCCAAAATATATTTGCGCCACTAACACTATATCCTGGTGGAGAAAATTCAATGACAAAATTGCTCTTGATAAATTTGAAACCTGGAAAAAATTTGGACTGCAAAAAAGGAGACTTCCTTCGTCCATCACTCCAGCAAATTCCCCCTCTCAAACATCAAACTGTGGATCATTTCACAAGAGATATTAGAGAAAATAGTTGAAATATAGAAAATCAGAGTTTAGGATGGAAATACAATATCAAAATAATTTTATGATTTTAAAAGCTTGAAAACTACAAGCTTGAAATATTACAAAATTTTGATAATTTTACAAGAACTTACAAATAAAAGCTACTCTTAAACTTGTACAAGATCACCAAATCACTACAAGATTACAAAAGCAAACAGATTAGTAAGTTCTGAATGAGGTTCCAAGCGTTTTTTGAACTGAGTCTTCAAGCTTCCTTATATAGATGGAGGAGGCCTTCAGCTGAAACACGGATTTGAAAATTTTGGAATCCGCAAAAGCAGGTACTATTTTACTTTTGACTTTTTGCACCAACTTTCACGGTTAATTTTTGTTTTTGTCAGCCATGAAGATTCGTCGGCACTTCACGATAAACATCTTTTCTTTTCAAAAGTAGCACGACACATGGGCGGCCGCATTTGTGTCCAAAGGACGCTACTTTTATTTTATTGGGTATCTTGAATGGAGTCTTGTCTGACACCTACTTATCCACTAGGGAGATGCGACAAAACTTCAATATTTCTGATTTTTAACCATCAAAAAATCCTTTGTCTGGATCATGATTATCCAGATCTGGATTATATCCTTCTTCATCTTCAACAAATGGCTCTTCAGTTTCTTCATCTGAACCAGCTGTTAACAAAACATCCAGCAACATTTTCTTTAATTCTGCTGGTGAAGAAGCATTCACATTTATTGTATAAGGAGTAGGTGGTTGAGATGAACCGACTACTTCTTTTCCTTTTGATGTTTGAGAGGGGGAATTTGCTGGAGTGATGGACAAAGGAAGTCTCCTTTTTTGCAGTCGAAATTTTTTCTAGGTTTCAAATTTATCAAGAGCAATTTTGTCATTGAATTTTCTCCACCAGGATACAGTGTTAGTGGAGAAAATATATTTTGGAAAGGGCTCAGGAAGATGAGTATGGTATTCGAAATTGAACTTGAATAGCCAAGAGATTCCAAACTGAGCACAAAAATGAAGTAATTTTCCAGGGATTGAAATTTTGGGAGTCAAAGTTTTGTATTCAAGGTATTTTTGGTAGCGGGAATTTGGAAGGACTTCAGCAGACAAACCATATATCCAGAACCATTCCATAAACCAATTTGGGTATCGGGTTTGGTTGCTAATTATAATAAGATACCAAGAATGTCGGGGATTGGGCTGAGAAAGAAAATAATCCCAAGCTTTCTGGTAGTCCCAGTAGTTATATACTGGTGGGTCAAATACCCGTGAAAATCTTTTGGGCTTGATTGGGCTTTGGCCCCAATCTGAAAGTGTGAGAACTTTCAATATTTTACACTGAGAATAAGCCACTATTCCCGGTGCATTTTCATTTTCATTTTGTACCAATTTAATTGAGTTGGTATCTATTAAAACATATTGATAAAATTTTAAAGATTTGTCCAAGCTAGCGACAGGGACCCATCCAAAATCTTTTGGAATCAATTGTTTTAATAAATCCCAAGGCTCTTGGGTTGTGGGATTACCCATTTCTTGCTCAATTAAAGCCTGTTTGGTACAACAAGCTTTAGTTTTGTTGGGAAGAGGTTCCCTTTGAATTTCTGCAGGAGTATCTCCATAAAAGGATTTATCCATTTGGCAGTCTTTTGAAGATGGGGTTTGCAAGGGGGAGAATTTATTTGAAGTTTGAAGTTGGGTATATGGAGAATTTAGTGGGCTTGATTTTGGAAGGTCAGTTTTGGCTATTTGGGCTGCTGATGGTGCAAATGTATCAACAGTTGTTTGTTTTGATTTGCCAGAGGAAGGGGATGCCCCACCTTGTATAGACCCACCTCGGGCCTTGGATGCCATTTTATGAACCTGTTTTAGTAAAAAATTCCCTGATTAGATAATCAGGGATAAAATTATTTTCTCCTTTTAAATATTCAATTTCAAAATCAAAGCAACTTAAAAGACTTTGCCATCTGGCAAAAATTTGTTTTGAAACAAGATTTTTAACATCTTTTTCTAAAACATCTTTTGCTGCTTTGCAATCAATTCTTAACAAAAATATTTTATTAAATAAATCATCTTGAAATTTTGTGATACATAGCACTATAGATAAAATTTCTTTTTTAATAGTACTATATTTTTCTTGTGATGAGATCCAAAGACCAGAATGATATCGGACAATTTGTTCGACTTTTGACTCTGGAAGGATCTGGAGTAGGATACCATGCACCATACCCTTTATCTGAAGCATCCGTCTGAACTATTAGACTTGCTTCGGGATGAGGAATACCAAGACATGGAAGAGACTTGACATCCCTTTTTATATCAGCAACTAGATTTGACAGCTCACTAGACCAAGGTTTAGGATTTTTAGACTTCCTAAGCCTAGAGTAGAGAGGTTTACATTTTATCCTAATATTAGGAATGAATTCAGATACATAATTTAAACATCCTAAGAATCTTTGCAATTGTTTTTTGTCTGTTAATTCATTTGGAAATTTATCAGCAAAAGCAATGCTTCTACTGATAGGAGTTATGGTTATACCCTGAAAAATTTCATGGCCCAAAAATCTCATTTTTGTTTGACAAAGTTTTGTCTTTTTGGCTGACAAGGCCATACCATTTCTTTTAATGGTTTCTTTAAAAATATTTAGATGTTTAAAGTGTTGTTCCAAAGATTTTGAAAATATTAAAATGTCATCAATGTAGATGAGTGTGAATTCAGAATGAGGTTTTAAAATCTCATCCATAATATTTTGGAATTCTGATGGAGCATTTTTTAATCCTAAAGGCATTACATTCCATTCGTAATGGCCCAGAGGAACAGTAAAAGTTGTTCTATATTTATCTTCTTCTTTTAATGCAATTTGATAATATCCAGATTTTAAATCAAATTTTGAAAAGATGACTACATCATGCAATCTTTTAATAAGATCTTTCTTATTGGGAACATGATAGCGAATCCACTGTAAAGCTTTATTTAATGACTTATAATTTATAACCATCCTGGGTTCGCCCCGCTCAATTTCAGATTGATTATTTACATAGAAGGTTGTGCAACTCCAACGGGATTTGCTAGGCCTAATTAATTTTTTATTTAGAAGATCTTGAATATCCTTTTTACAAAACTCTAAAGTCTCACTATTCATTTGAATAGGTCGAGCTTTAGTTGGAATTTTACTTTCATCAAAATCTTTTTCATAAGGTAATGATACCATATGAACTTTTCTATTCCAAAAAGCATTTGGAATTATTGAACAAACTTCATTTTCAAATTCCTTTTGTAAAGCAATTATTTTTTGTTTTACGTCAGTTATTTATTTAACTGAAGTAAAAATCACACTTATAACGTCAGGTTTATAAACAACTGACGTTAAAAGTTTTAATAATTTCTTGCAAAACACTTTTAACATCAGTTCATTAAACAACTGATGCAAATAGTGATTTAATATTTACAAAACTGCCACCGCCTCACTTTTAACGTCAGTCCTTAAAACAACTGACGTTAACGGTGAATTAATTATTTACAAAACTGCCACCGCCCCCTTTTTAACGTCTAGTTTTTGGTTAACTGACGTAAACCTTTACCGTCTAATGTATATTTTCCACTAGTGTCAATTTTTTGATAAAGAATTTCTTTCTGAAGAAAACCAATCTGATTTTGCTTTCCCTGTATAATTGACAGTAAATTAGTTTCTTCGAGATTATCTGTTATGTTGTTTAAATCTTTTGATTTAACAGGATTTAAAAATTCAAAAAGTATATCTTGATTATTTCTTGTAGTTATAATTCCTTCATCAGAAACATTGAAGGGATATAACTGATTTATAAAGGGAGTTCCTAATATTATTTGTTCAGACATATTTTTCACAAGTAAAAAGGAGCTTTTAAAACAGACTCCATTATTACAAATACTTGCTTCATCTAATTTATATTTTACTTGTAATTTTTCATTATTTGCAGTATATAATTTTTGAATTGTTTTTGTATAATATTGAGTGGGAATCAGACCTTCTTGTATACAATTAAGATCTGCTCCTGAATCTATTAAAGCAATGAATGACTGATGAAAAGAGCTTCCAATTTTCAAATTTACTTTGACATGCCATTTATGTTGCATTGTTTTAATTCTCATGAAGAAATTAAGTTCATCAGGGTATGAAGTATTATCATCAAAATGTTGAGTAGAGGAGGAGGTAGAAATAGTTCCTTTACCCTTCCCCGTATTTTTTGAAAAATTTTGCTGCAAAATTTTATATTTATTCTTTAAATCTGCAACCTCAGATTTTAAAGACTTAATTTCTTTATATAAAAAAGAAAGACTTAAAGGTTCTTGACTAAAAGAGGATTCTGAAATATTTGAAGGATTCAGAATGTCCTTTAGATTATAACCTTTAAATTCATTTTTCTCAACTTCTTGTGTTTCAAGTTCTTTATATTTTTCAAGCATAGCTAATTTAATTTGTGGGTCCTCAATTTGACCAACAAGATCAAGGAGGACACGAGCTTCTTTAGAGATAACATTGATTGTGAATTTACAATCACAATTATCTCCTAAGCAACCACAACTTAAACAACATGCATCAGAATCATAAGATGTTTCTTGATTCTAGTAGACAACTTCTTGTTCATCCTCAGAAGAGGATTCTATTGATGAATTAGTTTCATAGAGCAATATTTTAGAAATTTGCTCTTTGATTTCATCATCCATTTTTAATTCTTTAATTTTTTGTTTTACTCTGCAATCTCTTGCCATGTGACCAACACGACCACATTTATAGCAAGTTATATTTTTCTTAAAATCTTTATTTTTACTAAAAGATTTTTTTTGGGGTTTTCTTTTATGGAAAGTTTTATTAGGTTTATCTAGCAAGCCTTTTCTAGAATATTTTTTATATCTTTTAAACTGTTGAGGTTTAGCTTTTCTTTGTTTGGATGGAGGAGTTAACTTCTCATATCCAAATTGTTCAAAGAAATTTCCTAATTCTTTATTATTTGATTTACTTTCAAATTTAGCTTGTCTATGCATTTTAATATCTGTACAAAACTGTAATCCCGTTTTATTTATTATAGAGATTAACCTTCCATAGGTTAATTCTTCCAAAGGAGTGCCAGGGTACTCCAATTTTATTTGAGTTCGAACTTTATTAGAAAAGTTTTTGGGAAGTCCAGATATAAATCTGTCTTTCCAGTAAGCTTCTCTACAATCAGTTCTTGTATATACTTTTGTCAAAAAATTATCTTTATACCATCTAAACTCTCTAAGAGTTGGACAGTATAAATTATTTGATATCTCAAGAGATCTATCAGAAAAAGTATTGGTATCACCAATAAATGCTTGAGATATTCCAAATATTAAAGTTTCAACTTGTTGATCTACAGGGTATTCAACAGGTTTACCATTTTCAATTCTAGATTGTCTTTATGGTAGAGAGAAAAACATTTCTCTCTATTTCTTTTAAATTATTGTCCCACCATCCTTTTAGGCTTCCCGTGAAACCTTGGATGAGAATCTTGACAGTACTTAGGGCATTATTACCTCTAGCCCTATAAGCAGTAGCTGCCATGGACATTTCTTCTAATTTTCGCATGATTTGATGTTCAGAAAACCCATCAATATTCCACTCAACAATGCCTTCACCTGTATATTGTGAAGCATTGTCTAAACTATTATCTTCAAATTGAATATCAGGCAAAGTGGGCCTGTGATAATAGTTTCTTGAAGTGGGATATGATCGTGATGTGTTTTTTATTTTATTGACAACATCAAAATCAGAATCTTGGAATTGTTTTTCAAGTTCTAAAACATCTTCATTTTTTATTACATTTAATTTTGAAGAAGATAATTTTAATGAGGACAGTCTTTTGTTGATTTCATCTAATAATTCATTATTAGATTCTTGACCAATTTTTATTTCTTTTATCTCAGAATCTGATAGTTTATATGGAGTAATTAAAGGTGTATTTAATATTTTACTTCATTTGAAAGAAGATTCTTCTTTCTGGGGCAACTCAGCATCTTCAGATGAGCTGGCCACTTGGTACAGTAATTGATTTGTATAATTCAATTGATGTTGAATATTTTTAATGTCGTTTCTTGTGGGGTTTTGAACAGATAAAGTTTTAACATCTTCTTTCATTGATTTGAAAGGAGATGCTGTAATTTCAATGTTATCTACGTTTGGAAAAGTGATTTCTTCCAAAGGTGGAATAACAGAAATTACTTCTTTACCCTTTGTGGTTTTCCAAATCTTTTTAGCAGAATTAAGAGTTTTAAATTCTAGATTTTGAAAACAATTTTCTTTAAACCAATCAAAATAGGGGATATTATCATCCTCTATTTCTTCCAAATAAGAAAAATAGGTTTCCCTATATTTTCTCATTTCTTCTTTAGAAAATGTAGAGAAAAACCATTTTCGCATTTTCTCATATTCAGGCTTTAAAAATTCTTTTTGAATTTTTTCTCTATTAATGTAAAATTTTGTTATTACGAAAACTTGGTTAACAGTTTCAAAACTTTGATTTATTTCAGATAGAGTCGGAGACTCTCTCTGAATTTCAGGTTGAACACTTTGAGATGTTTCAAACCTATATTCCGGTTGAGGGATAACATGGTGGTCTCTCACTCCTGCTAATCTCAAAGAATGGAATGAATCCATTCATCTTCGTGAAGTATTTGTATTAGTTTGCCTAGATCCTTCAAGACAAGTCCTAAAATATCTTGTAGAATTACTTCTATTAAAAGGGGCAAAACTAATAGAAATATTTCCAGAAGAATATTCAATGGGTACTGACATTACAGAAGGTTCTGGCTCCTCAGGAGGCAGAATCTCTTGTAAATTCCATTCTAAATTTCTCGAGACTTCATTATGGTTGAGTCTTCGAGGTGTAACAGCATTTAATTTTTGAAGATTTACTTGTAAAAGCAAAGTATCTTCTTTTGATGAAATATTTAGAGTTTTTGGCGAAATATTTGTTTTCATAGCCTTGTAATATATTTTATATATTAAAGCTATGGGATAGGAATTGGGATTCCAAATTCCTTCTTTGATTTTAATATCTAATTTTATGTTATGCTTTTATGTTATGCTTGTTTTTACCAAGGCTCTCCATAGACATGGTATAATTTGGAAAATTATTGAAAAAAGTGGGACCATCATGAAGATTGGTCTCAATTATTGAAAGAATTTGATCCTCGAACCTAGCCGGCCGAGTATCTCTTAGACATACACACATAGGGGTGTCTATGCCTAATCTATGCAGTGGTTTAATAGCAACTTGAATTAAACCAATGTGCAAAAACTTATATTTTTGTTTATGTTCTTTAAGCATAGATAAATTCAAGAGATTTAAAGATTCTTGAGTTTTATCTACCTTAATGGTATATTCAATAGTTTTAATAATAAAATCAGTTTTAAATTTATCCATTAATTTTGTCCTATATATTTCAGAAACATAAAGGAGGAATACTCCAATTATTAAGTTTCTGCTCTATATCAGGCAAAATTATTTGCTGTTCATTTATCAAAGATGAATTTAAACTTTCATTTTGACTAGACTCTCCTATTTCTTCGATTTTCTCTTTACCTTTTCGGGAAATCATCTTCAAGAGGCTAGACATGATGATCTAAACCCTAAACTCTCCCCTTCTCTCTTGCATCGTGACCGGGCAAGGCAGAACCCGGCTTCCGACAGCGCGACGACGGCCTTACTCTCAAGCGATGGCAGTTCAAGAACGGTGATGGGCAAGGCAGATCAAGGATTACAAGTTCTATTTTTTTTTTTACTGATATTACATTTCTAGGTGTCAATATTCTGCAATTTTTTTTCCTGAGATTATGTGTGTCAATATTATGCAAATCTTCTACTTCAAATCGTTTCTTAGCTAAGGAACGTTCCTTATTTTTAAGGAACTGAGCATGCCACATGGGACTGCTCCAACGGCAAAACTTTTTAAGGAACGGTTCCTTAGCCTAAGGAATTGGCTAAGGAACCTGCGCTAAAGGTGCTTTTAGAAAATAATTACTAATATTAATTTTTGATTGGTGTCGTATTAAATAACTTGAGATTTTTGTTTACTAATTTTTTTTTGAGGCTTTTATACTTTTAAATTACTTTTTTTTTCTCACTCGATCTACATAACAATCTCAGTATCACATGTATGTGCCACAAGAAGTGCATGGCACGTGAGATGGCTGGAGCTGTTAGATGTAAAATATGATGGATAAAGACACTTCAACTATCAACTATAATACATAAATTCCCCTACACATTACTTACTTCAAGCAAAATATCATTTCCCTCTTCTCATATTTTTATTTGGAAACAGAGTCTGTTGTGTTTTGGAAGAATAAGCTATACTTTTATCAGGAAAGAAAGACACAAACCCACCCACCCACCCACCCACCCACACTACACACACACACGCATACATACATATATATATATATATATATATATATATATATATATATATATATTAGTTACATTTTATATAATCTATTATTGTTACATTTTAAAAGGAAAAATGTGTCTTTTTCATCATATTTTCAAAACACGAAAAAATCTAAATCCTTTTTTATTTAGGGGATGGGAGCATGATGGTACATTAATGTTACTGGTTGAGAGTCGCGAGTCCTTCCATTTGCATCCTAGTCGGTGAAATGGATAAGCCTGGGACGGTAGCCTGTGAATTGAGCAGTGAGCAGAGAGTCTGCCTACAAGTTTAATTATACTGTTAGGCAAGTTCTATGGTGGACTACATGATTGGTGGTACCACCATGCACAAGTACTCATAACCGTAAGATTTATGTGGACCACAGTAATATGGTGCACCTTCCCGTATTGATTTTTTTTCTACCACATTCATCCCTTCCCCTCACGGTGAACCAAATCGCCGCCATCTCGCCTCCGCCTCCACCATCCGCTGCCTTAATGCCCGACCGCCGCCCCCTCTCGTGACCCTTTCAACCCCATCTTTGTCGCAACCCCCACTCAAAGTGACCTTGAAAACCTCTCTGCCACCACCCATCCTGCCTCCACCAACCACCATCGCGCCTTCGTCTCAGCGCCGCCGTGCCGTCGTCCAGTTCCCTTTCTCTCCTCGTTTGACTCACGATCCGAGTACACCATCACCCTATGCTCCGCCTTCCCGATGTCCACGTGGATCTCTGACTGAAGAGGAGGAGGCAGCGCATGCACGATCTCCTGGATTTCCTTCGACACGACGAGGGTGGTTACCTCATCTCACTCTCCTTTCTTCATCGCCACTTACCTCTCTTTTCACACCCACAAAACCCTAACTCTGCAACACTCAACCAATCCGGCCGACCACTCCAAAAAGCCTTCACCTTTCTCCCTAATCTCACTCTCAGTCCTAATCTCCCACAAAGCACTCTCCTTTCACCCTCATCTCCCTTGCATGCGGCCATCTTTCCTTCATTCTCCTTCATCTCCCTCAACTCTCCCTTTCCCTCATGCATCGTGACCGGGCAAGGCAGAACCCGGCTTCCGACGGCGCGACGACGGCCTTACTCTCAAGCGATGGCAGTTCAAGAACGGTGATGGGCAAGGCAGATCAAGGATTACAAGTTCTATTTTTTTTTTACTGATATGACATTTCTGAGTGTCAATATTCTGCAATTTTTTTTGAGATTATGTGGTTAAATTTCATGTTCTCCTCCTCCTCCTCCTCCTCCCCCCTCCCTCCCCCTCCCCCCTCCCCCTCCCCCCCTCCTCCGCCTCCGCCTCCTCCTCCTCCTCCTCCTCCCCCTCCGTCTCCTCCTCCTCCTCCCCCTCTGCCTCCTCCTCCTCCCCCTCCGCCTCCTCCTCCTCCTCCCCCTTCTTCTTCATTCAGTTTTGTTTCCCTCTATTTTTGGTTGGCAGTTGCCAATACTTGTGTGTTTAATAATGCTATGGAATCGTTCCTTAGCTAAGGAACGTTCCTTATTTTTAAGGAACTGAGCATGGCACATGGGTCTGCTCCAACGGCAAAACTTTTTAAGGAACAGTTCCTTAGCCTAAGGAACTGGCTAAGGAACCTGTGCTAAAGGTGCTTTTATAAAATAATTACTAGTATTAATTTTCGATTGGTGTCGTATTAAATAACTTGAGATTTTTGTTTACTAATTTTTTTTGAGGCTTTTATACTTTTAAATTACTTTTTTTTTTCTCACTCGATCTACATAACAATCTCAGTATCACATGTATGTGCCACAAGAAGTGCATGGCATGTGAGATGGCTGGAGCTGTTAGCTGTAAAATATGATGGATAAAGACACTTCAACTATCAACTATAATACATAAATTCCCCTACGCATTACTTACTTCAAGCAAAATATCATTCCCTCTTCTCATATTTTTATTTGGAAACAGAGTCTGTTGTGTTTTGGAAGAATAAGCTATACTTTTATCAGGAAAGAAAGACACAATGTTTTTCATCTAAGAATCCCCCCCCCCCACCCCCACCCACGCACGCACGCACACACCCACACCCACACCCACCCCCCCCCCCCCCCCCCACACACACACACACATTATAGTTACATTTTATATAATCTATTATTAGTTACATTTTAAAAGGAAAAATGTGTCTTTTTCATCATATTTTCACACACACACACACACACACACAATGGATAAGCCTGGGACGGTAGCCTGTGAATTGAGCAGTGAGCAGTGAGCAGAGAGTCTGCTTACAAGTTTAATTATACTGTTAGGCAAGTTCTATGGTGGACTACATGATTGGTGGTACCACCATGCACAAGTACTCATAACCGTAAGATTTATGTGGACCACAGTAATATGGTGCACCTTCCCGTATTGATTTTTTCTCTCTATCACATTCATCCCTTCCCCTCACGGTGAACCAAATCGCCGCCATCTCGCCTCTGCCTCCACCATCCGCTGCCTCAATGCCCGACCGCCGCCCCCTCTCGTGACCCTTCCAACCCCCTCTTTGTCGCAACCCCCACTCAAAGTGACCTTGAAAACCTCTCTGCCTCCACCCATCCTGCCTCCACCAACCACCATCGCGCCTTCGTCTCAGTGCCGTCGTGCCGTCGTCCAGTTCCCTTGCTCTCCTCGTTCGACTCACGATCCGAGTACACCATCACCCTGTGCTCCGCCTTCTCGATGTCCACGTGGATCTCTGACTAAAGAGGAGGCGGCAGCGCATGCACGATCTCCTGGATTTCCTTCGACACGACGAGGGTGGCAGCGGCACGTTTGGGGTGTTGGAGTTTGTTGTTCGACGGTTGCGGCAGGAGGTGAGGCAGAGAGAGGAGGAAGAGGGCGAGGACGATGAAGGAACCGACGAGGATTCCGATGACTACCCAGAGACAAAGGCCAAAGATGAAGGTGTGTTTTGAGAGCTCCACCGCCATGAGCGGGTGCTTCGGGAGGTCCTTGATGGGTGCTTCGTGTACCTGTATATTACTGTAGACTGAGTTGGTCGACGGCGTGTGGTTGACTGCGTCACCGCTCGTCGCGACGGTGAGTGGGGTGGAGGAGGATCTTGAGAGGAATACCAGAAAAGGGCTGGGGTTGGAGAAGGATGAAACATTATATGATGTGGGTGGTTTATATTAAGATCTGTACACATATCGAATCTAATGGCTATGAAAACTTGTTCACGGTGAACCACCTATTAAGCTTGTCCACCGTAGAAGTCGCCATATTGTTATTGTAGGATGAGTTTTGCAATATTTTCAGAATCTTTCTAGTAATTTTTCTAATATTAAATAAGAAATCAAACACATCTAATAAAAATTATTTAATATTTTTTACATAGTAATTAGGAAAATTAATCTGCGGATTTTATTAAAAAAAATTAAAATTATTCTTTTAGGATTTTTGATGATAAACGTATTCACGACACTAGTTAAAGAATCATATTAAATGAAAAATAAAACATTTAATATGTTGAAAATTGAAAAAAAAAACTTTTCAATTAAAACTTTCTCCTATTTTCGATAAGCACTTATTAATAGAATTCTATTTTATGCCATCGTGCTTTTAAATTTAGGAAAAAGTGCGTAGAGCCCCCTTAAACTTTAATCTATTTGCAAAGAGAAACATTTAACTATTGATTCTTCCTAATTAATCCTCAAACTTTAAGTATTAGTGAAATTGGTCATTCTATTAACTCAGATCACCAATAGTCAAATCTAGCCATTCATTTCATTTCATTTTTAATTTAAACCACTGATTGTATTTATTTTTAATTAATTTTTTTATAAAAAGAAAAAAAACAACACAGACCATGCTCTCTCTTGCACGTTCACTTTCCGAATACCTCGACTTATGTTAGTTCTAAATGTTGTTATTGTTGGCATGGATATGCAGATAAAGTTTGGAGAAACTAACAAGGGCAAGAAACATCTCTGTCTTATTACAAATGCGCAATGTCCCATAAAAGATTCTTTTGAAGGAACAAAAGAAGAGCAAGTTACTACCATTGCTAAACAAATGACCGTCCATAGCATAAGAATGCAAAGTATAATTTCCAGAGGAAAACTTAATCAAGATGCAAATAAAAGAATGATAGATTAGAATGATTGTCTGTTAGTTTTTTTTTCAAAAGAAACATCAACAAAAATAAAATCACAGAATTGGAGAATCAACCAGAGAAGAAAAGGGGAGAAGGAAGAGGGGAAGAAGAATGTTAGCGTAGGAGGGAACAAATTTTTAATTAATAAAATAAAATAAAATGCAATAAAAGGTTAAGATTAAAGCAAAATGAAGTCAATTTGCAAATGTGTTAAAGTTTAGGGGGTTTGTATGCATTTTTTCCTTAAATTTATAAAGCAGCAAATGATTTTTTATAGAAAAAATAATAATTTTCCCCAATAATGTTCTTCCAAGATTTAAATTTATTTCATTTTTTATAAACTTTTTCTTTTTTGAAAAAATTACTACTGTGTATTGTAGTCGGCAGCTTGAAGGACAATATAGTTAACATATAAATAAGTTTAAATATCATAGATATTCTTCTTCATATTCTAATGCTCTTTATTATATAATAATTGAAAATTTCTTTTTGAAAAATGTAACGAATGTCCTAAGGGTTAGGATACTCGTTAATGATGACACATGTCTACATTTCTACTCTCTCTTCTGTTCTGTCATCTCTCAACGAAATTTTTTTGATGGACCTTTCTTCCCTCTAAGCTACCCACGAACCATTCTTCTCCTTCCCCAAATTAAAATTTTCCCTGCCTTTCTAGACGCTATACCGACAATACCCATATTAAGAAAGTTGAATAAATAACTACCGAAGGATCCATAAAGAAAAGAGCTTTAGTTGATTATAGGAGAAGATAATCAACAAAAAAAGCTTCAGTCTGAACCATTGAGCATTAAGGTTCACAAAGGTCCATGAAGTTATCAGGTGGGGATTTTTAAGTTTTAACTCTTAAACACATGCTTTTCAGGAAAGGGCTAATAAGAAAATGTAATATAAAATAAACCCAGACAAATACGTCCTTTTACATTTTCCACCTCTTCTGAAAATCTCTCTCTGAAATTAGCATGGTACTTTGTCCTTGATGAGGGTATTAACATGATTTCCTCCTGTGTGCCAAATGCTCCTTTGCCATTAATGAGGTGTTCTGTATCTCGTTGTGTATCAATTGTGAGAGATTTTCAAAAATTTAAGAACGGTTAAAAGAATATAACGATGTTGAATTTGCACTAGGCGATTACCTGGCCCAGCGGTCACGCCTTCATGCTTCTGCTGTGCCAGTGCGTGTTCGATTCCCACTTGAATAAAATGGCAAAATATCGTTGAGTGGATTCGAACCCGGGACTTGTATGCTCAAGTGACATACCCGCTGGTCACTAGGCTAATGGATATAATGTGTCAATATGTGGTCGTTAGTGTTACTTAACTAACGAATTTGACCGGTTCTGAATCCTTTGAAGGGTTGTTTTGCTTCACCAAGTGACATGAGTTGGTCTATAAATAGAACCATCTGCATGCAGTGAAGGACACGAAAAACTCAAAATCTCTCAACAATTCTTCACGCCAAATCACCTTCTTTTCTCCCTTATGCACAAAGAGAGTTAAGGAGACTATTGTTCTGTAAACTGCCATTGTCGATACGCTTGGTTTAGGGTGTGCAAACCAAACCAAGGTTCCCCATTGTATCCTAAAGGGGATTCGCTAGTTACACCTCTTGCATCCAATCTATGATGAGAGATTGGTGGGGGCGAATCGAACCTAAAGCCTAGTGTCCTCACACGCCTTGGAGATTGCACGTTACCATTATTTTCTTCTTCTTTGTTGCAGATCCATACCCCATTTTCTAACAATCTTTAGGTTCGATTTCTGTAATAATGGCTGCAACGTTAAAGGAGATGACTTCTGAGTTTATGAAACTTGAGAGGTTTGAAGGCGGGAACTTTCATCGTTGGCAAAAGAAGATGCACTTCCTTCTTACAACATTGAAGGTGGCCTATGTGTTGAACACACCAAGACCAGAGGAAAGAGAAGATGAGACCGTCAATGAGACTCGTGAGAGGAACAAGTGGGTTAATGATGACTACATTTGCATGGGGCATATTTTGAATGACATGACCGACTCATTGTTCGATGTGTATCAAAATGCGGGATCCTCCAAAGAACTATGGGAGAAACTTGAGGCAAGATACATGATGGAGAACGCAACAAGTAAGAAATTTCTTGTTAGTCATTTTAATAATTATAAAATGGTTGATAGTATGCCTATCATGGAACAAATGCATGAAATTGAACGTATTCTCAATAACTACAAAACAACATAATATGCACATGGATGAAACCATCATTGTCTCCTCAATCATTGACAAACTTCCTTCTTCATGGAAAGACTTTAAAAGAAGTCTTAAACATCGGAAAGATGGCATTTCTCTTGAACAATTGGGTAATCACCTTCGTTTAGAAGAAGAGTATCGTAAACAAGATGATACTAAAGAACATTCTGTTCATGAGAAGGTGCATGTAGTAGAGGAAGGAAAATCTGGTAAGTCCTCTAAAAAGAGGAATCGAGATTTTGGAAAATCTCATGAAAACAACAATGAGAATGACTACAAGAAAAGGAAAAAGAAAAATGGTTGTTTCTATTGTGAAAAAACGGGACATTTCAAGAGGAATTGTCGTCTCCTGAAAAAGGAAAAAGAGAAGGAATCTAGTGCAACAAAGGACAACCTTGTTGCGGTCATTTCCGAAATCAACATGATAGAAGATGTTGGATCATGGTGGATTGACTCTGGTGCAACTCGCCATGTGTGTAAGAACAAGGATCTCTTCAAGAAAATTAATGAAGAAGATGGAACCGTTCTATATATGGGAAATGTATCAACTGTCCAAGTTAAAGGCAAAGGGATGGTGGAACTAGAATTCACTTCGGGAAAAGTAGTCACTCTTACAGATGTTTATTATGTACCAGATGTTAGGAAGAATTTAATTTCTGTACCGTTACTTAATAAGTACGGGTTCAAATGTGTATTTGAGGAAGACAAGTTTATTCTCTCTAAGGGAGGAATGTTTGTAGGAAAGGGATACCTTTGTGAGAATATGTTCAAACTCAATATTATTAATGATAATGGATTTATTTATGCTTATATTGTTGAGTCTTGTAATTTATGGCATTCTCGTTTAGGACATGTTAATTTCAGGAAAATGGATGAAATGATGAATTCATGTTTAATTCCTAAAACAAGTAGGATTTCGGATGCATGTACAACTTGTATGCTAACTAAGATAACTAGATTTCCTTTTCCTAGAGTTGAAAGAAGTTCTAAAGTGTTAGATTTAATTCATTCTGATGTATGTGATTTACATGGTTGGCCCACTATAGTTGGTAAAAAATATTTTGTGACATTCATAGATGATTGTACTAGATATTGCTATGTATATTTAATACATTCAAAGGATGAATTGTTAGATAAATTTAAGATATTTAAAACAGAAGTAAAACTTCAACATGAAACATTTATTAAATGTTTTAGGAGTGATAGAGGAGGAGAGTTCTATAACCCTAGTTACTTTGAGTCTACAGGAATAATTCACCAAACAACCGCACCTTATTCCCGACAATAAAACGGCATAGTTGAAAGGAAAAATAGGGTATTAGAAGAAATGGTAAATGCAATGTTATCATATTCTGGTCTAGCAAAGGGTTATTGGGGAGAAGCCTTGTTGATGGCTTGTTATATCTTGAATAGAGTTCCAAACAAAAGGAACACAATAACCCCATATGAACTTTGGAAAAATAGAAATCCCAACCTTGACTATTTCAAAGTTTGGGGTTGTAGGGCAATAGTAAAAGTTCCTGAACCAAAAAGAAAGAAATTAGGTGAAAGGGAAATTAAATGTGTGTTCCTGAGCTATGCTAAAAATAGCAAAGCATATAGATTCATTGTTATAGAATCTAATGACTCATATCCTGTAAATACAGTAATTGAGTCCAGGGATGCTATTTTTCAAGAAGATAGGTTTAACTCAATTCCAAGTCACAAAAATGATATTCATAGTAATGCACATAATCTAGAAACTAATGTATTTAATAATGATACTTTAGAGAGTTCAGAACTTAGAAGAAGTCAGAGAGCTAGGAAAGAGAAAACTTATGGATCAGACTTTTTCATGTTCCTTGTTGAAGAAACAAGAGAGTCCATAGACAGTTATGGACCAATATGGTATAATACAGAAAGTGATCCAGAAACATTCGAAGAGGCAATAAAGTCTCAAGATGCCGCTTTCTGGAAGGAAGCTATACAAGAGGAAATAGACTCAATAATGGGGAATAAAACGTGGAAATTAGTAGACCTCCCACCTGGTTCCAAACCTATAGGTTGTAAATGGATTTTCAAAAGGAAAATGAAGGTAGATGGAACCATAGATATATAAGTTTAATGCAAGACTAGTTGCTAAGGGATTTACACAAAAAGAGGGCATTGACTATTTTGATACATATGCACCTGTGGCAAGAATTGCCTCAATTAGAGTGTTGTTGGCACTTGCAATCATCTATAAGTTTGTCATTCATCAAATGGATGTGAAAACAGCATTTCTTAATGGGGAGTTAGATGAAGAGGTGTATATGTCACAACCTGAAGGGTTTGTGGTTAATGGTCAAGAAAAGAAGGTGTGTAAATTGAATAAGGCATTGTATGGACTAAAACAAGCTCCTAAACAATGGCATCAAAAGTTTGATCAAGTTATGCTAGCTAATGGATATAAAATAAATGAATCTGACAAGTGTATTTATAGTAAATTCCATAATGGAAAAGGTGTTATGATCTGTTTATATGTTGATGATATGTTAATATTTGGTACTGATCTAGATGAGGTGGAAAAAACTAAGAGTTTCCTCTCTAGTAATTTTGATATGAAAGACTTAGGGGAAGCCGATGTGATACTAGGGATTAGAATAATAAGAGATGGTGAGAACATAGGTTTGTACCAATCTCACTATATAGAAAAGTGTTAAAGAAATTTAATGAATTTGATTGTCAATATGTTGTTACTCCCTTTGATCACAGCACTAATTTAGTACCAAGTGAAGGTTGTCCAGTAGCACAACTTGAATACTCAAAAGTAATTTGATGCTTAATGTATGCCATGACATGTACTAGACCAGACATTGCATATGCTGTAGGGAGACTAAGTAGGTATACAAGTAATCCAAGCAAAGACCATTGACATGTTGTCCGAAGAGTATTGAAATACTTGAAGGAGACAATGAATTATAGTTTGAAATATAATGGATATCCTTCAGTATTAGAAGGTTATACGGATGCCAGTTGGGTGACTTATACAGAAGATCATGCTTCAACAAGCGGTTGGGTCTTCACACTTGGTGGGGGTGCTATTTCTTGGGGATCCAAGAAACAAACTTGCATTGCTGACTCCACCATGGCTGCAGAATTCATAGCATTGGCAGCAGGAAGCAAAGAAGCAGAATGGCTTAAAAATTTGATGTATGAGATACCAATTTGGCCAAAACCAATAGCACCAATATCCATACATTGTGATGGTCAATCAACACTATCAAAGGCATATAGCCAGGTTTATAATGGAAAGTCCAGGCACATTGGGCTAAGACATAGCTATGTAAAAGATTTGATTACAAATGGAGTAATATCCATAGTCTTTGTGAAAACAGAGAGGAATCTTGCAGATCCTTTGACGAAAGGACTGATAAGGGATATGGTGTTGAAAACATCATTAGGGATGTGACTCAAGCCCATATCTACATGATCACTAATGGTGGAAACCCGACTCACACTTGAGTAGCATCAAGTCTTGAGTTCAATAGGCCAAAGTTCACTATGAGAGTGATTGCAAGTACTTGACAAATAGATACATCCCAAGGTTTAAAAGTACTTGAAAACCATAAGGACATAAAAGAAAAGGGTGAGCTTTTGCTCTGAATGGACCTATAGCATATATGTGCTGAGGTGCCCAACTTATGGGGGTGCTTCTGGTAAAGTCCACCTATGTGAGAGTGAAGTGTGGCCGCTTCTTAGAGTTGGGCTTGACTCTGTAAGCTCTCGTGAAAAGGATACACGGCACAAGGCCTTACCAAATGTGTCACACTACCACGTCGTTCAATGGTACCGAGATTTCATGTGTAAGTCATGCACGCTTGTTCTAATGAATATTTGGTTCAAAGCTTGTCTACCATTTTATTCGGGGATGAGTGAAACCCATGGCTTACTAAGCAAAGGTTCAAATCTCCAAGATACCTTTGTCTGAAAGCATGCGATTTCCGGAATAATGGGATTTGGATTTATTCTGAAAATGGTGGGGGATTGTGAGAGATTTTCAAAAATTTAAGAACAGTTAAAAGAATATAACGATGTTGAATTTGCACTAGGCGGTTACCTGGCCCAGCGGTCACGACTTCACGCTTCTGCTGTGCCAGTGCGTGTTCGATTCCCACTTGCGTTATTTTTCTCGAGTTTTATAACCGTTGTTTAACGGGTTGGAAAAATAAAATGGCAAAATGTCATTGAGTGGATTCGAACCCGGGACTTGTGTGCTCAAGTGACACACCCGCTGGCCACTAGGCTAACGGATATAATGTGTCAGTATGTGGTCGTTATTGTTACTTAACTAACGAATTTGACCGGTTTTGAATCCTTTAAAGGGTTGTTTTGCTTTACCAAGTGACATGAGTTGGTCTATAAATAGAACCATCTGCATGTAGTGAAGGACACGAAAAACTCAGAATCTCTCAACCATTCTTCACTCCAAATCACCTTCTTTTCTCCCTTATGCGCAAAGAGAGTTAAGGAGACTATTGTTCTGTAAATTGCCATTGTCGATAAGCTTGGTTTAGGGTGTGTAAACCAAACCAAGGTTCTCCATTGTATCCTGAAGGGGATTCGCTGGTTATACCTCTTGCATCCAATCTACGAGGAGAAATTGGTGGGGGCGAATCGAACCTAAAACCTAGTGTCCTCACACGTCTTGAAGATTGCACGTTACCATTATTTTCTTCTTCTTTATTGCAGATCCATACCCCATTTTCTAACATCAATTAACAATTTAACATGATTCATATACATGATTGATATGGATGAGTTGGTCCCAGTGCAACATTCAAAAATCATTGCCTTCTGGTAGCACAAAGGTGTTAGTTGCTTTTCAGGAGAGAGAATACATAATAGAAGAGAGAGTAGAAATGTTTGGTAATAAGACGGTGACGGTGAGTTAATCAAACTATTGCTCATATGAAAATTCTTTGGCATGTGTGTTATTATCGGAGAACAGCACAATCAGTGCCTATAGTACCCTATATAAGTTTTGTCCAATAAAAAATCCCTTCTTATGCAACCAAAAACCATTCATCGAAATATGCGATGAAAGAGTGAAAACTCATTTGCTAAAGACAAAGAAAGGAATAGAATGAAGAGAGTAAATAGGAGTTTCATGCTTCCCAGCCAGCCAATGAGGCAGGGACGGGACTCATGCTCTCGCTGGCAGCATCAACTCTTGCATGGGGGATGAGAATGAATATCGGACTCTGATACCACTTGACAGAGGTGAACCCACCCACTAAAAGCTGAACCGACTTGGCAGTCTTTTATAATACTAATCGAAGAATTCTGGATGAGAATTGTCTGACTTTAAACAATTAAAGTCACCTGACTTTAACAATTATTAGCCATAGGATTAATCCAACGCACCAAAATAATGAACAGAATAATAACCTTAAAACAAAACATTAAGGAATTAAGGAAATATTTAGAAATATTAGAAACACTAAAACCAAATGAGTATATTATTTACCACCAAGAATTAGTTAGAAAAAGAATAAAACGATTAAAACATGAATTAGAAAATTGTATAGGATAATGAGATTATCCGAAGAAATAGAATCATGATTTAAAGAATTAGAAAGAATATTGAAAGAATTAAATAAAAATATTATTCAATTAATTGAAAATACAGATAAAATTGCAAATTACACTTGCAATAAAATACAAAAAGGAAAAAATGAAATAGAAAACATTAGAGAAACTTTAAATAATATTAATAAAGAAAAAGAAATAGAAAATGAGGATATTAATAAAATAAAAATTATTTTAGAACAATTAGAAGAGCTTTTGGAATATGAAGAAAATAATAGATGTATAACAAAACATGAATTGGAGGAAATTTTAGGATCCAAGAAATTAAAAGGAATAGTAATTAAACAAAAACCAGAACAAGAATCTTCATGGATACCTACACCTGTATTCTCATGGAGGGGATAAAAAAAGAATACATGGAAACATTAAGAAAATCAAATGATTTAGAAGAAATTCAACAATTATTAGAACAACTCAAAATAGTTGAAGAAGAAAATAATCAAATACACAATATCGAAAAGATCGATAAAAAAGACATAGAAAACAAAGAAAATGAGGAAATAATCTTAAATTATAGCTCATCTTCAGAATCTGAAGAAAACCATATAAAAATGGAAAGAGGTGAATATAGTGGAAAAAGCCCTAAAAGAAAATGAGAAGAATATAAATATACACCTGAAGGAGCTTGGGATAAATATGAAACAGAAGCTATGTATAATAAAGGATATGCAAGGAAAAATAATAATAAATGGACAAAAGTTCAAGAAGAATTTAAACCTCGATACCATAATACAGGAAATATACTTGACCTTGACTGTATTAGAAATAAAGAGGATGTATTATTAAGATGGACGAATGAAATAATCCTAATGATCCTAACTGACGAAAAATTTAAACAGCTAAATTTTATAGAAACCAAAAATTTTGTGACATTCAAAACAACAGGAAATGTACAAAAATTTCTAGTAGGAATTAAGGATGCAGAATGGATTAACTTCGGAAGAATGGTAGATAATAGCGCAGACTATGTTAAATTAATAATGACTCTAATGCACCAAGAATTTTTAGGATCTAATTTAATGGAACAAAGAGAAAAGACAAATAAATCTCTAATTGAAAATGCCAAGTCACGTCTTAATAGAATGCAAATATGTGATATGTGTCAGATAGAAAGTTTCATCTGCGAATATCAGAAATACTATTATCAACTAGATGAAGAATCTAAAGAAATATATAAATATATCTTTATAGATAAATTACCTTATCCATTAAATTCAAAAATTAATAAACTATGGGAATCAAAACCCGAAGAAACTGCAAATACTTTAGGTGGAGTTATTAAACTCTTATACCAAGAACTAAGAGAACAATGTTTGAATAGGGAAACAATTAGACAATTGAATAGAGGAAGTATGTCATTTGTTGTGACATTCCAGAGATAGAAAAACCAGGAAAATATGGTTGTGAAAAGAAAATAAAAAAGAAAAAATATTACAAAAAATCAACCTTACGAAAGACTTACCCTAGAAAAAAGAATTATTACAAAAATAATAAAAAGAAGTATTTTAGAAGAAAAAGATCAACACCAAGGAAATATTGCCCAAAGGGAAAAAAGAAATGTGTCTGTTGGATATGTAATATCGAAGGACATTATGCTAATGAATGCCCTCAAAGGAAAGAAAAAGATTTTAAGGAAAAATCAAAAATAATAAAACAAGTTTTCCAGATATATGAACTTGAACCATTAGAAGAAGAACTGAGTGATTCGGAAATAAGTATATACGAATAGTACATATATAAAAATATTAATAGAAAAAAGTAAAAATGTAACAGAAGCTTACATAGATACTGGAGCAAGTCTTTGCCTTGCAACCGAAGCATTGATTGATAATTGGGAAAAATTGGAAAAACCATTAAAAATACAAATTCTTTGATGGATCAATACATTCTTTGTACTGGATAGCAAAAAGAATTACTTTGATAATACAAGAGAAAATATTTATAATACCAACGATCTATAAACAAGAAACATGAATAGATATAATTATTGGAAATAATTTCTTACGATTATATCAACCGTTTTGTATATACTTAACATATATTACTTTGAGAACCCCATATATTTATCAAAAACAAAAACGGGAAATTATCAAAATACCAATTATCCATACTTCTACATGTACTTATTCATCAAAGTTTCAACAGCTGAAACGTGGTGAGATTATTAGCTTAATTTGCACAAAAATTCGACATATATTAGTAAATTTAGAACCAAATAGAATAATACCAGCTCACATAGAAGAACTTTTAAATAAGGTTTGTAGTGAAAATCCTTTAGACCCAAAAATTAACAAAAATACTGAATTAGTGGAATTAAAATTAAAAGATCCCACAAAAGAGGTAAAATGTAAACCAATGATTTACACAAAACAAGATAGAGATGAATTTGAAAAAGATATTGATGAAATGTGTAAAAAAGGACTAATTAGACCATCGAATAGTAAACACTCTGCACCAGCCTTTTATGTAGAAAATCATAATGAAATAAAAAGAGGTAACAGAAGGATGGTAATTAATTGCAAACAAATTAATGATGCCATGGAAGAAGATGCCTATTTTCTTCCAAGAAAAGATTTAATTATTGAAAGAATTAGAAACATGGATTGGTTCAGCACCTTTGATCGTAAATCAGTTTTTTACCAAATTAGATTGACTGAAGAATCTAAGGCACTAACAGCATTCAGTTGTCCTCAAGGTTAATATGAATGGAATGTACTCCCAATAGGATTAAAGCAATCACCTGGAATCTTCCAGCGGAGAATAGATTCAATTCTTAAAGAATTTAAATACTTTTGTCTTATTTATATTGATGATATATTAATCTTTTCAAACAAAGGATTAGATGATCACTTTAAAAAGATAGAATTCGTTCTTAACAAATGTTATGAATATGGAATAGTCTTAAGCAAGAAAAAAGCTGTTCTAGCCCAGAATAGAATTAATTATTTAGGATTAGAAATCGAAAAAGGGAAAATAATAATGCAACGACATGTACTAGAGAAACTTCAAAGTTTTCCAACAACATTAAAGGATAAAAAGGATTTACAAAGATTTCTTGGACTACTAACATATATTTCCAATGAAGGTTTTATTAAAAATCTTACGTGAGAAAGAAGAATCCTTCAAAGAAAAATTAAAGAAGGATGCCCTCCGGACCTGGGTCGATGAGGATGATAGACTAATTATAAAAATGAAAGACTTATGCCGGGATCTTCCTGAGCTATATCATCCATCGGATGACGATATAATAATTATTGAGACTAATGCCTCAAATGACTGCTGGGGAGGTGTTATGAAAGCAAAACCCCTTGGATACAAAAATGAATTACTATGCCGATATATGTCAGGAACTTTTTCAGACAGTGAGATTAATTATCCCACTCATGAAAAAGAGACGTTGGCTTTGATCCGTATGTTGGAAAAACATCGGATTTATATACTGGATAAGGACTTTATTGTCCGAACCGACTCAACTTATGTTGCAGGTTTTAAGAACTTAAATCATAAAGGAACTTACAAACAAGGATGATTGATTAGATGGCAAATGAAACTTGCCGAATACAATTACTCAATCTCTCACATTAAGGGAGATAAAAATGTTCTTGCAGATATTTTATCAAGAGAATGGAGCAATCAACAACTGAAGACATAATGAAGCAGATTCAATATCAAGAAATGCTAGAGAAGCAGAAAATGATGGAGCTTGACTTGATCAGAACAAATATTGAAGTACTAAAGTTTCAATTACAAAGAATACCCATTAAAGAAGACCCTATGAAAACCATAAAACAACAGGTACAGGAAAGCACTAATGAAAAATGGTACACTATCTTCAATGGACCACACCCAGGAATTTACAATGAATGGCACAAAGCAGTCCCTCACTGTATTGGAATCTCAGGAGTCCATCACAAGGGATTTCGTACCAAAGAAGAAGCAGAAAAGGCTTTGATCGACTACCAGAAAGAACAAGACAAAGATAAAGGAGTGTATCTTGGCCCAAGGACTTTCTCTGAAACCATAAAGACTCCACCAGCCCAAAAAACTTCATTAAGAATACTTGGAAGGGTTCCTTCTTCCATTGATGACTATCAAATTCCTTCAAGAAAAGATCATGAACTTCAAGTTCAATTTTCCAAAGAGAAATTTTTTCAACACCTAAAAAGATTGACCCACTGGTCCGAAAAGGAAAAAATTAATTGTTTTTACATGGTCAACCGAAATATTTTCGAAATTAAGGCCGTAATTACTCCTGGAGCAACATCGATTTTTACATTTAATATGTTCCAGTTTGGACTTATTGAATGTCTCTACCTCAGCCAAGACTTAGAAGAAATCAAATTATTTCCATATAATTTGAAGGAAGCCATCCAGAACTATCAAAAGAATGTCGCAAAGGATAGAACCATCTTCCTGAAGTTCTATTCAGCCTACCCAGATTTTACAACTAAACAACCCACAAAGAATTTAATCTTCATTGGAGTAAGTAACAATACTTTCTCTATGCGGGATGAACCAACTGGAGAAGAATACAACGAAGAAAAGATTGTCACAATCCTAGCAAATCAACTGGCGAGTATCTTTACTCAATGTCAGATAATTGGTAAAGACTCTTTCATAAAAGCCATTTAAAAAGGTCCACACACTTTGCTACTTAGCAAAACTAGTGGAAAATTGATTCAAGAAAGAGACCTAGCACTACTGACTAACTTTGAATTACCATTCTACACGCTACAAGGACTTTCAATGAATTACCAACCAGCTGTCCTTGACTTATTGTGCTCAATGATTAAGGAGAATGGCAATCACGCGTGCGAAAGATGCGAGAAGCAAAAAGACTGTCGGCAAGACGACAAAGACTCAGACGAAGCTATTATTAAAGAATGACATAAGCACTGACGTCACCAAGCATTATTGGAAGGATGACGTAAGCAATGACGTCATCATGAATTATTAAAGTGTCTGATTGATTGTAAAATGTAATAATGTAAGGACTTTTCTGTAATTTACTTAGTACCTTTACGTGTATAAATAAGACTCCTCAGTCCTAAGGAAGGCAGAGCATCTGAAATACATTTCAATCTCTCTCTTCTCTCTGAGAAGTTCTAAGCTATGCTTAGCGATTCCTTGAGTGTGGAATCAACCCAGTCCTATGTACTTCATTACTGTTTATAAATAAACTACTTTCAAATATTCCTCTACTTCATTACTACTTTACTTTCATTACTTCCAACTACTCGTTGAAATTCCAACTTGACTTAGACGGAAGCTGCGGTGGACCAAGAAACCCAGAATTACTTCAAACCCCCAGATCAGGTATGATTCAGAAACCATTTAGTTTTATTCAGTTTATAATAGAAAGCAATCATGTCTGAAATAGAAAAGGAAATAATTAATAATACTGATGTAGAACATTTACAAATTACTGAAGAAGATGGAAACTATGAAGGAAGTATCTTAATAGATCCAAAATTATTTCAAAAGATTCAAAAGGAAGATTTGAATTTATCTAAAGATGCAAATATGAAAAACTAGGAGGTATTATGAAACGCTTTAACCAGAAGGAAAATATAATATATTATGGAAAGAAAATTAACGAAACACCAATAGATATATCTGAAACACAGGGAAACACCTGTATACAATTATTGAATAAGAAGAAACTAATTGAGTTAAAAAGAAATTTAAAAAATGAATCACATAGAAAGAAAATAGGTTATATACATATAGGAGCAATACAAGTCTTAATTAAAGCAACCTTTCAAGAAGGAATAGATTCACCTATTGAATTAGTTCTAAAGGATGATAGAATAACAGATCCTAAGGATAAAATATTAGGAGTAATCGAATGAAACTTAGCCTACGTTAAGTTAAAATTCGAAATACACCCAAATATTGGAATACCATTAGACACCCAAAGATTAGATCAAACTCTAACTATGAAACATAGATTTTTAAGAAATAATTTAATGAGATCAGGAGATAAGATTTTCTCAATTACTTATCGTGTCAATTATGCACTAACAAACTCACATCATAGTATTACGTTTAGAAATAATGACAGAATAGATATACCAAGACTTTTCGAGGAAATAAGAAAGATTTATTATCCTAAAAGAAACGACTTAACAGAATTAGGAATTTCTATAAGAAATCCGAAATCACTAAGCTTTAGGCAGACACCTAAACCAATTACTTTCCCAGAAATAGAAGAAAATAAAGACGAAAATATAAACAAATTATCAAACCAAGTTAGAGATCTGGCTCAATATTTGAGAAATAGAATATGAACAAAGAAAAAAAATTAAGAAATATTTATGAAAAATTTTATAATAAAATAAATCAAGATAAAAGAAATATAAAAGACTTTATGAATATTTATGATAATCATCTTAAAAGAAATAAAGAAGATAAAAACCGAAAACAGATGGAAAAATATATTATAGAAAAGGAAAAAGAACTGATTAATATAAGAAATAAAAGAGAAGAACATAAAAGACAAATAATAGAAAAAATAGAAAAAATAAGAAATGATTTTAAAATCAGAAAAATCAACTAGTTATTTTAAATTAACTGCACCAACTTTTGAAGATATTGATTAAAATAATTGAAATATATCCTGAATTTGATAATCAAACAGAGAATGAAATATTAAGCGTTTTAGTAATGGATTTACCTATTGATTGTAAACAATTAATAATTGAAAAAATAAAGACTCAAGTTAGACAAGAAGATTATTATCTTGCAATTATTTCGTTAGATATAGAATGAAATTATATGGAAGAAATAGGATTAGCTTTTGAATTTGAATATGATAGACTATCGTTATCTGATATATATGAAGAATGGGATTTACTAGATGATTAAAATGGACCAAGAAATACTAAGTATTCTGATAATGAAAATACATATAGATTGTAAACAAATGATAATTAACAAATTAAACCATCAATACTGGCAAGAAAAACTTTATTTAAAACAAATAGTGCAAATGATACAACTAGCTTTTTGTGAGGAAGAAAGAAAACTACTAATCGAAGAAATAATGGAGTTAGATGACGAAATAATGGACTATGGATATGAATTATTAGTAACCCAAATTATGCATAAAAATAATCATCCAGATTATGTCTAATTACTACCACTACCTGGGAAGAAATAGAGTGGTACCGAATTGGTATCAGAGCTAAGTACTAGCTAATTAATAATGAGTACTCTATACATAGAAAAATTTGTTCACTATTTAAGTATGATAGATTTAACAAATCAAAAAGATTAAAAGACTTGATACAAGAATTAAAAGATGAAGTCACTGATACATGTAATAAACACATGGAATATCATTGTGAATACTGTAACTGTAGAGAATACGAAAGAAAAATAGATTTAATAAAAATCTTAATTAATAAACTAAATGAATGGACGGATCAATAAGGATCTGAATCTGATGACCCAAATTAGCCAAAGGCACCTGCCTTTTCCCGCCACAAAGGCAGAGAAGTCAGACCCAAGAATTCTAGTTCTAGATATTAAAATCAGCTTATTTTTAATTGTATAATTTTACAAGCCAATCTTCTATATCTACAAGTCCATGACCATATTACCTAACTTAACTATTACACAAATGCTAATTTGACACACATCTTGGACATCAATACGGCGACACCGTATGTGCTGTACTGTACGACACTGTAGCTGTATTGTGCGGCACTATAATGGATTCTTTTTTTTAAATTTTTTTTTATAAATAATTTTTTTAAGTATGTAAATATCTGGTGAATATGATACAAATATCTGGTGAAGTCAGTTCATTATCTGATGAATGAGTTTTTTTGAGAAATAATTTTTTTGGTTAAGTATGTGCAAATATATGGGAATCGGGTACAAATATCTGGTGAATGAGTTTTTTTGATAAATAATTTTTTTGTTTGAGTATGTGCAAATATCTGGTGAATCAGGTATAAATATCTGATGAATTCAGTTCATTATCTGGTGAATGTGTTTTTTTTTATAAATAAATTTTTTGATTAAGTATGTGTAAATATCTGATGAATCATGTACAACTATCTGGTGAATTCAGTTTATTATCTGGTGAATGCGTTTTTTTAGAAATAAATTTTTTATTTTTTTAAAAAAGTCAAAATTTAAAAAAAAAAAAAGTGCTATAGTAGCAGTGCGCTACTGTAACAGATGTCGCGTATGATGTCTCCAAAACTGTGTCAAATTAGAACAGCTCTAACTGTTAATACGAGAATGGGGGTAACAATCAAATAAATACCCAACCTTATTTATGTTTATTACAATAAGTAATTCCTCAATTAACGACTAAAGTACTAACAATGCGGACAAGACTCAGTATTATTATTAAGAAGAAACAACCAATCTTACTCATCGGCGATCATCAGTTCTTTGACTTCTCTAACAGCCTCACTTACAGCATAAAGGGTCATCTTTTTAACCTGTAAACGAAGATAAGTGCGCAAGAATGTAAAATATTTTTTCAACGGTACAAAATATTTAGGTAAAATAAGTAAACTGGTGCTATACCTTTACTTTATTTTTCATATTAGTCCTATAAGTTTTTTATTTTTCAAATTGATCCTACACTACGTTTTGTTTTTACACGAGGCCTTTCCGTTAATTTTGACTTAACGCCGTCAGTTTTGATGTGACATGACTATCACCTTAGTCCAACACGTGGCATCAATACCGATGACGTTAGATGAAAATTGACGGAAATGACTAATGTAAAAATGAAACGTAACGTGAATGACCAATTTGAAAAATAAAAAACTTATAAGACCAATATGAAAAGTAAAATAAACGTATAAGACCAATTTATCTATTTTGTCAAATATTTAAATATAGAAACCTTTTCAAAATGTGAAGACAATATATAACACTAGGAAGTTCACAGTGAAATCATATACTATGAAGAAATACAAAACTGATGAGAGTGATTTCATCTCATATTTCCTTGTCATTTTCCATGTATTTTCATATAGTTTAGGCATATTTAATTTGATTTTTGTTAGTTTTTACCTTGGAATGGATAACGTGGTTTTGTGGTGTGTGTGCAGGAATTGATGATTAAATTGCCCAAGACAAGTTGTGTTGGAGTTTGCATGAAGACTTGCTTGAAAAACAAGAAAATTGAGCCAAACAGAGCCCATCACGGCCTGGAGGTGACAAGCATCACGGTCATGATCGCGTAGGTCGAAGAAAATAAAGATTTCAAAAGTAAGAACCTGTCACGGCCAGGTCGTGATGGCCATCACGACCGTGACAGGCAATCCAGCCCAAGCTCTACAAGTCAGAATTGTTCACAGCCTGGTCGAGACAGGCATCACGACCGTGACATGCAAAATCTGAAAAAAAAAGATTTGCTGATTTGACCTGATTTTGTAATGGCTTCAAATCCAAGTTAACCTACACTATAAATAGGGCAATTATGCTCGAAAATAGGCATCTTTGGCTGCTACCAATTGGCAAAAATTAGGATTTTTCTTCTTCTCACTTTCTTCTATTAGGATTTTTATGTTTTTGTTATTCAAGATTGCTATGAACATGACAATGCGTGGGTAGTCGTTTTATTTCTAGGAATTGGGGCTATGCTCAAGAGTCGTTTTATGTGATGAATTGACGTTTTCCTTTCTTGCCAATTTCAATTTGATTTCGATTTAATTCCTATCACTTGAATTACTTATAAATTCGGTGGCCACTTGTTTGCATGTCATAGATACTCTAAGGACGAACTTAGCGGTGAACTTAGGTATCGGATCCATAGGGATTGAACCGAGGACTTAAATCATGAGAGTTAGAAGTGATCATTCGAGGATTCATTGAATTGTCATAAATCTTAATGTGTACAATTTAAATACAATTACCACGAGAGTAGGGGTTGGTTTAATTGGGAACGGTTCTTGTATCTCGAGAGGGAACATTAACTTTATTAGGATAAATTCACCTTCAAAGCAATTTCGATAATCAACAAGAGGGGTAGTCAATTTAGTAACATAAGCAGTCTTGTTGGTAACTCAATTCCTGGAAATCTCTTTTAATTTGAAAAACTCCAGATTTGGTTTGCTTTGTGATTTTGTTTGATTGTGTTTTAAATACTTGATTTATTAGTTAATTCGTATTTCAAAAACCAGATCTTTTTCTTGTTTAGTTTAATTAATTTAATAATTAATTGTTGTTTGGGATCACAGTCTCTTGTGAGTTCAATCTTTTTATTACTTGACGACGAAATCGTACATTTGCGAATTCACGCTATCATGTTTTTGGCACCGTTGCCGGGGACTGTGCTTTCTTGAATTTCAATTTAATTTTCTAAATTGATTTTTCAGGACATTTTTTTTTAATTTTTCTTTCTTTTTCTAGTGTATCTATCTCTCTCTTTGCAGGTATTTTTCTCTTTTATGCGAAGATCCCAAAGTCTTGGAACTCTTATTGAAGTTGACCCCGAGATCGAAAGGACTTTTCATAGACGTAGGAGACTACAAAGACAAAGAGCGAAAGAAAGGTTGATCCCCATTCCACTCATGGCCAATCTACCAGATACCAAACCACTGAAAGACTACGTAACCCCAAATGCAAGAGGTTTGCGAACTAGGATTGCTAGGCCAGAAAATGAGTCAGAGAACTTCACTGTACTGCCTTAGTTAATTGGCATGATTAGACAACATCAATTTGGAGGATTACCCTCAGAAGACCCAACTGATCATGTGGAGACATTCCTGGAATTTTGTGATACAACTAGGATTCAAGGAGCTCCAGTTGATGCTATCCGCTTGAGGTTATTCCCCTCCTCTCTGACTGGAAAGGCAAGAGCTTGGTTGAAGTCAGTGCTTGCTAATACTTTGTCAACATGGGACCATCTGGAGCAGGCATTTTTGGAAAAATTCTTCCCACCATCCAAGACCGCTTACTTACGAACTTAGATCACCGGCTTCTTCCAAAATGACGGAGAATGATTATCCGAAGCTTGGGATCGTTATAAGGGATTGCTAGAATCTTGCCCACATCATGGGCTTGAGAAATGGCATTTAGTGCATACCTTCTACAATGGATTGGACTATTCTTCGAAGGTGTCACTTGACTCCGCAGCTGGTGGAGCATTGATGAATAGACCGTCGACTCAAGCATTTGAGATCATTGAGAACGTTGGCACCAACTATCACAAATGGGGTTCAGAAAGATGTAATAACCCGAAAAAGCTTTCGGGGTAAGTTTGGAATGAATGATAATGATTTAATTATGTCTAAAGTTGACTCATTGAGTAAATGCTTTGATAAGCTTGAAAAGGCTAATGTGAGTTCAATAGGCTCTACTAATGTTGTTTGTGAGATTTGTGGAATGCAGGGACATGACATAATGGAGTGCCCACATAGTATTGCTCCTAAATCCAGTGCTTCGGAGGAACAAGTGAACTCTTGTCACAATTTCTATGACACGAACCCGAAGTTGCCAAACTATGTTCCCCCAAATTCTTACAACCAAGGAAGGAAGAATAACCTTTATCTCTCCTACGGGAATTACAACAACACGTTGAACCACGAATTCCAAGAAGGTCAAGGTAATAGGAAACCCGCATCGGGGAATCCTCAGGTACAAAAGTCTAAACTCGAATCTCTTATGGAAAATTTTGTTGCTACTCAAACAAAGCAAAATGAAGAATTTAGGCAACAAGATAGGGCAATCAATGAGGCAATAAAAGAGTTAACATCTAAGGTAGATAACTTAGCCATCCATAACAAGATGTTAGAAACTCAAATTGCCCAACAAGTGGGTAATTCAAATAGGCAATCGGACAAATTTCCTGGACAGCCTGAGGTGAATCCAAGTAATGAACAATGTAAAGTTGTGAGTTTGAGTGGTAAGAAACTTGAGGATCCCAAGGCTAAAGGGGAGAGTGATAACAAGAGTGTAGACGGGGAAGAGGAACCTACTAAGACACAACCCTTAGAAGAGGAAGAACCTAGTGAAAAAATGTCTAAGTATGTCCCTCCACTACCTTACCAACCTCCAACACCTTTCCCTCAAAGGTTGGCCAAGGCCAAGTTAGATAAGCAATTTGGGAAATTTCTAGAGATCGATAAGAAATTGTACATTAATGTACCATTCACCGAGGCATTACAACAAATGCCCCCATATGCTAAATTTATTAAGGATATATTGTCTAATAAGAGAAAGCTAGAGGATTATGAAATTGAGGAGTGCAATGCTTTAATTCAAAATAAATTGCCTCCTAAATTGAAAGATTCAGGTAGTTTCTCTATTCCTTGCTTAATTGGTAACACTAGTTTTGATAAAGCTCTTTGTGATTTGGGGGCTAGTGTTAGTCTTATGCCCTTCTCTGTTTGCAAGAAGTTGGAGATGGGTGAACTAAAACTCACAACAATCTCCCTTCAATTGGCGGATCGGTCCGTCAAATTCTCGGTAGGCATCTTGGAGGATGTTCCAATTAGAGTGGGTAAATTTTTCATTCCTGCAGATTTTGTGGTACTTGAAATAGAGGAGGATTCCCAAATCCCCATTATTCTTGGTAGGCCTTTCTTGACTAGTGCGGGAGCAATTATTGATGTTAAAAATGGAAAATTGACTTTAACTGTGGGTGATGATAAAGTTGAATTTGATTTAACTAAATCTATTAAACACCCTTCTTTTGGGGATTCTTGTTGCAGGGTTGACTTAGTGCACCAAGCGGTGAAAGAAGAATCCACTCAAGCTTGTATTGATGATCCATTGGAGATGTGCTTGATTGGTGGAGACTTAAGTGCCCATGGAGGAGAAGTAAGGGATTATGCCCACCTCTTAGAGGCTAGTCCGGAGATTTCCCCTCACAAAGCAAGAAAATAAAAACTTGAGTTGAAACCAAAGAATAAAGATTTAAAAGATGAAGAAGCTCCTAAGGTAGAACTGAAACCTCTTCCTTCCAGATTGAGGTATGAATTTCTTGGTCCTAACTCTTCCTATCCGGTAATTGTGAATGCTAGCTTGAATGAGTTGGAAGCTGAGAGATTGCTTAGAGAGCTTAGAATGCATAGAAAGGCGATAGGATATACAATTGATGATATTAAAGGCATAAATCATTCCTTTTGCATGCGTTGCATTTTAATGGAAGATGAGCATAAACCATCCATTGAGCATCAACGTAGATTGAACCCAAATATTAAAGAGGTGGTTAAGAAAGAAGTACTTAAGTTGTTAGATGCGGGGGTTATTTATCCAATCTCCGATAGTGAATGGGTTAGTCCGGTGCATGTGATTCCCAAGATAGGGGGATGACTGTTATTCAAAATGAAAATAATGAATTAATCCCCACTAGGACGGTAACCGGGTGGAGAAAGTGCATTGACAATAGGAAGTTAAATAAGGCAACAAGAAAAGATCACTTCCCTCTCCCATTTATTGATCAAATGCTTCAAAGGTTAGCTAGGCATTCATACTTTTGTTACTTGAATGATTATTCCAGTTTTCATCAAATTCCTATACATCCTAGTGATCAAGAAAATACCACGTTTACTTGTCCCTATAGCACTTTTGCCTATATGAGAATGCTTTTTGGTCTATGTAATGCACCGGCTACTTTTCAAAAATGCATGACTGCAATTTTTTCTGAATTTATTGAAAACATCATGGAGGTTTTTATGGATGATTTTTCTGTTTATGGAACTACCTTTGATGATTGTTTAATAAATTTGTCTAAGATTTTGCAGCATTGTGAAGAAACTAATTTGGTATTGAATTGGGAAAAGTGTCATTTTATGGTAAAAGAGGGTATAGTGCTTGTGCACTTGATTTCTGGAAGAGGTATTGAGGTGGACAGGGCCAAAATTGATGTTATTGAAAAATTGCCCCCACCGGTAAATGTGAAAGGAGTTAGAAGTTTCTTGGGACATGTCGGGTTTTTACCGACGTTTCATCAAAGATTTTTCAAAAAGTTCTAAACCTTCATCTAACTTATTGATGAAAGATGTTCCATTTGATTTTAATGAGGAATGTTTGAGTGCCTTTTGTAGGTTGAAGGAAGCCTTGACCACCGCTCCCATTCTGCAAACACTGGATTGGAATGAGCCATTTGAGATTATGTGTGATGCCAATGACTATGCCGTGGGAGCAGTGTTGGGACAAAGTATAGACAAGAAAGTTCATGCAATTTACTATGCAAGCAAAACTGTAGATGGAGTTCAAGCCAATTATGCCACAACGAAGAAAGAGTTACTTGGGGTAGTCTTTGCATTTGAAAAGTTCAGATCATACCTTGTGGGGTCTAAGGTCATTGTGTACACCGACCACTCCGCACTAAAGTATCTCATGAGCAAGAAGGAAGTAAAGCCTAGGCTCATCCGATGGATCCTTCTCTTGCAAGAATTCGACTTGGAGATTCGGGATCGGAAAGGGACGGAGAACTTAGTTGCGGACCCCCTATCTAGACTTGAAGCATTGGAACATGAGAAGGACAACTAGCCTATAGATGATTCTTTTCCTGATGAGCAACTGTTCGCCATCTCGGGAGAGAGTGCTCCATGGTATGCGAATTTCGTGAATTATTTTATATGTGGGATTCTACCATCGGAGTTCAATTATCAACAGAAGAAGAAGTTCTTACAAACAACATTCGTAGCACCTATTGAACTCACATTAGCCTTTTCAAGCTTATCAAAGCATTTACTCAATGAGTCACCTTTATGCATAATTAAATCATTACCATTCATTTCAAACTTACCCCCCGAAAGCTTTTTTGGGTTATGACATCTTTCTGAACCCCATTGGTGATAGTTGGTGGCAACGTTCTCAATGATCTCAAATGCTTGAGTCAGTGGTCTATCATCAATGCTCCACCAGCTGCGAAGTCAAGTGACACCTTCGAAGAATAGTCCAATCCATTGTAGAAGGTATGCACTAAAACCCACTTCTCAAGCCCATGATATGGGCAAGATTCTAGCAATCCCTTGTAACGATCCCAAGCTTCGGATAAGCATTATCAAGTTTACGGATCCGCAAGTGTACGGTTTCGTTGCCAAGTAATAAAAAGATCGAACCCACAGAGACTGTAATCTCAAACAACAATTAATTATTAAATTAATTAAACTAAACAAGAAAAAGATTTGGTTTTTGAAATAAGAATTAACTAACAAATCAAGTATTTAAAACGCAATCAAACAGAATCACAAAGCAAATCAAATCTGGAGTTTTTCAAATTAAAAGAGATTTCCTGGAATTGGGTTACCAACAAGACTGCTTATGTTACTAAATTGACTACCCCTCTTGTTAATTATCGAAATTGCTTTGAAGGTGAATTTATCCTAATAAAGTTAATGTTCCCTCTCGAGATACAAGAACCGTGCCCAATTAAACCAACCACTACTCTCGTGGTAATTGTATTTAAATCGAACCCATTAAGATTTGTGATAATTCAATGAACTATCGAACGACCGCTTCTAACTCTCGTGATTTAAGTCCTCAGTTCAATCCATATGGATCCGATACCTAAGTTCACCGCTAAGTTCGTCCTTAGAGTATCTTTGGCTGCTACCAATTGGCAAAATATGAATCCTAATTGACTACCTTTTTATTAATATCTAACTCAATTGAAGGCGAATCATCTTAACTTAGTTAATGTTCCCTCTCGAGATACAAGAACCGTGCTCAATTAAACCAACTCCTACTCTCGTGGTAATTGTATTTAAATTGAACCTATTATGATTTATGATAATTCAATGGTACCCTCGAAGGACCGCTTCTAACTCTCGTGATTTAAGTCCTAAGTTCAATTCCTATGGATTCAATACCTAGGTTCACTTCTCAGTTCCTCCATAGAATATCTACGACATGCAAATAGGTGATCAGTCAATTCACATGGATAAAGCACAATAAGAACCAAATCAACGAATCAAACATTAACATTTATAGAATTATGTGTGGGATGAGCCTTACATTTTTCGCAATTGCGTGGACAGTATTTATAGAAGGTGTATTCTAGAGGTCGAGGTTCCAAATATCTTGAGTTGTTGTCATTCCTCATCTTATGGAGGACATGCTAGTGCCTCAAAGACGTCGGCCAAGGTGCTTCAAGCCGGTTTCTATTGGCCTCATATTTTCATAGATGCCCGGATGTTTGTGCTTGCCTGTGATCCATGTCAAAGGACGAGAAACATCTCCAAGAGGCATGAAGTGCCACTCAACACGATGCTAGAAGTGGAGATATTTGATGTTTGAAGAGTTGACTACATGGGACCTTTTCCTTCCTCTTGCAACCATAAGTTCATTCTTGTAGCCATTGATTACGTCTCTAAATGGATGGAAGTCATTCCATCCTCAACAAGTGATGCAAAAACCGTGATCAAGCTATTCAAGAAGGTTATTTTTCCAAGGTTTGGAATTCCAAGGACAGTTATTAGCAAGGTTTACAAAACCGGACCGGCCATCGAACCGATGAAGGCAGCGGTTCGAGGTTCAATGGTCCAACCGTGGTTGAACCGGTTATAATTAAATAATATTATTTTAATTTTTAATATAATATTTGTAACAATATTAAACAAAAAAACAACATAACAACTAAAATTATTAAGCACAACTTTTTTTATTTTGAAATTAAACTAAATAAATATAAAGATATAGGTTAAAATCATCTTCATAGGAAAATCAACCCAAAATCTACAACCAGCCCACATATCTTAGAAAACAAAAGAATTGGGTTTTGGCTAGGATGACCTAAATCCTTTTATACTAATTTTTTTTTTTTAGAAAACTGGTTCACTACCGGTTATGACCGATTTTACCAGTTTTGAACCGGTTCTCCGATTTTTCCACCGGTTCAGTACAGGGACGGTTTCCCCTGTAAATCGGACCGGCCAAGGTCATGGTTCCCGGTTAACCCGGTCGGACCGGCCGGTCCGATCCGGTTTTGAAAACCTTGGTTATTAGTGATGGAGGATCGCACTTCATTGAAAAACAATTTGAAAAACTCCTACTCAAATATGGAGTCACTCATAAGGTTGCTACACCTTACCATCCTTAAACAAGTGGCAAAGTCGAAGTTTCCAACCGAGAGATAAAAAGCATCCTAGAGAAGATTGTTTCAAGTTCTATAAAGGATTGGTCATTAAAGCTTGATGATGCTCTTTGAGCTTACCGTACGACTTATAAGACTCCTATTGGGATGACACCCTTTAGACTTATTTACGGGAAGCCATGTCACTTACCAGTTGAGCTTGAGCATAAGGCCTTCTGGGCTATTAAGATGCTAAATTTTGATATTAAGACCTTGAGAGAAAAGAGAGTCCTTCAACTTCATGAACTTGACGAGCTAAGATTGGATGCTTATGAGTCCGCAAGATCTTACAAAGAGAGAACAAAGTGATGGCATGATAATCATATCCTTCGTAGAGAATTCCATGAGGAGAAGCGGTGCTACTCTACAACTCAATGTTGCGGTTATTTCCAACAAAGCTCAAGTCTAGATGGTCCGGACCATACAAAGTTATGAAAGTATTTCCATATAGTGCCATCGAGGTTTGGAACCAGGAACGTGGAACATTCAAAGTCAATGGACAGAGGTTGAAGCACTACCTTGGAGAGCATCCACTTGAAAAGGAGGTTGCCCTCCTCGATCCATCATCAAAGGATTGAAGGGAGTATGGTCAAGCTTAAGACCATAAATAAGCGATTCTTGGGAGGCAACCCAAGCTTTCTTTCCCTTTTTAGTTTGTTTTTGAATTTTGTTTTTGAATAAATTGAGAAGATTAGAAGAGAAAGATCACAAACTAATGGATTTGCCAAGTATTTTCAGGTTGGAAAGGCATAAGAAGAGAAAAAGGAATGGGAAAAATGAAGTTAGAGGAGATCATGGCCAGGCCATGATGGACATCATGGCCATGATGAAAAAAAAATAAAAATAAAAGAAAAGGAAGTTGAAGACCAGAATTTATCACGGCCTGTCTGTGATGAGGGCCACGGCCATGACAGACAGGCAAAGATTGAAGACCAGATTTGGTCACGCCCCGGTGATATGAATCACGGACCGTGATGGAATGAGCCCAGTAGAAGACGAGAATGGATCACGGCCGCCGCGTGATTAAGGTCACGGCCGTGATGATGCCCGAAAAGAAACCCGAATTTATCACGGCCTAGCCGTGATCTCTATCACTACCGTGGACGCGATGCTTTGCAGTTGTTTTAAATGCCAAAATTCGTCCCTTGCTTCGGTTTCTGAAACGCAGCCCTACCCTCTCTTCTTCTTCCTCTCCTCACTCTCTTCCACATCCATTGCCAAACCTCCTAACCACCTTTCCTCCACCACTATTTTGCCCAAGCCATCATCAAAAATCACTCCCAGACACAACCACCATCTCCATCTTTTACTATTCTTCTTCTTCTTCATCTCCTCACAACCTCCACCATACCCACTCAACTAAAAGCTTCAAAACTCACCTCCTCCATGACACCCATGCCAAACAAACTTGGTTTCCTTCCTTGCTAGACCAACCCAACAAAACCCACACGCCAATTCCTTCAATTTTGGGCAAAATCAAAAAGTCCCAATTTTGTAACCCTAACCCCTGAAATTCGAGTTTGAAGAAATCAACAGAGGGGATTGTGCATTCTGGTGCTTTGGGACTCATTGAAGCAATCATGGCAAGCAAGCGCCAAAGGGCAAGCGAAGCCTCATGTCCTCGTACTAGGGGAAACAGGAACTCAGGTAACTCTTCTAACTCTTTTGACACTGATGAACATGGGTAGGCATTGTCTTTAAAAATACTGCTCAACAAGATAGGTTCAACATTTTGAAAAATAGGAACATAGTCCAAACAAAGTATATGGATGATGCCTGTATTGACACCCTGGGTTTGACTGTGGATATAAATTGGATGTTAGAAAATGTAGGGTGGAGCGAGTTCGCTCGCACCCGGTACCCTGCATACATTGGCCCCACTCTTGAATTCCTGAGCTCCTTTAATGCTCAACTTTTGCAAGGGGCCCATTGTACTGAAGGCCGGATCATTTTCCGGCTATTTAATCAGGATTTTCTATTGACTCTGACTGAATTTAATGAAATTTTTGAATTGCCATTTGGGGGAAACATACTTATCACATTGGATTTAGTCCTGACGGTTTTTGGCCTCATATTACTTACCCTGGGGGTCATTTTAATCCTAGGACGACCAAGTCTACGACCCTAGTTAACCCTAGCCTGTGCTATATCCGTAGGGTTATGTCCAACACTTTGTTTGGCCGTGGCGAGAGTGATGGATCCGTCCGTGCGGACGAGGTCTTATTCCTATGGGCTATGCTCCATCCTGAGAGCAATGTGGACACGTGGTCGTATATGGCTAGGCACCTTTTAAAGGTTGCCAAGAGCTTAAATGGGACTATTGTCATTGGTGGTTTGATCACCACCATATGCCAACATTTCCACTTTGATTTATATGGTTATGAATCCGCCCCGGGGTGGACGCGCTTAACAGTGGGTGCTTGGGAATCTATGGGGATGATCGTCCAACAGGATGACATCTATTGCCTTAACCACCCTGTGCTCAAAGTTCCTATTCCCCTCCCTAACCCCACATTACTGGATGTCAAAATTCCTGCAAATTGGCGGGTACTATGTGACAAGGAGCCTGAGCCTATTGAGATACAAAGGCCGTTATGCCCACCACTGCCGGCTAGGCCATCTGGGCGCCCTTCTTCTTCTTCATCTGCAGGTACATCATCTGAAGATCCTTGTGCACGGTTCTCGTCCACCTTTGATACTATTCCAGCGAACCAGGAGCGCATCATGGAGGAGCAGCGCAAGCAGAAAGCCATGATCCAGCAGCTCTATGACTGACATCTGAGCCAGCACCCAGCACCACCTCAGTGAGTTGTTCCATTTTTATTTTTTTTTATCCTCCCTCAGACTTGATTATTTACATAGGGGATAATGTAAGTTCTTAAGCTTGGGGTAAGGGTAAATTTTTTTTGCATTTTTTGCATGTTGCATTCATTTAGGCGTAATTTTGCATAATCACATGATTATATTGCCCTTTGCTTAGTGTATGCATCCAATTGTGAGAACTTTGTGCCAAATAAATTGAGATAGTGAATTTTTGAACCCAATTTTTTCTATATTGTGATAGGCTAAAAATAAAAATGCTTGAGATGATCTTTTGATAGTTGATAATTAACATGTGGTTCCTTGGATTTGTGTTTCTCATTAATTTCAAACTACTAAATGTGAGATTTTTGAGCCTAAAAGGGGTACTCACTAAATCTACCCTATTCCTTATGATTGAGTGTTTTATTCCTCTTGGATTGTATTCTCTAGAACTTGACTTGAAACCGTTTTGAAACTTAAAACTTTTTGAAAACATATTTGAAAATGATTGAGGCACTATGTATTTTTCTGGCCTTCTGAGCTTTGACTGATTAAATGCTACCCCTTAGTTGCCCAATTTTGAGCCTAATAGAATAAAATGCTTTTCTTGGTACCTTGATTGATTTTGATAAATGATGCATGATATGACACCTTTTAAAGTATTGCAATAAGGGCAAAAAGATGGTTTGAAAAAATAATTTGTGGGATGAAAAATGTTAAAAAAAAATATTTCTCTTAAGTTGAAAATCTCCCATTTTCCAAATAAATAAATAAATAAAATAATAATAAATGGAGAAGGGGATGCTGATAAAAAAAGAAAAGAAAAGAAAGGAAGGTGGAAAAGTGCGATAAAGCCCAAAAGAGGTATTTTAGAAGGCCGTCATGCTTTGCATTGTTTTATATTTTATTAGCCTTCTTCAATTTTCTCTTTCTTGATTTCCCCACCTAACGATTAATCCCATGTCCCCACTACAACCAAAATAAAAGACCTCTTGATTCTTATGTGTTTTCGTTAATAAAGTAGATATTTGATTAATAGTCAAGCTTATGGTAGGATACATTCCTCGAGGAAATTGAGTGAATTGTCATATGTCCTTAAAACACTTGAGTGAGGCGAGAAGAGTGCCCGAATTAGTGAGAGACGTGAATTTAGGGAACCTTAGCTTCTAATTGGACTTGAAATTGATAGTCTCTTGGTAACTTATTGGATATGTCTGTTACTTGAATTTGTTACTCAGGTTCTTGGTTCACCGCCTGTGCTCTAACTGTTTATCTTGTCTGACCTTAGTGATTGCTTGAGGACAAGCAAAATCTTAAGCTTGGGGTAGTTTGATGAGTGTGATTTCACCTCATATTTCCTTATCATTTTGCATGCATTTTCATATAGTTTAAGCATATTTAATTTGATTTTTGTTATTTTTTACCTTGGAACGAGTAAGGTGATTTTGTGGGGTGTGTGTGTGCAAGAATTGATGATTAAATTGCCCAAGACCAGTTGTGTTGGAGTTTGCATGAAGACTTGCTTGAAAAACAAGAAAATTGAGTCAAATCACTGCCTGGGGGTGACAAGCATCACGATCGCGTAGACTGAAGAAAATGAAGATTTCAAAAGTCAGAACCTGTCACGGCCAGGCCGTGATGGCAATCACGGCCGTGACGGCAATCACGGCCGTGACAGGCAATCCAGCCCAAGCTCTCCAAGTCAGAATTGGTCACGGTCTGGCCGTGACAGGCATCACGGCCATGACGCACAAAATCTGAAAAAAAAGATTTGCTGATTTGATCCGATTTTGTAATGGCTTCAAATCCAAGTTAACCTACACTATAAATAGGGCAATTAGACTCGAAAATAAGCATCTTTGACTGCTACCAATTGGCAAAATTTAGAATTTCTCTTCTTCTCAATTTCTTCTCTTCTCTTAGGATTTTTATGCTTTTGTTATTCAATATTGCTATGAGCATGGCAATGCGTGAGTAGTCGTTTTATTTATAGGAATTGGGGTTATGCCCAAGACTCGTTTTATGTGATGAATTGACGTTTTTCCTTTCTTATTAATTTCAATTTGCTTTTGATTTAATTCCTATTACTTGAATTACTTGTAAATTCGATGGCCACTTGTTTGCATGTCATATATACTCTAAGGATGAACTTAGCGGTGAACTTAGGTATCGAATACATAGGGATTGAACTGAGGACTTAAATCACAAGAGTTAGAAGCGGTCATTCGAGGGTTCATTGAATTGTCACAAATCTTAATGGGTTCAATTTAAATACTATTACCACGAGAGTAGGGGTTGGTTTAATTGAGCACGGTTCTTGTATCTCGAGAGGGAACATTAATTTTATTAGGATAAATTCACCTTCAAAGCAATTTCGATAATTAACAAGAGGGGTAATCAATTTAGTAACATAAGCAGTCTTGTTGGTAACCCAATTCCTGGAAATCTCTTTTAATTTGAAAACTTCAGATTTGATTTGCTTTGTGATTCTGTTTGATTGCGTTTTAAATACTTGATTTGTTAGTTAATTCTTATTTCAAAAACAAAATCTTTTTCTTGTTTAATTTAATTAATTTAATAATTAATTGTTGTTTGAGATCACAGTCTCTGTGGATTCGATCTTTTTATTACTTGACGACGAAATCGTACACTTGCGGATTCACGCTATCAAAAACCAATTCACTTAACGGTAGGACTATAAAGAAAATAACAAATCACTCAACACTAGGAGACAAAAGAATGACTGAGACTTAACATGGACAAGAAATAATAAAAACAGATAATAGATAAGCTTACCTCCAATTTGTCCTCCTTGGCTCTGTGGTTTTTTGGGAGCAAACGAAACTCTTCAGTTAGTCGTAAACATTCTTCAACATTTTCCGGAGAAACAAAATCAAGTGCAACCTTAATACAAGACTGATCAAAGACAAGAAGTTCAACTTATATAGGAAAATAATGTTAACACGCATGGTAGATAGAATAATAAAGTTAAAAACTTTGAAAATAAAAGTTACTGTTGATGGCAGTGCACAAATAAAAGGCAATATTATTTTCCTAATAAGTTCTTTTGAAGATCTTTATTACTAACACTTCCTGAAAATCCTTCTGTATTAACATCAAGTACTTACAAGGTAAGATGCCAGGAAGAAAAATAGATAGTGATACATTACAAACCATCACAACATACATATAGAATAAGAAACAATATACAATCATGGATCCTAATAGTGATTCAACACAATCATATTTGTCTTAGAGTCATCAAAAGCATTTGGAGGACTCAAATATATACTATTTATTCTTCTACTCTCCAAGTTGCAGAGATAGTTCAACAAATTGAATGATAATCATCCTGGAAACTATATATTCTAGAAAACCTGAACGAACCCACCATTTTAATTACAACTTAGATGCTTTCTCTGTTTAATTCCAATCTATAACGTTTGTCACAACACAAGTAAGCAAGATAGTAGACCACAATTTTCCTAATTTTTCCGTGTTTTAACCCTGATATGAAAATGAAGTTAACGTTTCCCTTAAGGCCGACCCTTGAAGACTCCCCCATTATTATATTCAAGAACATGTAACAAAAATATTATTTGGACATCAAAATGGGACAACATGGCGACACTTGGTTAATAGCATTCAAAATCATGGTTAATGACATGTTGTGTTGAACTTGGTTAATGAGTACACTGTATACCTGTAGTATATGGGTAACTCCGTTAACATTAGATAACTTGATTAATGATGTACAAAATCTTGATTAATGCATCTCAGCGGATGATTAATGAGTTACCCATCTTAGTGTACTCATTAACCAAGTTCAACATGCCATTAACCAAATGTTGTCTCATTTTGATGTCCAAACAACATAACTGAACATGTAACGCTCTGCTTCCACAATCTCAACCCTTTTTTAAAGACACTGATTTCAGGGCAATGCTATTGACTATAAATAGTATATCTTGAATATTGATTTTAAGAGTTCACATTATGTTTAACTACAAGCAAACCATATTGAAAAACAAGAGATATATAGATATATCAAAAATCAAATGTTTTTTTTCAAGAGATTATGCGAAATGCAAATGATATTTGCTAAAACTTTAAATACAGATGTTTGTCACAACTCACAAGATGATCAATTACCTGTCTATTTCTCACTTGATGAGGACATCCTGCTGGAATGAAAACAGCCTCACCAAGGTGTTGCTCAAAAGTCCATGGTTCAACATCTGCATAGAAAGGAGGACGCATTACACTATGTTGTGGTAGTGCTTTTCAGCTCACTCTATACCAAGCATATCAGGTGAACTTCTTACTGAATTCCCTTTTCAGCTGTTTCTTATGTCTCTCATTTAAGAACAGAGTCTGATCATGAATGGGATGTATAACCTGAAACCAGCATATATAAGAATTTTAGCTCTTCACACGTGGTTAATAAAGTAAACTATCTATGACTGGCAATGCTACTCACAGAATCTACAGGAAGATTGTTGAGATGATGGAATTCCTTCTTGTGCTTTCTTAGGTACTCAATTAGCTTTGGGACGTCTTGCCGGCGGAAGATGTCCCAAACAGCACCACCAAGGACGGCCTCAGCTCCACTTTCAGTTTCCAAAGAATCTTTCCCCGGGCCTTGTTTTGACTGACTTAACTTGGGATTACCATCTAGAAAATCAATCCTCGTTCTGTCTTCATTATTGCTCATGTCACTTGAAGCTAAGCTACTTCCAGATTGAACATTTTCCAGTTCGAAAGTCCTTGAATGATCTGAAACTTCAGTAGATGTTGAACTAACACCATCTTTCACAGAGGAGCTCCTCTCAGTGACATTTCTGCATGTGGGAGAGCAGTTGCTATTCTCTTCACATTGTTCAGTGTTCTGTGTTTCTAACTTTCCACTCATGTCTTCACCTATAGAAGAAATGCATTGATCCATTTGGCTACTTGGTGAACTTCTGTTAACTACATTCTCTACCTTTTGATCATAATTCGATGCTTTAGATTTAGGTCTTCCGTCAACATCACCTAATGCTTCACCAAAAAGCTCACGAGAGTCTTCTCTAGCATATTTCTTCTGCAATTTTTTTATGAACTCTCTCTGCCAGGGTTGTATATTCACCTTGGTTGTGTGTGCCAACACATTGACCTAAACCTCCATAAAAAATTATGGGACATCAGCTATAGTTTTATACAGTACACTGCAACTAAAACAATGCCAAAATAGAAGACTTAAGAATTTCGAGAAGTGAACATCATAAGACTTACTAGTATAAGAATTGTCTGGAATCAAACTAAACTCAGAAAAACAACACATGAACACATAAAAACAGGTCAAAGTCTCTTAAATCGCCATTTTAAATGTTTCCAATACTAGAACAGGTTTCATTCGAAATAAAACAAAGCCTATATGTAGTAATCGCATCACTATATATGGGCGCGTGATAAAGAATCAAAATTGAAAAAAGAAAATTGATTTCATCATCTCATCCAAGAGAAAAACTTAAGAGAGGTCTCATGTTACACACATAATTAAACTAGCTGGACTGGAATGGACAAGATTATTATTGTCGAATATTTGGAAAAATTTTGTAAGCATAAATTCAGATGAGTAGTCTGATACAATGATCTCTTTGGTTTAAGAACTAGGGAAGTAGGTTTAACAAAAATATTTAATTTATATTATAAATGTTTAATTTATAAATCAATACTAGCCTCTGTAATTTTATAAACATTTTGATAGATATCTAGAATGATCATTTCTAATGCGAGTACTAAAAGAAGGGATAGTCCATGATCATACATACGGTGCTAACAGGCGCTCATCTCTTTCTGTTTTGCAAATTCTCATACTTGGTTTGGATGTTAGTGTATAACTGGTTAGGCATTGACACGGTTTTGATAGGGGATTTAAAGAATTTGCTTCTACAGCACAGTGGACTATCCTATGCAAGAGGAAACACAAAAGTGTGGAGAATGATTTGGTTTGCTACAATTTGGTCGCTTTGGCTACATCGAAACGAAATCATTTACAAACAGTCTGTTTTGAATTTGGATAAGGTACTAGATCTCATAAAAGTGAGGGTATGGAGCTGGTATAAAGCATCGACAAAGAGGGGTGGTTTTTCTTTCACTGACTGGTGTCTTAACCCGGTGTGCTGCATCAGTTCTGCAGGGTATTTGTGCAGCTAAGGGGGCGTTCATCATCTTGGCTAAGGCTTAGTTTTTCTACCTGGCTATGGTTCTTTTATCATATCCTCTAAAAACTGGGCTTCTTTGTCTCTATTTTAGTTGTGGGATTTGGAGTGGCCAGGCATTTTGACATGTAACTAAACTTTAGATCTATGTATTTGGGTTTAGAGTACCCCTTGTACTCTCTTTAATATATTTTGGCTTATCAAAAAAAAAAATACATACGGTGCTAAAAAATAAACCTTGAAATCAAAGATCACACTTGGACTGAATAACATCAATCAAAGAATAACATCAATCAACCTTGCTGATCCTTGTAAATACAAGATTCACATAAACAGAGCTATCACTAAATCATTATGAATTTCCAACTTTAGTTCAATGGTAATTCTTCTAAGGTGTAGTTTGAAAGAAAATAATTTTATAAATTTTCGTCACCAAAACGAATTTTCTTTTTATTTGACTTTCTCATCAACCATAGACTATAATTCAAAATTTTACCCACGACTCGTGTATAGACACTTCCAGCAAAATTACAAAACCTGACCTATAACTCCAGAAAAATCCAAATGAAACCCGTTATTGTGGAAAATCAGTACAAATGTTTCCAATTGCAAATATAGACATTTTTTAAAATCTTTAAATATGAAAAAAAATAAACAAAAGATAAAAAAAGAAAAAGAAAGAAAGATGACAACACAACAATTGAGATACGTGAAGAATGAAGAATTTGAAAAGGGTTCGTAAGGGCCAATGCTATCAAGTTGTAGTGCCAAAGCAACATCCCAGCAATTAGAGTTATCAGAGATTGGTACAGGACTGCCAACAACAGTACTAGAAAAGATGGAATTAATCTGAATATTATTCCTCAAATGGTGAATACAAGGATTCATATTATATAGACTTCAGCTCGTAACTACTTTCTTATACTAGAGCTATATTAAAGGTAACAAATCTGTCCTAATAATTAAAAAATTAAATAAACAAGAATCTATACAATAAAGGTAAATAAATCTAATATGATTCTCAACACTCCCCCTCAAACTGGTGAATCGATATCAATCAATCCCAGCTCGCCAGTAAGACCCTGAAGCATTTTGTGGTAAGTCATTTGGTCAACACGTCTACCATTTGATGTTTCAAAAGGACACATGCTGTGTTGATTAGACCATTCTCTAGCTTTCCCTTGATAAAGTGTTGGTCTATCTCTTCGTGCTTGGTTCTGTCATGTTGAACCAAATTATGAGCAATACTAACGGTTGACTTATTATCACAAAACAATCTTATAGCATTGTCATACTTTATTCTAAGGTCATCAAGTACAATTTCCATCCATAACAACTCGCAAACCCCCGGTTTCATAGCTCGAAATTCATCCTCTGCACTAAACCGAGCAACCACATTATGTTTCTTACTTCTCCATATTACAAGATTCCCACCTAGAATCATATAATACCTAGATGTTGATTTTCTGTCAAGAACTGAACCTGCATAATATGGTCCATAACTAGATCTCCATTCCTCTTGAAAGGCAATCCTCTTCATCGTGTGGTTTTAAGACACTACCAAATATGATCTGCTGCTTGCAAGTGTCACACCCTTGGGTCATGCATAAACTGCTGGCTAATCACACTGATAGAATAAGCTTAAGTTCAGCCTGTTATGTGCTAAGTATTTCAACTTCCCTACCAACCTCTGATAATAAGGTTTATCAAATTTGGGGCTTTCTTCATCATTCCCTATTCCGTGATTTTGTTCAATGGGAGCACCTGTGGCCTTACATCCGAGTTTCCGAAAGAAGATCTAGAACATATTTTCTTTGGGAAATGAAAATGCCTTGTTTGGAGTAAGCAATTTCAATCCCAAGAAAATATTTTAACTTTCCAAGATCTTTATTTCAAATTCAGCAGCTAGTGTCTTCTTCAGAAGATATTACTCACTTATGTCATCATAATGATATCACCCACATACACATGTAGGATAGTATGTTACCTTCATGAGAATGTTTAAAGAAGAGAATGCGATCACCTCGACTTTGCCTGTATCACAAGGACAACATTGTCTTTGTGATTAAGCATGAGGTGATTGTTCCAATCCCATATAAGTCCTTCTTTAATCCGCACATCTTATTCCTTCCATCATGTGAGTCGTATCCTGGAGGAATCTCCATATAGACTTCCTCTTCCATGTCACCATGGAGGAAAGCATTTTCACGTCAAACCCAACCAAAGTGTGCAACAAGAAAAAGTAGGATCCTTACTCTGTTCATCTTCGTTTTAGGAGCAAATGTTTCCTATAGTCAATTTCATACGTTTGAGTATATCCTTTTGCAACCAGTCTTGCCTTATACTGGTCAAGAGTGCCATCAGACCTATATTTAACTGTATGTATCCACACCCTACTCGATTTTTGTCCCCAAGTATCTCAACAATCTCCCATGTTTTATTCTACTCCAATGCACCCATATCCTCATTCATGGCTTGAACCTATTCCTATTTTTCAATGTTTCATGTATTGATGCTGAGATTTTGATAAAATCAATGGCTGAAATGAAACTCTGGTACTGCAAGGAAAAATGTTTAGAAGAAACAAATTGAGAAATTAGATACTTCGCACAAGAACTCTTCCCTTTCCTAAAAGCAATAGGGTAAGCCATATGGGTCAAGGTCACAATTACCTAAAGAAATATCCAAAGCACTAGAATCAAGAACATTAGGACTAGTACCTTTAATACTTACCATAGGCTCGGATGTCTGAAGTTGTTGTGGGACCAAGTCGGATTTGTTCCTCTTCTGATACACCAATTTTGATGTATTGGTCTTGGCCTTAGCTGGTTCAAGTGCTGAATCAGAAGAAGCTTCGCTGATTCTTGTGCACTAGAAGGCAAAATAGGGAGTACAGGAGACACAATAGGTACAAAAGAGTCAAGAAACTTAAGAGGTATAAAGACCCCAGGAAAGGACTCAAAGTTTCGAAATTGTCTCCCCCTGAAGCTGAGATGGAGTTAAAAAGGACTCAAATTCATGAAAGGTAACGTCTATAGAAACAAAGAAGTGTCGACTCAAAGGATGGAAGCATCTATATCCTTTCTTGTCAGGTAGTAGCATAGTTTGGTTGGGGGATTTATAGTTATTTTTCAACCTGTTAGCAGACAGGTGGGTTGCTTTTGGTTGACAAAATACCTGTTGTTATCCCTATCATGTTACTCTTCTTTTGATTTGTTGTATACGGGTTAGAGTACCCCTTCTACTCGACTTAATATACTATTGCTTATAAAAAAAACCCCAAGAAAACACACTTACCAGCAAAAGGATCAAGTTTGCCACAATGTTGTCTACGAACATGAACAAATGCGCATCAAAACCAAAGACACGAAACAGAAGGCTCCTCATAATAGGAGCAAAAGGAAAGAAAGAGGTCATGTGTGTGACAGGGCTAATACCACCTCGAACATGAGAAGCTAACCTATTTATGAGAGTGACGGTGGTTAAGATTGCATCTCCCCAATAAGATTTACGGACGGACATTTGGAATAACAAAATGCTTGTGATTTCAAGTAAGTGACAGTTTTTTTCTTTCTACAACACCATTTTTTTGGGAAATATCAACACACGTGAGTTCATGAAGGATACCATACTCTTTATGGAATATAGAAAGATCTTGGTTGACATACTCCCTACAATTATCAGATCGTAAGCGTTTAATTGATTTTCCATTGGGTATGAACCATATGGTAAAATTGAACAAATAATGAGAACACTTCAGATTCATCTTTCATGAGGAAAAGTTAAATCACACGAGTACAATCATCAATAAAGGAAACAAACCATTTTTTGTCAAAAATAGTAGGAATAGATGCAGGTCCCTACAAATCAGAATGAATAAGATCGAAAGGTGCAACACTTTTATTCGAACTAGGAAAAAAGATGCACAATGATGTTTAGCAAATTGACAAACATCACATTGAAACGACTCGACGAGCTCTATCGAAAACAACGTTTAGAACATAACCTTAAGTGAAGGAGAATGAGGGAGACCAAGACGCTTATGTTGAAGCCAATTTTGAGAAGTAAGAGACTTTGAACCGATAGGTATATAAATCTCACTCTAGGAATTAAGGCAAACGATGTGTGACTTTCAACACTCCCTTCATGGATGTCTGTCAGAACATGCGATAAACAATGGAGATGGCCTCGGGCTCTAATGCCAACTAGAAAAGATGGAATTAATCTTAATATTATTCCTCAAATGGTTAATATGAGGATTTACTTTATATGGACATTAGCTCATAACTACTAACCTAGAATAGAGCTATATTATAAGTAACAAATATTCCTAATAGTTAAAAAATGAAGTAAGCAAGAATGTACAATAAAGGTAAATAAATCTACGATAATTCTCAACAACAGGTTTCTACACATTATCTCAACACAAAAAGGACTCCCTAGAGGCTAGAGCAGAAATTACCGCATCAGACACATCACAGTGCAGCTTTGTCACAGAATCTCCTCTACCAAGCTCTTCAGAAAATCCATAAGCAATATACGTTTTGGGTCCCAAATCTGGTTTCAGCAAGCTATCAGGAAGTTTAGAGGCAAAATTTAAAAGACCTGATTTTGGATCAGTGTAGTCCCTGTAGGGGAGTGAACTAAGGAATTCAGCACCATGCCGGGGCAAACGCTCTTCAAAAGAGGTCGATGAAGGCCAATCTTTCAATTTCAACATTTCCGGCCACTTGTTTCTATGCATTCGACCCTCTAAGTAGCCTTTGAAAAATTGGTGAATATTAATCTCAACCTGTGTAACAAAAGCCATGTAAATAAAATAAATTGTCATAGCAGTATATCAAATTCCTTGAAATGATTTACTCGGTATAACTTACCCCACGCCAATCCAAGCAATCAATGGCCTTTACACTTCGTGTTTCCTCTTTGAACTTCACTCTCGAACCAGTCTCTCTGAAAGCCCTCCACATAACCATTGGTTCCCAACTAAGACCAGATGTCTTGTCCAGAATATTTCTCACAACCACGGGTTCTCCCCTCATCCAGTGCCTCTGGAAATGCTCAATCTCATCATCAGAAATGTCAAGGGCATTTGGGCTATACAAAAAATTATCATTACTGATATCCCTGTATGCTGCCCTCCGGACTTCAGGATTGTTTTTTCCTTCAACCAAATTTGGCTGGCATAAAGAACACTTTTCAGTAGTATCAACAACCAGTGGTGTGTAGCCTATAGTGAGATCCTCAGCATTATTTAGCAGTTTTCCTACCCAATTTGCTTTGAATATGCGTCTCAGTTCTAGCAATGTAGTACCACAACCTCCACGCTGTTTTGGAGGGCATGGAATGTTACCATGACTATTAGCATTCCATTCAGGGAAGGTAGAGGACGGGACATCTTGAAAATCAGAAGTAGTAGGTGCCAGTTGGCTCTCCCACCCATATCTTTTGCTGTGTTTTTTACTCTGATTTCTTTTTGAATCATGATTACAAACTCTGTCTGCAAACTGTTCATGAGATGTTTCAGCTTCTATGCCTCCAGGTTGGCAACCCTCTCTGAGCTCCTGACAGCACATGAGACATAGATCATAAGAGCAACTAGGGTTGGGGCAGCTTCGGTAGAATCCATTTATCGATGTATTGCAATTGTCACTGCATTTATAATGGAGACATTCAGTTCAGGACCACATAGGAGAGACACATCCCTATCAAAGGCTGGAAGTGATCCAAGCCTCAAAGCCTTGTAAAAAATTTATAACAATAACAGCATTCTATTCACAAAGTCCCAGACAAACCAAAAGCAAAGAGAATGGAACATAATGGCAACAGAAATTCTAATGACTGTATTCTAATAACCGATGACAGTATGCTTAGTAAATGTACCAGTACAAGCGCTCAGTTTCACCTAGCTTTGTTCTTGTTATATCAATTTCTTGCAGTTGATTACCTAACACCAGAAACATATAAAATCAAAAAAAATGAGTCTTGAATGAAGCTAAATTTCAATACACTTGTTTCTAAATATATTACCCCTTATTTTGGCTTCAATCCCTAATTCGAGGCTCTGCTCCCTGTGAATATGCCTCAGAACTGGAAGCGCTTTACATAGTAAGAACAGCAGTCGTTGTAATTTGACACTGACATTTGCTTCTCGGTGCTGTGAAAACAAGGGGAAAAAAGTTAAACCAAAAAAAAAACAACGAGCATATAAATGATACACTTCTAGAGATTTTCAAATTTTATTAGAAAGAGAGACTAGAAAAGAAAGGATGACAATTGACATGTACCCTTATCAGTGGAACCTCTCTTAAGCAAGCTTTGCAGTTGCAGTTGCCCCAACAAAATGGACATGCATTCTCAAATTCCTCTCGGGTTTTCCTGGGTACCTGATCCATCTCAATTATAGTGAGCGGCTGGCAGCATTAAAATAATCAAGGCAAAAAGCTGTTCAACAAGTATCAAAGTGGGACATAATTAATTTCTTCAACGCGAATTCATAAAATATTTTTCACCTTAGAAATATTAAAACTATAAGAACAAATGTTACCACTTGTCAATGCATTCATAACAATAGCGTTTCTTGTCGCAATTTGAGCAAAAGACAACACCGCTCTTATCATTCCGCTGACACTGATGACACATCAAACTTCCACCCTCCATGGTTTTGTTCAATAAACCCTGAGGAGCCAACATTAAGCTTAAGGTAAAAGTCAAAGGTAAACGAACCTTCATCTTAAACATTACGATTAATGGCCTCCTACATATGTTAATACTTAATAGCGCAAACTGATGATGTAGAAATGATCTTTAGCCTCCCACTTAAGCCTATACAGTTTAAAAGGAAACAAGGAACATTCAGTAAAAAGAAAATGTCTCCCGAAGATTTAAAAAATTCTATTCTGTTTAAAAGAATGCTAAACAATATGAATACGAAATTCGTACTATTCATGTTGCTAAGCAGGTACTGGAAAAAGTTTTCTCTCTTCCACTATCAACTAGCCACAACATGTCTTGCTTCATTAATATCAAATTCATCCTAGAATTCGTACAAAATCATTTCGTACTGAATAGCAATACTGTTTTGTTTAATATTTTAATATAACACTCCCAAACCTTAGCTATAGTGCATGATGTTACAAACATGACTTTGAAAATTGACTGGCCATGATTACTTAAACAAGAGGTAAGCAAATTAAAGCATGTCACTGAGGTTCATCTCAATTCCTTTTTCTTATTCCCTCTAGCAATTCCTCCTAAATTATTTATTCACTTTTTAAAAAAAAACATGTACAATTCTACAGACCCGGATTCTCTGCGGTCAGTACATATTTTTTTAGAAACCGTTCGGTTTAAACCATAGTACAAGTGCAGGGAATCCAAATTCTAAAGCAGTAAATGAAGTAGTGATTTCTCACCACTTGTTTAGCATCTTGAACTCCATTTTTAGCTCGTGAACCCTTCTTGACCTGATTCACAATCATTAGTTCCTTTCCAGATTCACTTTCTTCATCTTCCTGCAAATGAAGAAAATACGATGATGCATTCTACATTTCCATATAAGAGGAACATATAGCATAATTAAGTAATACGAACACACCAAAAAAATCCTCAGTTAACTAACTTGATCAATCACTTTCTTGTTCTTCTTATTCAGAATTTGATTTGTGGCTTTCTTCTCAACCAACTCCGATCCCGAAGGTTCCAAATCCGATCCGGTACTGAGATCATCAGCGGCGACTTTGACTGTTCTTCTGCTCCTCTTGTTGTTTTCGTTTTCCCCTTTTTTCTCGTGAATTATGCGTTTGTTGCTTTGATTCTTACGCTGAAGCAAGTGCTTGTCACAGTACGATTTTCCCGGCGACGCCGCCTCGCTGCACCGCCACTTCGGTCCGGCGTTGCGCTTGCACCGGCGATCGGGCGATGAGTCCATGATCGGACGGCTATAAGATTCCGGAAGAACGTGGAATCTGATGGTGCATCAAAATTGTGTCACGCAATTTGCAATTAGCGTTGCAAAATTAACGAACTACAAACGCCACGGTTTGGAGAATTGTGATGGATCGGGACAGGAAAGATTGAGAACACAAAGTATAGTTATATTTAATGCATTTAATTATTATACACCGAAGGTAAAGTTCTTTTACATTTTTATTCATATATCTCATCATAAATTGTGACGTTAATTTTTGTTGGTGAATCACGTATCCTCGAACCAGACTCGGTTATCTACCAACGATATCACACCATATTATATTAATAGTTATAATTTGTCACGTTAATAACATCTCATCATAAATTGTCAGGTTAATTACTTTTTTACTTTCATTCTAACTAACTAAAAAGGTATCATAATAATTATTGATTGATAATATAAAAACTTTATTGTTATATAAACTCTTTTTTAATTAAAAGAGCTAGTTTTTTTTTTTGTTTAAAAAATCCATTATATCGTAGGTTGACTTGACTCTTAGACTTGAAAATTCACCTTAAAGAAAACTAGTTCATTCGAGAAGGATTGAGGAAATTTGTGTTAGTTTGGGTTTTGATAATACGTTCTCTGTTGATGTAGTTGGTAGAAGTTGGGGTGTCGTTGTTCTCTGGAAAAATAATATTCAATGTAGTGTCACTAATTACTCTCTGAATTTTATTAATCTGGAGATTGTGGATGATGAGAGGGGAAACTGGAGGTTGACTGGTTTTATGGCTTTCCGGAGCATAGTAGGAGGAATGAGTCTTGGAATTTATTGCGTAATCTCGCGGAGTTGTCTAGCCTTCCCTGGTGTGTTATTGGAGACTTTAATGATTTATTGTCTATGGATGATAAATGTGGTAGAGTGCCCCGTCCAAACTGGCTGTTTAGTGGCTTCCGCGGTGCATTTTTAGATTGTAATCTTGTGGATGTTCAGTTAGAAGGATACCCGTTTACTTGGGCTAAAAGGAAAAGGGCATATTGATGGAGTAGAGGAAAGGTTGGATAGATCTATGGCTAATGAGGATTGGTTGGCTATTTTCCCAAACGTTCGCGAGAGGAATCTCTTGGCTTCTATCTCGGATCATAGTCCTATCTTGTTATGTTGTGATGTTCAGATTCGGGTGCCTTGCAAGAAAAGGTTCAAGTTTGAAAATTCTTGGCTGGTGGAGCTGGAGTTGGATGAGGTAGTGGCTAGAGGTTGGGCAAAGCATGCAAGTGATAATGTTATGTTGAATTTGGAAGGTTGCTAAGAGGAATTGAATAGCCGGGGTAGAAAGCTGCGCATGAGGTATAAAGATGAAATTGATGATATCAAGCTGAAATTGGAAAGGCTTGGGGATTGTGTGGATAGCGACTCTATTGATATCTCTTTAGTCTTGAAGGAGAAACTTACGTGCCTATTAGTCCAGGAAGAAAAGTTTTGGAAGCAACGGGCAAAAACCCATTGGTTTCAAGAAGGAGAACGAAATTCTAAGTTCTTCCACAGCATGGCTACCTTGCGCAAAAAGGCTAACACTATAGTTTCTCTCCACAATAATGAAGGTGTGATGGTGGAATCTCAGCATGATATTATGGGTACTGTGAAAGATTACTTTAGTGGGCTTTTTACAAGGAATAGTGGGTAGTATGATTTAGTTACAGAAGCTATTAGACCGTGTGTGAAGGTGGATGACAACAATAGATTACTTTTTCCTTTTAAAGTGGAGGAGTTTAGAGCTGCTCTTTATCAGATGCATCCCAACAAAGCCCAGGGTCCTGATGGTCTTAATGCAACATTTTATAGAAGGATTTGGAATTTGCATGGGGGTGATATTTTTAAAGCATGTTGCAAGTGGTTGGAGGATGGAGCTATCCCTGGGGTGGCTCATAGCACTAATATTGTTCTAATTCCTAAGTGTGACCACCCGAGTTCAATGAACGATTGGAGACCCATATCTCTTTGTAACGTTATCTACAAGCTATTGTCAAAGGTGCTCCCTAATAGGCTCAAGAGAGTGCTCTCAAAGTGTATCTCTATAGAGCAATTGACTTTTGTCTCAGGTAGATCTATCCTTGATAATATATTAGTTACCAATGAATTGATTCATTATATGAAATGCAAAACAAAAAGGAAACAAGGTGAAATGGCTCTTAAAATTGACATTAGCAAAGCTTATGATAGAGTGGACAAGGGGTATATCCGTGCTGTGATGGATAAGATGGGCTTTAATAGTCATTGGTTAGATTGGATTATGCTTTGTATTAGCTCTGTTTCTTATTATGTCTTGGTTAATAATGAGCCCGTGGGTCCTATTATTCCAGGTAGAGGTTTGAGGCAAGAAGACCCACTGTCTCCGTATCTTTTTATTCTCCGTATCTCCCATATGTTGTTCGTGGATGATAGATTTCTCTTTTTCCGAGCTAATGAGAGAGAAGTGGTGGGCATGAAGAGTATTTTGTTGGATTATGAGAAAGCCTCAGGCCAAGCGATTAATTTACAGAAGTCAGAAGTTTCTTTCAGTAGAAATGTTGCGCAGGATGTGCGTGATTCTTTGGCAGAGTTATTGGGTGTGTGATAGTGTGATTTTACATCATATTTTCTGTACACTTTTGCATGCATTTTGCATATAGATTAGGCATTCTTTATTTGATTTTAGTTAGATTTTCCCTTGGAACGGGTGAAGCGGTTTCTTGGTGTTGTTTTGCAGGAATTCAATGTAAAAATGATCAAAATTAGCCATGGTGGAGCTTGGATGAAATAGAGCTTGAAAAGTGAAGAATATGAGCCAAACATAGCCCATCACGGCCATGATCAAGCAGAGCATAAGGCAAAAGTCAGAAGCTGTCACGGCCTGCCCGTGACAGACATCACGGCCGTGATAGAGTAAAAATTAGGGTTTCGCGTCGCGAACATAGGGCTCGCCTCGCGAGACTCCATTTTGTGCAAGTACGCCCACTCCAGAACGCGTCACGGCCTGGCCGTGATGGCCATCACGGCCGTGACGCGCAGCAGCAGAACCTATAAATAAGAACGCAGCAGATGAGAACAAAGGGTCCGAGAGGGAGGCATTTGGAGGCACTTGGAGGCTGTGGCTGGGCTAGGGTTTCAACCCTAGAAGGGAGCCAAGAGGGGTTGCTTTGAAGAAGAAGGAAAGCTCACATGGAGCCTCTTCTCTCCTCTTCTCCTATTTCTCTGGTTTGGTTTTCTCTGTTTATGAGTAGCTAATCCCTATTTGTTGGGATTAGATGTAATCAAACTTATTATTATGTATTTATCTTGACTGATTATTCTATGTTCATGTCTTCATATTAGTGATTAATTTTCTGTGCTTAATGCTTGTTGTGGCTAGCACCCCCATGACTTGATTTGTGTTTTGGTATGCAATGGGGACGTTCGTATCATAACCGGAATTGAATTTAATCACCTAGTAAGCCTTGTATCTAGGGATGGAACTAGGTTTATTAGTAATCGCGTAATCCCTAATCTTAATGCAAATTCATTAATCTAGGCCACCTAAGGAATTAGGGTCTATTAGTGGATTTAGGCTCTTGCCATCCGAGGAATCGGGGTTTGAGTATTTTAGTGGATTGATTTTAATATCTGAAGCATGAATGGGAGGTATCTAGTCCTGATATTGCATGAGATAGAGGTTTGGTGAAGTCTAGTCCCAACATATCTTTCTGCACTCCAAGTGTTTGTCAAAAGTCCCCAAAAAGACAAAAAGATTTTATTTCTTTTCTTTTGTTTGTTTTACTTTCTCTTGATTAATAGTTTAGTCTAGATAGTTGCTGAGTTTGCGAATTGGTAGTTGACATCCAATCCCCGTGGATACGATAACCGGTCTTACCACCGTATTACTTGCACGACTGGGTATACTTGCCCAGATTCGTCAACAAGTTTTTGGCGCCGTTGCCGGGGATTGGTTTTGCCAATATCATTAGTAACAAAGGAGGCAACTAATTTAGACATTTTTATCTTTTATTTTTCTGTATATATTTGATCTTTTTGTTTTGAGTTCTGTTTTTGCAAGGTGGACGAAAGTCATGGAAAATTTTTATTATCCACCTGATGAGGAAGCCTCAAGTCACACCTTGGAGGACGACTTGTGTTTGGGAGACTGCTTGGATTTGCTGAATCATATTACTCCAGCACAGGTTGATAGTGTGACGGGTAGGCTTATGTATAATATCTCCGAGGAGGATTGGGAAACCTTTTGCTCGTATCCACCACCTCCACCACCATGTATGATTCCCATAGAGCCACATGAAACAGAATTTGAGAAAAATATGGCTGTGGGAATGGATCACAATGAAGATGAAGAGGTGGTGGTAGATGAGCCACAAGAAGAGGAATTACCTTTCATGCACCCTTGGGGAGGAACAAGTGAGAAGGCAGGGCATTTGGAAAGCACTCCCTCCACCATGCATGCTGAATTTTCTGCATTAAATAAATATGTTGGCTTGCATGCATGTGTGGATACTGGTAAGTTAGCCCCTTCCACTTGTATGGAAAATTTCCTCCTGAAAATTCCATTTGACCAGGGAGGAAGTGAGTTCATAATTACAAAGGTCAATGGAGTTTTCACACACTGGCTGGGTGGAGTTGAGGATAAAATCATACTACTGCTACAATCTCCACTCCAAGTTCCATTTGATCCGGGAGGAGGATCTAGGTGGATGCTTTTTAATAAGTCAAGCTAGTGACATTAAAGAAGCGCTTATTGGGAGGCAACCCAATGTTTCTTAACTCTTCTCTTTAGTTATTTTCATTTTCTTAATAATTTTGTTTTTGATTTTCAACTCTTGAATAATTTGAGAAGCTCAAGAGGAAAAATAATAAATTGAGATTTGCCAAGTGATTTCAGGGTAAGAAGGAAGGAGGGAAGAGCAAGAAGACAAGAAAAAGCAACCCAACTTTCAAGCAGTTTCTGACTGAAATGAAAGTCAACACCCGCTACCGCCTCGGTAAGCCGTTCCATTTTATCTTATTTTATTTTTCTTCCTCTCTCCAACTTGATTGTTTACATTGGGGACAATGTAAATTCTTAAGCTTGGGGTAGGGGTATTTTGCATTTGCATTTTTTCTCATGTTGCATTCATATAGTCTTGCATGATAGCTTTGCATGATCACACAAGTAGATTGCCCTTGCTTAGATTTTGCATCCAATTGTGAGAACTAAGTGCCCAATAATTTGTGATAGTGAATTGTTGAACCCAATTTGTTATTCTTGTGATATGGCTGCAAATGAAAATGCTTGAGATAATCTTGGATAGTTGATAATTAGCATATGGTTCTGAGGATTTGTGTTTTTCATTGATTCTGAACTAAAATGTGAGATTTTGAGCCAAAGGGGTACTCACAAAATTTTACCCCATTCTTGGTGTTAGAGTGTTATTCCTCTAGGATTGTTTTCTCTAGAACTTGACTTGAAACCATTTCAAAGCTTAAAATTTTTGGAAACATTTTTGAAAATGATTGAGGCAATAGGTATCTTTCCGGCCTTCTGAGTTTTGAATGATGAAATGCTACCCCTTAGTTGCCCAATTTTGAGCCTGAAAGAAAAAAAATGCTTTTCTAGGTACCCTGGAATGTTTTGATAATATGCTTGATAAGGGACCTTCTAAAGTATTACAAAAAGGGTGAAAAAGGTAGTTGAAAGTTTGGGAAAAGAATCAAAAAAAAAAATCTCTCGAGTTGAAAAAAATCTCTCCTTCTCAAAATAAAAGAAAAAGAAAAGGAAAAAAAAAGAAAAATAAATAGAGAAGGGGATGACAAAAAGAAAAAAGAGAAATGAAAAGAAAAAGAAAGAAAAGAAAGGTGGAAAAATAAATTGAAAACCCAAAAAGGTATTTTAGAAGGTCATGTTTGCAATGCTTGATGTTTTTGTAGCCTTTTGAAATGTCCTTTTCTTGTTATCCCCACCTAACGATAAATCCCATGGCCCTGTTACAACCAAGTGAAAGACCTCTTGATTCTAAATTGTTTTCATTAATAAAGTAGAGATTTGGTTGATAGTCAAGCCTATGGTAGGATTCATTCCTTGAGGAAAATTTGAGCGAAATGTCTTATCCCTTAAACACTTGAGTGAGGTGAGAAAAGAGAGCCAAGCAAATGAACAAGCTTGGGGTGAGCTTCAGGTGAGAAAGAGTGCCCAAATCAGTGAGAACATGATTCTAAGGAACCTAAGCCTCTAATTGGACTTGAATTGATTGTCTCTTGCTGAATTGTTTGAATTGCCTATTACTTGGATCATTTACTCGGGTTCTTAGTTCACTATCCATATTCTGTTTATTCTTCTGGCCTTAGTGATTGCTTGAGGACAAGCAATTGAATAAGCTTGGGGTGATTTGATAGTGTGATTTTACATCATATTTTCTGTACACTTTTGCATGCATTTTGCATATAGATTAGGCATTCTTTATTTGATTTTAGTTAGATTTTCCCTTGGAACGGGTGAAGCGGTTTCTTGGTGTTGTTTTGCAGGAATTCAATGTAAAAATGATCAAAATCAGCCATGGTGGAGCTTGGATGAAATAGAGCTTGAAAAGTGAAGAATATGAGCCAAACATAGCCCATCACGGCCTGGCCGTGATGACCATCACGACCATGATCAAGCAGAGCAGAAGGCAAAAGTCAGAAGCTGTCACGGCCTGCCCGTGACAGACATCACGGCCGTGATAGAGTAAAAATTAGGGTTTTGCGTCGCGAACATAGGGCTCGCCTCCCGAGACTCCATTTTGTGCAAGTACGCCCACTCCAGAACGCGTCACGGCCTGGCCGTGATGGCCATCACGGCCGTGACGCGCAGCAGACCTATAAATAAGAACGCAGCAGACAGAACAAAGGGTCCAGAGGGAGGCATTTGGAGGCACTTGGAGGCTGTGGCTGGGCTAGGGTTTCAACCCTAGAAGGGAGCCAAGAGGGGTTGCTTTGAAGAAGAAGGAAAGCTCACATGGAGCCTCTTCTCTCCTCTTCTCCTATTTCTCTGGTTTGGTTTTCTCTGTTTATGAGTAGCTAATCCTTATTTGTTGGGATTAGATGTAATCAAACTTATTATTATGTATTTATCTTGACTGATTATTCTATGTTCATGTCTTCATATTAGTGATTAATTTTCTGTGCTTAATGCTTGTTGTGGCTAGCACCCCCATGACTTGATTTGTGTTTTGGTATGCAATGGGGACGTTCAGTATCACAATAGGAATTGAATTTAATCACCTAGTAAGCCTTGTATCTAGGGATGGAACTAGGTTTATTAGTAATCGCGTAATCCCTAATCTTAATGCAAATTCATTAATCTAGGCCACCTAAGGAATTAAGGTCTATTAGTGGATTTAGGCTCTTGCCATCCGAGGAATCGGGGTTTGAGTATTTTAGTGGATTGATTTTAATATCTGAAGCATGAATGGGAGGTATCTAGTCCTGATATTGCATGAGATAGAGGTTTGGTGAAGTCTAGTCCCAACATATCTTTCTGCACTCCAAGTGTTTGTCAAAAGTCCCCAAAAAGACAAAAAGATTTTATTTCTTTTCTTTTGTTTGTTTTACTTTCTCTTGATTAATAGTTTAGTCTAGATAGTTGCTGAGTTTGCGAATTGGTAGTTGACATCCAATCCCCGTGGATACGATAACCTGGTCTTACCACCGTATTACTTGCCTTTTGGGTATACTTGCCCAGATTCGTCAACAGTGTGAGAATTAGTCTGGGTGCTGGTAAATATCCGGGGCTCCCTTCTATGGTTGGTAGAAACAAGAAAGCAACTTTCAGTTACTTGAAAGATCGTACGTGGAAGAAGGTGTCCTCTTGGAATGGTAGATTTTTATCTTCTGGTGGGTGGGAAGTTCTTATAAAATAAGTGTTGCAGGTTATTCCCTCTTATGTTATGAGCAGTTTTTTGATTCCCCCTTCTTTGTGTGACGAGCTTCAGAAGATGATGAATTCTTCTGGTGGGGAAAAAGTAACAGAGGTACCAAGGGTATTCATTGGCTAAGTTGGGACAAATTATCTGTTGGGAAAGTGCATGGTGGTATGAGCTTTCGCAATCTCCAAAGTTTCAATCTTGCTATGCTAGGGAAAATGGGGGAAATTAATTTCCAGCCCAGATGCTATCTTGTCGTGTGTTTTTAAAGCCAAATATTTTTCGCACGGGAAGTTTTTAAAATCACATCTTGGTAGCAATCCAAGTTACTCTTGGCGTAGTATCTGGAGTTCCCGGGTGGTAGTTAAGGAGGGTATCCGTTGGAGTGTTGGTGATGGTTCAAAAATCCATGTTTTTTCTGATCCTTGGTTGAGAGATCCCAATTATAGATGCATGCAGGGCTCAGCTCACCATTCCATCATGAAGTTATTAGTGAAGGACCTTATGATCCCTGGTCAAAAGAAGTGGAATTCGGAGTTTATTCAAAATGTGCTCTATCCTTATGATGCAGCCCTTGTCATGTCTAACCCTCTGTTTGAAGCAGTTATAAATGACAAGCGGCTGTGGTGGCCGAACCCCAAAGGTACATACTCAGTCAAGTCTGCCTACTTTCTGATCTTCAATAACATTCTGGATGTGGAGCATTTGTGCATAGCTGGAGAATGGAATTCCATTTGGAATTCCATTTGTAGGGAGTGTCTCCCAATGAGAAGAAGCTTGCAAAGTAAGCACGTTATTTGTCCCAGTGAATGTGTCCATTGTGAGGCCGAGCTTGAGAACAATTGGCATAGCTTCATCTCTTGTCACTTTAGCCAAGGTTGTTGGCAGCTTGTGCAGTTATGGGATGTCATTAGCAGGGCGATGGATGCAATGGGCAGTTTCTCTGATCTTGTTTTCATGATGTCGGAGAAGCTGGAATACTTGGAGAAGCATCTCTTTGTTTGGGTATTATGGAGCCTTTGGAGGAGGAGAAATGTCAAGCTGTGGGAAGGTCTACATGAAAGCAAAGAGCAGGTGGTGATGAGAGCTAGCGCAGCCATGAAGGATTGGAAGCTTGCTAATGCAGTGCAGTTACAACACTCTGCTGGTCCTGCGATTTCTGATAGGTGTACTTGGGAAAAACCCAGTACTGGCCACCTCAAATGTAACTCAGACGCAGGTTTTGGAAGAGGCAATAATGTGGTGTTGTTTGCTTGCTATGTTAGGAATGATATGGGAGAGTTTTGCTACGCTATAACAGCCTGGTGCAGCGGTGCTTTTCAGGTTGTTGAGGCTGAAGTGCAAAACTTGCTTCATGCTTTGTCTTGGCTTTGTGAAAATGGTTTTCAGGCAGTCACCTTCGAGATAGATTGCAAGACCATGTTAATTCCAACTCTGAAGACCAATCAGAATATGGTGCCATTATCTCCCATGTCATGATATCCTCTCTGAGAGTCCAAACTTTGATGTTAAGTTTGTTAGGAGATAAGAAAATATTGTTGCTCATTCATTAATTAGGATGACTTCTAATTATCCTAGTCCCCATTTCATTTCTTTGATGATATTCCATCTTGTATTGAAGGTTTGATCTTTGATGAAATGAAATGTTTGATTCCTTTCAACAACAACAAAAAAAAAAAGAATTTATTTATGCAAAACATTTTGATTCGCTATGACTTTCGACCTTACAACATAGTCTAATCCAATTTGAGGGATATCGTTGGGCTCGCCTGGCAACTCAACTCTAGAATGGCCCATTATAATTCGGAGGTACATATTATATTAGAGTTTATTTTTAAATGCATTTTGTATTTTTTTTTACTGCCAACAAATTATGAATCATCATATGTATAACTTTTAAGGTAATTATGATAATAATAAATATTTTCAGTGACGTAACAATTTATTATTAGTTAATAGTATAAAAAATATTTATACTGATAATACATACCAGTTAAATCCTCAATATCTAATTACAAATGCTTTTGATTAATATTTATGTTAATTATCCGTATAAAAAATATTTATGTTTATTATATATAAATGAGTTGTAATATATCATCTTTATATTAAAAAAAAGAAATAAGTTAACATTCACACGTTAAAAAGTTATACTTTACAACAGTAATGATATGTAGACAACAAAACAAAATACATCATAAGCATAAAATAAAAATCAATATGTATCCTAATATAAAAGTTGGATAGATAATTTTAATGTATATATACATGTTAGCACTAGGATTTTTGCCTTTTTTTTATTTTAATTTTTTTAAAAAAAATTAGTTTTTTTTTCTTTTTTTTAAACTTTAATTTTTTGTTACTTTTTTTACGTTTATTTTAAAAAAAAACTAAAAAATTTTATTTTTTGCTTTTTTTACATTTTCCTTAATTTTTTTATTTTTTTTCCTAATAAATATTTTTGCTAATACTTTTTTTTAATTTATTTGTATACACTTACAATGTAAAGTTTTGTTACACTGTCAACCAAACATAAATTAGCAAATAGTAAAAGTAGAGTTGTCATATTTTTGATGTTTTAATTTTTATACACTTATATTTTAATGTATATATAATTTAATATTTTTTATATTATATATATATTTAATATTTTCCAGTTCGAACCGAATCAAACCAAACCAAACCAATTTTAATTGGTTCGGATATTGTTATTGACTTTTTAAAGTTTATAATTTTTTAAAAAAATATTTTTAGCTAGGAAAGGTAACAAAGCTACCTTGTTCTTCGAAAAAGTTTAGGGTCGTAAGACTCGAACAAATAATTCGATGAATTTGAAAATTGAACCAACCAATTAAATTGGTTCGTTTTTATTATTTTTTATATACGGCTCCGAATTGAACCAAACCCAATGGTCATTAATTCGATTATTTTGGAATCGGACCAATTACTATATTTTAATATTTATATATATTTTAAAATTCAATATGTATATCACTTTATCAATTAACAACTTTTCTTCACTTCTTCTATGTGATGAGAAGGAGTTGTCAACTGGTGGATTATTTCAGATTATTTAATTTATTTTTTGAACATATATTCTTTATAATATTTTTTAAAAAATTTATCTTTTTACGGTTTCGAATTGAACCAAACTCAATGGTCATTAATTGGGTTATTTTTGAACCGAACCAATTACTATATTTTAATATTTACATATATTTTAATATTTACATATATTTTAATATTCAATAAGTATATCACTTTATCAATTAACAACTTTTCTTCTACCGTTCTTGTAACAGTAGAAAGAGTTGTCAACTGGTGGATTATTTTTTATTATTTCAATTTATTTATTTATTTTTTAAACATATATTCTTTATAATATTTTTATAAAAAAATATTTTTTTCCCAAATTAGATTTTTTCTAATTTACTTTTTTTAAAGTCTTTATTCTTATAATTGATTTTTTAAAAATATTTTGTTTTCTAGTTAATTTTATTTTTTCTAATTTTTTTGAATATTTTTTTTCTAATTATTATTTTCATATTTTTTTGAAATATTTTTTATATACTTTTCTAATTTTTTAAAAATTTTTTCGAATTATTTTTTTTCTAATTGACTGTTTATTTTTCTAATATCTGTATTGACATAAATAGAGGCAGAAATATTCATATTTTGTATTTTTTTTTTCTATATCATTGTCTTTGTTTTTTCTATTTTAAATAATAAATCTGTATCCATATTAATTAATTAGGGGAAATGCTGATTTTAGTGTAGCACAATGGTACAAACCACATCTCAAGTGATAAAATTTTTTTTCTCTAAAATTTATATATATTTTTGTTTTAAAATATTTACAAACGGATAAAGGTACAATGTTTTTAGGAGTCAAACACGACAATCTCTGAATTGACATAAATAGAGGTTGAGCTATTCATATTTTCTAATTTTTTTTTCTACATCCTTGCCTTTGTTTTTTCTATTTTAAATAATAAATCTATATCTATACTAATTAATAAAGGGAATTGATGATTTTATAATAAAGTGACAAGCGTCAGCACCACGTGATTTAAGAGGATTAGTTGATCATTAGTAATAATCGAAGATGAACACTTAACACACAGTGTTACATTACATATTGTAATATCATTTTAAAATAAAAATAATATTCAATTATTTGCATTCAAATTATAGATAAAATTGTTTCAAGGTTTTTGCTGATCACTTCTGTATATAAATAAAAAACCTTGGAGATGAATGAGTACCACCATTATGGGTGAGAAGGAAATATTGAAAGCAATGTGTGAAATAAGTCAAGAAAATGTTTGACATAGTGGACTTAATTTGGGATACAGAAAAAAAAAAGTTTCGTACATATAGAAACACAATTTAAGTTATTAATGATAACAATGCTATCAATAATAATAGTAATTGATGACTCGTGCATCGCACAAGTGCAAAAATACTAGTACTATATAATGGCTCAACGTCATTTTTACTGTTTCGGACTAATTTGATGACACGTGTCACCTAATATTTTTTTTTAATCTTAACAATTTTTTATTTTTATTTTTGGTTTTATTTTCATTTTTTTATTTTGTTTTCGAATTTTTTTTCTTCCGATTTTATTTTATTTCATTTGGAAATTTTTTAAAACTTTTTTTCCAATTTTTTTATTTAACTATTTTTTTAAAAAAATATTTATATTTGATTTTTTTAATTAAACTTTTGTTTTATTCATTTTTTTAATTTTTTTTAACAATTTTAAATAAAAATGTTTTATTATTATTACCACCTTCCCATGTATATTTTTGGTCTCTGGAAATTTTATAATAAAAATTATTAGATTATTATTTTACTTATTGTATTATTATTATTATTATTTATGGTAATAAGAAATTGTTTTATTTAAATTTTTTTAATTTAATTTTTATTTAAGATTTTTTTTTAAAGTTTCTATTTAACATTTTTTTTCTTAAAAAAATTATGTTTATTTATTTTTAATCAAAATTTTATTTAAATACTTTTTTTAACAATTTTAAATAAAAATGTTTTATTATTATTTCCACCTTTGTGTTTGATGAATAAACGGGCGACACATGTCACGTTCTTTTGGAAAAATAAAATCATTGTCTCAGATTAATAAAAACTTATAGAAAACAAGATAAAAATTTACGGAAAATAAAAACTTACGAAAAACGAAAAATTAATAAAAGAAGAAATAATCTGATACTTAAATTGAACATAACAATCCAATGTTGTAACTTACCTTAAATAACATGATCATATATATTTAAAATAGTGTTGAATATCAAAGTATGATTGTTTTTCTTTTCATCAAAGTATCTCCTATTGTTGTTGTTATATAAATATTTAATACAATAACATATAATATTATGGAAATGTGTATTCTTTTCATAAAAATAAATGATTAAGATATTGCATATTATGAACTCATATCCGTAATAAAACGTCAAGCTTTTATAAAACATACTAAAATTTTTATCATACAAATTCGTCATGTAGCCTATTATTCATTAACAATTGAATATACTAATTCACCTGTTGCACGCAATAGTATTATTTTATATTCAAAAAATAATACATTTAATGTTGTTCATGTTGAAATTATTTATAATAAACTATTACGAAAATAATCATCAAACAATTTTAAATAAAAATGTTTTATTATTATTTTCACCTTCGTGTTTGATGAATTTAACAATTTAAATATAAAATTGTTAAATATTAGATAATTTGTTTAAAACAAATGATAACTTGATGGGCATTCTCTTATTTTTAACTGTGTCATTCTTTTACTGTGTACGAAAAGGTAGATACCAAATGTCACGGGTCGTGTCCACGTAGATTTTTGGCCTCTGGATTTTTTGTAAGAAAAATTAATTTAGATTATTAATTTAGTTATTGTATTATTGTTATTTATTGTAATAAGAATTTAGATTATTAATTTACTTATTGTATTATTGTTACTTATTGTTGTTGTATTATTGTTAATAAGAATTCAATTTATAACTTACCACAACGTTAAATTTTTTTGGAGATAGTTTTATCGTCCTTGTGATCTTATTCGACTTTTGCGGACGAAGAATATCCTAGAAAATCAAAAAATTTATAACTTATCTAACTTTCAACTTTGCTTGCAGGAAAAGAAAAGAAAATTGCACTTGATTGCAATCAATACAACCAACATATCTTTCATAATAAAATACAATTAATTGCAATCAATACAGGCAACATCACGGTTTGTGCCTTTTTCTAACGCCATGGTGATATGTTATGAATTCTCTCTTGCCTCTACAACTTATCCAGTGGGATTTTGTTCCTAACACACAAGCTATCGCATGCAGTACGTGTATATTTATTTTGAATAAGAAATATATTTGAATAAGAAAAGTTAATTAACGAGAATTACAATCCTTGCAATAACATGAATCAAAAATTTATTTGGGAAAGAATCTCAAAATCCATAAAACCTTACATTATAAACTTGACTTGCTTGCAAAATAAATCGGATTTTATCCTAAAAAGACAATTAAAATATTTCATTGAACCAAAAACATAAAAATCAAATCAAATTACTTCATTTAACCAAAAATGAAAAAAAAATCAGATTTTTTGGAGAATACATATTTATTTGGAGAACGACAATGAATATAATATAAAGCATTTGGAGAGGAAAACATATCACCATCATATTTGCTATAGTATAATGAAAGGCTAGATGCTGAGTCAAAAAGAAAAATGAAAGGCTAGATGCTCCTATAAAATATGCTAATCGAAAATCTAAATTACTCGTCCATAACCAATTTGTTCAAAGATTAAAAAAAAAAAATTATTCTAAAAGTTGAAAACGTACAACAAAAGAACTCACAAATATACAACAATTAGATGCTATTGATTAAGATTCAAGTGTCGATCGATAACAAAACTAAAATGGAGAAATCATATACTTTCATGTTGGTGAAAGGCTTGTAGGCAAAGAAACGCTCAAATGGGTGATAACTAAACAATGTTTTCAAGGGTGTGAAAATAAAAATTGACACATAGATCGATAATGAAATCAAAAAACAAATTGAAATAGGGAAACCTTGTTGCTTTTGCTTGTTCTAATGAAAGGTTCGAGAGCAAATAAACACTCGAGCAATTGAAGACTATATGACGTTTTAAGGGTGCCAATGCAACAATTGCCATAAAAAATCACGCAAGAGGGAAAGAAATAAAACTTGAAATTGACGCATATACAATGAGATGAAAAATCAAAGTGAAATAGAGAAATCCTACCTTTTATTGTTGTGATGAAAGGTTCCAAGCCAAATATCCACTAAAATGGTTGAAGATAATATGACACTTTCGGAGGTGATGATAAGGAAACAATTGATTAATACTAATCCTAAACATGAAATATATGTAAACAGAGAATGAGAGGTTATTCAATGCTCGCAATCAATGCTATTAAAAATAAAAGGATCAGTCAAAATAAATAAATAATTATATTATAGTGTATTATTTTATTTGGAAATAAAATCCTATTTTACTCCATGAAAAAAGTAAACAATGATAATTCACTCACTCAGCTGGAAGAATCCTTTTTTTTTAAGGCATGACCGATCCAAGGATGAGACTTCTAAAGCAAGGACTTTTGGCCTCACCCAAAAAATATAGATACCTTACATAATTAATATTATACAATTAACTTATTGAATAATGATAATTTATTTGACCGCATAGAATAAGTCAAACAACTTGTCACTTGTGCTCCAATTTATTTTTTTAATTTTTTTGACAAATGTGCTCCAAATTTATTCACTATATTGAATAACCAGATCAATTTCACTATATTGAATATGAATTTTCCGTTTGGAATGACATGCTTTGTTATATAACTACATTGAATAAGTCTAATCTTAGAGTCGCTTAAAGGCTTATACAAGGATTGGGTCGGATCTGTTTTTAGGGTATGTTTGGGAGGATTGAGTGAAATGATTATAAAAAAGAGTGGTGAAAATCCATTAATCCATTATTTAAGAGTTTTTTCATTAATGGAGTGAGATAGTTGAGATGGTACCCAAAGCACTCCATCCAAAACCTCTATTTTCGTACCATCCAAATTTGAGGATTTGATATTTTTGTCAATTCCTTCATTAAACTTCCAAATAATAGAATGAAATGTTCTTATATTTCCAATTTACTCTATTATTAATCATTCCATCGTTAACTACGACTCTGCTTTATCAACTTAAAAAAACAAAACACTCAACCCAAAGTGAAAGAATTTAGGCGGGAGAACCCTTGCACATAACAACGTAACACGTGGCCAATACTTGGACACATTTATTATTATTAATTAAAGTTGAAAGAAGTCAGCATGAAGGGTTCCATGGTCTAGCGGTTAGGACATTGGACTCTGAATCCAGTAACCCGAGTTCAAATCTCGGTGGAACCTTCTTTTTCTTTCTCATTTGAAACTCACTTCACAGATTGACACGTGGACTCTTGTGTGTTGTCATAATCGTAATAATCTACTCATCTTATTACTCTCATAAACCAACAATTTAGTTTCCCCCCAAGTTCTATAGACTATGCTATCACTTCATTTTAGGTTTTTGTCTTTGTTTTTATGCAATGGAACCAGAAACTCGAACGAAAATTGAGGAAATGGTGTTGGATATACTGAAGCAATCGAATATAGAAGAGACCACTGAGTTCAGCATCCGAGTCGCTGCTTCGGAGCGACTCGGCATCGATCTCTCCCACCCGGAACGCAAGCACCTCGTCCGAACCGTCGTCGAGTCTTATCTCCTCTCCTCCGCCGCCGCCGCCGGAGACAAAACGGAGAAGCCGCCGGAACCGAATGTTCTAGAAGGTTCCAGAGAGATGGTTGTGAAGCCGAAGAAGGAGGAGGTTAAGGAGGACACGGAACGCGTTATTTGCCAGGTGAATCCCTAAACTGAAAGCCCTTTAACTTTTTTTGTTTGTTTAAGTGGAAAAGGTGATAACTTTGGCTCTCTGATAATTTGTTAAGAGGTTTGGTGAAAATGGGTTTAGCACGTTTGCCTTTAATTTTAATTAGACTTTTTTTTTTTTAATCTTTGATGAAAAGTTGCGAGACTAACCCTAGGGCCCGGTAGTTGTTAAGTAAAGTCCTTATCAGAGTGGTGATTCCATTGTACCTGCAGGTAAAGTTAACTTGGGTGACAATTCACTTCCACCGCGACCCACCAGTGTTGGCTAATTTTAATTTAGTCTTTAAAAAAAAATGTAGTTTAATTTTATTATTTGTAGTATTTAGATTCAAATCTTGTTACTTTGAAAAGTTTGCATGCTGCAGCTATTCTCACTGCCATATTAGAATTTAGAAATTGAAGGTTGTGTAATGTTTCAAGGAATTGATGTAGAGATTAGAGAACAACTCCAGTTTGTAGACTACTGTAATTGATGATATTTTTAAATTTTTCAAATGTTATGTGTTACTTTCCTTGTCATTGGTCTTAGTGGATATTGTTTGCTTGATATTAGCTTTCAAAGAGGAGGAATGTGATGGTTGGAAATTTCAAAGGGTCAACTATGGTGTCAATTAGGGAGTTTTATCTTAAAGATGGGAAAGAGCTTCCTGGTCCTAAAGGTGAGTACTTTACACATAGTTGTATACTCTGAAATGCTTTCTTTGCTCTTACAGATCCGCGTGGTTGCATTATTTCCTGCTTTGGTGTAATGTTTCACTATACTGTAAATGTTACTGGAATTTGACCTCAAATGCTACCCCAGCTGTATGTCAATATTCCCTTAACATTCATAAGGCTATGTTTGGATGTTAGAGTTTTGGAGGGAAAAGGGAAAGGGTGGCTTATTCTTTCTTATCTATGTGCTGAAATGAAGGAATAAAATGAAAGATGATCATATAACCTTTCAATCAACCTTTATTCATTTTTAGAAACATTATATACTTTCTTCAATTTAGAAATGAAAAATAAGTCTTCCTTTCCTTTCCCTCCAAAACCCTCCATCCAAAGATACCCTTAAATGAGTATTTTTCAGGGATTATATATAACCTTAGAATACTCTTAGTTACACAGCATTCTTAATTATGTTTTAGGATATTGGCCATTACTAAGGTAGTCTCATCATAACCTGAAAATTTCTGTTGTTCGTTATTGCTATGTGCATTGTTTGGAGTATTTGAGGTTCCTGATTTTAGCTTTAGGATCATTACTTCTGAGATGGAATATGTCTCTTCATATAGATGTGGCTTCTGAAGCTGAACACATCCCTTGTCTCTACTCCTGATTTTAGGGATAAGTTTATCTACTGAACAATGGTCAACCTTCAAGAAGAGTGTGGCTGCTATTGAGGAAGCTATCACAAAGATGGAAGGAAGGATAAGGTGAGTATTCAATGTTGACAATGTGAAAATTTCTGACTTCAGAATGATATTGATTACTAATGCTAAGTGTCAAAATGTGGTGGTGAGGAAATCACAGATATGCAGAATGCAGAAATTTGTTTCTACTATTTTCTATGCATGTTGATGGTTAAATAACTGCCAATTATATGATAATCTGTTGTATTTTAGTTTGAGCAATTTCTTCATTCTTCTGAACGTTTACTACTTTTTGACTGAAAAGAAAGCATGTTGCTAGGTATTTAACTATGCATGTGCATGGTAAAAAGTGGCTTTTGAACAGCAGTGAAAGTTTATGTCCATAGATTGGTCTAACCTGGAATATGCAATCAACACAATGCAGATCTGATTCTCATGATAAGCAAAATGGAGATGTGTCAAATTCAGTTGTTGATGTTGCTCCTCTTGAGCTTGTCCCTGTTGAGGTCATCCGTTTTGATGGGAAGAATTATCAATTCTGGGCTAACCAGATGGGATTACTCTTACAACAGTTGAAGATTGAATATGTGCTTTTTGAATCATGCCCTAATTCTACATTAGGGGGAAATGCAAGTACCGAAGAAATTGCTAGAGCCAAGGCTGCAGAAAAGAAATGGTTGAATGATGATTTAATGTGTCATCGCAATATCTTGAACCATTTATCTGATCATCTTTTCAATCAGTATGCTAACAGAAAAATGAGTGGTAAGGAGTTATGGGAAGAGTTAAAAGTGGTCTATATGTTCGACGACTTTGGATCCAAGAGATCTGAAGTGAAAAAGTATATTGAATTTCAGATAGTTGATGAGAAAGCAATTAGTGGGCAAATCCGAGAATTTAATAGCATTGCAGATGCCATTGTTGCTGCTGGAATGTTTATTGATGAGAATTTTCATGTTAGTTGCATCATTTCAAAGCTTCCACTATCCTGGAAAGACTTCTGCTTCAAGTTAATGCGCGAGGAGTATCTATCTTTATGGAAGTTAATGGAACGTATAAAGGTAGAGGAAGATTCCCGCAATAGAGTCAGACGAGTGAACGAACCTTCTAACAGTATTGGATTTCACCATGCCAACCGCGGTGGACCGCGGTGGACCGACAATATGCCACCACCAGGTGTGCATAGGAATAAGCCAGAAATGAATGCTAAGAGCATACCTTGTCATATCTGTGGCAGGAAGGGGCATCTTTCTAATACTTGCTGGAGAAGATTTGACAAACAAGCTAATGACAGAAAAGCAGAAGAGAACGTGTACACCTACAGAAGTTAATATTGCTGGGGTTACTGATTAACTGTATTATATGCGTAGTGTTATGAATGTCTTATTAGCCTTTATAGAGACAGAAGGTAAAATGAAGATGTTTTGGTAGACGGGTAGTTTTTTCATTTAACCATTAACCATTATACTCTTCCAAATAGGTTTTATTTTTTGGGTACAGGCTATGATCCTTAATATACTTCCAAGTGTTTCTGTGAATTATAGTAGTTTGACAGTCATTTTTTAAATGAATGTCCATATCCTTAATGAATGCAAGTTGTAGATTTTCATTAATTTCAAGTTATTGGTTGGTTGATTTATATAGACTTACAATCGATGTAAATGGCGCCTCAAAGGCAACTATATGTAGGCTATGCTGATAAATAGCAAACTTAATTGATAGCAGTGACTCAACTGAGCAAGCACCAGAAAGTGATAGTTGGTGGGATGCTATTAACTTCGCCTGCTGCATCCTTTGCGATTAACAAATTTGTTGAGTCATAATGTTTGCTTTCAAGTCAACCAGCAAAAATATGCTACTATGCTAGCAGTGAGTTTATTTGTGCAATGTCCCTACTGTTGTGTAATACAAAAGGCACTCTTTCTATTATGCTTTAAAGTTAAAATAATAATTAGAATGGCTTCCTAGTGCAAATTGGATATCTAATTTCAAGAACTTTGGGTGAGTTTTAATTTGTTGTGTCCTTTTATAATATGTTGTAGAATTGGGTTTTTTTTAAAATCAATTTATTTGACATTTCGTTGTTCAAGTCTATAGAATATCATATGAAAAAAATATTTATTTCAGTTTGAATCAATTTTGAATTGAAACACTAATCGATCATTCTCTAACGCGTTTTCTATTAGATTTGTGAGTGGGTTTAATTGTACTTTTGGTCCTCTTTTAATTGGTCATGTGTGATTTTGGTTCCTAAAATTTTTTCCGTGCATATTTGGTCCTCCTTTGTAAATTTGATTATTCCATTCAATGTCCGTCAATTTTTCACTGATTAATAGAGGGAAATTGATGTTCTAAGCACATAGAACTTTTGGTTGAACTTCTGTGGTAAAGAATCCTGTGGTAGAACAAAAAAAGGTATCGGAAAGGAGGGATGAAACAAATAAATAGCATAAAGGAAACATTGAATAAGTTGAATCAGAGAGACAGGGGAGGGAGAACCTCAACCAGTACGCCTTTAGAATAGTGGTTCATCTATGTTAATCAATGAAAAAAATTGACAAACATTAGATTGAATGAATGAATTTGCAACATTGAAAAAATAGGAGGACCGAATGTGCATGAAAAAAACTTTAGGGACCAAAATCACACATGACCGATAGCAAGAGGTCAATGTGCAATTAAGCCTCTAAATTATGGGAGCTGCTAGGATACCCTCAAAGAATCAACTGATTTAGAACAGTTGTTTTTTGGACCAATAGATGACTTGATTGTATTTAATGTAGTCATTCATAGCTAATTTATTATGTAGTTCCTATACTTTTTATTTTACATTCTAGTCCCTAAGTAACTTTTGTTTTTATCCCAGTTAATTTAAAATAACAATTATATGAAATTGTAAAATACGAGAAGAATAATAATCATATAAAATTGAAAGTTTATTATGATTTTTATTTCACATTCACGTTCTTCAACCGTTCAACTTTGCAAAATCTGGAACCTTCCTCTCTTCCCCTCACCCCTCACTATCATCATCTTTTTTTCACTTCTTCTCAAAATTTCATTTCCTTTTCCCTCTCCCCCTCACTCTCAATCTCAATTTCTCCTCCCCATCACTCTCAATATCGGTTTCCCTCTCCCTCTCCCCCTCTCCCCCCACCCTATTCCATTTTCCCTAAACACCCACTCCCTCGATTTCTCTTCCCTTGCATGCACAACCTCCAGCTGACGATCTACCTCGTCTCTATGGATTTCTAATTTATGGACCCCAAACCAGAAACAGAGGAGCTCGCGGCGACGCAAGGTGGAGAGGAGCTCGGGGCGGCGACAACCTCATGCGGCGATGATGAGCAAGAACAGAGGCGACGTTAAGGGCGAAAGCTAATCGGGTGGTTCGTGGCGAAACTCTGTTATGGACGGCATAGATCTGGGCTACCTTCACAGATGGTGGTTGTTGCCTGGGTTATGTCAAGGGTTCTTTATTCTATTTTTTCAAATTTTAGTTCTAATTTCTGGATTTGGCCGTTGAGATGTTTCAATTTTTGGGTTTTGATTATTTTTGCATTTGCAATTATTGTGTTTCAATTTCTAAGTATGGTTCATTTCTCCCTTTTTCTCATCTGTTTTTCCCCCTCTCAATTATGTTGCTTCTATGCTGCTGCCGGGAAATCATTTTTAAATTCTAAGGAATCGTTCCTTATATAGTGAACCACTCTCATTTGCTTCCACGTAGATATGCTCCAATGGTGTTGAAAATAAGGAACAAGTCTGATGGGAGAAACAAACCAGCGAACAAAGAAGGGAGAATCACCAAGGCTGATTTGGTTTCACAAAAACGAAAGAATTTGACAGAAAGGTAGAAAAAAGTCGGACCATCGAAGGAACCACTATGAGAAGCACTGTCAGACGAACGCACAAACAAATATGGGATTTGTACAAGCCAAAAATAGTGAGATCTTCGTAAAATCATGAGATTTTCGTGTAAGACTCAATGACTTATAGATTTTGATATATGACAAATACAATTTAATGTGTGTGCAAGTGTTTTAGTGTCAAATTGCAAAGACATGTATCAAGCAGTGATCAACAAGTTCATTAAGCAAATTCAAGGAAAATATCAAGGAAGAACTTGAAGGAATCAAGGAGCTGCATGTAGAAATCAAAAGAGCAAAGTCAAAGATCAATGGATCATCAAGACCAAGCTTAAAGGAGAATTTTAGATTTAAGTCTTAGATGATTTGTAAGAGAAAGAAATCTCTTAGTCACAAAATAGCTCAACCAAAAAGTTGCATGAAGAAAATCAATTTTCATAACCTGCATTAAAAGGAATAAGTTTTGTTAATGAAAATAATTTTTGGAAATAAGAAAATTATTTTTCAGGTACAACCATGTAATCAATGGATGTAAAGAGGTTCAGGAATGGATCCCCTGTGTTTTTAGTCTGATAAACTCAGAATACACAAGATTCTAATCCTGCTCGTCCACTAAAGTGACAGAAGTGCTTGTCCACTAAAGTGATACAAGTGCTCATCCACTAAAGTGACAGAAGCGGTCGTCCAGTAAAGTGACAGAAGTGTTCGTCCACTAAAGTGATACAAGCGCTCGTCCACTAAAGTGACAGAAGCGCTCGTCCACTCAAGAGATAGAAGCGCTCGTCCACACAAATCTTTGGACTTGCTAAGTCCTTAATGAGAAGCTTCGTCCAATGATGTGGCATATGGAGCTCGTCTACTAGGTTACCTTCAACCAGTTAAAGGAGTATCCGTCCAATGACGTGGCATATGGAGCTCGTCTGCTATCAACTACGAGCCCTGAGGATTGAAGATGACGTCGATGTAGAATCTTATTTCAAGAACTAGAATCAAGAAAACATATTCTGTTATCAGACCCAAATCTGTTTTAATCGATCCCAATGACTATAACTTGTTTTCCATATAAAGAGGGATCAAAGGAACACTTTCAAATATAACATATCATACAACACATCAGAATTACACGAAATCAATTTGAGAGATCAATTGTGAAAATCATTCATCATCTTTCTTGAGCTTATTGTGAAAAGAGTGTTTCATTCTCATAAGTGCTTCAATTTGTTTGTCTGACTATTGAGAGTTTACGAATCAATCTTTTTGTCATTTTCGATTGTAAAGAGAGAGGGACTCTCTGTGTGATTAGGGTGAGGTATCCCTAAGGAAGAACATTGAGGCTCTTCACAAGAGTGTGGTATCTCGAGGTGAAGGAGTGCTCTGTGGTGTAAAGGTTTTTCAAGCTACCTGGCTAAAGCTTATTGTGTTAGTGTGTGAAAACCCACATGTGGAGTGAGGACTGGATGTAGGTCACAGTGGTGGTGACTGAACCAGGATAAATCTAGTTGTGTGGTATCTCTAAACTCAAACTCTTTAATTTCTGTCTTGCGCATATAACTGTGATTTTGATGTTCTAAGTTTTCAATTGATATCAGTTCTTGATCTGCATAATCAGTATTGAACCGTGAGTAAACTGTAATAATAACTGCGTATTCAATTCTATTCCCAAGGATCAATATTTTAATTGAATCTTGCATTATATGTGCTCAAATTCGAATAGCTTAATTTCTTTTTCTTAATCACTGAAACTGAAACCTGCAAGTTTGTTCTTGATTGTTAATGCTTGTATCTGAAACTTGCATAACATGTTCTTAATCTTTAAAGGTTTAATCAGTTTCTGTATTTTGTTATTATTGAGTTTTGAACCTGAACCTATTCTGTGACCTATTAATTCTGAATCAATCTTTCTTATCCTCACCACCTTCTATTCGAGATTTCATAAAAAGCCCTTCACTGTTTTTGTAAAAGATCCTGAGGCAACTCTGATTTGAAAAGTAAGTTTTTGAAAATGTCTCTACCATATAGTTGAACGTGCTATATCTTATGCATCCCATTAAAATGTAAACAGTAATTCAACTGAAATATAAAAACAAACTCATAACCATCCCATTAAAAGCAGCGCAACTATCATACTACTAAGATAAATTAAACAATCCAGTGACGATTTAAGACAATAATAAAGGAAGAACCATAAAAAATTCAAAGTCTTGGCTCTTCTAAATGATACTCCAAAATAACTAATTAACACCAATTTAAAACTTGACCAACTTCTTCTTCTTTTTCTCCAGATCATCCATGTATTCATAAGCCTTTATCACCACTGGGTCTTTCTGTTGTTTTGGCTTCAACGACTCAGGAGGGGGGGGGGGGGGGGGGGGGAATTTAGTTTTAAAAAAATATTTCCCTCTTAAAACTTTTTTACAAAGCTTTTCAAATCAGAGTTACGGATTAGTGGCCTCAGGATCTTTTACAAAATCAATGAAGGGTTTTTACAAAATCTTGAATAGAAGGTGATGAGGATAAGAAAGATTAATAACGAATGTTTAGGTTCGATAACTCAGTAATACCAAAATGCAGTTTATACAGATCAAGAACATAAATTATATTGAACTTTAAACATCAAAGTTGCAGGTTCTTGAACATAAACAAACAGTAAGGAGTTTGAGTTTAGAGATACCACACAACCAGATTTATCCTGGCTCAGTCACCACCACTGTGACCTACATCCAGTCCCTACTCCACCTGTGGGATTTCAAACACTAACACACCAGCTTTACCAGGTAGCTTGAAAAACCTTTACACCATAGAGCACTCCTTCACCTCGAGATACCACACTCTTGTGAAGAGCCTCAATGTTTAACCTTAGGGATACCTCACCCTAATCACACAGAGAGACTCCCTCTCTCTTTACAATCAAAAGTAAAACAAAAGTTGATTCCTAATTCTCAATAGTCAGATAAACAAATTGAAGCACTTATGAGTATTGAAACACTCTTTTCACAGTAAGCTTAACAAAGATGGTGAATGATATGTGTATCGTTATGATCGATATGATATGATTATATTTCTCTTGTTGAAAGTGTTCCTTCGATCCCTATTTTTATAGAAAACAAGTTATAGTCGTTGGGATCAATCAAAACAGATTTGGATCTGATTAAACATAATCTGTTTTCTTGATTCTGGTTCTTGAAATAAGATTCTGATTGTTCTTGTAGAATTCGCGTCCATCTTGAAAATAACCGTGTCCATCTAGCCATTAAGATTTTACATTCGGATAGGCTAGTAGACGAGCTCAATATGCCATGTCATTGGACGGATACTCCTTTAGGATTTAGCAAGTCCAAAGGCTTGAGTTGACGAGCGTTTCTGTCACTTTAGTGGACGAGCGCTTGTGTCACTTTAGTGGACGTGCGCTTCTGTCATTTTATTGGACGCCCGTTTTTATCACTTTATTGGACACCAGCTTTTATCACTTTATTGGACGCCGACTTTTATCACTTTATTGGACACCAGCTTTTATCACTTTATTGGACGTCAGCTTTTTATCATTGCAGTGTTGGACGAGCGCTTATATTATTCCAGTGTTGGACGAGCGCTTCTGAAATCTTATTTCCAAAAATCATTTTCATTTAACGAAAACTTATTCCTTTTAATGCAGGTTATGAAAATTGATTTTCTTTCATGCATCTTTTCAAATGAGCTTTTTGTGAATAAGAGATTTCATCTCTTACAAATCATCTAAGACTTAAAACTAATTTCTTCGTTAAGCTCTTGTCTTGATGATTCCTTGATCTTCGTCTTAGCTCTTTGATTCCTCAAAGTTCTTCCTTGAATATTCTCCTTTGATTGCTCACTGAACTTGTTGAGTATTGCTTGATACCTGTCTTTACAATTTGACACTAAAAACACTTGCATACACATTAAGTTGCATTTGTCATATATCAAAATCTCTAAGTCATTGAGTTCAACAATCTCCCCCTTTTTGGTTATGACAAACCTTTTAACAAATTATAAGATAAGTGTAGCAGACGCTTAGTGTTTTGACAGATTTATATCATGGTATCAAAGCAGTCAGAGCAGAAGTATATCAGAGCAAAAAAAATTAACAGAGTAGAATTTGATTTACTCCCCATTAATCATGTAAGCTTTTAATTAATCATGTAAGTTTTTAAGCTCCCCCTCAACATATGCATGTATAATTCGTTCTCACTATATCATACTTTTTTTTTCATGTATAATTTGTTATTATCCCTTTCTCTATATCATACTTTTTCCTCCCTTTTTTGGCATCATAAAAAAGGTAAAGAAAAGAAACATTCAAAGCAATAGAGAAGGTAAGCATTTAAACATTCAAACATAGCATATAAAATTGTTCATGATAGAGGGATAGGGATTAGATATAGGATTGATCAATTATGCCCAATTCTATTCTAATGAAAAAGAAGCTTTCCTTGTTCAAGGGCTTGGTAAAAATATCTGCAAGTTGTTTAGTTGTATCAACATATTCAATCTCAATTTCTCTACTCTGAATATGATCTCTAATGAAATGATGTCTGATTTCTATGTGTTTAGTTCTAGAGTGCATTATGGGATTCTTAGTTAAGTTAATTGCACTTGTATTGTCACATCTAATAGGAACTTGGTTTAGTTGCACACCATAATCAACTAATTGTTGTTTCATCCATAAAACCTGTGCACAATAGCTACCAGTTGCTACATATTCAACCTCTGCAGTGGATAAAGCCACACTAGATTGTTTCTTACTGAACCATGATACTAATGAGTTTCCTAGTAAATGGCAAGTTCCACTAGTACTCTTTCTGTCTAGTTTACAACCAGAAAAATCAGAGTCTGAATAGCTAATTAAAGTACATGTAGCTCCTTTGGGATACCATAATCCCATGTCTTTTGTTTCTAACAGATACTTAATTATCCTTTTAACTGTTGTTAAGTGTGATTCTTTTGGATTTGCTGGATACCTAACACACATGCGTACACTAAACATGATATCTAGTCAACTAGAAGTAAGATAAAGTAGCGAGCCTATTATACCTCCGAATTTAGAAACATCAACAGGTTTACCTTGCTCATCCTTGTCCAGATAACAGGAGGTACTCATTGGAGTAGCCATCTCCTTAGCATTTTCCATGCCAAACTTCTTGATCAACTCATTGCAGTACTTGGTTTGGCTAACAAAGATTCCATTTTCAGTTTGCTTTATTTGCAGTCCAAGGAAAAAGTTCAGCTCACCCATCATTGACATTTCAAACTCACTTTGCATAAAACTTGCAAACTCATTGCACAATTGCTCATTAGTAGCATAAAAAATTATATCATCCACATAAATTTGTACAAGTAAAGTGTTGTGTGCCTTTTTCTTAGTGAACAAAGTTGTGTCAACTTTACCTCTTTTAAATCCTTTTTCAATGAGAAAATTATTTAACCTTTCATACCAAGCTCTAGGAGCTTGCTTTCAGCCATATAGAGCTTTAGACAGTTTATAAACATGGTTAGGCAATTCATTATTCTCAAAACCAAGTGGTTGACCAACATACACTTCCTCTTGTAGAAATCCATTTAAGAAAGCACTCTTAACATCCATTTGATACAATTTAAATCCCATTATGCAAGCATAAGCAAGTAGCATTCTTATAGCTTCTAATCTTGCTACTGGTGCATAAGTTTCATCATAATCTATGACTTCTTCTTGGTTATACCCTTTGGCTACCAATCTAGCCTTGTTTCTTACAATTATACCATTTTCATCTAGTTTATTCCTAAAAACCCATTTTGTACCTATTACTTGACAGTTCTTGGGTTTAGGCACTAGTTTCCAAACTTGGTTTCTTTCAAACTGGTTTAACTGATCTTGCATAGCCATCATCCAATGTTCATCGATTATAGCATCATCTATGTTCTTAGGTTCTACTTGAGACATAAATGCCATATGATTACAAACATTTCTAAGAGATTGTCTAGTAGTTACCCCCTTTGTAATTTCACCAATGATGTTATCAATTGGATGATTTCTGACAGTCCTCCATTCCTTAGGTAGGTCAGGCTGTTGTTCTGTTTGCTCCTGCTGCAGTGATTCGTTCTTTAAGCTTTCATCTTCTTCATTGTCCTGTTTCTCTTCTAGGAGAGTTTTCTCAATTGAATCTGCAAGATCATCAATAACACAATCCTTTCCCAACCTTTTGGGGTTAGACTCGTCAAATGTCATATGCACAGATTTCTCAATAGTTTGTGTTCTCTTATTATATATTCTAAATGCTTTACTAGATAGAGAGTAACCTAGGAAAATTCCTTCATCAGCCTTTGCATCAAATTTTTCAAGATTATTCTTTGCATTGTTAAGAACAAAGCATTTGCAATCGAAAACATGTAAATGTGCTATATTTGATTTTCTTCCTTTGTAAAGCTCCTAAGGGGTTTCCTTTAAGATTGGTCTTATCAAGACTCTATTTAGCACATAGCAGGCTGTATTGACAACATCTGCCCAAAAATGTTTTGGCAAACTAGAGTCGTTCGACATAGTTCTTGCTATCTCCTCTAATGATTTATTCTTTCTTTCCACCACTCCATGTTGTTGTGGAGTTCTAGGAGCAGAAAAATTATGTTGAATGCCATGCTCATCACAAAAGTTTTCAAACACTTCATTTTGAAATTCTCCCCCATGATCACTTCTTATAAAAACAATTTTCACATCCTTTTCATTTTGCACGATTTTTGCCATTTTCTTAAATGTAGAAAATGAATCACTCTTATGAGATAGAAAATATGTCCATGTATATCTAGAGCAATCATCTACTATTACCAATGCATACGAGTTACCACCAAAGCTTTTGGTTCTAGACGGACCAAATAAATCCATGTGTAAAAGTTGCAAGGGTCTAGTTGTTGAAACAATGTTCTTTGGTTTAAAAGAGACCCTAACTTGCTTTTCTTTTTGACATGCATCACATAGTCCATCTTTCACAAATTTCAGTTTAGGTAAGCCAACTACAAGATCTTTACGAATCAGTTTATTCAAGTGGTTCATGTGAATGTGTGCAATTCCTCTATGCCAAAGCCAATTCTCTTATTCTTTTGAAATAAGACAACATGCAGTATTTGAAGAGATATTATCTAAATCAAGCATATAGATGTTATCTGTCCTTTGTCCAATTAATTTCAAATTTCCATCATGCTGATTTTCTATTAAGCAAATATTGGAATTGAATTTTACCTTGAAGCCTTTGTCACATAGTTGACTGATACTTAATAGATTGTGTTTCAGTCCCTCAACATATAGTACATCCTCAATGATTGTTGTTGAGTCACTTCCAATGTTGCCAATGCCAAGTATTCTTCATTTATTATTGTCTCCATAGATAACACTACCACTCGACTTAGGGGTAAAGGAAATGAACTTGCTTCTGTCTCCAGTCATGTGCTTGGAACAGCCACTGTCAAGATACCATTTCACATTCTTGGCTTTCCAACACACCTACAAAATAGAATCATGTTTTTGCTTTAGGTACCCAAATCTGTTTGGGTCCTTTTGAGTTAGTTGCAGTAATAGTTCCTTTAGGAACCCATATATACTTAGACTCATTATAAGCAGATTTTTTGTAATGACGTGTAGAAGCTGTGTGACCTTTTCTAGCACAGAAATATCATTTAACAAATGGCGTGTTTGATGTCATAGGTGCAACAAAAAATTTCTTGAAAGATTTCTCATGTATCTTAGGTTTATAGTCTATTCCAGCCTTATCATAAACACATTTTTGCTGTCCCAACAATGCATCCAAATTATCTTTACCATTTGTGAACTTGGCTAAGTCATTTTTCAGTTTTTCAACTTCTTTAGTCAATGTACAGCTAGATGCATTCCAGATTTCTTTATCACTAGTAATTCTAGATAGATCACCATTCAAATGATTTATATGTTTCTCCAACTTAGGACATTTATCACATATAGGTGCATCTAAAATAGTAGCTAGTTTTTCTTTTAAAGCACAATTTTCTATTTTTAATTGATCTACCTCTTTGTTTAAAACAGAAGTTTTCTCCTCTAAGCATGTAATGGTTTTCTTAGACTTAATTAGCAATCTAGCAAGTCTAATGGATTCTTTATGAAGTTCTTCAAAAGCATTTTGTAATTCATCATAAGAAGGTTAATAATCAGAACTTACTTCACTTTCTGAATCACTGTCATTGCTGGCCATCAAGCACAAGTTTGCCACCTCAGATTCAGATTCTTCAGTGGAATCTACATCATTATCATCCCAAGCAATGTAGGCCTTTCTTGGCTTTCTCCACTTCTTGTCCTTTGAGTCAAACTTTTCAGTTTTGTCCTTCTTTTGCAACTTTGGACAGTCAAGCTTCATGTGGCCAATCTTTCCACATTCATAGCATGTGATGTTGTTGGAAGAGTTGGACAACCTTTGCTGAAGTTTCTTTTTGGAAAAGTGGATGGCTTTCTTTTGAAGTTGCCTTTTTTCTTTAGGAAGTTCTTGAATTTTCTAACTAGCAATCCCATCTCTTCTTCAGATTCTGCCTCTTGTGATGAATTATCATCATCACTGTCTTCTATTTCTCTGACTTGTGATTTCAGAGCCAATGCCTTTTTCTTTTTGTCAGTTTCTTCATTCTCATTCAGTCTGTTCAACTCCAATTCATGTTCTTGCAATTTTCCAAACAGTGTGGCAATGGTCATTGATGAGAGGTCTCTAGATTCTGAGATTTCAATGACTTTAGGTTGCCATTCCCTGCTCAAGCATCTTATTACTTTGTTAATTTGATCCTCATTGGAGATTGCCTTTTCAAGACCAGCCAATTAATTTACGATGTGCGTGAATCTCTTTTGCATTTCACTCATAGGTTCTCCTTGATTCATTCTGAACAGCTCATACTCATGTGTGAGGGTGTTCATTCTTGCTCTTTTGACATCTGAGATTCCTTCATGTGTTACTTGCAATGTATCCCACATCTCCTTTGCTGATTTAAAATTTGAAACCCTGAAAAACTCATCACGGCTTAAAGCAGATGTTATAATATTCGTAGCACGTGCATTATATTGAATTCTTTTCTTATCATCCTCATTCCATTCAGTTTTAGGCTTATTTCTTGGAGCACCATTAGCATCTACAGTAGAGGGGACAAATAGTCCATTTTCTACTGCATCCCATATGTCAACACCTGCTGCCTCAAGAAAGATTACCATTCTTTCCTTCCAATAGATATACTCAGATCCATTGAAGCCAGGAGGGCATGCAAGGGAAGCCCCTTCATTTAAACAGTCATTGTAAGCCATACTACTTATAGCCGTTAAGCCAAACTTAAGAGTTTAGCTCTGATGCCAATTGTTGTTTTGGGTTCAACGACTCGAGGTGGAAGGGGGGGGGGGGGGGGGAGTTGAGTTTTCAAAAAAGATTTGCCTCTTAAAACTTTTTCATAAAGCTTTTCAAATCAGAGATGCAGATTAGTGGCCTCAGGATCTTTTACAAATCAATGAAGTGTTTTTTCAAAATCTTGAATAGAAGGTGATGAGGATAAGAAAGATTAATAATGAATAGGTTCAGGTTCAATAACTCAGTAATAACAAAATGCAGTTTATACAGATCAAAAACAGAAATCATATTAAACTTTAAACATCAAAGTTGGAGGTTCTTGAACATAAACAGAAAGTCAGGAGTTTGAGTTTAGAGATACCACACAACCAGATTTATCTTGGTTTAGTCACCACCACTGCGACCTACATCCAGTCCCCACTCCACCTGTGGGATTTCACACACTAACACACAAGCTTTACCTGGTAGTTTGAAAAACCTTTACACCACAGAACACTCCTTCACCTCGAGATACCACACTCTTGTGAAGAGCCTCAATGTTCAACCTTAGGGATACCTCACCCTAATCACTCGGAGAGACTCCCTCTCTCTTTACAATCAAAAGTAAAACAAAAGTTGATTCATAACTCTCAATAATCAGATAAACAAATTGAAGCACTTATGAGTATTAAAACACTCTTTTCACAGTAAGCTCAACAAAGATGATGAATGATATGTGTATCGTTATGATCGATATGATATGATTATATTTCTCTTGTTGAAAGTGTTCCTTCGATCCCTCTTTTTATAGAAAACAAGTTATAGTCGTTGGGATCAATCAAAACAGATTTGGATCTGATTAAACAGAATTTGTTTTCTTGATTCTGGTTCTTGAAATAAGATTCTGATTGTTCTTGTAGAATTCACGTCCATCTTGAAAATAACCGTGTCCATCTAGCCATTAAGATTTTACATTCGTATGGACTAGTAGACGAGCTCAATATGCCACGTCATTGGACGGATACTCCTTTAGGATTTAGCAAGTCCAAAGGCTTGAGTGGATGAGCGCTTCTGTCACTTTAATGGACGAGCACTTGTGTCACTTTAGTGGACGTGCGCTTCTGTCATTTTATTGGACACCCGTTTTTATCACTTTATTGGACGCCAGCTTTTATCACTTTATTGGACATCAACTTTTATCACTTTATTGGATGTCAGCTTTTTATCATTCCAGTGTTGGACGAGCGCTTCTGAATCTTATTTCCAAAAATCATTTTCATTTAACGAAAACTTATTCCTTTTAATGCAGGTTATGAAAATTGATTTTCTTTCATGCATCTTTTCAAATGAGCTTTTTGTGAATAAGAGATTTCATCTCTTACATACCATCTAAGAATTAAAACTAATTTCTTCGTTAAGCTCTTGTCTTGATGATTCCTTGCTCTTCGTCTTTGCTCTTTGATTCCTCCAAGTTCTTCCTTGAATATTCTCCTTTGATTGCTCACTGAAGTTGTTGAGTATTGCTTGATACCCATCTTTACAATTTGACACTAAAAACACTTGCATACACATTAAGTTTGTCATATATCAAAATCTCTAAGTCATTGAGTTTAACACTTTCAACTCATTGTAAGGGTGGGTCACCAAGTCCAGCGCTATACGCATCCTTGTTGCAGGACGAACCTATAAAAAGGAGAATGAATATATTAGTGATTTTCAGAAAGAAGAAATATATATATATATATATATATATATATATATATGTGTGTGTGTGTGTGTGTGTGTGTGTGTGTGTGTGTGTGTGTGTGTGTGTGTGTGTGTGTGTGTGTGTTTGTGTGTTAGAACAAACATAATTTTTATCATAATAATTCTGTCAAGTTGTTTACCGTTATCTGATCATAGGCATCATTCCACGAGCCACATTTCATCCATTCAGCGACCCATACACCGCAATCGCCGCTGAAAAGCAATGAGAATAAATTAAACAATTTAAGTACAATTTATTTAGAATAATGACATTGTTTGACAGTGTAAAAAATAAGCAAATGACAAGGTCTTACGATCCAATCAGCTGACGACTAATCCCTCTTGGTATCTCCAATGAGAATGTTGATATAGCACGCTTGTATTTTCTTGGCATTGCATAAAAACTCTCATGCATCAGCATCTCATGGAGAACTATTCCCTATATAAATAGACAGTTATTAGTTATTGCCATAGATCAATAAATAAATAAATAAGAGTAAACATTAGAAGTACCAGTCTATGCACTTTTAGCATTCTAAAATATTGTCTTTGAGGGCAAGGTAATGAATCCAGCATCAGTAACTTTTGATGATGAAGGTCAGCTATCATTAGGTACCAGTGTACTCCTTCATCATTAATAGGAATGAAAATCTGAAAACCAGTGCATAATTTAATAAACTTTGGACAACAAATTTCTATAGACTTGATCAAAAACAAAGAAGACATGGGAAAGTAAGAAACACCTTTCGAACGTATTCAACTTTTCCCATAAATTCATGCTGAAAGGAGCACCTCAAGCTTTCAGCACTCTCACCCAAATCAATTACATATTGATGTGATGGGACAAAGGCACAAAAAATTTGTAATCATTCTAAATATTAATACCCAAAATTTTGAAAACATTAAATACATAAAAAAAATATACACACCGAAAAATATGTCGGCAGAAACCATGTGGTTATATGTTTAGGGTTCATCAACTTTTCAATATATGTGAGCCTGTGAGCAAGTAGATTAAGTACCTACAAATGATATCATGCAAGTGAAAATTACATAAATGAATAAAAAACAAGACAAAAAATGCTTTAACTGAGTTTACTAAATGAGGTTTACTTATTTCAACATAACCTTTTTAATAAGTCAGAAACACTTCAAATGCTATACTAACCTCTTGGTCTACCCAACCTTTGGGCATCAGTGTCTTAAGTGCTTTCCTAGAAACATTGCACGTAGAATACTTACCCAAAATCTCAGTCCTGCACGTAGAATATTTAGAGTATAATCTGTTATCTAAAATGCAAACTTAGTAAACGAACTTACCCATGCTCGTCTTCCTCATCGGCCCTAAAAATATATGGTGCCACTGTTGAATCAACTTGATTTAGGTGCATACCTATAGGTGGTCTGAATGCCATTGGAACCCACTGCCAAGAAAAAAATAATGACTTAATTTTGTACATTAAATAACAATGCAGATAAGTGATTATCATAAGGATAAAATGGATCTGAAAATACTTACATTAGGTATATCAAGACCAGAGCTTCTTCCATCAATTCCAAAACTACCCAAAGGTTGGTAGTTGATGTAAAAATCATTGCCTTCGCGGTGGTCATACTTGGAGAATAGATTCTGGTCATACCCAAAGTTTTCCCATGATTCGTCTTCAGATACAAGTTTAAGCTTATGTTTCCAGTGTGTGAAAGTCTGACCTCTGGGGCTAATCTTTGCTGGAATGCTGTCAGTTTGTACCCTCAGTTTTGTTTGGGACTTGATGGGACTTGGCGAATTGGAAACAATCATGGGTATACCTTTAGGAGACAATGAGAACTTAATGGACGGGTTTCTGTCAGCAATCAAACTGGAGATGTTGTGGAAAGCATCCTTCAAGTCGTCAGACCTGGTTGCATCCTCGTCAGCCTTAATGTCCACATGTTTAACTTTGAAGACCGGGGTTGATGCTTCCGAAGTAGTGTGTCTCTTTTCTTTCTCATTAATCTTGATGATGTTGTCAGGGCAACTGAATAACCATTCAAATAAGTCGTTAAGGAGATAATCATGACAATGAGAATCATGAAAAATAACTTACTTTAACAAATTTCATTATCCAATATTTAAACAATTAAGCATTGTGTATTTCATACAACAAATTACCTGGAAGATATTTCAATGATTTCCTTCAGTAACTTTGTTTTTATTATCTCCTTGTTTGTTTTTTCCTTTGCAGATGGGGGACTTTTCACCTTCTTCGCCTTGCCAGTTCCACCTTCAAGGTTACTAGACTTGACCTTCTTTTTCTTTCCTGCCATGCTCTCTGTCTAATGCGTTTCGAGAATGAGCAAGATGAACTGATTGTTGAAAGACTTCTTGTATCATATGATTGGGTTCTTTTGATATGGGGTATTTCAATGTCAAACATTGTATGCGTCGATTGAAACGGAGCCACATTCATTATGGTTGGGAATTGGCAAAACATTATTATGGTATTGGATTTCTAAGAGTTTAGAGTTGGGACTATAGAGGGGGATGAAGCTGGTTGTCAAGAAGATGGGATGTCGTTTTGTCACAGCCGCAAGGAGTAGAATGTATATCCCTAACTATGATGCACGATTGAAATGCGTGTTAAATGTCCCAACTTTAAAATAAACATATATAAAGCTAATTACTATGAGAAGATATCTAACGAAAAGTTGGCAGATGAAGTGGTAAGTTATTTGCCTATTGACCGTTAGTGCTTAGTATCGAACCATGAACCTGTTTGTTAGAAGATTTTTTGTCTTTTTTTGTAAAATAATGTATTTTTAAATAAAATAATAATAAGGTTCTTTTTTTACAAAAAAAACTCAATAATGTTAATACAAATAAAAATAACATAAATGAATAGAAACTCACGGGAAATCAATTTTTTTTTAAAATAAATGATTTTGTTATAAAATAATTTAGTGATTATTTTTAGAGATTAAAAAAAAACTGAAGCTGATTTGCGTTTGTTTACAATTATAAAAATTATTTTTTAAAAAAAATGTAGTTAGTTAAAAAAACTAACATTTTCCAAAAGTAGATGAAAGATGTTTTTCATTTTAACATCAAAAATGATTTTTTTTATTATTTTCATAAACAAAAACAAACACACTAAAAAATTAAGAAAATGATTTTATGTTTAAAAAATGGTTTTCTAGCAAAATAAGTAATAACAAACTGGCTCAATAACTAATACTATCAGCGAATCGGTCTTCCACAAAAACTTAAACTCATACAAAAAATCATGATAAGTTGGCCAAGATGACCTAATTGGGCCAATGTGACCTCAGTTGGCCAAGATGACCTATTGGGCCAAGATGAAGTAAGTTGGCCAAGATGACCTTATTGGGCCAAGATGAACTGATTGGGCCAAGATGAAGTAAGTGGGCCAAGATGACCTTATTGGGCCAAGATGACCTAGTGGGCCAAGATGAACTTATTGGGCCAAGATGACCTAAGTGGGCGAAGATGACCTTATTGGGCCAAGATGACCTAGTCGGCCAAGATGAAGTGATTGGGACAAGATGACCTAATTGGGCAAAGATGAACTCAGTTGGCCAAGATGACCTATTGGGCCAAGATGAAGTAAGTGGGTCAAGATGAACTTATTGGGCCAAGATGACCTAAGTGGGCGAAGATGACCTTATTGGGCCAAGATGACCTAGTGGGCCAAGATGAAGTGATTGGGCCAAGATGACCTAAGTGAGTCAAGATAAACTGATTGGGCCAAGATGACCTAAATGAGCCAAGATGAACTGATTAGGCCAAGGTGAACTAGTCGGCCAATATGACCTAAGTGGGCGAAGATGACCTAAGTGAGGCAAGATGAACTGATTGGGCCAAGATGAATTGATTGGGTCAAGATGAACCTAGTGGGCGAAGATGACTGAGTGGGCCAAGATGAAGTGATTGGGCCAAGATGACCTAAGTAGGCAAGATGAACCGATTGGGCCAAGATGAACTTATTGGGCCAAGATGACCTCAGTTGGCCAAGATGAACTGATTGGGCCAACATGAAGTGATTGGGTCAAGATGACTTAGTGGGCCAAGATGAACTTATTGGGCCAAGATGACCTAAATGGGCGAAGATGACCTTATTGGGTCAAGATGACCTAGTGGGCCAAGATGAATTGATTGGGCCAAGATGACCTAAGTGAGTCAAGATGAATTGATTGGCCCAAGATGACCTAGTGGGCCAAGATGAACTTATTGGGCCAATATGAAGTGAGTGGGCCAATATGAATTTATTGGGCTAATATGAACTGATTGGACCAAGATGACCTAAGTGAGCCAAGATGACCAATTTTAACTTTATTTCTAGATTTAATTTTATTCTAAAATTTATTCTCAAAATTATAATCAATTTTAATTTTAATTTTAGATTTTTTTATTTTAAAATTTATTCTCAAAATTATAAACAATGTTAAATATAATTTTAAACCATTTTAATTTAATTTTAAAATTCATTCTCAAAATGTAAACATATTTTAATTTTAATTTGTATTTTAAAATTTATTTTAAAAATTATAATAATATATATTTTATACACTATATTATTTTAATTTTAAATTTAGCCTTCTTAGTCTAAATTTTAAATTATTTTAATTTTAATTTGCATTTTAAAATTTATTTTAAAAATTATAATAATATATATATTTTTGTTTTAACTATATTATTTAATTTTTAAATTTACCCTTAGTCTAAATTGTAAACTATTTTAATTTTCATTTTCATTTTCAAATTTATTTTAAAATTATATTAATATATTTGTTGACTATTGGTTCAAATGGATACACTATAGGTTCCAGAACTGCATATATTATAATAATTATAAAAAATTTATTTTAAAAATCAAATGGATACACTAAGGTTGAAGAACTGCATATTATCGTTCAATGATAGTTCCTTGGTATTCCATTTTCAATTGATGTCAATTAACAAGCTCTAATGAATTGAGTTTCCCTAAGTACACTCTTTATTGGAAACATAATTAATAAATCATAGGGAAACAAACACTCTTTATTAACTATTAATGCAGTGTTTAATTACCATTATGCTATTTCCATATTGTCTTTTATAGATACAAATGAATCCAGCAATAGAGAATATTAGCAATTAATCCTTCATTATGCATTAAATAAACTACCCAAAAAAAGAACAAAACCAATTCAAGGGCTAGGTGGTCATTGTGATAGGTGTAGGTGACAGTTGTTGAAGTTGAATAGGAAGAGAAGCCTATCTTGGAATTGGAAGAGGTTTCATCTTTAATTTGAAAGGTGCATGCGATTGCAGGCACTGATAGCTGAAAATTTAATAGGAAAGGTTGGTTTTTTACCTTTATATTTTCATTGGTAGCAAGGGGTTCAACATCTCAGGCTATGACTGCTACTTTTATAAGTTCTTAATATATGTTGTGAACAATCTGTTTTGCAACTACAATATGCTTTGGTGAACTCTAACTATCTATTGTATAACCTGCTCGTCCACTGATGTGGTAGAAGCGCTCGTCCACTGATGTGGTAGAATCGCTAGTCCATTAAAGTGACTGAAGCGCTCGTCCACACAAGTGACAGAAGCGCTCGTCCACCCAAGTGAGAGAAGCGCTCGTCCACACAAGTCTTTGGACTCGCTAAGCCCTTAAGAGAAAATCCGTCCAGTGACGTGACACTGTGGACGTCTACTGAATTTTTGTTAGGCATTATGGATGTATACTTGAGTTACAAGAATAACCCTCGTCTGCCGACGTGGCAAGATGGACGTGCTTATTTTCAAGTCTTTGGACTTTCTGTTCTTATCAAGTTATTTAGTTATTCATTTATGGCCTCGTCCACTAAATTATAAACAGTTTAAATAACCTTTGGACGGGTAATTCTTTGCACGAGTCCAAGCATTGTATACCTTATTTGAAATGCTTATTATGCATTGCACGAGTATATTACACTAGTTATAATCAAGAAGGCTGTAACAGGCCACAAAATGTTAAACAATCTGTAACTATCGTTATAATAAACAAAATCCTTGTAACAACCACACTTCACCAACTAAATTATTAAACCAGCTATAACATCCACAAAATCTGCATAAGATGAATGCTGAATCTCTTCAGATGAACCACTATGGCAGAGCATCCTTTTCACCTAAAAACATCCATTTTATGATTTTGACATCAGAATAAAGTAATTTATTAAATCAAATGCACTTCATTAACAATTGAATACAAATAGAAGGCATATCAGACTTACTGTAAGGTGCACCATTCTTCAGTACTTCTTGAAGTAATCCAAAATAAGAAGAGGCATTATGAACTGGTGGCATTCCATAATACTGAAATACAATGGATCAACAATTATAGAGTATTACAAAAGTTAAATCAATAACATTTTAACAACATTTTATATCTACAATATTTTAAAAACCTGACTAAATTTTGGTAAAATATGAGCTTGACGATTTTGAGGATAAATAGGTACTCCACCAAAGTTAGTTAAGTTTGACATTCCCTGACTCGAATCACCATACCTATATATTGGGAATTGCATTGGGGGTATCATTGACTGTACTTGGGACATAAAAGGGTGGTCACCATTTTCGGCATAACGAGCCACCTTTTTTGGCATCTAATAACACACACATGAAACAAAGCTAATAAATATCAGCCAACCATAGAACGTCTATTTGACAGCATTCAACCGAAAAAAAAGGATCCTTAACTTACACAGTCATTATTTGACTTTTGCGACATCCCTTTTGATTTCTTTTGCTTCTGATTCGAACAACCACCAACTTTCCCTTTCATTCTCTGTAGTCAACAGTACATATGTTATTAAAATACAATACTAAACCAGTGAAATAACCCAACATAGTATAATTAAATTACTTTGTCCTTGTTGCTAGAAGGGTTAGTTGGCTGAGCATTGTGCTGACTTATGTTTACATCAGATTCCATTACATCTTTATCTTGCAAAATTCGACATAAAAATATCATTTAAAGAACAAATTAATGGACTAAACCATTTCAATTCAAATTAATATAATCATTTTACAGGAAACTCACACTATCAGCTTCAAAGCTAGAACCAGACGACTTTGAAAAAGATATCTGATCATCATTCATACTATTATCATTTGTACCAAAACGCATCGGACATGTCCTAGAATTGTGTTTTGTGATAGTACAATTTGAACAATGTCTCGGCCTCTTCATGGTAAACTTTTTCTTCTTCGGAGCTCCTTTGGTCTTGACCATATTGGGATCACCAAAATGCTTTTTGGACGAGCTTTGAGTTCCAGCGGACAGACCCAACCTCTCATATTTACTATAAAGTTTCATTATATCATCCATAACCTCGTCATAGTGTCCCTTTATCTTTGCAGCTAATTTACAGAACCTTGTGCATGCACCAGAATATGAGCCAAATCTTGCAAGCTCCATCACATCAGAATCAACTTCAGTCGACGAATCTGATGACAAAAATACAGTCTTCGTATTCTTAATCCATCGGGTAAAAATCAAACTGGCAGGAATATGATCTACATCCTTCTCTTTCATGACACAAAATATATGCGAACAAGGAATGCCACGAGACTCAAGACATCTAAATGCACAACAACATATTGACTTTAAAGTATCATACACAACTTTTGTTTGATAACTACGATCGCAGTACTTGGTCAACCTGAAAACCAACCTACCTCCATTTGCCACACGCTCAACATTTAATGCACCACACTTCACAATCTGCTCTCTAACTTCTTTAAAGATCTCTACTGTGTAGATTTTGGCAGCATCCTTCTCAATATTATGGAGCGATGTGGTCAACACAGGTTCTGAAAATAGAGACTTAAAATCAGCCACCAGTTCATTGTTTCTATATTCACTCAAAGCCTGCTCAAAATTATGCATAAACTTGAAAATGCTGGATTTCTTCCTAACATAATTCTTTATGATTGAGTTAATATCTTCACATTGAGATGTAGTTCGTATACGTCCGAAGAACTTATCACGGAAATAAACAGTGGCCCATAAAGTCCTGTTCTCATATGTTTTACAAACCCATTTGTTCTCGACAAGTCCATGTTTTACAACCATCTCCATACAAAAAATTTCAAATTCCTCTTTAGTGAAATTTGAGTACACTGCTTTCTTGAAATCCTGCAAAAAAGGAGAACACTTCACATTTTCACTTGCATTCTTGTGTAGATGCCAAGCACAAAGTCGATGACATGCATCCAGAAAAACCTGCTTTATAGCCTCCCTCATAGCTCCATCGCCATCTGTCACAACTGCTCTCGGATATTTATTTCCTATTGCTTCTAGAAATGCATTTAACACCCACTTATATGTCTCACTTGTTTCATCTGCCACCAAAGTGATAGTGTGATTTCACATCATATTTTATGTACATTTTTGCATACATTTTCATATAGTTTAGGCATATTTAAATTTGATTTTAGCTAGTTTTTACCTTGGAACGGGTAAGGTGGTGGTTTGGTGTTGTTTTGCAGAAAATTAAGAATAAAATTCTCAAGATCAACCATGATGGAGCTCGGATGAAGATAGAGCTTGAAAAGTAAAGAAATGAGCCAAACAGAGTCCATCACGGCCTAGCCGTGATGACCATTACGGCCATGATCGAGCAAAACTGAAGAAGAAGAAGGCAAAAGTCAGAAGCAGTCACGGCCTAGCTGTGATGCCTATCACGGCCTAGCCGTGATGCCTATCACGCCCGTGACATGCTAATTGAGCCAGACCACTTCTAGGCAGAATCTGCCACGGCCTAGCCGTGATGCCCATCACGACCGTGACAGACCAATTGGTGAAGGCAGAAGCGATCACAGCCTAGCCATGATGAGTGTCACGGCCATGACAAACATATTTTGAAAGCGCGCCCAAGGAAGAACCCGTCACGGCTTGGCCGTGATGGCCATCACGGCCGTGACGCGCATCCGATTTATAAAAAGGCATCAGGGCAGAACGAAAAAAGGGAGCTCTCTGGACCAGTTTAGAACCCTAGAACGACTTCTACCCTAAAAGAGACATCTTCTCTACACCAAGGGGTTGCTGTGGAGTGCTCCCATGGAGTTCCTTCTTCCCCTTATCTCTATTTCTCTGGTTTTAGTTTTCTCTGTAATCATGAGTAGCTAAATCCCTCTTTGTTGGGATTAGATGTAACTGAACCGAATATCATGTAATTGCTTTGAATTATCAATCTGTGTTTATGCCCTCATATTAGTGTTTAATTCCTACGCCTAATGCCTTTTGTTGTTTGATTACCCATAAACTGATTTTGAGATTTGATTTGCAATGGGGATGTTCTTATCAATTCTTGATTTGGAATTATTCACCTAATAAACCTCGCATCTAGGAATGGGGTTTGGTTTATTAGTAATCGTGTAATCCTCAATCTTAATGCAAATTCATTAATCTAGGCCACCTAAGGAATTAGGGTCTATTATTGGATTTAGGCTCTTGTCATCTGAGGAATCAGGGCTTGAGTAATTTCGTGGATTGATTTTAATATTTGAATGCATAAAATGGTTTGGTATTCTTGATAATTGCATGAAGCTAAGGTTTAGTGAAGTCTAGTCCCAACATCTTTATCATATTTGAAAACCATCTTTTTCTGCACTCCAAGTATTTGACAAAATACCAAAAATAGTTTGTTCCTTTTCTTTTGTTTGTTTTGAGATTGATAATTAGTATAGAACTCCCTTCAATCCAAATATCTGCTTGGATAGCAATTGATTCGGTACGTGCTAGTACTTGTCTCAGTCCTCGTGGGAACTATATCGGTCTCACCACCGTATTACTTGTGCGACTAGGTATACTTGCCTAGAATTCGTTCAACAAGTTTTTGGTGCCGTTGCTGGGGACTGAGTTTCAATATTAGCATACCAATTTCGATTACTAATTTAAGCAAATTTTTTCTGTTACATTATCTGTCTGCTGTCATATTTTTTCTGTTTTATTTACTGTTTGTGTGCTGTCATTTACTGCTAACACTCTTGGGGTCCGTTTGATTTGTTTTTCAGTAAGTACAGGACAAAACAAAAAGAACAGCACAGAACAACTAGTTGAGTCACAACACAACTTTTTATGCTATATGATGTTTGTTAGTTGATGCACAGTACAAACGATTTTGTACAGTACATTATTTGATATGTTTACATTCTGGACAGAACAACATAAAATTTACTAAAATACCCTTTGTACTATATAATGTTTGATTTATATTATCAAAAGACACCAAACAAGATTTTAATATTTTAAATTATTTTTTATTATTTATCATTAAAAAATTATCATCATGCTATACTCTTATTTAATTTATTAATAATGTAAATATGCTTTTAAGTATTATTTTATTTTTTAACATTTTAATTATAATTTATTAATAAAGGGAATGATATTTTTCACAAAATAAAAAAAAATGGAAAACATGCATTATGAATGCATGATGTATCGTGGCAGTGGGAGACGTGCGGATAACTGAGCATCATGGGATTAACCTACTGGAAATGTGAAGACGTGTGTATGGGAGATTGAAATATGGAGGGTATTTTAGATATTTTACATGAATTGTACCATGGAACAAAAAATTGTCCCATGGTTGAGTGGGTAACAGCTTTTTAGACTTTTGTGCTGTCCCTTGAATTCATTTTTGTGTTGTCCCACAACCATTTTAACAATCAAACATAGAACAAATTGATTTGTTCTGTGTTGTACCTCATTTTGTAGCAAATCAACGGACCCTTGGTCTCTAGACCTTTGTGTATGCGAGGTACTGTCCCAGCTGACCAACTCCTCTACGATCCTGAAATAGAAAGAACAGCTAGGGAGAATCGGAGGCAAGCAAGATAGCAGAAACTGTTAGAACAACAAGAAGAAGAACAAGAGACTTCCACCTCTCAAGTTTATCAAGAAAAACTCAGGATGACAGGCAATGGTGAAGGTGCTCCACCATGGAGGACACTTGGGGACTATGACAATACAAATGTCAATCGGCATGTCACTAGCATAGTAAGGCCTCCAATTAACTGCAACAATTTTGAATTCAAGCCAGCTCTCTTGAATATGGTTTCATAAAATCAATTTACCTGGTTGGAGAAAGAGGATCCTAATACTCATATCTCCAACTTCATTGAGATATGTGATACGATGAAGCACAATGGGGCTTGAGGATGCAATTCGCCTAAGGGCGTTTCCTTTCTCTCTAAGGGATAGAGCCAAGGCTTGGCTCCAATCTCAACCAAGGGGGAGCATCACTACATGGGATGACTTAGAGGCAAAATTTCTTGCAAGGTTCTTTCCCACCTCAAGATTTGTGAAGACAAGGGGTGATATCATAAGCTTTGCTCAACAAGAGGGTGAGACTCTTCATGACACCTGGGAAAGGTTCAAGGAATTGCTCCGAAGATGTCCAAATCATGGGTTTGATGATCACACCCAAATGCAAACATTTTGCAATGGATTGAGGCCGTCAACCAGGTATATGATGGATGCCTCAGCTGGAGGTTCCATGAATACAAAGACAGCGGAGGAAGCACTGATTTTGATAGAAGCCATGGCATCTAATGACTATTTGATGCATCATGATCGGGGTACCACACCAAGAAGGGGAGTGTTGGAGTTAGACTCACAAACTGCACTTCTGGCTCAGAATAAAACTATGACACAACAACTTGAGTCCATCACCAAGCCACTAGCTCAACTCCCACAACAACTCCAATCTATTCAAGGGACAACCATGCCACCTCAACAGGTAATGAGATGTGATTTTTGTGGAGGAGATCATGATAATGGAAGATGTGAGGCAACACCTAGTTCCCATGAGGAAGCTAATTATATGGGGAATTATGGGCGGCAAGGCAACAACCAATATGCTAACAACTACAATCAAGGGTGGAGGAATCAAGCAAATTTTGGTTGGAAACAAGATACCGGACAAGCAAGCAAGCCTCTTCCCACACAACCGCCTCAAGACCGGACTTCTATCTTGGAGAACACCCTCAATCAATTCATGCAAATGTCCATGTCAAACCAGAAAAACACCGATGCTTCCATAAAGAACTTGGAGGTTCAAGTTGGACAAATTGCAAAGCACCTAGCGGAGCAATCTAGCAGCAGTTTTTCAGGTAATACTCAAACTAATCCTAAAGAGCATTGTAAGGCTATTGTTTTGAGGAGTGGTAAAAGTCTAGAGGAAGAGAGTGGTGAGCCTTTGGTGAAAAATCAGAGAGTTGATGAAAAAACAGAGTTGAGTGGTGAGAAAAAAGAGGAAAAAGGCAAAGAGGTTGTAGTAGAGGAGGAAGAAAAAGACAGTGAAAAAGACAAGAGGGAGAAGCTGGTGGATGAAAATTCAATTTCGAGGGGGAGTAAAAGTCAGATTTTGAAGGATGGAGACAAGCCTCAAGAGATCCCCTCTTATGTGAAGTTGCCATATCCTCATTTGAGCAAGAAAAAGGAGAAGGAAGAACAGTTTGCCAAATTTCTTGACATCTTCAAGAGGTTACAGATCAACATACCCTTTGCTGAAGCACTAGAGCAGATGCCCACCTATGCAAAGTTCATGAAGGAACTGCTCACGAAGAAAAGAAAGTTCAAAGAAGGTGAGACTGTTGCCTTGACGGAAGAATGTAGTGCGATACTTCAAAGAAAGCTACCTCCAAAGCTTAAAGATCTTGGTAGTTTTACAATCCCTTGCGCTATTGGGAGTGTTGCTATCGGGAAGGCCTTGTGTGACTTGGGAGCAAGTATCAATTTGATGCCGCTTTCAATTTTGAACAAGCTTGGAGGTGGTGAGGTGAAACCAACAAGGATGGCATTGCAACTAGCAGACAGATCAATCAAGCGTCCTTATGGTATTCTGGAAGATGTTTTGGTGAAAGTGGATAAGTTTATCTTCATAGCAGATTTTGTGATATTAGACAGGAAGGAGGATGCAGAAGTTCCACTTATATTGGGGAGACCTTTTCTAGCAACTGGTCGTGCTTTGATAGATGTACAAAAAGGCCAGCTTCGACTCAGTGCAAGATGAAGAGGTTACTTTCAATGTATTTGAATCTATGCATCGCCCAAGTGATGAAGAGAGTTGTTTCCGCATGGACATTGTGGATGTAGTGACTAAAGAAGCCTTTGCACATCAGCACCACTCCTCTACTCTTGAGAAGGTAATTGTGAATTCTATTGAAAATCTTGATGAGGAAGAGGAAAAATAAATAGAAGACTGTTTGTGTGATTTGGAAGCTCAACCCAAGCAACTTGCTGTGAACACTAAGAAAGAAGAGCTCAAAAAGGATGAAGTCCAAGAGAAGCTCGAGTTAGAGCTTAAACCTCTACCTCCCCACTTGAAGTATGTGTTTCTTGGTGAGAATGATGAAGACCCTGTCATAGTGAGCAATGTATTGTCCAAGTTGAAAGAGGAGAAACTTGTAAGGGTGCTTAGAGAGCATAAAACAACAATTGGATGGTCCATCTCAGATTTGAAAGGTATTAGTCCTGCATTTTGTATGCACAAGATCATGATGGAGGCTGAATTTAAACCGATAGTCCAACCGCAAAGGAGGCTCAATCCTACAATGAAAGAAGTGGTAAGGAAGGAGGTGCTGAAACTCCTTGAAGCTGGAATGATCTATCCGATTTTCGATAGTGCTTGGGTGAGTCCAGTACAAGTGGTTCCAAAGAAAGGTGGCATGACCGTCGTGCACAACGATAATAATGAGTTGATCCCAACTAGAACGGTCACTGGTTGGCGAATGTGTATAGATTACCGGAAGCTAAACCAAGCTACTAGGAAGGATCACTTCCCACTTCCATTCATGGACCAGATGTTGGAGAGGTTGGCCGGGCAAGCTTATTATTGTTTCTTGGATGGTTATTCGGGTTATAACCAAATTGCGGTTAACCCGGAAGACCAAGAGAAAACTACCTTCACATGCCCTTTTGGAGTTTTTGCCTATCGGAAGATGCCTTTCGGTCTTTGTAATGCGCCTGCGACATTTCAAAGGTGCATGCTTTCCATTTTCTCTGATATGGTAGAAAAATACATTGAAGTTTTCATGGATGATTTTTCTGTTTTCGGTTCCTCTTATGATAATTGTTTGTCTAACCTTGCTGCTGTGTTAAAGAGGTGCATGGACACCAATTTAGTCTTAAATTGGGAGAAGTGTCATTTTATGGTGCAGGAAGGTATTGTGCTTGGGCACAAAATCTCAGCTAAGGGGATCGAAGTGGATAAATCCAAGATTGATGTAATTGAGAAACTACCTCCACCAGCGAATGTCAAGGGTGTGAGGAGTTTTCTTGGTCATGCAGGCTTTTACCGGCGGTTCATCCAAGACTTCTCGAAGATAGCCAAGCCGTTGTGTATCCTTTTGAATAAGGACACACCATTTGTGTTTGATACTGCTTGTCTCACTTCTTTCCAGATTTTAAAAGAAAAATTAATCACTGCTCCCATCCTTGTTGCACCCAACCGGGAGTCACCATTTGAATTAATGTGTGATGCCAGTGACTACGCAGTTGGGGCAGTTTTGGGACAGCGAAAGGACAAGTTTTTCCATTCCAATCACTATGCTAGCAAGGTTCTCAATGAGAACCAAATAAATTATGCAACAACTGAAAAAGAGTTGCTAGCCATAGTGTTTGCATTGGAAAAATTTCGTTCATACTTGATTGGTTCACAAGTCATTGTTTTTACTGATCATGATGCGATTAAATATTTGTTGACTAAGTTAGATTCAAAACCAAGACTCATAAGGTGGATTCTATTGTTGCAGGAATTTGACTTAGTCATTAAGGACAAAAAGGGCAGCAAAAATTTGGCGGCTGACCACTTATCTCGGCTAGTGAATGAAGAAGTTGCTGCCAAAGAAAAGGACATTCGGGATGAGTTCCCGGATGAGGCCTTATTTCTGGTGCATGAAAGACCATGGTTTGCCGACATGGCAAATTTCAAGGCAGCAAATATTGTTCCAGAGCACCTCACTTGGCAACAAAAAAAGAAATTCTTCCGGGATGCCAACCATTTCATGTGGGATGACCCATTTCTGTTCAAGGTTGGACCGGATGACTTATGGAAGAGGTGTGTTAGTCAAGAGGAAGCAAGGAATATTTTGTGGCATTGCCATAACTCTCCATATGGTGGACATTACAATGGGGATAGGACAGCTGCAAAGGTCCTCCAATATGGGCTCTTTTGGCCCTCAATCTTCAAGGACTCTTACAATCATGTGAAGAGTTGTGACAAGTGCCAAAGGACCGGGAACATTTCAAAAAGGGATGATATGCCACTGCAAAACATATTGGAGGTTGAGGTATTTGATTGTTGGGGCATAGACTTTATGGGTCCACTTCCACCTTCATTCTCCAATCAATATATCTTGGTGGTGGTGGACTATGTTTCCAAATGGGTGGAGGCCATTGTAACACCGAAGAATGATGCCCAGACAGTGATTAAGTTCATCAAGAAAAACATTTTTGCCCGGTTCGGTGTCCCAAGGGTCCTTATAAGTGATGGGGGATCTCACTTTTGCAACTCACAACTGAAAAATGTGTTGACCAAGTATGATGTGAGGCATAAGGTAGCATCTCCCTATCATCCGCAAACAAATGGGCAAGCGGAGGTCTCTAACCGGGAGATTAAGCGGATTCTGGAAAAAACTGTGGCCACCTCAAGAAGAGATTGGGCAAGGAAGCATGACGATGCCTTGTGGGCTTACCAGACTGCATTGAAAACTTCTGTGGGGTTATCTTCATTTCAGATGGTCTATGGGAAGACATGTCATCTACCCGTAGAGTTGGAGCATCGAGCCTTTTGGGCATTGAAGTTCTTGAATTTTGATGCCAACGTGGCGGGTGAGAAAAGAGTCAATCAGCTGCATGAATTAGAGGAAATGCAGCCATTTACAAGCAACGAGTCAAGACTTATCATGATAAGAAGATCGTGATGAAGGAATTTCAGTCGGGACAACAGGTTCTATTATTCAATTCCCGGCTGAGATTGTTTCCGGGCAAGTTGAAGTCTAAGTGGTCGGGACCATTCATTGTCAAAGAAGTCTCACCTCATGGAGCTATAGAAGTGGAGGATCCTACCTCAAACAAGACCTTCAAAGTCAATGGCCAAAGGCTCAAGGCCTACTTGGGTGGTGACATTGAGAGATTGACCACAGCTGTGCACCTTCGTGATCCTTGAGATCACCGACCCGTCAAGCTATTGACGTTAAAGAAGCACTTATTGGGAGGCAACCCAAAATTTTCTTTTCATTTTCCTTTTGTTTTTGATTTTTAACTCTTGAATAATTTGAGAAGATCAAGAGGAAAAACATCATAAATTAATAGTTTTGTTAAGTGTTTTCAGGGTAAGGAGGAAGGAGAAGCGAAAAAGACAGAGACAACAAAGTCAGCAACCATCACGCCCAGGCCGTGACACTGGTCACGACCATGATGAGCCTAATGTGAAGACCATAAAGGATCACGGCCCAACCGTGATACCCATCACGGGCATGATGAAAGGACCCTGAAGATCATAGAGCATCACGGCTTAGCCGTGATGAGGCTCACGGCCGTGATAGGCCAGCCCCTGTGGAACAGAATTGATCACGGCCTGCCTGTGATGAGGCTCACGGCCGTGATTCATTTCCCAACAAGTTTCTGACTAATCATGTTAGCCAACACCCGCTACCGCTTCGGTAAGTCGTTCCATTTTTCTCCTCTCTCCGACTTGATTATTTACATTGGGGACAATGTAAGTTTTTAAGCTTGGGGTAGGGGTATTTTGCATTTGCATTTTGCATGTTACATTCATATAGGCATAGTTTGCATGATCACATGATCAGATTACCCTCCTTGTTTAGATTTTGCATCCAATTGTGAGAAAGAGTGCCCAAATCAGTGAGAATATGAGTCTAAGAAACCTAAGCTTCTAATTGGACTTGAAACTGATTGTCTCTTGCTGAATTATTTGAAATGCCTGTTACTTGGATTATTTACTCGGGTTCTTGGTTCACTATCCATGTTCTGATTATTTATATCTTCTGGCCTTAGTGATTGCTTGAGGACAAGCAAATGAATAAGCTTGGGGTGATTTGATAGTGTGATTTCACATCATATTTTATGTACATTTTGCATGCATTTTCATATAGTTTAGGCATATTTAAATTTGATTTTAGCTAGTTTTTACCTTGGAACGGGTAAGGTGGTGGTTTGGTGTTGTTTTGCAGAAAATTAAGAATAAAATGCTCAAGATCAACCATGATGGAGCTCGGATAAAGATAGAGCTTGAAAAGTGAAGAAATGATCCAAACAGAGCCCATCACGGCCTAGCCGTGATGCCCATCACGGCCATGACAGACCAATTGGTGAAGGCAGAAGCGATCACGCCCTAGCCGTGATGAGTGTCACGGCCGTGACAAACATATTTTGAAAGCGCGCCCAAGGCAGAACCCGTCACGGCCTGGCCGTGATGGCCATCACGGTAGTGACGCACATCCGATTTATAAAAAGGCATCAGGGCAGAACGAAAAAAGGGAGCTCTCTGGACCAGTTTAGAACCCTAGAACGACTTCTACCCTAAAAGAGACATCTTCTCTGCACCAAGGGGTTACTGTGGCTGCTGTGGAGTGCTCCCATGGAGTTCCTTCTTCCCCTTATCTCTATTTCTCTGGTTTTAGTTTTCTCTGTAATCATGAGTAGCTAAATCCCTCTTTGTTGGGATTAGATGTAACTGAACCGAATATCATGTAATTGATTTGAATTATCAATCTGTGTTTATGCCTTCATATTAGTGTTTAATTCCTACGCTTAATGCCTTTTGTCGTTTGATCACCCATAAACTGATTTTGAGATTTGATTTGCAATGGGGACGTTCTTATCAATTCTTGATCTATAATTATTCACCTAATAAACCTTGCATCTAGGAATAGGGTTTGGTTTATTAGTAATCGCGTAATCCTCAATCTTAATGCAAATTCATTAATCTAGGCCACCTAAGGAATTAGAGTCTATTAGTGGATTTAGGCTCTTGTCATCTGAGGAATCAGGGCTTGAGTAATTTCGTGGATTGATTTTAATATTTGAATGCATAAAATGGATCGGTATTCTTGATAATTGCATGAAGCTAAGGTTTAGTGAAGTCTAGTCCCAACATCTTTATCATATTTGAAAACCACCTTTTTCTGCACTCCAAGTATTTGACAAAAAACCAAAAAAAGTTTGTTCCTTTTATTTTTTTTGTTTTGAGCTTGATAATTAGTATAGAACTCCCTTCAATCCAAATATCCGCTTGGATAGCAATTGATTCGGTACGTGCTAGTACTTGTCTCAGTCCTCGTGGGAACGATATCGGTCTCACCACCGTATTACTTGTGCGACTAGGTATACTTGCCTAGAATTCGTTCAACACAAAGCACAACCAAATATGATGGTTTGTGTATGGTGATTACACCCAGAGAAAATCACCAAAGGATAATTGTATTTGTTCTTCCTATACGTCATGTCAAACGCAAGAATGTCACCAAAACAAAGAAAATCAGATCGGCTACATCCATCTGCCCAGAAAAGGTACTTTAATCTACCATCACTTGTGGTTGAAAACTTTGCAAATAACATGGGATCATTGACCGCCTTCCCATGAAGATAGCTAATGTAAGAAACAACATCCCCATCTTTAATATCACCACACATTTTGTTATCAAAATAGTTGTATAAGTCTTTCTTGGAAAAACCAACTCCTGAATATCCACCCTTTTGAGCCACCATATACCCCATTATACGACAAGTTCTTATGCCATACGAGTGGAGACTATCAACCTGAGCTTTATCTGCATCTGTCATTCAACGATAAGCTGGGAATAAGTGCACAAATCTAGAAGGGGCTAGTTCATGATTATGCACCTCATCAAATAATGTAACTATCCATCTTGATGTCTTCTTCTTATAATGTACACAAAGCCTGGCTTGAAAATTAGTTCTAGTGAGAGGTCTATGCTCTCTTTTCCTATCTAACCTCATGAAGTGCTTTTTGTTTCTTAACCCAACTTTATTGCAAACAAATTGTCGCATTACAACCTTTCCCCTAACATTACGAGCCACATCGTCTTTCCTAATCGCAAACCCATGACTTTTTACATATTTTGAATAAAAGTCATAAGCCTCAACTTCATTACCGAAGTGTAGAGCTCGTATTTCATCGGCTGTTAACTCAAATCCTTTTAAGATTACCTTCTCCACCTTCCATACTTTCAGTATCACACTCATAAGATAAAGCATTACTCCCATCACTTACACTGTCGCTTTCATCACAAGAAACAGAGCAATTACCATCATTATCATCATCCGAATTAACAGGTGAAAACTCCTCAGTGCTAGCCATTTGCAGTGCAAACATCATAGCAGGTTGAAAAAAATTTAACCATCTATATTTACACAAACTTAACTGTCCTATTCATGCGTGCAGTGAAAATAAAAGCAATCTAAAACACAAAATTCTAATATAACTATATACAAAATGCAAAATTATAATCCGAATTTAAGAAAAGAAAAGAAAAGAAAGAAAGTTATGCATGATCTGTATAATGGAGCTTGCACACACCTTAAAAGGGATAGAGATAAGATTACATGTGAGGTGTGTTTTGATGTCGAAGCACTAATTCACACTGATGCAAATGTTGATATTTTAGCTACCCATCATTTTTGTGTTTTGGCTAAATGACAAAGGTCACTGATATATTGTGTCAAACACAAAAAAGACGGGTAGCTAAAAGCAAAACCCCTTTCGTATATCACCTGACCCATTTCTAAATACATAAAAAATAACAGCAACAAAGAACATAATAAAAACTAGAGCCGTCAAATGGGCCGGCCCTAGTCCATTTAGCCCTAGCCCGTATGGGTCAGGGCCAAATGGGCCACAGGGCCAAAAGGCCCCCATTAAAAAAATCCCACAGAGCCAAAAAGCCCTAAAATACCCTAAGGGCCAGGGTCAGCCTATGGGCCATAATTTTTTTGATGGACCTATTTTTTTTTTTATAAAACTTGACAAAAAGAACAAAAACTATAATCACTATAACATTATGTAATAATATCATTTAACCTATGAAATTATCTATTTAAATATGTATTACGTGCTATAATTTTTCCTTCACTAACCGCACAACCACTTAGGTAATCCAAGTGAATGGTTTTTCTTAGCAGGAATATTATCTATTGCAATAATTTGATATCAGTTATCTACTTTAACAATTCATTTCATATAAATACAAGGATGAAAAGAGATAAAACAATGGTTTCTCTTCAATTTTTTTAGAGAAAACTATAGCACTTAATACATATTTGATAGTTAATTTCATAGGTTAAATGATATTATTACATAATGTTAGAGTGATTATAATTGTTGTTCTTTTTGTCAAGTTTTATAAATAAAATAAAATAAATAGGACTATCAAAAAAAATATGGCCCATGGGCTGGCCCTGGCCCCTAGGGCTTTTTAGTGTTTTTGGCCTTGTGGGTTTTTTAATGTGGGCCTTTTGGCCTCGTGGCCCATCTGGCCCTGACCCACATGGGCTAGGGCTAAATGGGCTAGGGTGACCCATTTGACAACTCTAGTTATGGGCTAAATGGGCTGGGCTATTATTGTGGGCTAGATGGGCTGATCTTAGGGTTTAGGGCCAAATTGACAGCTCCAGTAAAAACACACCAAATTAACAGAAATGTTATATTCTAATCTAATTACATAGCACCCAGAAAACCACCCAAAAGAAGAACAACTCAGAATAACTTATGGGAGAAACCAAATCATCGTCTAAAACACAAAGCCAGACACATACAAGTAATATCAAACACAAACACAAACAAGGAAATCAAAATATCCAATTTCATACAACAATCAAATACTGAATGAAATATTTAGTAAGCATTACCTGGAAAAATCAAAGGCGTGGTGTTCAAAAGGAGAAGATCAAACAAGTTCGCAATACCTAGAATGGTAACGTCGCCAAGAACAGATGATGTCGCAACAGTGACAGCTCCGCTTCTGATGGGAGGAAAAAATGAAGGAACCAGAAACAGAGAACCAAGAACAGAACCCGATTCAATTTCACCAAAATGAAACAAATCGAGAGAAAGGGTGACGTTGGACCATCGATAACAACTTTGATGAACAATGGAAAACGAACGCACAAAGTAATTTGGAAAAAGGAAGCCAATTTCGTGATGGAGGAATTAGGGTTCATAAGCTGGGTAAGGGAAGGTTTTCATGATGGGAGGGAGGGGTTAGGGTAGAGAGAGACCAAAACGTAATGTCTGCCACAACCCACAAGAGATAAAAGTGTTTTAAAAAAAATTTCAGTTATTTGAAATTTTAAATAATAAGATTTTTAGATTTAAAAGGGTTAAAAACTTATTTATTTACTAGGGGACTAATCTGCAAATAACAAAATTTCCTGGTTAAAAATATCAATCTTTGACTTGACTGCATTAAATATATAACTACTCATCTATTGGTCCAAAAACAGATGTTCCAAATCAGTTGATTCTTTGAGGGTACCATAGAATTTCCTTTAAATTATAATCTAAACCTATGAGAAAATATTAAATATAATCCATTAAAAGATAATGCATGACTATCGTTATAATCTTGTTAAATGAGAAAAATAAAGGGAAGTAAATAACCATTAATAATAGTAACTGGTTGGAAGAGATGGTGAAAGATAGGGTTCCAAAAAGCTCTTCTAGGGTTTCCGAAGAGGAGGAGGACTTCCTTAGGTGCAGTACGAAGAAGATCAAAGAAATCTATGCTGAAGCGTCCTCAGCGCAGGAGATAACGTGGTAAGTGAGTGCTCAAGACTTGGCCCATGCGTTGAAGGAGGCTATTTCCTTCAAGGATAAAATGATGCAGCCTGCGGGCAACATGGAAGTTAGTTCTGAGTTCTTGAATGATGTCTCTGAGAAAGTAATGCCGGAAGATCTATGGATCCAAGAGAACCAAACAAGAAAGACTGATTAAGATAGTGTTTTTGATCCATGTCCAACGATCCAAGTCTCCATAGAAGAATTTGAAGAGTGGTGTTCCCCTTGGAAAAAATCCTTAGTTGTGCATGTTCATGGAAATTATAGAGTCAGTTTCATTCTTCTTGAAGCAAAACTAAGACGCAACCAGGTGAAGGAGGGGGATATTCATATTATTGATCGTGTTTTGTTTGAAGGACCATGGATGATTGTAGATCATTATCTCATTTTCTTGAGGTGGATACTGTTTTTCGTCTCAATTAACGACTAAAGAAAAAAGACGAGTTGTCGTGTGGATCATAATCCCAAATTTGTCGATTGAACTGTACAATGGTAAATTTCTATGGCGGGTGGGTTCTCAGGTTGGCACCATGTTAAAGGTAGATAAATTAACTGCCATCCACTTACTGCTGTCTATGGCAGCCCTAACATCCAACTGCGTAAATCCCAGTGGCAAGAACTCAGGGAGATTAGCAGGAGTATATATGGTTGATGGTTGGGGAGTTACTAGTGATTTTAACACCGTAAGATACCAACATGATCGTATTGGAGGCTCCTCATCCTTCTCAATGAGGGGTGCTTCTGATTTTTGAGTCTGCTATTCAGGAATTATAATTAATTGACATGGTCTTTCAAGGATCTCCTTATACATGGCAGAGAGATGGGCTTTACGTGAGGCTGGATAGAGTCCTAATGAATGATAATTGCAACATCCGGTTCGAGTTGTGGGATTGAACATGCATAGGAGACCTTTTAGATTCACAATTGCATGGATGACACATGATTATTTCTATCCCAGAATTGGGGTCATTGTGGGGATTGGAATGCATCAATATCTCATTTACAGGAAGCCTTGAGAGTTTGGAATAAAGAGGTTTTCGGCAACATCTTTATGAAGAATAAGGACTATTGCAGAAGGTTGAATGGTATTGCTAGAAGTCTTTCTAATGGTCCGAATGCATTTCTTAAAAATCTGAGGAGGAAGCTATGGAGAGAATACGAAGAAATTCTAGTACAAGAAGAGATAGTATGGTTTCAAAAATCTAGAGGCAAGTGGCTAGCCTTTGGGGATAAAAATACAAAGTATTTTCATGGAGCTACCATTCTTAGAAGAAGAAGAAGAAGAAATTCCATTGACAAGATGCAGGATGCTTCGGGCCAATGGATATCCTCTCTGAATGACTTAAAAATTTGGTAACTCATTATTTTATAAACCTTTTTTCCGACCTACAAGTTTATAAACCTTTTTGTCTTTCTGGTCGCTTTCCTAATATTGATGGTGTTGGTGTTGGTGTTGTTAAAGCCAATGGTAGTGATGTGCAGCAAGCCATTTTCTACCAAAGAGAGTGGTGGGTGGTAGGCCTCACTCTATTTGATTTAATTAAAGATATTTTTAATAACCCTAGTAAGTGGAATAGATAAATGAAACTCTTATCTGTCTGATTCTTAAGGTTGAGCCTGTGGTCAGACTTTAGACCAATAAGCCTTTCTAATGTTTAACGGTATGTTTTAATTACGCTGTTTTAATAATAAAAATATATTTAATTATATTTTTATCTAAGATCGAGAAAATAATTTTGGACAAAATAAAATTATATTCACACTCTATCTTATGGTAGAGGGTTACGGTGAAATTTTGGGTTTAAAATTCAGACGGAAATCGGTCTACATTTTTAATGACAGTATAATTTTATACCGGCAGAAAACCCTAATTTGACCTGAAACTGAAAATTTGTAGTTTTTTTTATATTTTGTCCGTGATGAATTCTACTTCCAAATTTCTGATCAAAAATAAAATATTATGTTTATTCGGACGAATTTTGGTAAAAGGTCAAACGAAAAACGGTCGGTATTTTCACTGAAAGTAAGATTTTAATGATCAGGAAACCTAATTTTAACGAAATATTATGCTTTTATTTGGGTGTAAAACCCTAATCGGGAAACCGACGGAATCGGAAACGGAACTGCAGATATGGAACCAGACATTTGAGGAGCTGAGCTATGGGATGACTCATCAAGAATTTATGGAACAATTGATGTTAGGAATTATGAGTTTTTAGGTGAAATGACCAAAATGCCCTTAAGCTTAACCTAACCTATTTTAGTTAAATGTTAACCATGGTTAAGGAACTAATGTTAGTTTTTGTGGCCCAAAATCAGCCACACCCTTCAGTTTTAATCATTTTTATGATTTTAGAAATTATTTATTTCTAAATAAATTTTTCGGGTAAAAATTTTACGAATAAAAATATGATCGGTTTTTACAGTTGCGTAACAAATGGAACCGGAACGAGCAAAAATATTTTAAGCTTGATTTTATGCCGAATGGAAGAAATTTGAACTTTGACTTGAAAAGACTTGACACTATAGAATCTCATCATCACCTTACAAACCATAAATATGCTTAATTTGACAAGAAACCATCATATGGTCAATAATACATATTTTATTACCAAAATTGGAAAAAATCTGCTCCTCCCTATCTTGTATGCATTCCACCACCACCACCACCCCCAACCTAAAGCAGAGATTTTGGTGGCCAGACATGAAGAAACAAGTAGCAGAATATGTGGCATCTTGCCTGACTTGCCAAAAGGCCAAAGTAAAACACCAACGACCTGATACAGTTCCTAGATGTATCAGAATGGAAGTGGAAGAGTATATCCATGGACTTTGTAGTAGGTTTACCAAGAACTCCCAGAGGTTTCGATTCGATTTGGGTAATCGTTGACCGATTGACGAAGTCGACACACTTCTTACCCGTTAAGGGTAACTATATGGTAGAAAGACTAACTGAGGTGTATATCAGAGAAGTGATTAGACTCCATGGTGTACCGTCTAGTATCGTTTCAGATCGAGATCCGAAGTTTACTTCACGTTTATGGGGAAGTTTGAAGAAAACCCTGGGGACCAGATTGAGGTTAAGTTCAGCTTATCATCCGCAGACCGACGGATAGACGGAAATGACGATCCAGACTTTGGAAGACTTGCTACGGGCATGTGTCCTGGATAATCTTGGAAGCTGGGATGATCTTCTGCCACTCGTAGAGTTCACATACAACAACAACTATCATTCGAGTATAGGAATGACACCCTACGAGGCTTTATACGGAAGAAAATGCCAAATGCCGTTGTGTTGGTACCAGGATGGAGAGAGCGCGATTTTGGGTCCAGATATTGTGCAACAAACCACGGGGAAAGTGAAACAATTTGTGAGAAGATGAAGGCCTCACAAAGCAGACAAAAAAGTTATGCCGATCGGAGAAGACGACCCCTCGAATTTCAAGAAGGCGAGTATGTATTTCTAAGAGTCACTCCCACGAATGGAGTAAGTAGAGTTATAAAGTCCAGAAAACTCACTCCAAAATTTATAGGACCTTACCAAATCCTTCGTTGTGTTGGTCCAGTAGATTACCAAATTTCTTTGCCACCTTTCCTTTCAAATATCCATGATGTCTTTCATGTCTCGCAATTGAGGAAGCACGTCCCCGACCCGTCACATGTAATTGAACGTGACATCATATAGTTAAAGGAGAACCTATCTTATGAGACTTCACCCTTACGGATCGAAGATAGGAGGACGAAGCAATTCAGGGGTAAACGAATTCCCTTAGTTAAAGTTACCTGGGACGAAGCAACCTGGGAAGTAGAAGACAAGATGAGATTACAGTATCCTGGATTATTTTCACGTATGTAATTTCGAGGATGAATTTTTTTTTAAGTGGGATAGTAATGTAACACCCCGATTTTTCTGTTTAGTTATAATTAGTGTTGCAAGTGTGATTAATTATTTTGATTTGAGAAAATTATTTTAATAAACCAAAATATGTCTTCATAATCTATTTTATTTTATAAAATTATTTCTGAATTTTTCGGTAGAACATTCCAGACGATCCCAGTTTGTGTTTTTACCGTCAATAGACTCTACTGACCCGAAAAAAATAAATTTTGAATCACAAAATACAAATTTAATTTTTCTAACTCAATTTTAATCATTTCTATGATTTTAGAAATTATTTATTTCTAAATAATTTTTTCGGGTAAAAATTTTACGAATAAAAATACGATCGGTTTTTACAGTTACGAAACAAATGGAACCGAAACGAGCCAAAATATTTTAAGTCTGATTTTCTGCATAATGGAAGAGATTTGAGCATGGACTTGACAAGACTTGACACTATAGAATCTCATCATCACCTTACAAACCATAAATATGCTTAATTTGACAAGAAACCATCATATGGTCAAAAATACACATTTTATTGCCAAAATTGGAAAAAATCTGCTCCTCCCTCTCTTGTCTGCAGCGCCACTCCCCTCAAAACACTATATAAATACTCCCTTCATCAACCTATTCATTTGCCCCATTCTCTCCTCTAACTCTCACTCACACTTCTCCATTTCTTTCCTTCATTTTTGCTTCTTCACTCACTTGTTCCTCTTTAGCTTGGGTTCTTCATCTTCACCTCCTCATCACCAACACCCTAAGGATATAATCTCTCTACTATACTCTTCATCTCTTCAAAAATATGGTTCTTGTATGCATGCATGTTGATTAGTCTATGTTGCATGTTCATGTTTTAGGAAAGGCTTTAGAAAAGTATACTTGGGTTAATCTTTTAAGACTGAAACTGAGTTTTTATCACTTAATACTCTCCAAAGTATGTTTTTATTAACATGCATGTCATTGTCAACTTGTTGCATGTTTATAGTTTTAATCAAAAAATTTGAGAAAACTACTTAGAAAAGTCATTTTAGCATGGAATCAATTTTTATGGGTTCACATGCATTTCTATTACTATTTTAAGCATTTGCATGTCACAAAAGAGATTTCCACACCTATTGTTTTTTATGGTGGCCGAAACCCCACCTAGAGGGAGTTGGTGTTTTTGTTAAAAATTTTACATGCATGTTGATGATTTTAACTAAAAAGTTTAAGAAAAATACTTGAAATAATCTTTTAGACATAAGACTAATTTTTATAGCCTCATACTCATCTTTATTATCATCTTGTATGATTGCATGGCATAAGAGAATTTTCCTAAATGCATTTATATAGGAAACCCTATGGAAAGGAAAAATAGTATTTGATCATTTTTAACATGCATAAAATATGAAGTATTGTATTGGTTTTGTTTTAAAATTTGTAGTACTTTAATTCCCATATTGATTTCATGAAAGTTGATAAAAGTTGAGACGGTTTTTGTTTCAATTGATTTTTTTGAAACTTACTCCAAGATATCACTTTATTTACTTGAATGTAGCTAAAAAATTGAAAATAAAATCCTAGTCCATTTTAGTGTGTGGGCTGAAATCTACTCCTTGTGGGGTAGATGGATTCAAGTTTTATCTTGAGGTATTAGACCTTGATTTTGCCCCTATAACGCTTAAGGATCATTGATCCAAAAGCTTGTGAAAAATGAAATTTTTGATATGGCCGAAATGCATACATGAGGGAAAGTACAATATTTTATGAATTTTAACTTATATTTCACACTTGATTTTATTTAGAGTTTCAAGCATAGGATTGACGCGGGTCCGTTTTCTCTAAACGTGGAAAAATCGTATTTTCCTTACCCGGCAATTTGAGGTAAGGGGAGAAAGCATGAGGGATACTTACTTATGATGACTATGTGCTCTTGTGATTGTTTGTACTTGTTATTGTTACAGTTTTTGTTAATCTTATGATATTATGATATACTTGAATTATTCACATGCTTTTCTATTTGATTTTTTGTTTATGAATATATGATTAATGTTGGCAAATGTTATACTTGTGGTAGTTATGATTAGCTGTTGCATGGATGCCTAACCCTTGGTTGGAGCTCAATTGATAATATAAGATAAAAGTCTTAAGAAAAATACAAACAAATATTTCTTTCAAGTAAGATTTTGAATTTTTTTGGAATTTTAAAATAAAATAAGTAATAAAAATTTATTAGAAGAATTAAAAGATATTAATCTAACCAAATTTTTAGAACACCTTATAGTCAAAAGATCCAAGAGAAATCAAGTTTTTGTTAAGTAAAATTTTGTTCCAATGTTTCCTTCCTAAAGGTTTCTCATAATTTAAGAAAAAGAAAGAATTTTTCCAAAAAAAATAAAGATAACTTTTGAAAAAGAAATAATTTTTTTTCGGATTTCTTAAGAAAATTAAAGTTTTCAAAAATGAACTTCAAAGGAAAATGTTTTTTTAAGGATTTTAAATATCCGATAACTTGGATAAGTTACGACAGTTTTAGTTTTGGGTTTGGTTTTCACTAACCGAAAAAAAAGAACATTGAAAAGTGAACCTAGTAACCGAGACGTCGGCTGCTAGTGTTTGAAAACACGTGGATCTATGATCCGTGCCACAATGTTATGGACGGTGTATCCTAAGAAAGTTGTTGTTGACTGTGTGTCCTCTATACGTTGTTGTGGACTGTGTCCTATGAAAGTTGTTATGGACTGTGTGTCCCATCTACATCGTGACAAACATGGTGAAACGGAAGTTAAGGGTGAAAACTGTTTTTCTACGACCGCAAGGTTCTAGGCTAGTGCACGGGCCTAGTACTCTAGTGATTGGACACTCGGACTACTATGTCCTGTGTAAAGTCTGTTTTAAAACATTATAAATATTGAGGATGGTCGTGAGCCTTGAACTCCGACGAAGGGAAGAATGAAGCACAAAGAAAAGCCGCGAAAATAAAATGTTTTTACATGCATTGGCAGATATGCCCAAATTGTTTTGTGTGAGTGCCTCGAAGGGAGAGGTATTTCATGCTACGTTGTTTCATTGTGCCTTGATGGACAATGAAGTCCATACGCCTTGGTTGATGTGCCTTATGTTGGACAGCATGCTATGGACATCCACACACGTTGATCACTATGCCAGGAGTCTTGGGCAGTGCTGTCGTTGTGCCATGTGTTGGCAATTTGAGCCTGATCAACTCACTGTTTTCAAAAATAGGAAGTTGGGGTCTCCGGAGACTAGGACAGAAAGTTAATATAGAAGTGCCCTGTTTTCAAAAACGACGTTGATGCATTGAAACTTGTTTAATTATGAATATCATGCTGAATATGAACATCTATGTGTATTTGTTGTTTTGTGAGGGCATGTGGTCATCATAATTCATCCATATATTGGTATCTCACCCTTGAAAATCATTGGTTTCGTTTTATGAGTATATCTGTATTACTTGGGTATAGATGGACCCGGCAGAGATCCAGCTAGCTCACGTCAGGACTCGGGCCATTCTCTTTGAGAATGCCCAAGACCCAGCCGCATGGAACTTCCCTGCAGGGACCCACATCGTGGCATATACAGGCCCCGTGTGACAGTAGATGGCGCTAATGGAGCTGGAGCTCAAAGACGGACTCACTCAGTAGAGACCATACATATCACACTGCCACCCATGGAGATCTACCTACAGCATTTGGCGGACTTAGGGTTTCTAATCCTTGACCCTCCACCGGCTCTACCTCAACAAGAGGCTGCACCCGCTTCGCCCATTGAAGAGGATCCCGAGGGGATTTTTGAGGAGGAGGAGGGGCTTTTAGAGATGGTGGAGGCGGAGGAACAGGCAGAGATGGTTGTGTAGGAAGAGTAGGTAGAGATAGATGTGGGGGAGGAACCCCAGTATCACCCGTTCGGAGATAGCGAGAACGATAACGCTCCTGGTGGAGGAACTAAGGTGGGGTGGCCTCACCTGACGCACCGCCAGAGGGTGGGATTGACCATCACGGTCTTCCCAACGGGTATCACTAGGTTCGACCAGCTATTAGGAAATTTGGGGGTAACAGGGTCCAAGTAGCGTCTCTTACCTCTTTGGAAACTGATCTTGTTAATTGTTGAACTTTATTTTGTATTTGGGTAATGTATCTTTCAACTTTATCACTCTGTACAAATTTTGTCAAAAGAGCCTGTCTCTATAAAGGCCTAAGATTAATGAAATGAAGTATTCTGTGTTATTCCTTTTGTGTAGATGTTATTTTCTTAGAAAGGATAATGAAAATTTAGAAAAACTAATTTGGAAATTTTCAATTTTGATAGAAAATTGATGACTTTTAAAATGTTTTAGTGGGAATTAATGTGATGCTCGAGTGAAGGGTGTCACATTAAATGTTGTATCATAGTTGGTCGAGTCTTTCAGGAATCATTGGGGTTAGGCCTATTGTGTTTGTGTTGTGTGATCTCTGATTTAGTTTGTTTGAATTACTTCCAAGGAAGTAATTAGGAGTATTGAGTGTTGGAAAGAAGTCCACTATTTCTTATCTGGTTACCATTTAACTGATTTCATTTTATAGGTCAGTTATGGAACTAGATGCTGGACGTGGACGTGGCTGCAGAGGAGGCCGTAGAGGTGGTTTTGCTGGGGGCCGTGGACCTATAGGGGAAGGAATGGATTTCGCAGCACAAGCCATGGCAGACCTCGCAACTGCCGTTACTTAATAGACTGCTATTATGACTGCAGACCACCAACAGGAACAAGCTCGTCCTGAGCAAGCCGCGGAAAGTCGTGCTCTGACGGCTTTTCGACGTCAGAATCCACCACAGTTCAATGGTGATTCTGACCCCGTAAAAGCTGATTTGTGGATTCAAGAGATAGAGAAGATCTTTGAACTGATCAACAGCCCTAAGCCAGTCAAAGTGCCTTATGCCACTTTCCTGCTGATGGGAGATGCGGAGTACTGGTGGAGAGGCACTAGACAACTACGCGAGGCGGAACAACAAGAAATTACTTGGGAAGTTTTCCGTACTGCATTTCTGGACAAGTACTTTCCCCTGAGTGCTCGCACTGAAAAGGAGTAGGAATTTCTGCGTCTGCGACAGGGAGAGATGTCAGTTGGAGAATACGCGGCAATGTTCGAATCACTTGCCAGGTATTTTCGCTTCTTCCAAGACAACCCGGATGAGAGCTGGAAATACGAAATGTTCGAAGGAGGGTAGAGGTATGAAATCAAGGAGTGCGTGCTGCCGCTAGAGATTCAGAATTTTCAAGCTCTGGTGGAAAAATGAAGAAAAATAGAGCAGATGAGAAGAGGAAAAGATCACTGAGGGAATGTTGGGGGACCCTCTAGGACTAGGAACCAGACTCAAAAGAAGACCAAATCAGAAGAAACCATACAGTCGACCCACTGGAAGTAATCAGAGTCAACAACCATATTGTCCCATCGCTTCGGCAACTGGAAGTGGGGGACCAGAGAAGTCAGGCACAAGACCAAGGAAAAAGATGCTACAAATGTGGGGACCCAACTCATTTAGCTCCTGTATGCCCTGTAAAGGGGATGAAATGCTTCAACTGTGATCGACCGGGGCACTTGGCAAAGGATTGCAGAGTACCAAAGCTTGAAACTACTGTCAACAGTGCCAGGGTCAGTAGACCAACTGCTAAGGGAAGAGTTTTACCATGAGTGGTGTCGAAACATCGAACTCTGAAGACCTCATCAAAGGAAGTTGTGACATAGCCGGTAATCCCTTAACTGTGCTTTTTGATTCGGGTGCGACGCACTCATTTATCTCGATGGATTGTGTGGAATTGTTGGCATTACCTGTTTCTTCTTTACCGTATGATCTGATTGTGTCAACCCCCAATGCTGAACCCGTTACTGTTAATATGGTGTGTATGAACTGTCCCATTGTTATTCAAGATCGACATTTTCCTGTCGATCTAATCTGCTTACCCTTAGTACAACTAGATGTGATCCTAGGCATGGATTGGTTATCTTCCAATCATGTCCTATTAGATTGTGCTCACAAAACCTTAGTTTTTCCGGATCCCAAAATTTATGGACTTTTATCTGCCAATCGAATAGGAGCTTTCTCGAAAGAAGAAGAAGATCTGAAATGCTTACTTCTAACCAATCTAGAAGTTGAGGAGGAAGTCATTTTGAGTATGATACTGGTTGTGAGAGACTTTCCAGGTGTTTCCTCCCGATGTACCAGGATTATCACCTGCAAGGGATATCGAGTTCTCCATCGACCTTGTTCAAGGAACCGGACCAATATCGATTGCTCCGTATCGGATGTCACCTACAGAACTTGCAGAACTGAAGGCTCAGTTGGAGGATATGTTGTCAAAACAGTTTATAAGACCGAGCGTTTCTCCGTGAGGAGCACCTATTCTTCTAGTACGAAAGAAAGATAGAAGTTCAAGACTGTTTGGATTACAGGCAACTCAACAAGGTGACGATTAAGAACAAATATCGTTGCTGCGCATAGATGATATGATGGATCAACTGCAAGGAGCTGCTGTTTTCTCAAAGGTCGACTTGAGGACAGGTTACCACCAAATTAGAGTGAAGACTGAAGATATACCAAAGATGGCGTTCCGAACCCATTATGAGCACTATGAGTACCTTGTCATGCCCTTTGGAGTAACAAATGCCCCTACTGTTTTCATAGACTACATGAATCGGGTCTTTCGGCCATTTTTGGACAAGTTTGTGGTCGTGTTCATTGATGACATCCTCATCTACTCCAAGAATCATGAGGACTATGAAGCACATCTGCGACAGGTCTTGCAAATCTTGCACGAAAAGGAACTCTATTCAAAAATCTCTAAGTGTGAGTTTTAGCTTGAAGAAGTAAAGTTCTTAGGACACGTGATTTCCAAGGAGGGAATTGCTATTGACCCTGCCAAAGTGGAGGCGGTGCTTTCATGGGAGAGACGAAAGACAGTAACGGAGATACGAAGCTTTGTCTGTTTAGCTGGGTACTATCGAAGGCTTATTGAAGGCTTCTCCAAGATTGTAACGCCGTTAACTCAGCTTACACGAAAAGATCAACCATTCGTGTGGACTGTTGAATGTGAAGGAAGTTTTCAAAGGATAAAGGAACGATTAACCACTGCACCAGTGTTAATACTTCCAGAACCCACCGAACCTTACGAGGTGTACTGTGATGCTTCATATCAAGGCCTGGGTTGCGTGCTAATGCAACACCGAAAGGTTGTGGCATATGCGTCACGTCAACTAAAAGTCCATGAGAAGACTACCCGACTCACGATCTGGAACTAGCTGCCGTAGTCTTTGTGCTAAAGATTTGGAGACATCATCTATATGGGGCTAAGTTCGATGTTTTCATCGATCACAAAAGCCTGAAGTATCTGTTCAACCAGAAAGAGCTTAATATGAGGCAAAGATGGTGGATGGAGTTTCTAGAGGACTATGACTTTGCGTTGCAGTATCTCACCGGAAAAGCGAACGTCGTAGCAGATGCCTTAAGCCGGAAAGCCATTCATGTCTCAACAATGATGGTGAGGGAATTGGAGTTGATCGAAAAATTTCGCAATCTCGACTTGATGATGGAAATAAGCCCAAAAAGAATCAATGTGGGAATGATTCAAATCTCAAGTGGATTGATGGGGGAAATCCGAGAGTAACAAGCTACCGACGTACATCTTCAAGAAAAGAAAGAACTTATGGAACAGGGTAGAGCCCCCGAGTTTAATCTGGGACCAGATAATATCTTTAGGTGTAATGGACGCATTTGTGTACCAGACAACCTTGAGATGAAAAAGATGATCCTCGAGGAAGCACATAAAAGCAAATTGAGTATCCATCCCAAATCAACCAAGATGTATCAAGACCTAAAGCAGAGATTTTGGTGGCCAGACATGAAGAAACAAGTAGCAGAATATGTGGCATCTTGCCTGACTTGCTGAAAGGCCAAAGTAAAACACCAACGACCTAATACAGTCCCTAGATGTATCAGAATGGAAGTGGAAGAGTATATCCATGGACTTTGTAGTAGGTTTACCAAGAACTCCCAGAGGTTTCGATTCGATTTGGGTAATCGTTGACCGATTGACGAAGTCGGCACACTTCTTACCCGTTAAGGGTAACTATATGGTAGAAAGACTAACTGAGGTGTATATCAGAGAAGTGATTAGACTCCATGGTGTACCGTCTAGTATCGTTTCAGATCGAGATCCGAAGTTTACTTCACGTTTATGGGGAAGTTTGAAGAAAACCCTGGGGACCAGATTGAGGTTAAGTTCAGCTTATCATCCGCAGACCGACGGATAGACGGAAATGACGATCCAGACTTTGGAAGACTTGCTACGGGCATGTGTCCTGGATAATCTTGGAAGCTGGGATGATCTTCTGCCACTCGTAGAGTTCACATACAACAACAACTATCATTCGAGTATAGGAATGACACCCTACGAGGCTTTATACGGAAGAAAATGCCAAATGCCGTTGTGTTGGTACCAGGATGGAGAGAGCGCGATTTTGGGTCCAGATATTGTGCAACAAACCACGGGGAAAGTGAAACAATTTGTGAGAAGATGAAGGCCTCACAAAGCAGACAAAAAAGTTATGCCGATCGGAGAAGACGACCCCTCGAATTTCAAGAAGGCGAGTATGTATTTCTAAGAGTCACTCCCACGAATGGAGTAGGTAGAGTTATAAAGTCCAGAAAACTCACTCCAAAATTTATAGGACCTTACCAAATCCTTCGTTGTGTTGGTCCAGTAGATTACCAAATTTCTTTGCCACCTTTCCTTTCAAATATCCATGATGTCTTTCATGTCTCGCAATTGAGGAAGCACGTCCCCGACCCGTCACATGTAATTGAACGTGACATCATATAGTTAAAGGAGAACCTATCTTATGAGACTTCACCCTTACGGATCGAAGATAGGAGGACGAAGCAATTCAGGGGTAAACGAATTCCCTTAGTTAAAGTTACCTGGGACGAAGCAACCTGGGAAGTAGAAGACAAGATGAGATTACAGTATCCTGAATTATTTTCACGTATGTAATTTCGAGGATGAATTTTTTTTTAAGTGGGATAGTAATGTAACACCCCGATTTTTCTGTTTAGTTATAATCAGTGTTGCAAGTGTGATTAATTATTTTGATTTGAGAAAATTATTTTAATAAACCAAAATATGTCTTCATAATCTATTTTATTTTATAAAATTATTTCTGAATTTTTCGGTAGAACATTCCAGACGATCCCAGTTTGTGTTTTTACCGTCAATAGACTCTACTGACCCGAAAAAAATAAATTTTGAATCACAAAATAAAAATTTAATTTTTCTAACTCAATTTTAATCATTTCTATGATTTTAGAAATTATTTATTTCTAAATAATTTTTTCGGGTAAAAATTTTACGAATAAAAATACGATCGATTTTTACAGTTACGAAACAAATGGAACCGAAACGAGCCAAAATATTTTAAGTCTGATTTTCTGCATAATGGAAGAGATTTGAGCATGGACTTGACAAGACTTGACACTATAGAATCTCATCATCACCTTACAAACCATAAATATGCTTAATTTGACAAGAAACCATCATATGGTCAAAAATACACATTTTATTGCCAAAATTGGAAAAAATCTGCTCCTCCCTCTCTTGTCTGCAGCGCCACTCCCCTCAAAACACTATATAAATACTCCCTTCATCAACCTATTCATTTGCCCCATTCTCTCCTCTAACTCTCACTCACACTTCTCCATTTCTTTCCTTCATTTTTGCTTCTTCACTCACTTGTTCCTCTTTAGCTTGGGTTCTTCATCTTCACCTCCTCATCACCAACACCCTAAGGATATAATCTCTCTACTATACTCTTCATCTCTTCAAAAATATGGTTCTTGTATGCATGCATGTTGATTAGTCTATGTTGCATGTTCATGTTTTAGGAAAGGCTTTAGAAAAGTATACTTGGGTTAATCTTTTAAGACTGAAACTGAGTTTTTATCACTTAATACTCTCCAAAGTATGTTTTTATTAACATGCATGTCATTGTCAACTTGTTGCATGTTTATAGTTTTAATCAAAAAATTTGAGAAAACTACTTAGAAAAGTCATTTTAGCATGAAATCAATTTTTATGGGTTCACATGCATTTCTATTACTATTTTAAGCATTTGCATGTCACAAAAGAGATTTCCACACCTATTGTTTTTTATGGTGGCCGAAACCCCACCTAGAGGGAGTTGGTGTTTTTGTTAAAAATTTTACATGCATGTTGATGATTTTAACTAAAAAGTTTAAGAAAAATACTTGAAATAATCTTTTAGACATAAGACTAATTTTTATAGCCTCATACTCATCTTTATTATCATCTTGTATGATTGCATGGCATAAGAGAATTTTCCTAAATGCATTTATATAGGAAACCCTATGGAAAGGAAAAATAGTATTTGATCATTTTTAACATGCATAAAATATGAAGTATTGTATTGGTTTTGTTTTAAAATTTGTAGTACTTTAATTCCCATATTGATTTCATGAAAGTTGATAAAAGTTGAGACGGTTTTTGTTTCAATTGATTTTTTTGAAACTTACTCCAAAATATCACTTTATTTACTTGAATGTAGCTAAAAAATTGAAAATAAAATCCTAGTCCATTTTAGTGTGTGGGCCGAAATCTACTCCTTGTGGGGTAGATGGATTCAAGTTTTATCTTGAGGTATTAGACCTTGATTTTGCCCCTATAACGCATAAGGATCATTGATCCAAAAGCTTGTGAAAAATGAAATTTTTGATATGGCCGAAATGCATACATGAGGGAAAGTACAATATTTTATGAATTTTAACTTATATTTCACACTTGATTTTATTTAGAGTTTCAAGCATAGGATTGACGCGGGTCCGTTTTCTCTAAACGTGGAAAAATCGTATTTTCCTTACCCGGCAATTTGAGGTAAGGGGAGAAAGCATGAGGGATACTTACTTATGATGACTATGTGCTCTTGTGATTGTTTGTACTTGTTATTGTTACAGTTTTTGTTAATCTTATGATATTATGATATACTTGAATTATTCACATGCTTTTCTATTTGATTTTTTGTTTATGAATATATGATTAATGTTGGCAAATGTTATACTTGTGGTAGTTATGATTAGCTGTTGCATGGAAGCCTAACCCTTGGTTGGAGCTCAATTGATAATATAAGATAAAAGTCTTAAGAAAAATTATGAAGAAAATCACAAACAAAGATTTCTTTCAAGTAAGATTTTGAAAGTTTTTGGAATTTTAAAATAAATTAAGCAATACCAATTTATTAGAAGAATTAAAGGATATTAATCTAACCAAATTTTTAGAACACCTTATAGTCAAAAGATCCAAGAGAAAAAAAGTTATTCTTAAATAAATTTTTGTTCCAATGTTTCCTTCCTAAAGGTTTCTCATACTTTAAGAAAAAAAAAGAATTTTTCCAAAAAATAAAGATAATTTTTAAAAGAAATAGATTTTTTACGGATTTCTTAAGAAAATCAAAGTTTTCAAAAATGAACTTCCAAAGAAAATGTTTTTTTTTAAGGATTTCAAATATCAGATAACTTGGGATAAGTTACGACAGTTTTCGTTTTGGGTTTGGTTTCACTAAACGAAAAAAAAGAACATTGAAAAGTGAACCTTGTAACCGAGACGTCGGCTGCTAGTGTTTGAAAACACGTGGATCTATGATCCGTGCCACGATGTTATGGACGGTGTATCCTAAGAAAGTTGCTGTGGACTGTGTGTCCTCTATACGTTGTTGTGGGTTGTGTGTCCTATGAAAGTTGTTATTGACTGTGTGTCCCATCTACATCGTGACAAACGTGGTGAAATCGAAGTTAAGGGTGAAAATTGTTTTTCTACGACCGCAAGGTTCTAGGCTAGTGCACGGGCCTATTACTCTTGTGATTGGACACTCGGACTACTATGTCCTCTCTAAAGTTTGTTTTAAAACATTATAAATATTTGACGATGGTCGTGAGCCTTGAACTCCGACGGAGGGAAGAATGAAGCACAAAGAAAAGCCACGAAAATAAAATGTTTTTACATGCATTAGAAGACGTGCCCAAACTGTTTTATGTGAGTGCCTCGAAGGGAGAGGTATTTCATGATACTTTGTTTCATTGTGCCTTGATGGACAATGAAGTCCATACGCCTTGGTTGACGTGCCTTGTGTTGGACAACATGCTATGGACATCCACACACATTGATCATCGTGCTAGGAGTTTTGGGCAGTGCGGTGGAAATTCACGTTGTGCCATGTGTTGGCAATTTGATCTTGATCAACTCACTATTTTCAAAAAGCCGAAGTTAGGGTCTTCAGAGACTAGGACAAAGTTGATATAGAAGTGTCATATTTTCAAAAACGAGGTTGACGCATTGAAACTTGTTTTAATTATGAATATCATGCTGAATATTAACATCTATGTGTATTTGTTGTTTTGTGAGGACATGTAGTCATCATAATTCATCCATATATTGGTATCTCACCCTTGCATTTCATTGGTTTCGTTTTATGTGTATATTTGTATTACTCGGGTATAGATGGACCCGACAGAGATCCAGCTAGCTCACGTTAGGACTCAGGCCATTCTCTTTGAGAACGCCCAAGACTCAGCCGCATGGAACTTCCTTACGGGGACCCACATCGCGGCATATACCGGCCTCATGTGTACAATAGATGGTGCTAATGAAGCTGGAGCTCAGAGACGGACTCACTCAATAGAGACCATACATGTCACACTGCCTCCCACGGAGATCTACCTACAGCATTTGGCAGACTTAGGGTTTCTAATCCTTGACCCTCCACCGTCTGAACCTCAACAGGAGGCTGCGTCCGCTTCGCCCATCGAAGAGGATCCTGAGGGGATTTTCGAGGAGGAGGAGGGGCTTTTAGAGATGGTGGAGGAGGAGGAATAGGCAGAGATGGTTGTGGAGGAAGAGCAGGTAGAGATAGATGTGGGGGAGGAACCCCAGCATCACCCGTTCGAAGACAGCGAGGATGACAATGCTCCTGGTCGAGGAACTAAGGTGGAGGTGGCCTCACTTGACGCACCACCGGAGGGTGGGATTGACCATCACGGTCTTCCCAACGGGTATCACTAGGTCCAACCAGCTATTAGGAAATTTTGGGGTAACGTGGTCTGAGTAGCATCTCTTGCCTTTTTGGAAACTGATCTTGTTAACTGTTGAACTTTATTTTGTACTTGGGTAATGTATCTTTCAACTTGATCACTCTGTACAAATTCTGGTAAAAGACCCTGTCTCTATAAAGGCCTAAGATTAATGAAATGAAGTATTATGTGTTATTCCTTTTGCGTATATGATATTTTCTTAGAAAGGATAATGAAATTTTAGAAAAACTAATTTGGAAATTTTCAATTCGAAAAGAAAATCGACGACTTGTAAAATGGTTTAGTGGTAATTAATGTGATGCTCGAGTGAAGGGCGTCACAAGGGCGACCTAAACCCTACTAGTGGTCGAGCAATCGATAATACCAAAAATACATTGGAAAATTTTCCCCAATACCAATGCTGATTTAGGAATTATAGGTTTATCGCCTTAGGTTAATTTTATAATATTTGAGGATGTCTAAATTATTTATTATTGACTGTTGTGATGTGCTGGTTGAGGTATTCTGCTGCATGTGACGTTTATTTGGATGTTTGAATATTTTATTGATTATGGTGTTATGCATGATCTACCTGGTTGATAAATTGTTTAGTTGATTTTAAGTAAAGATATATGTTGCTCGGAGGTATTTTGTTTGGGTGAGAGCAAGAATATGGATTAGAGGTGCCTAGCCATTATTTTATAGAATTGATGTGATATAGAATGTAAGTGGAGGCTATGAGGAAAGCTTGAGGCACTAGGTTGTTATTGATACAGGTCAGTGAGGTTCAGGTGTATTGTTGTTCACAATCGTGTATTGGAAAAACACGAGGTCCGAAGTTCTTACGGGGCTGTCCAAATTTAGTTTTAGATTGTGGAACTATAGTGTCATTGCTTTGCATGATCACCCTTGAGAGAGAAGCAGGGTGTGCACCGACTGTATTATGCAGCTATAGTGTCATTGCTTTACATGAGCATTGTCACCATGGAAGAGTATGTGCACCGATTTTAATGGGGATGCATCACTTGGACGACTGACTAATATCCCTCGACGGGAAGGGGATGTGTGATAGGATTGGTAGTGGCCACGTTAGCATAGAAGTTTAGTTGCATGAGATTGAAGGTAGAGGAAAGTATGGTGAGTTAAAGATGATTGTTAATGATGAGTGTTGTTTGTCTGTGACTGCTATTATATTATATGCTATAAGTCTTTTCTGCTTATGATGATTTTACTGTTTCTTATCTCCCTATTTCTGTATTTTTGTGTATGTATACTTTATTACGTTAGAAGACTCGATGGAGGAATACGTTGCTGAGGAGTTAGATGAAACTCTGAAACGGATGTTGCTGAGGAGTTGGATGGAACTCCGTTGGAACCGGATGCTGGAGAACAAGCTACGGATGTTAACAATATAGTTTAGTAAGTTTAGGGCCAGTGAGTCTTAAAAGATGTTTTATTTTCCGCTAGTTATAAACAATTTGTATAATTAAGTACCTGTGAGGGATCCTACTGATATGATACCCTAAACCATATTTTGGTAATATAATGAATAAACATGTGTGTATTTATATATTTTAATGTTGGTGTGTTTAAATTTGTAGAAGTTATTTGATTATTAATAAAGGTTTAATTTTTACGCATTTCCAACGATAACCACACGATTAAGTAAATAATTAATAATGTTTTAATTTATTAAAACAATGGGGCACAACGGGGTGTTTCATTTGGTGGTATCATAGCAGTTCGATTCTAATTGGATTGTGAGGTTTAGGATGTTGTTATTGGCCGTGTCTAGTTGAATCTACATCGGATTTTAACTATGCTTAGAAGTGGGTAGTGTCTGAACTTGACGCGATAATTGACATTAGTATGGCATATAGTATGTGTATACTTTTCTAAGTAGTATTATATGTCATACTAATGAGAGCAAATGATTTCTTTTACAGAGTCATTGCTTGTGGAAGAGGACGTCCGATTGATGGTGGTGACAGAACTCCAGAAAGAATTGTCGAATTTGACAACGTGGATAATAATCATACCGGAAGTGGAGGAGAGTCATCTGTAACACTCCGATTTTCGTATAAGGGGTTATGTTACTATGGATGCCTAGTTGTTGTTGTTGTTGTTGTTGTTGTTGTTATTGTTATTATTATTATTAATGCAGTTAGTATTGTTATTTATATAATTGATAATGTAATTGTGATTAGTGTTATAGTATTTTTATGCTTATACACACACACACACACACACACACACACACACACACACACACATATATATATATATATATATATATATATATGTATGTATGTATGTATGTATGTGTATATTATTACACATGATAATATGTATATTAATATATGATTATTTGCATTAATATGAGATTGTGTCTCTTAATGTGTGATCTTATATGAATATATGATTTTGTTTGTGATTTTATATGTTAATATATGATATGTGATTTTATTAATAATAAGTGATTAAGAATGATATGATGAGATATCGTGTGATTTAGTATTTAAATAGAGATAGTGTAATTCTTAGATTTTAGCCCCTCAACCAATCAAACTTGGTCCTTGTTAATAAAGGATAATCCTCTTTTTGGTTAACTCTTAAGATCTTATCATAATTTCCTAAGGATCCTATCTAGGAATAACTACAAAATCTGTCGCTAAAATTACATTGAGATTTTGACCATCCTTGTGTACGATTTAGGAATCGGTTATTCGACATTAATTTGTAGATTTTCTCTGAGCTTTCTAGTGACACCAAGAACGCCTCAATCAGAAACTTGTAGCTCATGTTATGGTTAAAATACCGATATGTATACAGTTTGGGCTGAAATAGGAGCCCGTTATGCCCCAACTTGTATTTATACCATAAATCTCGACCTAACCCTATTTCTCACATTGTTAAACTTAGAATAGCTGACCCTCTTCATCTTTCTTGGTTTTCCCTTGAACCCCTTGAAGTTCTTGGAGTTTGTGAGTCCGTTTGAGAGAGAAGTTACGCGTGTTAGCATCGTTTAAGGTAACGTAGTTATCCCTCCTTAATCTCCTTTTCCCTTTATTTTGAATTGGGGATTAATTGTTATTCTCTTCCCTTCTTGTTTGACCAAGGCTCGAGGAACTCGTCGAGCCGCTTAAGGGAACGCATCTAGTTTGCCACCGTTATCGTTTTGGGAATCTTCATTCCAGGTATGGGGAGAAGGATAGTGTATACATTAGGCAAGGGGGTAACGTAAGATGAGGGGTCCCCATAACCTCGTTATTTTTGTTAATTGCTATGAATGCCTATTCTTTATATGTTGTTATTAATTGCTATTGATATTGCTACGTTTAGTATGACTATACCTAAACTGTTGTTGATGCCAGGATCTGCCTAGTTGTATGAGTTAATTGTTATAATTTCTAATTGGTTGATGGTATGCTCAATGTTTATGATTATCAGGTTGTTCGTCAATGATATATAATAGTTGAATCTGTTCATGATGTGATTATGATTGTTAAGTTGTTATTGCTATGCATTGACTGGCTGAATGTTGATTGGATGAGGCTGCGTTGTTGTTATGATGAACACGTTAATAAGACCCTAATCAGTTTTAAATAGGACTCTTAGTTAACAAAGGATTTAAGGGGTTAATTCCCCAATGCTTCATAAGACATGAACTGTTAGTGAGAGGAGAGGTTTTATGCCAACTGGATTAGTCAAATGACCCTAGGATCTGATCTGAGAGTGTTAGGGAGTTTTGACTCTAAGAATACGTACGAATCTTCCCAGAACAGTATGACTGGCCTAGGATCACGGTCGTGCTGAACAGGGAGAACGCCCGTGCTCCAAGTTGCATTTTGGAAGGCAGGCCGCGCATTGAGCATGGCTGTGCAGGACAGTGAGCACGATCGTGCTCCACTTAAGTGACAGCACGACCATGCTGGGGTGAGCACGCCCGTGCTCCCCTTGCTAGTCAGAATCATAGACTAATGGAATAAAGGGGTGTTTCACCCTAGTTGTCCCATATAATGCAATAATACATCAATCGAATGAAGAAGAGTTAGATAACTTAATTAAATGATTAATTAAGATAACGAAGAATAATAAGTTGGTTAAGTCGGTAGCACGTTGTTACACTTTGGTTCTTTTTGGTCAAAGTGTCCTCGATGCTTTTTGGTCGAGGCGTTGATGAGTTGAACCTTGGTGCTTTTTGGCCAAGGCGTTGATGTTGATGTTGTTGATGATGGTGATAAGTCTTGGGTGCTTATCGGCCCGAGCAAAGGAGGTGGTTGCTTTTTATGTCGTTTGCTCATGCATTCATACGTTGTAGTTGATTAGTGAGGGATGTTCAACATAGGGGAGGTCATCCAAGTTATGATGATCTGGCCTAAGTCTCGGGTGGTTCACCCAAGGTTTGGTGAACCGTGCACCCATGAGGTGGCTTATCCAGTTATGATACGTCAGCTATCCAAGGGGTTCACCTATGGTTTGGTGAACTGTCGACGTTGGTGCTTTTATGGCCAATGTGGATATGTAAGGCCGAAGTTGACTTCCTGAGATAGTTGGATCCACATGCATAACGTAGTAGCTGAGTAGTGTTGCACCGCATAGCATATGTTGATTGAGATGATATGTTTTTATGTTATTTAATATTGAAGTTATGTTGTATTCCTATGCCATGCTATGATGTATGTTCATCTTAACTACTTCCAGGTCGATGTGTCTGTTTTTCCTGTTTCTGTTGTTGCATGTATCTCTTATGTAGAGGACGGTGAGCAGCCAGTGGAGGAGTGACTCTGAGGAGCCACGACTCTAGCTAGGATGCTTAGTTATAGTGGTTAGTTTTGTTTAGTTGTTTCAGTTGCATTTCGAGGATTTTTTCTCAGAACGATTATATCAGCTCTGTATGTGACATCGGGGTTAGGTTATGTTTATGCTATACGTTGTTTATGTTTGATTGTTTTAAAACTATGTAATTTTCACGTTAAGTGTTACAATGTTGTATCTTTCTATCAATTTTTATTTTTATCAAACAAATTCATGTTTTTATATTACCTCTTTTAAGTAAATGTTTTATATTAACGTGCGGGGTAGAAGGGTGTCACATTTAGTGGTATCAGAGCAGGTCTGTTCTACCAGATCGTGGTATGAGTCTTCTGTGCGCTCTTGTGTGAATTTTCTGTATTTAATATAGGCAATGTTACGTGGTACTAAGTACCTATTGCTTCATTTTGGTTTGACTAACTACATTTGGTGGTTTGTCTTGAACGATCTAAGAAGCCCGCGAGTGCTTCTTGTGTTTAGGAAGAGTGTTCTATTATCTGTTGATAATAAGAACTCTACAACTGATCTTGTGCGCTTACCTTTTAAAAACAGCTCGATGTTATTCTTGGAATGAACTGATTATCTTCCAACCATATTCTCTTAATCTGCTTTGATAAAACCAATGTTCTTGGAACTTCTGAGAAATCTAGGAATCCGACCTTTCTCTCTACCAACCAAGTTAAGGCTTCGATGAAAGACTAGGCCCAAGTGTACATGATGCTGTCTTCCCTGGAATTAGAGAGCCCTCCTGATGTCAGAAGTGTACCTTTTGTACGAGAATTTCCTGAAGTGTTCCCGGGGGATGTTTATAACTTGCCCCCTGAGAAACATATCGAGTTCACCATAGACTTAGTGCCTGGCACCGGGCCAATATCCGTAGCACCCTATAGAATGTCTCCTCTAGAGCTGGCTAAGTTGAAGGAACAGTTAGAGGATTTGATCCAGAAGCAATTTATTAGGCCTAGCGTATCCTCCTAGGGTGTGCCAGTGTTGCTAGTAAATAAGAAGGATGGCAGTATTAGGTTGTGTGTCAACTATCGACAGCTCAACAAGGTGACCATTAAGAATCGGTATCCCTTCCCTAGGATTGATGATCTTATGGACCAGTTGATAGGCACTTGCGTTTTCTCGAAGATAGATTTGAGGTCAGGGTACCATTAGATTTGGGTTAAGTCTGAGGACATCCCGAAGACAATGTTTAGGACGATTTATGGTCACTACGAGTACTTGGTTATGCCCTTTGGTGTGACCAATGCTCCTACTGTGTTCATGGACTACCTGAACAAGACCTTTCACCCTTACTTGGATAAGTTTGTGGTGGTATTCATAGATGACATCTTTGTGTACTCCAAGACCAAGGAGGAACATGAGGAACACTTGAGGGTTGTCTTGCAAACCCTTAAGAGAAAGCAGTTGTATGCTAAGTTGTCTAAGTTTGAGTTCTGGCTAGAAGAGGTGAGTTTCTTAGGACATGTCATCTCTAAAGGTGGCATAGCCGTTGATCCGTATAAGGTCGAGACAGTGCTCCAATGGGAAGCACTGAAGTCAGTAACCGAGATTAGGAGTTTCTTGGATTTAGCAGGATACTATAGGAGGTTTATAGAAGGTTTCTCTAAGTTAGCTTTACCTTTAACCCGTCTCACCAAGAAGGGACAGTTGTTTATGTAGGACTCTAAGTGTGAAGAGAGTTTCCAAACCCTTAAGGATATGTTGACACCAGCACCAGTGTTAGTTTTTCCAGATCCTACTAAACCTTTTGTAGTGTACTGTGATGCATCGAAGCAAGGTTTAGGTGGAGTGTTGATGCAAGATGGGAAGGTTGTGGCTTATGCTTCTAGGCAGTTGAAAACCCACGAAAAGAACTACCATACCCATGACCTAGAATTAGGAGATGTGGTATTTGCCTAAAAGATCTGGAGGCATTACCTTTATGGAGCGAAGTTTGAGGTCTTTAGTGATCATAAGAGTTTGAATTATCTCTTTGATCAAAATGAGTTGAATATGAGGCAGCGTAGGTGGATGGAGTTTATAAAGGATTATGAGTTTGATGGTTAGGGAGATGGATTTGATTGAGGAATTTAGAGACCTGAGTTTAGCTTGGGAGGTTACCCCTAAGAGCATTAGGCTTGGAACCTTAAAGGTTACCAACGAGTTGATGGATCAGGTTAGAGAGGGTCAAGAGATAGACCAGTTTCTCTTAGACTAGAGAGAGTTGCTCGTTCAAGGTAGAAACCCTAGTTTTAAGGACGAGAGTGATGGAATTTTGAGGTTCAAAGATAGAGTCTGTATACCAGACGTCCCGAAGCTTAGAAAGTTGATCATTGAAGAAGGACATAGGAGTGGATTGAGCGTGCACCGAGGTGCCACTAAGATGTATTAGGACTTAAAGCGTATGTTTTGGTGGCCTAGGATGAAGAAAGATGTGACTGAGTTTGTGTATGCCTGTTTAGTGTGCCAAAAGGCTAAGATAGAACACCAGAAGCCATCAGGAAAGATGCAATCTTTGAGTATCCCAGAATGGAAATGAGATAGTTTTTCCATTGATTTTGTGTCTGGACTCCATAGGACTCCAGCTGGTTTTGAGGCTATATGGGTTGTTGTGGATAGACTTACTAAGTCTACCCATTTTATCCCTATGAACATGGAATACCCTTTGGAAAATTTGGCTAAGCTATATATCAGAGAGATAGTTAGGCTACATGGTGTACCTTCTAGCATAGTATCAGATAGAGACCCGAGGTTTAAATCTAGGTTTTGGAATAGTTTGCAAGAGGCCTTAGGTTCAAGCTTAGGCTTAGATCAGCTTATCACCCACAGACTCATGGTCAGTCTGAGAGAACCATCCAGTCCTTAGAGGACTTGCTTAGAGCTTGTGTACTAGAGCAGTCGGGTAGTTGGGACAAGTTTTTGCCCCTGATAGAGTTTACCTATAACAATAGTTTGCATTACAGCATTGGGATGGCGACTTATAAAGCTCTTTATAGGAGGAGATGTAGGACACCCTTGTGTTGGAGCGAACCTGGTGATAGTATTGTACTAGGACCTGAAATGGTGCAAGAAACCACGGAGAAAGTAAGGATGATTCATGAAAAGATGAAAGTGGCACAAAGTAGCCAGAAGAGCTACCATGACAAAAGGAGGAAGGCGCTCGAATTCCAGGAAGGTGACCACGTGTTCTTGAGAGCTACCCCGACAACTGGGGTTGGTAGAGTAATGAAGGCTAGGAAACTACTTCGAGATTCATTGGTAATTACCAAATTCTAAAAAGAGTCGGCGGAGTCGCCTACCAAATAGCCTTACCGCCGTTCTTGTCCAGTCTTCATAGTGTCTTTCATGTGTCTCAACTCAGAAAGTACATTCATGACCCTAGTCACGTGATAGTACTTGATATCATACAGTTAAAAGAGAACTTGACTTTTGAGGTATTACCCATTCGAGTCGAGGATAGGAGGGTGAAGCAGTTAAGAGGCAAGGAGATTCCTTTGGTCAAAATCGTTTGGAGTGGGGCTACTGAGGAAAGTGCTACATGGGAGCGGGAAAGCAAGATGATGGAGTTGTACCCGCATCTTTTCAATCGAGGTGAGTAGAAATTTCGAGGGCGAAATTTTTATAAGGGGGGTGGAATTGTAACACCCCTATTTCGTATAAGGGATTATGTTACTATGGATGCCTAGTTGTTGTTGTTGTTGTTGTTGTTGTTATTATTATTATTATTATTATTATGAATGAAGTTAGTATTGTTATTTATATAATTGATAATGTAATTGTGATTAGTGTTGTAGTATTTTAATGCTTATACATATATATGTATGTATATATTATTACTTATTATCTGATAATACGTATATTAATATATGAATATTTGCATTAATATGAGATTGTGTCTCTTAATGTGTGATCTTATATGAATATATGATGTGATAAATTCCGGCAAGTGTACCGGATTCGTTGCCAAGTTATAAAAAGATCGATCCCACAAGGACCGTGATCTCAAATCACAACTAATCAGTAAATCGCTAAAACTGGACTAGGATTTTGAAAAGGTATTGATTTTTGAAATAGGATCAAGTAACAATCAAATTTAAATTTCGCAATTAAACAGAAACATAAAGCAATTCAAATTGGGGGTTTTCAAATTCAAATGGGTTCCCAGGAATTGGGATACCACAAAACTGTTTATGTTACTGAATCGACTTCTCTCCTTGTTAATTACCAAAATTTGTTTTGAAGGCGAATCTGTCCTAAATTAGCTAATGCTCCCTCTCGGGTTACAAAACCTGTGCCCGATTAAATCAATCCCTACTCTCGTGGTAATTGAATTTAAATCGGACCCCTTGAGTTTTGTGACGATTCGTGAATCCTCGAAGGACGGCTTCTAACTCTCGTGATTTCAGTCCTAAGTTCGATTCCTATAGATCTGATACCTAAGTTCACCGCTAGGTTCGTCCTTAGTGTATCTATGGCACGCAAACAAGTGGCCATCGAATTCACGAGTAATTAAAGCAATAGGGATCGAATCAAAAACAAATATGAATTAACAAGAAATCAAAATCAATACATCACCATAAACAAGTTCTGGGCATAGCCCCAATTCCTAGAAACTAGACTACTACTCAAGCCTTGCCATGATTGTAGCAGGCTTGGTTAAAATAACATGAACAGAAAAATTCCTAAGAGAAGAGGAGAAGAAGAAGAAGAGAATTTCTGAATTTTTCTAAGGTAACAACCCACACAAAGTTCATTTCCAGACTTGAGCCCCTAAGTCCTATTTATAAGATTGGGCAGTTTGAATCCTAAACCAATACAAAAACCAGGTAAAATCAGTTGCTGAAGATCCATGGAATGCGCATCACGGCCGTGATGGCTTCTGCCTTGAGCGCTGCTTCAATAAATGGTCTGTCACGGCTGTGATGGTCATCACGGTCTGGCCATGACAGATTCTGCCTAGAAGGGGTCTGGCTCAGTTGTCCTGTCACGGCCGTGATGGGCATCACGGCTAGGCCATGATCAGCTCTGTTTGGCTGTCACGGCAGTGATGGGCATCACGGCTAGGCCGTGACAGCTTCTGACTTTTTTCCTTCTTCTTTTTCAGCTTCACTTGATCACGGCCGTGATGGTCATCACGGCTAGGCCGTGATCAGCTCTGTTTGCCCCCTTTTTCTTGTTTTCCAAGCTCCCATCTTCGTGCCAGCTCCAACGCGACTGATCCTGAGCATTTTAATCTTCTTTTCCTGCACACAAGCACCACAAACCACCTTACTCGTTCCAAGGTGACCGCGCTGTCGCCACGCGCCAAAAGAACGAGCGATTATGAAAATAATGCAGTATAGAGCGACAACTCGGATCGTCTCTCAAGGACTCTTTAGGTGTTGTTATTATTAACAGAAAATTAGTAAAAGTTAGAAATGAGGGTTTTGAGATTAAAACTAAATTAACAAAACAAATCAAAAACAGAGAAAAGAAACAAAGCAGTTTAAGAAATTAGCAAATAAACAAAAGCGATTAACCTACTGTTCTCAGTTTCCCACTATCATTGGTTCATGCAAATCCTAAGCAGATACTAATCCCCTCCCGGTTGTAGCAACAATTAACAAACGAAAACCGCTACTACAGATGTATGTTCCTATTCCCGAAATAACAAACGGGGTTAAGCTCTCATGAACAAACGAACATGAATGAACACACGCGAAATAACAAACGCGATTATATATAGGAACATTACATCACCGAAATGAAACAATACCACACTATACATTCCTGAAATAACAAACAGAAACATACAGCATGGCATTGAAAAGAGAAAAGCAACTAAACAAGGAATACAGAACCTCAAGTGTTAATAGAAACCAATTGCAGTAGATTAATCCTAGGAGACTAGCTCTCCATTACAGAAGAAAACAATAAACTAAGAAAAACAAAAGACTAACAAGCTCAGAAACTAGCCAAAACTGGCTAATTCTGACCCCCTCTTCAGTTCTGCCTAAGACTACTTATATACACGTTTCTGGAATCCAAGTCCTCGCGAGGCGAAGCACTGCTCGCGAGGCGAATTATGCGAAAGGTCTGCAACTCTTGGTCTTCTCGCGAGGCGAGCATATCTTCGCGAGGCGAACTCTTCAAATTCCCAACTGTAACGCCCGTGACCTTCAACACGGGTAAACCGTGATGCTCTCTGACTTCCAGGTACTCGCGAGGCGAGTCCTCCTTCGTGGGGCGAGACAGAAAGTTTTGCAATTTTCAGGAACAGTCACCTTCTGGTTCGCGGGGCGAACAGCCTTCTCGCGGGGCGAAAGCTCCAGATTTATTCCTTTTTATTAACCTGAAAATAGAAAATAAAAGTAAGTACTTTATTCACTCTAAATCAACTAAATTAACTTAAAAACACTTTACAGACTCAAAATACTACTTAAGGACAATCAAGTCTAATTTGGGTGAAAATGATATAAAATAAGCACAAAGCCAAGGTCTTTACTAGTTATAAAACCAGTCAAACAGAGGCTCATCAAAATACCCCAAACTTAAACTTTGCTTGTCCCCAAGCAAACTAAGACTTAAAAACTTAAAAAGACTCAAGACCTGGCAAAACATGGCAAGCTTAAGGACTCAATTAACTTTCACACAAATTTCAAGCAATTTAACAAAACAATTTTTCTTTCAATGTTCCCCCCTTTCAAGAAAAGTAATCCCCACATGCATTTATTCTAAACAATTGAGAAATTCATCATTCAAACAATCATCAATCTAAGCAGGGGATCTAAGTTACACACAAAAGAGAGATCACCAAATTCAAACAAATGCCTTCCTCACAAGGGAAATTTGTGTTTCACTCAATTGCTCAGTCTGTGTCAGGTTATCCACAATTCACTCAATTTCACTTTTAAGAAGCACTTCCCATAAATTTGATTTTCATCTCCTAATGGTTCCCACAGAAAACATGCAAGCAACATCAAAAGGTCTTTTATGGGTTGTAATGGGGCCTGGCTAAGGGTAGGATATACAAAGGAACTAGGCTGAAGACCCTAGGAACTAAGAGAGCATGAAACATTTGTACACTTTGAAATTCACTCAAGTTCCTTTCTTAATTTTTTTCTTTATGCTTCTGGGTGACTACAACCTTTTTATTTCTTTTTGGCATTTTTGTACTTTTATTTTTTTTTATTTTTTTTTCTGTTTTTCTTTTCTTTTCTTTTTTTTTTATTTTCTTTTCACAATTTTTTTTTTACATAAATTTTTTTTCTCAATCCCAAACAACATATTACACCTTGCAGCCACCCCAAACTTAGTTTCTTGCACCCATTCTAAGATTACATGCTCTCCTAATCTTAAGATCGGGTTAACATGGTTTTCCAGATTTTTGGGCTTATAGCATTAGGTTATCAAGAATTAACAGGCTAATAGGCTCAATGGGGCTAACTAAGGAACATGCATTAGGATTTGGTTATTTTAGGCTAAGTAGTTATTTACAAAGAAAATGCCTAAATCATTTGAAGCAAACATATAATCATGCAAACCAAAAAGAGATTCAAGCAAACTCAGGAAAGTGCAATCTAAAAGTGATTCTCACACAGTCAAAAACATGTTGGAGGCTCAAAACCTCACCTGGACATTTATGCAAATTGTTTAACTGAGATTCTATCCCTAGTGTGTGCTTCCTATCACCCCAAACTTATCATAAATCATGCCATCACAACAAAATCTCAAAGTTCAGTTTTCAATCACATGGGGATCATTTTTCCTTTCAAAATTTTTGTTTTTTTTTTCAAATCCTAGGGGTAAACAGTCAACACATAACATGCAATCCATCTATGCAAAAATTAATCAAATCCAATAAACTTGCCATAACCAAGACACAAACACAACTCCTGAGCTTCTCAAATTATTCAGGAGCATTATCGACAATAAAACAGAAATAAAATAAGGAAAAGAAAATTAAAAAGAAGAAAGGTAAAGAAAACTCATTGAAGGGCGGTTCCACCAGGATCCCATTGCTTGTAGCATAAGGCCCACGTGGTAGCCAAAGGACTGAAATTTATTCCAAGCCTCCCTAAGTTGCAGCTTTGATGCGGAGGTGAGCACTTGACAATTATAATAACTCCACCCAGTGCGGCGGACTTCTCACTACCTCTCAGGTCACAGATGACCTCCTTCTCAATAAAGTCTCCCCAATAGAAGTGGGGCTCAACCTCTTGGATTGGCCTTGGTGCAAAATCCAAGGGCTTAAACTCCATCACTGGTTCCTCAGGGGGAGGTGGCAAACAGTTAGCTGGGGTTACTGGTGTTTCCGGTGTTGCTGCAACTTCTGCAAGGTCTTCATCCACTGCACTAACAAATTTTTCACCTGCTACACATGCAGAGATTTCAGTACACACCACACAAAGGTTAGAGTTAGTACATATATTACAAGAAAATGATTCAGAAAAAGTTAGAATGTCTGGAAATTCTTCACACAGTGCATCCACCCCATTACTCTCAACACATGCATTTGCTTTAATTGCATCATCTACTCCCAAAGGTTCTTCTTTATCTTCAGGCACGGGGGAGCAGATGTCCTCTTGATCCTCCTTTTCTGAGTTTCCTGAAAAAAATAAACCTGCAAAACGATCTGCATTTTCTATTTTTCCTGAAAAGTATAAACCTGTAAAACATTCTACACACAGAGTAGTTCCATCACAATAACAAGCATTAGGATCAGGGGATTCAACACATAATTCATCATCAACAGAAACATTATCAAAATCATCATCAGAAATATTTTCAAGAATGACTTGTGAATCTTTATGTTCTTCAATGGGCTGTGGAGTTAGCATTGCAGCTGAGTTGGCGGTAACTTGATCAATTAGAGCCCACAACTTCCGAGATTCCGCTTGGTCCCTCTGGTATTCAGCCTCCATCTTCTGTTGAAATTCCTCTATCATCCGTTGAGTTTGCTCGGCCATTTGTTGCCTCATTCCTTCCATATGTGCACTTATCTGTGCAGTCATCTGTTTGCACAGGTCCTCTAGGGAAGGTTCGGAAGGTGCAGAGGTGGTCACTTGGCTAGGATAGTATGGTGGTGGATCACTAAAATTAGGATAATACATGCAAGGTGGTGGTTCATAATAAACATTCGGCAAATATCCATACATGTAATTATCCATGGCAATCAAACATCCAGACAAAGCAGACAAAACTAATTAGCAAAGAATTATTTTATTATTATTATTATTATTATTTTTTTCTGCTAATAACAACAAACCAGAGTCCCCGGCAACGGCGCCAATTTTTGACCGCGCTGTAGCCACGCGCCAAAAGAACGAGCGATTATGAAAATAATGCAGTATAGAGCGACAACTCGGATCGTCTCTCAAGGACTCTTTAGGTGTTGTTATTATTAACAGAAAATTAGTAAAAGTTAGAAATGGGGGTTTTGAGATTAAAACTAAATTAACAAAACAAATCAAAAACAGAGAAAAGAAACAAAGCAGTTTAAGAAATTAGCAAATAAACAAAAGCGATTAACCTACTGTTCTCAGTTTCCCACTATCATTGGTTCATGCAAATCCTAAGCAGATACTAATCCCCTCCCGGTTGTAGCAACAATTAACAAACGAAAACCGCTACTACAGATGTATGTTCCTATTCCCGAAATAACAAACGGGGTTAAGCTCTCATGAACAAACGAACATGAATGAACACACGCGAAATAACAAACGCGATTATATATAGGAACATTACATCACCGAAATGAAACAATACCACACTATACATTCCTGAAATAACAAACAGAAACATACAGCATGTCATTGAAAAGAGAAAAGCAACTAAACAAGGAATACAGAACCTCAAGTGTTAATAGAAACCAATTGCAGTAGATTAATCCTAGGAGACTAGCTCTCCATTACAGAAGAAAACAATAAACTAAGAAAAACAAAAGACTAACAAGCTCAGAAACTAGCCAAAACTGGCTAATTCTGACCCCCTTTCAGTTCTGCCTAAGACTACTTATATACACGTTTCTGGAATCCAAGTCCTCGCGAGGCGAAGCACTGCTCGCGAGGCGAATTATGCGAAAGGTCTGCAACTCTTGGTCTTCTCGCGAGGCGAGCATATCTTCGTGAGGCAAACTCTTCAAATTCCCAACTGTAACGCCCGTGACCTTCAACACGGGTAAACCGTGATGCTCTCTGACTTCCAGGTACTCGCGAGGCGAGTCCTCCTTCGCGGGGCGAGACAGAAAGTTTTGCAATTTTCAGGAACAGTCACCTTCTGGTTCGCGGGGCGAACAGCCTTCTCGCGGGGCGAAAGCTCCAGATTTATTCCTTTTTATTAACCTGAAAATAGAAAATAAAAGTAAGTACTTTATTCACTCTAAATCAACTAAATTAACTTAAAAACACTTTACAGACTCAAAATACTACTTAAGGACAATCAAGTCTAATTTGGGTGAAAATGATATAAAATAAGCACAAAGCCAAGGTCTTTACTAGTTATAAAACCAGTCAAACAGAGGCTCATCACAAGGCAAAATTAACTAATAATAAAATAAAATAAGCCTAAACTATATGGAAATGCATGCAAAATGTTATGGAAATATGAGGTGAAATCACACTCATCAAACTACCCCAAGCTTAAGATTTTTCTTGTCCTCAAGCAATAACTAAGACCAGAAAAAGATAGTCAATCGAAGCATGGACAGTGAATCTAGAACCCGAGTAATGAATTCAAGCAACATACATATTCAACAAGAAACCAAGAGACAATCGATTTTAATTCCAATTAGGAGCTTAGGTTCCCCAGACTCACATCTCTCACCAATTCGGGCACTCTTCTCACATCACTCAAGTGTTTGAGGGTATGTGACAATTTGCTCAATTTCCTCAAGGAAGGTGCCCTACCATAAGCTTAACTGTTAACCAAATCTCTACTTTATTAATGAAAGCACATAAGAATCAAGAGGTTTTTTATTTTGGTTGTAACATAGCCATGGGATTAATGGTTAGGTGGGGAAATCAAGAAAAGGAAAATTCTAGAGGCTAAACAAAATCAAGCAGTGCAAATCGTGAAACCTCCTAAAATTCCTTTTTGGGCTTCAATTTTCCACCTTTCTTTTTCTCATCTTTTTGCTTCTTATTTCTCACTTTATTTTTCTCATCCCCTTCTCCATTTTTTTTTACTTGTTTAGAGAAGGGGAGATTTTTAACTTTAGAGAAAATTTTCCAACTATTTATCCCAAAATTTATTCTTGAAATTACCCTTTTTGCCCTTTGTAACACTTTAAGAGGTGCCATACTAAGCATTGTTCATTAAAATAGATCAATGGTACCAAGAAAAGTATTTATTCTTTTAGGCTCAAAATTGGGCGACTGGGGGGGGGGGGGGGGGGAAATTTATCAGTCAAAACTCAGGAGGCCAGAAAAATACCTAGTGCCTCAATCATTTTCAAATGTGTTTTAAAAAAAATTTTAAGCTTCGAAACGGTTTCAAGTCAAGTTCTAGAGGGCACAATCCAAGAGGAAAAAAATCACTCGATCACAAGGAATGGGGTAGATTTAGTGAGTACCCCTTTTTTTGGCTCAAAATCTCTCATTTAGTGGTTTAGAATCAATGAGAAACCTAAATCTAAGGAACCATTTGCTAATTATTAACTTTCAAAGGATTGTCTCAAGCATTTTTCATTTTTAGCCTATCACAAGAAATCAAAAATTGGGTTCAAAAATCCACTGTCATAATTCAATTGGTTGACTAATTCGATTGGCACAAAGTTTTCACTATTGGAGGCATATCCTAAGCAGGGGGCAGTTTAATCATGTGATTTATGCAAAACTAGTCCTAAATGAATGCAACATGCAAGAATGCAAAATTGAAACCCCTATCCCAAGCTTAAAAACTTACATTGTCCCCAATGTAAATAATTAAGTCGTAGGGAGGATAAAAATAAGAATAAAAATAAAAATAAAAAGGAAAAAGGAACAAAGTAACTCATTCAGGTGGTGGGTGCTGGCTCAGATGCCAGTCGTAGAGCTGCTGGAGCATAGCTCTCTGCTCTCGCTGCTCCTCCATAATGCGCTCCTGGTTCGTTAAGATGGTGTCTAAAGTGGATGCGAACCGCACATAGGGGTCATCGGATGACGAACCTGCGGAGGAAGAAGATGGGTGCCCAGACAGCCTAGCCTGCGGTGGCGGGCGTAACGACCTCTCTACCCTAATAGGCTGAGGCTCCTCTCCCACCGACACTTTCCAATTTGCCGGGTTTGATACATCTAACAGTGTGGGGTTAGGGAGAGGAATTGGGTGCCTGAGCCTGGGGTGTTTCAGGCAGTATATGTCATCCTCCTGGACGATCATCCCCATAGCCTCGCAAGCCTGCAAGGAGATACGGGTCCATCCAGGGGCGGCCTCAAAACCATCTAGATCGAAGTTGAAGTGATGGCATATGGTGCTAATGAGGCCACCAATGACAATAGCGCCACTGGAACTCTTGGCCACCTTTAAGAGGTGCCTAGCCAAGACTAACCCTGTGTCCACGTAGCTCACAGGGTGGAGCATGACCCATAATATATAGACCTCGTCCTGGCGGACGGATCCGTCACTCTCTCCTCGGCTAAACAGGGTATTGGTGTTGGTGTAAGCCCTAGAGGCCAATGTATTTCTTTAGACTTACATTTGTATCTTGCTATTATATATATATATATATATGATATGAGGCATTCCAGTTTATTGTGTTACTTGTTTAAACATAATAAAGTCCTTAGAATAGAAATTTCAGTTTAATAGAATATCAAGTATATGACTTGATCGTGAGACACTATTGAACAATGAAATCCTATTCTTAAATATCCGTAGTCAAGTATTTTATTAATAAGGACAATAATAATACATTGAGACTATTATGTGTGCAGACTGATGGCCATATCTCACGGGTCATGGATATGAGATATCGAGTCGCCACATAGGTACACATTAGAGTAATGATGTACTGGATTGACCCACCATGAGACCACTACATGGAGCGTTATGTGAGTGTCATAAGTAGTTCTCATAGTGACAATGGTGTATGCAATCCTTCGACCTGAAATCACTACGATCCCTACATGAGGAGTTGAACGCGCTGTCGCCACGCGCCAAAAAGAACGAGCGATTATAAAATAATGCAGTATAGTGCGACAACTCGGATCGTCTCTCAAGGACTCTTTAGGTGTTGTTATTATTAACAGAAAAAGTTAGAAAAAAAGTTAGAATTTGGGGGTTTTGAGATTGGAAACTAAATTAAAGAAGCAAAACAGAAAACAAAGCAAGGAAATAGAGCAGTTACCAAATAAGCTAAAGCGATTAACCTACTGCTTTTGGTTTCCCAACTATCATCGGTTCATGCAACCCTAAGCAAATTCTAATCCCCTCCCGGTTGTAGCAACAATTCACAAGCGGAACCACTACTACAGATATATATCCCTATTCCCGAATTAAGCAAACGGGGTTAAGCCCTTCGTGAACTAAGCGAACACGAAACGAACACACGCGAATTAAGCAAACGCGATTATATATAGGAACATGATATCACCGAGATAAACCAACACAACACAATATACTCCTGAATTAAGCAAACAGAAATATAAAGCATGGCATTGAAAAGAGAAAAGGAAATGAAACAGGATTACAGAAACCTCAAGTCTTAACAGGAACCAATCACAGTAGATTAATCTAGGAGACTAATTCTCCATTACAAAAGGAAAACAAAACATAACTAAAGAGAAAACAAAAGGCTAACTAAGATTAGCTCAGAAACTAGCCAAAGCTGGCTAATTCTGACTCTCCCTTCATTTCTGCCTAAACAGGCTTATATACACGTTTCTGGAGTCAGAGTACTCGCGAGGCGAAGCACTGCTCGCGAGGCGAATTACATGAAAGGTCTGCAACTCTTTGTCTTCTCGCGAGGCGAGCACATCCTTCGCGAGGCGAACTCTTCAGCTTCCAACTGTTACGCCCGTGGCATTCAACACGCCCAAACCGTGATGGCTTCTGATCTTCCAAGACTCGCGAGGCGAAGGATTGCTCGCGGGGCGAACGCTTCAACTTCAGAATTGCCACGGCTGTGATCTTCAACACGGGCAAGCCGTGATCATCTCTGACTTTTTCATGGTTGCAATACTCGCGGGGCGAGAGATCCTTCGCGGGGCGAGCGGCTCCAGATTTATTACTTTTTATTTTATTAACCTGAAAAACAGAAAATAAAAGTAAATACTTTATTCAACTCTAAAACAACTAAATTAACATAAAAACAATTTACAGACTCAAAATACTACTTAGAGACAATCAAGTCTAATTTGGGTAAAAATGGTATAAAATTAGCACAAAGCCAAGGTCTTTACTAGTTATAAAACCAGTCAAACAGAGGCTCATCAAAATACCCCAAACTTAAACTTTGCTTGTCCCCAAGCAAACTACACTCAAAAACTTAAAAAGACTCAAGACCTGGCAAAACATGGCAAGCTTAAGAATTCAATCAACTTTCACACAGATTTCAAGCAATTTATCAAAACAATGTTTCCTTCAATGTTCCCCCTTTCAAACAAATCAATCCCCACATTCATTTATTCTAAACAGTTGAGAAATTAATTATTCAGACAATCAGAAATCTAAGCAGGGGATCTAAGTTACACACAAAAGGGAGATCACCAAAATCAAACAACTGCCTTCCTCACAAGGGAAATTTATGTTCACTCAATCGCTCAATTTGTGTCAGGTTATCAACAATTCACTCAATTTCACTTTTCAGAAGCACTTCCCATAAATTTGATTTTCATCTCCTAATGGTTCCCACAGAAAACATGCAAGCAACATCAAAAGGTCTTTTATGGGTTGTAATAGGGCCTGGCTAAGGGTAGGATATACAAAGGAACTAGGCTGAAGACCCTAGGAACTAAGAGAGCATGAACATTATTTACACTTTGAAATTCACTCAAGTTCCTTTCTTAATTTTTTTTCTTTATGCTTCTGGGTGACTACAACCTTTTTATTTCTTTTTGGCATTTTTGCACTTTTATTTTTTTTTCCGTTTTTCTTTTCTTTTCTTTTTTTTCTTTTCTTTTTTTTTTCACAATTTTTTTTTACATAAATTTTTTTTTCTCAATCCCAAACAACATATTGCACCGGGTAGCCACCCCAAACTTTGGTTTCTTGCACCCATTCTAAGATTACATGCTCTCCTAATCCTAAGATCGGGTTAACATGGTTTTCCAGATTTTTGGGCTTATAACATTAGGTTATCAAGAATTAATCGTCTAATCAGGCTCAAAGGGGCTAACTAGGGAACATGCATTAGGAATTGGTTATTTTTAGGCTAAGTAGCTATTTACAAAGAAAATGCCTAAATCATTTGAAGCAAACATATAATCATGCAAACCAAAAGGAGATTCAAGCAAATTCAGGAAAGTGCAACTTAAAAAATGATTTCACACAGTCAAAAACATGTTGGAGGCTCAAAACCTCACCTGGACATTCATGCAAATTGTTTGAAAGAGATACTATCCCTAGTGTGTGCTTACTATCACCCCAAACTTATCATAAATCATGCCATCATAATAAAATCCCAAAGTTCAGTTTTCGATCATATGGGGATCACTTTTCAAAAAATTTTCAAATCCTAGGGGGATACAGTCAAAACATATCATGCAATCAATCTATGCAAAAATTAATAAAATCCAATAAACTTGCCATAACCAAGACACAAACACAACTCCTGAGCTTCTCAAATTATTCAGGAGCTTTATTAGAAAACAAAACAGAAAATAAAGCAAAGCAAAAGAAAATTAAAAAGAAGAAAGGGTTAAGAAAACTCATTGAAGGTGGTGGTTCCACCAGGATCCCACTGCCTGTAGCATAAGTCCCACGTGGTAGCCAAAGGACTGAAATTTGTTCCATGCCTTCCTAACTTGCAGCTTTGATGCGGAGGTGAGCACTTGACAACCATGATAACTCCACCCAGTGCGGCGGACTTCTCACTTCCTCTGGGGTCACAGATGACCTCCTTTTCAACAAAATCTCCCCAATAGAAGTGGGGCCCAACCTCTTGGACTGGCCAGGGTGCCAAATCCAAGGGTGCAAAATCCATCACTAGTGGCTCCTCAGGGGAAAATGGCAAACGGTTAGAAATGGTTATCGGTCTTTGCTTCCTTTTTCGCAATGTCTCCATCCATTGCATTAACAAATTTTTCACCGCTATACACGCAGAAATTTCAGCACACACCAAACAAAGGTTAGAGTTAGTACATATATTACAAGAAAATGAATCAGAAAAATCTACAATGTCTGGAAATTCTGCAATTAGTTCATCATCCACCCCACTACTCTCAACACATGCATTTGCTTTCATTGAATCATCTACTCCCAAAGGTTCTTCATCATCTTCAGGCATGGGGGAGCAGATGTTCTCTTGATCCTCCTGATCCATATGGATGCTTTGCTTAACATACCTTTCAAAATAGCAATCTACACACAAAGCATTGCCATCACAATAACAATCATCGGGGATTCAACACACACCAAGAATGAAGTATCGAGATCGGACTCATCCTCAGAGGTATTTTCAAGAATGACTTGTGAATGTTCTTCAATGGGCATTGCAGCCGAGTTGGTGGTAACTTGATCAATTAGAGCCCACAAATTCTGAGATTCAGCTTGGCTCCTCTGGTATTCAGCCTCCATCTTCTGTTGAAATTCCTCTATCATCCGTTGAGTTTGCTCGGCCATTTGTTGCCTCAGTCCTTCCATATTTGCACTTATCTGTGCAGTCATCTGTTTGCACAGGTCCTCTAGGGAAGGTTCGGAAGGTGCAGCGGTGGTTACTTGGGGAGGGTTCAGTGGATAGTTTCCCCAGCTCAACAGAAGGCGTTCTTCAAGTCAAACCAGTGAAGATGGAGTTCTCGTCAAGACAATTCAGCCAATCTCTAGCAAAGCACCTTCAAGCGAGAACTGGAAAGCTTCCATCTTGATATCATCTTCCGTTATTCCTGCAGGTCTCAAGCATTATAGTACAAGCAACTGAATTCCCTCGGATGCTCCTAGGATTCTCACCGCAAAACCACTAAACCTTGGCAACCAGTGTGATAAACCAACATAATCAGGAAAATATACGCATGGTGGTGGTTCATTAGGCATGTACCCATATATGTGACTATCCATGGGGGATAAATAAAATTTACAGACCAGACAAAGCAGACAAAACTAATTAGAAAAGAAATTTTTTTTTTTTTTTTTTTTTTTTTTAAAAAATTATTTTCTGCTAATAACAACAAACCAGAGTCCCCGGCAACGGCGCCAATTTTTGAACGCGCTGTCGCCACGCGCCAAAAAGAACGAGCGATTATAAAATAATGCAGTATAGTGCGACAACTCGGATCGTCTCTCAAGGACTCTTTAGGTGTTGTTATTATTAACAGAAAAAGTTAGAAAAAAAGTTAGAATTTGGGGGTTTTGAGATTGGAAACTAAATTAAAGAAGCAAAACAGAAAACAAAGCAAGGAAATAGAGCAGTTACCAAATAAGCTAAAGCGATTAACCTACTGCTTTTGGTTTCCCAACTATCATCGGTTCATGCAACCCTAAGCAAATTCTAATCCCCTCCCGGTTGTAGCAACAATTCACAAGCGGAACCACTACTACAGATATATATCCCTATTCCCGAATTAAGCAAACGGGGTTAAGCCCTTCGTGAACTAAGCGAACACGAAACGAACACACGCGAATTAAGCAAACGCGATTATATATAGGAACATGATATCACCGAGATAAACCAACACAACACAATATACTCCTGAATTAAGCAAACAGAAATATAAAGCATGGCATTGAAAAGAGAAAAGGAAATGAAACAGGATTACAGAAACCTCAAGTCTTAACAGAACCAATCACAAGTAGATTAATCTAGGAGACTAATTCTCCATTACAAAAGGAAAACAAAACATAACTAAAGAGAAAACAAAAGGCTAACTAAGATTAGCTCGTAAACTAGCCAAAGCTGGCTAATTCGACTCTCTCCTTCATTTCTCGCCTAAACAAGGCTTATATACACGTTTTGGAGTCGGAGTACTCGCGAGGCGAAGCAATTGCTCGCGAGGCGAATTACATGAAAGGTCTGCAACTCTTTGTCTTCTCGCGAGGCGAGCACATCCTTCGCGAGGCGAACTCTTCGCCTTCCAACTGTTACGCCCGTGGCATTCAACACGCCCAAACCGTGATGGCTTCGATCTTCCAAGACTCGCGAGGCGAAGGATTGCTCGCGGGGCGAACGCTTCAACTTCAGAATTGCCACGGCTGTGATCTTCAACACGGCAAGCCGTGATCATCTCTCGACTTTTTCATGGTTGCAATACTCGCGGGCGAGATCCTTCATGGGCGAGCGGCTCCAGATTTATTACTTTTTATTTTATTAACCTGAAAAACAGAAAATAAAAGTAAATACTTTATTCAACTCTAAAACAACTAAATTAACATAAAAACAATTTACAGACTCAAAATACTACTTAGAGACAATCAAGTCTAATTTGGGTAAAAATGGTATAAAATTAGCACAAAGCCAAGGTCTTTACTAGTTATAAAACCAGTCAAACAGAGGCTCATCAGGAGTCATGTGCTTTAATATCGTCAAACGTCATCTGTAATAGGATGATTATAAAGATGGTCATTGGGCATACCACGAGCCGTGCAGAGGGATGTGAGTGACCTAGATGGAATTTGTCCCTCCTACATAACATGAGTAATATCTGTGGGCCCCCTGATAGAGTGAGACTGTAAAATGCATGGCCGTGCTGAAATGAGTCAATATGAGATATTGACCTCATTTGTTGTTAAGTCTACTCGGGTATCAGGGAACATGATATTGAACCATACAAGGGTGACACATTCTATGTCTTGTGTTCAATATAGATATATGGACAAAGGGATAATAATGCACATGAATATTTGTCACAGAAAGGTTTCGTCAAATCACTGACTTTCTCACTACTTAGGTAGCAGTGATGTATTGCTAGATACCGCTCACTGTTTGTAATATTAAATGGGATTTAATATTACTACTAACGTTTTGGGAACCTATAGGGTCACACACATAAGAGCGGATTAAAAGAAGCATTAAAAGGAGAGTTGGACTTTCCTATTGGGCCTAGCGCATAGTACATGGGCTTAGATCAAATGTTGCTCACTAACTCACTTAAGGAGGCGCTACTATAAGTAGACCACTTAAGTTGTTGTGCCCACACGGTTGATAACCTAGCCGCACATAGAGAGTAAGTGTGAACAGCAAGTCTCGGTTTTGAAGCTAGCACTGTGAGACAGAGACGCTTCGGGTTCGTGACGTTGGACGTTCACGGAATCTGCTCGTGTGGATACCTTTAGAGACATCGTTCGTGCGGTGTTCGTGATAGACGAATTCTGATCAACAGCCATCGCTTCAAGAGGTAAGCCTTCTAATCATGAATCATGACCATTCGCAAGGATCCTTCGATGGGAATTTTTCCGCTGCGTTTCTTTTTTGTTTTATACGCAAATTCCCAACAATTGGCTATGACCCTATGCATATACCTGATGCTAGGGTTAGCAAAGGCTGTGGACTTGGAAGTTCGAGGGTCAAAACCTCTGCCCTCAAAGTCTATTACTGACCAGAAACTATGCGCACTAAACCCTAAGGGGTATCTACGGTCACCCCTTACTGGTAATCCAAAAATCTCATTAAATTCAGCTAGGGTTAGTGTGAAGTCCTGGTTGAAGAGCCGGAATGTGATCCGTCCTTCTTGGCAATGCGGCCCTTGGAGAATTTCCGCATTCAGGGAGCTTAGGAACTCCAAAGTAGGGCCAGCATATGCAGGGTATCTAGTACGAGCGAACTCGCTCCACCATATGTTTTGCAACATCCAATTGACGTCCACAGTCAAGCCTAGGGTATCTAAGCATGCATCATCAAGATATTTGGTTTGTACTATCTTCCTATTTTTTAAAGCATTAAACCTATCTTGCTGAGCAATATCCTTAAAAACTATCCCATACCCATATCCATCAGTCTCAGAATTGGATGAGTCAGAGTCAGAGTAATTACCTAGGTTTCTGTTTCCTCTGCTGCGAGTGCGTGAGGCCTCTGCTGCCCTTTGCCGTTTGGTTGCCATGATCCCAGAGTTCCAAAATCCAAGATCCCCATCACTGTTCTGAAATCTGGTTTGGTTAAGGTTTCAAAATTGGGAAATTTTGAGTTTTCCCAAAATTGGAGGAGTTGCCTTGTGGTTGTTGATGGGAGAGGTCTAGGGAGTGAGGGAGTGGGGTTGGTTGCTTGTGGGTGTCAAGGGGGAGTGATTTTCGAGCTTTGTTGTGGAGGTGGGTGTCAGAGGAAGAAGGAGAAGAGAAGGATGGTGAGGAGGGTGATGGTGTTGGGTTAATAGGGGAGGATGCGTGATGACTGGGATTTGAGGGGAACGAGGAGAGGTGGGTGCTTGCTGGTTATGGAGGTGAGTGTGAGAGGAGGAAGAAGAAGAAGAGGAATAGGGTTTGTGGCAGAGGAGGCTGCAGTCTAGGTTTTTAAAACAGGGAAAACTCGCGTCACGACCATGACCCACATCACGGGCAGGCCATGACGCGTTCTGTGTCTCATAAATCCTGCATCACGACCGTGATGCGTATCACAGCCTCCCCGTGATGGTCTCTGTCCTGCTCTAGCTACCTATCACGGCGGTGACCTATATCACGGCCTGCCCGTGATCCTTTCTGCCTCTTTCCTGGTCTTCACATCACGGCCGTGATGGGTATCACGGCCTGGCCGTGATGGACTCTGCCTTCTGGGGATTTCTTGTCACGCCCGTGATACCCATCACGGCTAGGCCATGATGGATTCTGACTTTTGGCTGTTGGTGCATCACGGCCGTGATGGTTGCTGACTTTTCTTTTCCATCCTCTCTTCACTCTCCATCACTTCCTGTCCTGAAAACACTAGACAAATCTATTAATTTATGATTTTTTTCCTCTTGATCTTCTCAAATTATTCAAGAGTTAAATTCAAAAACAAATGGAAAAGGGAAAGAAAACTTGGGTTGCCTCCCAAGAAGCGCTTAGTTACAGTCTTAAGCTTGACCATAGTCCTTTCAATCCTTCGTTGTTGGATCTAGGAGGGGAATCGCAACCTCCTGCTCAAGTGGATGTTCTCCAAGGTAGTGTTTCAGCCTCTGTCCATTGACCTTGAATGCTCCACGTTCTTGGCTACAGACCTCGACGGCACCATACGGGAATACTTTCATTACTTTAAATGGTCCGGACCATCTAGACTTGAGCTTCCCTGGGAATAATCTCAACCTTGAGTTATAAAGTAGCACTAGTTATCCTTCATGGAATTCTCTACGAAGGATATGCTTATCATGCCACTTCATTGTTCTCTCCTTGTAAGATCATGCAGACTCATAGGCATCCAACCTTAGCTCATCAAGTTCCTGAAGTTGAAGGATTCTCCTTTCCCCAGTGGTTTTCATATCAAAGTTTAGCATCTTAATAGCCCACAAGGCTTTATGCTCAAGCTCGACTGGTAGGTGACATGGCTTACCGTAAATAAGTCTAAAGGGTGTCATCCCGATAGGAGTCTTGTAAGCCGTACGGTAGGCCCAAAGAGCATCATCAAGCCTTAAGGACCAATCCTTTCTCGACCCCGAAACGGTCTTTTCAAGAATGCTCTTTATCTCTCGATTGGAAACTTCGACTTGTCCACTCGTCTGAGGGTGGTAAGGTGTAGCGATCCTATGAGTGACTCCATATTTGAGTAGGAGTTTCTCAAATTGTCTTTCAATGAAGTACGATCCTCATCACTAATGACTGCCCTTGGAATCCCAAACCTTGGAAAAATCACTTTCTTGAATAGTTTGATTACGGTTCTTGCATCACTTGTTGGGGAAGGAATGGCCTCCACCCATTTAGAGACGTAATCAACAGCTACAAGAATGAACTTATTATTGCAAGATGAAGGAAAGGGTCCCACGTAGTCGATTCCCCAAACATCAAATATCTCCACTTCTAGCATGGTGTTAAGTGGCATTTCATGCTTCTTAGAGATGTTTCCCGTTCTTTGACATGGATCACAAGCAAGCACGAACATCCGGGCATCTCTGAAAATATGAGGCCAATAGAAACCAGCCTGAAGCACCTTCGCTGCTGTCTTCGAGGCACTAGCATGTCCCCCATAAGATGAGGAATGACAAGAACTCAAGATACTTGGAACCCCAGCTTCCGAAATACACCTTCTGTATATGTTATCCGCACACTTGCGGAAAATGTAAGGCTCATCCCATACGTAGTTCTTGAGATCAGAAAAGAACTTCTTCTTTTGTTGATAATTGAGCTCCGGTGGTAGAATCCCACATACAAAGTAATTCACAAAGTCCGCATACCATGGAGCTTCCTCTCCCAAGATGGCAAACAGTTGCTCATCGGGGAAAGAATCATCTATCGGCAGGTTGTCCTTCTCATGTTCAAATGGTTCAATTCTGGATAAGTGGTCTGCAACTAAGTTCTCTGTCCCTTTCCGATCTCGAATCTCCGAATCAAATTCTTGCAGAAGTAGAATCCATCGGATGAGTCTCGGCTTTGCTTCCTTCTTAGTCATGAGGTGTCTTAGTGCGGAGTGGTCAGTGTACACTATGACTTTAGACTCCACGAGGTATGATCTGAATTTCTCGAATGCAAAGACAACCGTAAGCAACTCTTTCTCAGTTGTGGCATAATTTGCTTGAGCTCCATCTAGAGTTTTGCTTGCATAGTAAATTGCATGGACCTGCTTGTCTCTCCTCTATCCCAATACTGCTCCCACGGCGTAGTCACTAGCATCGCACATTACTTCGAACGGCTCATCCCAATTCAGTGTTTGCAGAATGGGAGCGGTGGTCAGAGCTTCCTTCAACCTACAAAATGCACTCAAACATTCCTCATTAAAATCAAATGGAGCATATTTCATTAAAAGGTTAGATAAAGGTTTAGAAATTTTCAAAAAATCTTTGATGAAATGCCGGTAAAATCCGGCGTGTCCCAAGAAACTTCTAACTCCCTTCACATTTATTGGTGGAGGCAAATTTTCAATAACATCTATTTTGGCCCTGTCCACCTCAATACCTCTACCAGAAATCAAGTGCCCAAGCACTATAGCTTCTTATACCATAAAATGGCATTTCTCCCAATTCAATACCAGATTGGTTTCTTCACATCGCTGCAAAATCTTAGACAAATTTGTTAAACAATCAACAAAGGTAGTTCCATATACAAAAAAATCATCCATAAAAACCTCCATGATGTTTTCAATAAATTCAGAGAAAATTGCAATCATGCATCTTTGAAAAGTAGCCGGTGCATTACATAGACCAAAAGGCATTCTTCTATAGGCAAAAGTGTCATAGGAACAAGTAAACGTGGTCTTGTCTTGATCACTAGGATGTATAGGAATTTGATGAAAACCGGAATATCCATCCAAGTAACAAAAGTATGAATGCCTAGCTAACCTTTCAAGCATTTGATCAATGAATGGGAGAGGGAAGTGATCTTTCCTTGTTGCCTTATTTAGTTTCCTATAATCGATGCACATCCTCCAACCGGTTACTGTCCTAGTAGGGATTAGTTCATTATTTTCATTTTGAACAACAGTCATCCCCCCTTTCGTAGGAACCACATGCACCGGACTAACCCATTCACTATCGGAGATCGGATAAATAACCCCCGCATCTAACAGCTTAAGCACTTCCTTTTTAACCACCTCTTTCATACAGGGTTTAACCTACGTTGATGCTCAATGGATGGTTTATGCTCATCTTCCATTAGAATGCGATGCATAGAAAAGGAAGGATTTATGCCTTTAATATCATCAATTGTATATCCTATCACTTTCCTATGCATTCTAAGCTCCCTAAGTAATTTCTCAGTTTCCAACTCATTCAATCTAGCATTCACAATTACCGTATAGGAAGAGTTAGGACCGAGAAATTCATACCTCAATGTGGAGGAAAGGGGTTTTAGTTCTACCTTAGGGGCTTTTTCATCTTTCAGATCCTTTTTCTCTGGTGTCAACTCAAGTTTCTCTTTCTTTGTTTTGTTGGGAGGGATTTTTGGACTAGCCTCCAGAAAGCGGGCGTAATCCCTTACTTCTCATCCATGAGCGTTTAAGTCTCCACCAATCAAACACATTTCCAGCGGGTCATCAATGTCGCAACCAAAAATTGCGGCAGGAACGACAATAAAAAGAGATTTAAAAAAAAATGTAGAGTCGCCACCAATTTTATTTAATTTAGGAAAAATTGGAAAACCTTTAAAAATGGTCTTTGGAACCAAGTTGAGTTCGGGAGTCGGTTACGAGTAGGGAAGGTATTAAGCACCCTACAATGCCCATTCTACGAATGATACCTTGAATTAATTGTGCAAAATTAATAACTTTTAAATTATTTATTTTACCCTAAAGATTATTTATGCGAATAAAAAGATTACTAATTAATATTTTCAGTTGAACACGACACACAAATCCATAGGGCATCCCTAAATAACACGGTTTTTATTATTTTGATTAACTATATTAACAAATTAAAATGACACAAAAATAAAGGAAAAAATAAAATTTTGGCTTGACGAGATGATTAATCCCGCTCCTACGTATTCCCTGCTTCGATGGGGAAACTCAAAGCCACGTAGTTCTTATAGAAAATATTTTATTTGTTGGTTGATTTTAATTTTATGAAAAAAGGGTTTTTTTAGTTTAGAAAAAGGTTTTTATATATTTAATTTTTGTTTTTTTTAATCGAAAAAGAAAACTCCTAAGCGAGATAGAACATGGCAGATACGTCACAGAGCTATCCTGCATCTAAGGAATTGAGTGTGAAACCACTCACAAAGCAATCCCAAAATTATTTTTCAGTATTTCCTTTTTATATCATTCTATTTATCTGTTTTAAAATAAATATTTCACATGAAAATCACAAAAGAAAAGATATATTTTTTTTCCTTTTTTAAAACCTGCTAAGACTAATACATTGTATCAGCACATCAAGCTAAAACAAAAGTAATGTTGCAGAATAGAGTATAGAGGTAACCAAGAGCCACTTGACCATTCACCTGCGCGTGAACGGAGGAAAGAAGCGGAGGCCGGTGGTGTGACACTATGGGTTCGTGACGCGGCGGCTTACAGTGGAGGTCCTGGCCGAGGATTCAAGACCGGATCTGGGTGGAGCAAAGATAGCAACTCACGGCTAAGGCTGGCTGCGCGACGACTCATGGAGAGGGCGGCGGACCTGTTCGAGCCGGCGACACGAAGCGGCGGCGACGATGGTCACAGAACAGGGACAATGGCGTGTGAGGACAAAGGGACAGGGATAAGGGGTCCTCTTCCTTCTCCTTCTATCTTTCTACTCTCTGTATATATACTTTCAAGAACATTTGTTAAGTTTTTTTTCTTCCTTTCTCTCACTATGTTGTTTTTGTTCAGAAATTTTTCTCTCCTATCTTCTGTTGTCGTTGTTAAGGTTGGAATCAAGTTAAATAGAAGGGAATGGTGGCTACTGTATGATAGACAGAGAAGAATGAGTAGGTTTTTCCCGTGGAGGCTTAGTGGAGTCCCTTTTGTGTAGCCTCTCTTGTGAATTTATAATGTCAAATTCAGTCTTATTTTGATCCTAAAAATATGCAAGGATTAAAATTTCTATCTGTAATTTGAAATAGAATCAAAACTTGTGATCCTCATATGCAAAAATTAAGGGATTTGCCAACTGTATTCAAATTCAAAATAATGTTGGAGGGAAGTAAAGGAAATGGGTTTGAGTAATGGATTTGACTGATTTGACCCAATAACAAAAATAAACCAAAGTGTTTAACATAAAATTAAAATCTTTTTATTATTTTTGTCTGTCAAATTTTTTTGAGATAAAAATAAATAAGAAGATGGCAAAATATAATTATTTTTATTTTTGAAATTTCTAGTGAAAACTAAAAGACCCGGTCAAAATAGGGTGTTCACAATCAACACAAGCTTGTGTAGATTCTTCTTTCACCACCTGGTGCATTAAGTCAATCCTGCAACAAGAATCTTCAAAAGAAGAGTGTTTAATAGATTTAGCTAAATCAAATTCAACTTTATCATCACCCACAGTTAAGGTTAATTTCCCATTTTTAACATCAATAATGGCTCCTGCGGTTGCCAAGAAAGGCCTACCAAGAATAATGGGGATTTGGGAATCCTCTTCCATTTCAAGTACTACAAAATACGCAGGAATGAAAAATTTACCCACTCTAATAGGAACATCCTCCAAGATGCCTATAGGGAATTTGACGGACCGATCTGCCAATTGAAGGGAGATTGTTGTGGGTTTTAGTTCACCCATCTCCAACTTTTTGCAAACAGAGAGTGGCATTAGACTAACACTAGCCCCCAAATCACAAAGAGCTTTATCAAAACTAGTGTTACCGATTAAAAATGGAATAGTGAAACTACCTGGATCTTTCAATTTAGGAGGCAATTTATTTTGAATTAGAGCGCTGCACTCCTCAGTTAAAGCCACTATTTCATAGTCCTCTAGCTTTCTCTTATTTGACAAGATATCCTTAAGAAATTTAGCATATGTCGGCATTTGTTGTAATGCCTCAGTGAAGGGTACATTAATGTACAATTTCTTAAGGACCTCTAGAAATTTTCCAAATTGCTTATCCAACTTGGCCTTAGCCAACCTTTGAGGAAAAGGTATCGGAGGCTGATAAGGTGGCGGAGGGACATACTTAGACACTTTTTCACTAGGCTCTTCCTCTCCTGAAGGTTGTGTCTCAGTAGGTTCCTCCTCCTCAGCTACACTCTTGTTATCGTTCTCCCCTTTCGCCTCGGGATTTTCAAGTTTCTTACCACTCCTTAGACTCACGGCCTTACATTGTTCATTATTTGGGTTCACCTCAGGTTGTCCAGGAAACTTGCCCGGTTGCCTCATCGTATTTCCAGCTTGTTGGGGAATTTGAGTTTCTAACATCTTGTTATGGATGACTAAGTTATCTACCTTAGATGTTAGTTCTTTTATTGCCTCATTAACTGCCCTACCTTGTTTCCTAAATTCTTCGTTCTGATTAGTTTGAGTAGCAACAAAGTTTTCCATGAGAGACTCAAGTTTAGATTTTTGTACCTGAGGATACCCAGATGCGGGTTTCCTATTACCTTGTCCTTCTTGGAATTTATGATTCAACGTGTTGTTGTAGTTTCCGTAGGAAAGGTAAGGGTTATTCCTCCTCTGGTTGTAGGGATTTGGGGGAGCATAATTTGGTAGCTTCGGGTTTGTGTCGTAGAAATTGTGACAAGAGTTCACCTGTTCTCCTGAAGCACCGGACTCAGAAGCGACACCATGTGGGCACTCCATTTTGTCATGTCCCTGCATTCCACAAATCTCACAAACAACATTGGAGCAATGATTGAACTCACATGAGCCTTTTCAAGCTTATCAAATCTTTTATTTAGTGAATCGAATTTAGACATAATCAGATCGGTACTATTCATTTCGAACTTACCCTCCGAAAGTTTTTTCGGGTTATTACCTCTTTATGAACCCCATTGGTGGTAGTTGGTGGCTACATTCTCAATGATGTTGAATGCTTCAGTAAGGGGTCTGTTCATGAAGGCTCCACCAATTGCGGAGTCGAGTGACACCTTTGATGAATAATGCAATCCGTTGTAGAAGGTGTGCACTAACAACCACTTTTCCAGTCCATGATGTGAGCAAGACTCCAGCAATCCCTTGTAGCGATCCCAAGCTTCGGATAAGCATTCTCCGTCTTTTTGGAAGAAGCCGGTGATCTGAGTCCTTAGGTAAGCAGTCTTGGATGGAGGGAAGAATTTCTCCAAGAATGCTTGCTCTAGTTGGTCCCAAGTTGTCAACGTGTTAGCGGGCACTTGCTTTAACCAAGCTTTCGCTTTTCCAGTCAGAGAGGAGGGGAATAACCTCAGGCGTATAGCATCGATCGAGGTACCTTGAATGCTTATCGCATCGGTGAATTCCAAGAATGTCTCCACATGATCCGTCGGGTCCTCCGAGGGTAATCCTCCAAACTGATGTTGCCTAATCATGCTAATTAAGTGAGGCGATATAGTGTAGTTTTCCGCCTCAATTTCCGGCCTTGAAATCCCAGTTCGCAGACCCCTAGCATTTGGGGCTGCATAATCCTTCAATGGCTTCGTATCTGGTAGATTCGTCATGAGTGGAATGGGAATCAACTTCTCTCTCTCTCTTTGTAGTCTCCTACGGCTATGAAAGGTCCTTTCGATCTCGGGGTCAGCTTCAACAAGGTTTCCAAGACTTAGGGATCTTTGCATAAAAGAGAAAAATACCTATGGTAGAGAGAGATAGATACTCTAAAAAAAAAAGAAATAAGAAATAAGTAATAAAAAAAATATCCAGAAAAATCAATTTAAAAATTAAGTTGAAATTCAAGGAAACACAGTCACCGGCAACGGCGCCAAAAACTTGATGTGATAAATTCCTGCAAGTGTACCGGATTCATTGCCAAGTTATAAAAAGATCGATCCCACAGGGACCTTGATCTCAAATCACAACTAATTAGTAAATCGATAAAACTGGACTAGGATTTTGAAAAGGTTTTGATTTTTGAAATAGGATCAAGTAACAATCAAATTTAAATTTCGCAATTAAACAATAACAGAAAGCAATTCAAATTGGGGGTTTTCAAATTCAAATGGGTTCCCAGGAATTGGGATACCACAAAACTGTTTATGTTACTGAATCGACTTCTCTCCTTGTTAATTACCAAAATTTGTTTTGAAGACGAATCTTTCCTAAATTAGCTAATGCTCCCTCTCGGGTTACAAAAGCCGTGCCCGATTAAATCAATCCCTACTCTCGTGGTAATTGAATTTAAATCGGACCCCCTGAGTTTTGTGACGATTCGTGAATCCTCGAAGGATGGCTTCTAACTCTCGTGATTTCAGTCCCAAGTTTGATTCCTATAGATCCGATACTTAAGTTCACCGCTAGGTTCGTCCTTACTGTATCTATGGCACGCAAACAAGTGGCCACCGAATTCGTGAGTAATTAAAGCAATAGGGATCGAATCAAAAACAAATCTGAATTAACAAGAAATCAAAATCAATACATCACCATAAACAAGTTCTGGGCATAGACCCAATTCTTAGAAACTAGACTACTACTCAAGCCTTGCCATGATTGTAGCAGGCTTGGTTAAAATAACATGAACAGAAAAATTCCTAAGAGAAGAGGAGAAGAAGAAGAAGAAGAGAATTTCTGAATTTTTCTAAGGTAACAGCCCACACAAAGTTCAGTTCCAGACTTGAGCCCCCTAAGTCCTATTTATAAGATTGGGCAGTTTGAATCCTAAACCAATACAAAAACCAGGTAATATCAGTTGCTTAAGATCCATGGAATGCGCATCACGGTCGTGATGGCTTATGCCTTGAGCGCTGCTTCAATAAATGGTCTGTCACGGCCGTAACAGATTTTACCTAGAAGGGGTCTGGCTCAGTTGTCCTGTCACGACCGTGATGGACATCACGGCTAGGTCGTGATCAACTCTGTTTGCCTATCACGGCCGTGATGAGCATCACGGCTATGCCGTGACAGCTTCTAAATTTTTTCCTTCTTCTTTTTCAGCTTCACTTGATCACGTCCGTGATGGTCATCACGGCTAGGCCATGATCAGCTCTGTTTTCCCCCTTTTTCTTGTTTCCCAAGCTCCCATCATCGTGCCAGCTCCAACGCGACTGATCCTGAGCATTTTAATCTTCTTTTCCTGCACACAAGCACCACAAAACCACCTTACTCGTTCCAAGGCAAAATTAACTAATAATCAAATAAAATAAGCCTAAATTATATGGAAATGCATGCAAAATGTTATGGAAATATGAGGTGAAATCACACTGACGTTGTCGCGCATGCGTCAAAAAGCGAGTGGTTTGTAAAAACTGTAGTCAGGGTGCGACAACTCAAGTATCGTCTCACAAGGACTCTTGGATTGTTATTTTCAGAAAAATCAGTTTTTTTTGGGGGGGGGGGGGGGGGGGGTTCAGATTGAAATGTTCAATTAAAAGAAAACAATGCAATTGAGGAAATAGTGATTATAAATATATTGAAACGATTAATCTACTGTTCTTGATTTCCCACTATCATCGGTTCATATAAATTCCATGCCCTAAGCGGATTCTAATCTCTTTTCGATTGTAGCAGCAATTAACAAGCGAAATTGACACTACGAGATTTATGTTCCTAATTCCCGAATTAAGCAAACGGGGTGAATCTCTCGTGAATTAAGCAAACACGATTGAACACACACGAATTAAGCAAACACGATTATGTATAGGAACACACAATCATCAAAATAAATCAATACCTATTCCATGCAAACCTGAATTAATTAAACAGAACACATATAACAATATTGAAAGAGAATAGCAAATTAATTGGGAATTACAGAACCTCAAGTGCGGCGGAAACCGGTTACAGTAGACTAATCCAAGGGAATTAGTGCTCCATCAAAAACGTAACACAACCTAGGAAATTCGTAACAGTGGATAATCAAAAGTCCCCCCTAATCTGCCTAAACCAGCAATTTATATCCTTCAGCATCTGCGCCCGCTCGTGAGGCGAGTAGCCTCTCGCGACGCGAATACTAAAGATGGCGCCAGTTTGAATTTGGATTCTCGCGAGGCGAATAGTGACTCGCGATGCGAGATAGAAAGGGTCTTCACATTACGCCCGTGATGAGTATCAGGGCCTGGGCGTGATGGCTTCTGGTCCTCAGGCTCGCGAGGCGAGACAGAAATGGTTGCATTCTCTGGCACAGTCAGCCTTCAGGCTCGTGAGGCGAGGTGGCGATTCGCGAGGCGAGACAGAAAGGATGACATTCTGATGTTCAGGCTGGTCTTCAGTCTTGCGAGGCGAGTAGCCTCTCACGGGGCGAACATTTCCAGAATTGCATTCTCCACTGTTTCTTCATTCCCTTGACTCCAAGTTAACCTAGAAATATGAAATAGCAGTAAATGCTTTATTTGACTCAAAATCAATGAAAATACCCTAAAACTACTCAAGAGATTCAAAATGTTGCTTGAGGACAATTACACCAAATTTGGGCGAAAACGAGATTAAACTCAAATAAAACCATGGCCTTACTAGTTAAAAACTGGTCGAGCCAGAGGCTGATCAAAATACCCCAAACTTAAACTTTGCTTGTCCCCAAGTAAACTAAAACTCAAAAATGACTCAAACTTGGCAAGCTTAAAGGATTTAATCAATTTCGCACATATTTCATACAATTACAACAAAACAGTTTTTCTTTAATGTCCCCCCCCCTTGCAACAATGTAACCCACACATTCATTTACTTCAAAACATTGAGAATTCCATCATTCATGCAATCATTAATCTAAGTTGAGGATCCAAGTCACACACAAAAGAGAGATCACCAATTTCAAACAATTGCCTTCCTCACAAGGGCATGTAATGTTTCACTCAATTCGCTCAATTTGTCTAGGCTGTGAACCTTTCACTCAGCTTCACATTTCAAGAGCACTTCCCATGAATTTGATTTTCATCTCAAACAAAGTTCCCACGAAAACATGCATGCAACGTCAAAAGGTCTTTTAAAGGTTGTAGTGGGGCCTGGCTAAAGGTAGGATGTTCAAAGGTAGTAGGCTTAAGTCCCTAGGAACTAAGAGAGCTCGAGCATTTTGACATATTGAATTCCCACTCAAGTTCCTTTTTCCATTTTTTTTTTTTTTTTGCCTTGGGTGACTACAACCTTTTTCTTTCAATACCCTTTTTTGACATTTTTTTGTTCTTTTCTTCTTTTTTTTTTTACCTTTGGCTCCAACCTTTATATTTTTTTTTCTTTTTCTCAATCCCAAACAACACATCATATCCTTGTAGCCACCCCAAACTTAGTTTCTTGCAACCCTTGTCTTACTAAGCTTTCATGCTCTCCTAATCCTAAGATCAGGTTAACATGGTTTTTCCAGATTTTTGGCTTATAACATAAGGTCATCAAGAAACAATAGGCTAATTAGGCTCAAAGGGGCTAACTATGGAACATGCATTAGGGATGATTCTTTTAGGCCAAGTAGTTAATTCAAAGAAAAAATTGCCTAAATCATTTGATGCAAATATATAAACATGCAAACCATGAAGAGACTCAAGCAAATTCGGGAAAGTGCAACTTAAAAGTGATTCACACAATTAAAAACAGGTTGGAGGCTCAAATCCTCACCTGGACATTTTTGCAAATTGTTTGACCGAGATTCAATCCCTAGTGTGTGCATCCCTTCACCCCAAACTTATCATAAATCATGCAATCATAATGGAATATCTCAAAGTTTAATGGGTCAATTTTCAATTCTCAAAAACCTAGGGGGAAATCATCAACAGTCAACAAATATCATGCAATCCATCTATGCAAATTCAACAAAACCCAATCAAGCTTGCCGACACAAGACTCACACACATACGACTCAAAGCACACAAACAAGGAAAAACAAAACAAAAACAAACAAACAATTGGTTCACTCCCCCACACTTAAAACATGCATTGTCCTCAATGAAAGAACATAAATATAAAATCAGAGTGAGGGAAAGGAGAAGGTGCTCCCTGATCAAGTTGTAGTGTAGGCGGGCTCTCCCAAGGAGAGCTCCTCAACAGTAGCATCTTCAGGCACCGAGCTGTCTTGGAATAGATTCAAGCGCTGCCCTTTAACCTTAATGACCTTGTTGCTACCTGCACTTTTTATTTCTACTGCACCATGAGGGAAAACATTAGTAACAACAAATGGGCCAATCCACTTGGATCGAAGTTTCCCAGCCATCACTTTCAGGCGGGAGTTAAACAATATAACCTGTTGGCCCACAGAGAATTCCTTCCTAGAAATCATCCTGTCATGGAAGTGCTTGGTTTTCTCTTTATAAATCCGAGAGCTTTCACAGGCTTCTAGCGTAAGCTCTTCAAGCTGCTGTAATTGGAGTTTCCTTTAAATGCCTGCCTTCTGCATTTCCAAATTACAGCTTCTGACCGCCCAATAAGCACGGTGCTCAATCTCTACAGGAAGGTGACATGCCTTACCGAACACAAGTCTATAGGGAGACATCCCTATTGGTGTCTTGAAGGCTGTTCTTTGAGCCCAAAGTGCGTCTTCTAGACGGCGGCTCCAGTCCTTCCTGTTTGGCTGCACCACTTTCTCTAAGATCTGTTTGATCTCCCTGTTTGAGATCTCAGCCTGCCCATTAGTTTGGGGATGGTATGAAGTGGAGACCCTGTGCACAACTCCATACTTCCGGAGTAAAGCTTCCATGGTGCGGTTGTAGAAATGAGTGCCTTGGTCACTTATGATAGCACGAGGTATGCCGAACATGCAAAAAATATTGGACCTGAAAAAATTTGTAACAACTCTAGAATCATTAGTCCTAGTGGGGATAGATTCCACCCACTTTGAAACATAGTCAACAACCAATAAAATATAGAGAAAGCCAAAAGATGCAGGGAAAGGACCCATAAAGTCAATTCCCCATACATCAAACACCTCATAGAAAAGCATAGGTTGTTGAGGCATTTCACTCTTACGAGTGATGGTTGTACCGGCTGTCTGACACTCCTTACAAGTTCGGTAAAACTCATAAGCATCTCTAAAAATGGTGGGCCAATAAAAACCTGAGTCCAGGATTTTTCTTGCAGTCCTTTGTGACCCAAAGTGTCCCCCTACTTGAGAATCATGAGAAAAATACAAAATAGACTCAATCTCATAGTCGGGGACACATCTCCTAATTACCTGATCACTGTCGAATTTCCAAAGATATGGATCATCCCAAACATAGTATTTGGCATCACTCCTGAGTTTGTGAATTTGTGCCCTGGTTGTACCTGTTGGAAAAACACCAGCAACAAGATAGTTAACAATATCAGCGAACCAAGGAGTTACCCCATGTAACTGTAAGAGCTGCTCATCAGGAAAGTCATCCTGAATGGGGGAAGGATCCTCATTCCTCTCTATCCTGCTCAAGTGATCAGCTACTAAATTCTCAGCTCCACTCTTGTCTTTAATCTCCACATTAAACTCTTGGAGCAACAACATCCACCGAATCAATCTCAGCTTCGCTTCTGGTTTCTTCAACAAGTACTTTAGAGCTGCATGGTCAGTGAAAACAACAACCTTGGAACCTAGAAGATATGATCTAAATTTATCAAGGGCAAAAACAATAGCTAGAAGTTCCTTTTCAGTAGTGGTGTAATTAGCCTGTGCAACATCTAGAGTCCTAGGAGCATAGTAAATCACATGGGCAACCTTGCCCACCCTTTGTGCAAGGACCGCCCCCACAGCATAGTTAGAGGCATCGCACATGATCTCAAAAGGGAGGGTCCAGTCAGGGGGCTGGATGATGGGAATGGAGGTCAATGCCTTCTTCAAGAAATCAAACGCCGTCTTGCAGTTGTCATCAAAGTTAAAAGTGGCGTCATTCTTCAACAAGTTTGATAGGGGGAGCGCTATCTTGCTGAAATCCCTTATGAAGCGCCTGTAGAAACCTGCATGACCAAGAAAAGAACGAATCTCGCGAACGCAAGATGGGTAAGGCAGTGTAGAAATCACATCAATCTTAGCAGGATCTACTGAAATACCCTTTTCAGAAATAATATGCCCCAAAACAATCCCCTGTTCAACCATAAAATGGCATTTTTCATAGTTCAAAACAAGGTCAGTTTCAATGCATTTATCTAAAACCAGGTTCAAACTATGCAAGCATGCATCAAATGAGGAACCATAAACAGTGAAATCATCCATGAACACTTCCATGCAATTTTCAACGTATGTAGTAAAAATGCTAATCATGCATCTCTGGAATGTGCCAGGAGCATTTCAAAGACCAAATGGCATCATCCTGTAAGCAAATGTGCCGAAAGGGCACGTGAAAGTAGTCTTTTACTGATCCTCTGGTGCAATGTGGATCTGGAAGTAACCTGAAAAACCATCAAGAAAGCAATAATGTGATTTATCGGCTAGTCGTTCAAGCATCTGATCGATGAACGGTAAAGGAAAGTGATCCTTTCTGGTAGCCTGGTTCAACCTCCTATAATCAATGCAAACTCTCCAGCTATTCTGGACTCTAGTGGTAACAAGTTCATCATTTTCATTTTTCACCACTGTGAGTCCAGATTTCTTAGGTACAACTTGCACTGGGCTCACCCAATTACTGTCAGAGATAGGATATATGATACCCGCATGCAAGAGTTTTGTTACCTCCTTCTTCACAACATCAAGGATCAAGGGATTGAGCCGCCTTTGGGGCTGCCTAACTGTTTTAGCTCCATCCTCCAACAAAATCCTATGCATACACCTGGAGGGGCTAATACCTGGTATATCAGCCAAAGTCCACCCAATCGCCTTCTTATGCTTCTTCAAAACCTCCAAGAGCTTAGCTTCCTGATCAGAATCAAGGTTAGAGGAGATGATAACTGGAAGTTTTTCATTCCTCTCCAAGTAAGCATACTTCAGATTTCCAGGAAATGGCTTAAGCTCTAGGGAGGGTGGCTGCTCAATGGATGGTATGTTGGGGGGCAGTCGTGCTGCCAATGACTTCAGCTGCACAAGCAGCTTCATCCACACCGTCACCCTGCAAGGTAACATTAATCTCAGCACAAACAGCACAAGGGTCAGTGTTAGTACAATCAGCACATGAATAAATATCATCAAAACCAGAAATAGATGGAAAATCAGCAACCAAGCCATCATAGGTGTCATCAACAATTTCAGAGAGCAACTCTATTTGAAAGACAGAGTGCTCTTCCAAGGGATGCTTCATAGCATCGAAAATGTTGAATTTTGCCACAATGTCACCAAACTCCATGGACATGGTTCCATCATGAACATCAATCTTTGTCTTCACCGTTTTCATAAACGGCCTACCCAGAATGATTGGTGATCTGCTTGAATTTGTTTCCCCTGCCATGTCTAGGATGTAAAAATCAGCAGGGAAAATCAAGTCATTAACTTGAACCAGCACATTTTCTACCACTCCAATGGGGAGACCATTGGTCCTGTTTGCCAACTGGATAGTGAGACATGTATGTTGCAAAGGACCAAGATCAAGATTGCTGAAGACAGAAGTGGGCATGACATTAATAGAAGCTCCTAAATCCAACATGCAATTGTCGAATTTACTGTCCCCGGCAACGGCGCCAATTTTGACACGCTGTCGCGCACGCGTCAAAAAGCGAGTGGTTTGTAAAAACTGTAGTCAGGGTGCGACAACTCAAGTATCGTCTCACAAGGACTCTTGGATTGTTATTTTCAGAAAAATAAGTTTTGGGGGGGGGGGGGGGGTTCAGATTGAAATGTTCAATTAAAAGAAAACAATGCAATTGAGGAAATAGTGATTATAAATATATTGAAACGATTAATCTACTGTTCTCGGTTTCCCACTATCATCGGTTCATATAAATTCCATGCCCTAAGCGGATTCTAACCTCTTTTCGATTGTAGCAGCAATTAACAAACGAAATTGACACTACGATATTTATGTTCTTAATTCCCGAATTAAGCAAACGGGGTGAAGCTCTCGTGAATTAAGCAAACACGATTGAACACACGCGAATTAAGCAAATGCGATTATGTATAGGAACACACAATCATCGAAATAAATCAATACCTATTCCATGCAATCCTGAATTAAGCAAACAGAACACGTAGAACAATATTGAAAGAGAATAGCAAATTAATTGGGAATTACAGAACCTCAAGTGCAGCGGAAACCGGTTACAGTAGACTAATCCAAGGGAATTAGTGCTCCATCAAAAACGTAATACAACCTAGGAAATTCGTAACAGTGGATAATCAAAAGTCCCCCCTAATCTTCCTAAACCAGCAATTTATATCCTTCAGCATCTGCGCCCGCTCGCGAGGCGAGTAGCCTCTCGCGACGTGAATACTAAAGATGGCACCAGTTTGAATTTGGATTCTCGCGAGGCGAATAGTGACTCACGAGACGAGACAGAAAGGGTCTTCACATTACGCCTGTGATGAGTATCAGGGCCTGGGCGTGATGGCTTCTGGTCCTCAGGCTCGCGAGGCGAGACATGGTTCGCGAGGCGAGACAGAAATGGTTGTATTCTCTAGCACAGTCAGCCTTCAGGCTCGCAAGGCGAGACAGAAAGGATGACATTCTGCTGTTCAGGCTGGTCTTCAGTCTCGCGAGGCGAGTAGCCTCTCGCGGGGCGAACATTTCCAGAATTGCATTATCCACTGTTTCTTCATTCCCTTGACTCCAAGTTAACCTGAAAATATGAAATAGCAGTAAATGCTTTATTTGACTCAAAATCATTGAAAATAACCTAAAACTACTCAAGAGACTCAAAATGTTGCTTGAAGACAATTACATCCAAATTTGGGCGAAAACGAGATTAAACTCGAATAAAACCATGGTCTTACTAGTTAAAAACTAGTCGAGCCATAGGCTGATCACACACTCATCAATATATTATTTTGTTTGTGATTTTATATGTTAATATATGAGGTGATTTTATTAATAATAAGTGATTAAGAATGATATGATGAGATATCGTGTGATTTAGTATTTAAATAGAGATAGTATAATTCTTAGATTTTAGCCCTTCAACCAATCAGATTGGAGTCCTTATTAATAAAGGATAATCCTCTTTTTGGTTACCTCTTAAGATCTTACCACAATCTCCTAAGGATCCTATCTAGGAATAATTACAAAATCTGTTGCTAAACTTACATTGAACTTTTGACCATCTTAGAGTACGATTTAGGATTCTATCATCTGACATTAATTTGTAGATTTTCTCTGAGCTTTCTAACAACATATAGAACACCTCAATCGGAAACTTGTAGCTCAAGTTATGGTCAAAATACCGACCTGTATACAGTTTGGGCTAAAATAGGAGCCTGTTATGCCCCAACTTGTATTTATACCATAAAACTCGACCTAAACCCTTTTTCTCACATTGTTAAACACAGAATAGCTGCCCCTCTTCATCCTTCTTAGTTTTCCCTTGAACCCCTTGAAGTTCTTGGAGTTTGTGAGTCCGTTTGGGAGAGAAGTTACGCGTATTATCATCGTTTAAGGTAACGTAGTTACCCCTCTTTAATCTCCTTTTCCCTTTCTTTTGAATTGGGGATTAATTGGTTATTCTCTTCCCTTCTTGTTTGACCAAGGCTTGAGGAACTCGTCGAACCGCTCGAGGGAACGTGTCTAGTTTGCCAACTTTATCGTTTTGGGAATCTTCATTCCAAGTATGGGGAGAAGGGTAGTGTATACATTAGGCAAGGGGGAAACGTAAGATGAGGGGTCCCCATAACCCCGTTATTATTGTTAATTGCTATGAATGCCTATTCGTTATATGTTGTTATTAATTGTTATTGATATTGCTACGTTTAGTATGACTATGCCTAAACTGTTGTTGATGCCATGATCTGCCTGGTTGTATGAGTTAATTGTTATAATTGCTAATTGGTTGATGGTATGCTCAATGTTTATGATTATCATGTTGTTCGTCAATGATGTATAGTAGTTGAATCTGTTCATGATGTGATTATGATCGTCATGTTGTTGTTGCTATGCATTGACTGGCTAAATGTTGATTGGATGAGACCGTGTTATTGTTATGATGAACACGTTAATATGACCCTAATCAGTTTTAAATAGGACTTATAGTTAACAAAGGATTTAAGAGGTTAATTCCCCAATGCTTCATAAGATGTGAACTATTAGTGATAGGTGACGTTTTATGCCAACTGGATTAGTCAAAGGACCCTAGGATCAGATTTGAGAGTGTTAGGGAGTTTTGACTCTAAGAATACGTATGAACCTGCCCAGAAAAGTACAACTGGCATAGGAGCACGGCCGTACTGAACAGGGAGCACGCCCGTGCTGAACAGGGAGCACGCCCGTGCTCCCAATTGTATTTTGGAAGGCAGGCTGCGCATTGATCACGGCCGTTCAGGACAGTGAGCACGACCGTGCTCCATTTAAGTGGCAACACCACCGTGATGGGGTGAGCAAGCCCGTGCTCCCCTTGCTGGTTAGAATATGAGACTACAGGAATAAATGGGTGTTTCACCCTGTTATCCCCAATAATGCAATAATACATCAATCAAATGAAGATGAGTTAGATAACTTAATTAATGGATTAATTAAGATAACGAAGAATAATAAGTTGGTTAAGTCAGTACCATCGGGTTACCGCACGTTATTACACTTTTGTTCTTTTTGGCCAAAGCGCCCTCAGTGCATTTTGGTCGAGGTATTGATGAGTTGAACCTTGTTGCTTTTGGGCCAAGGCGTTGATGTTGATGTTGTTGATGATGGTGATAAGTCTTGGGTGCTTATCGGCCCGAGCAAAGGAAGTGGTTGCTATGTATGTCAGTTGCTCATGCATTCATACGTTGAAGTTGATTAGTGGGGGATGTTGAACATAGGGGAGGTCGTCCAAGTTATGATGATCTGGCCTAAGTCTTGAGTGGTTCAACCAAGGTTTGGTGAACCGTGTGCCCCTGAGGTGGCTGATGAGCCTCTGTTTAACTGGTTTATTAACTAGTAAAGACCTTGGCTTTGTGCTTATTTTATATCATTTTTTACCCAAATTAGACTTGATTGTCTCTAAGTAATATTTTGAGTCTGTAAATTGTTTTTAAGTTAATTTAGTTGATTTAGAGTTAAATAAAATACTTATTATATTTTCTTATTTTCAGGTTAATAAAAGGAATAAATCTGGAGTCTTTCGCCCCGCGAGAAGACTGTTCGCCCCGCGAACCAGAAGGTGACTGTTCCTGAAAATTGCAAAACTTTCTGTCTCGCCCCGCGAAGGAGGACTCGCCTCGCGAGTACCTGGAAGTCAGAGAGCATCACGGTTTACCCGTGTTGAAGGCCACGGGCGTTACAGTTGGGAATTTGAAGAGTTTGCCTCGCGAAGATATGCTCGCCTCGCGAGAAGACCAAGAGTTGCAGACCTTTCGCATAATTCGCCTCGCGAGCAGTGCTTCGCCTCGCGAGGACTTGGATTCCAGAAATGTGTATATAAGTAGTCTTAGGCAGAACTGAAGAGCTAGTTTTTAGGAGTGGTCAGAATTAGCCAGTTTTGGCTAGTTTCTGAGCTTGTTAGTCTTTTGTTTTTCTCTTAGTTTATTGTTTTCTTCTGTAATGGAGAGCTAGTCTCCTAGATTAATCTACTGTAATTGGTTTCTGTTAACACTTGAGGTTCTGTATTCCATGTTTAGTTGCTTTTCTCTTTTCAATGCCATGCTGTATGTTTCTGTTTGTTATTTCAGGAATGTATAGTGTGGTATTGTTTCATTTCGGTGATGTAATGTTCCTATATATAATCGCGTTTGTTATTTCGCGTGTGTTCATTCATGTTCGTTTGTTCATGAGAGCGTAACCCCGTTTGTTATTTCGGGAATAGGAACATACATCTGTAGTAGCGGTTTTCGTTTGTTAATTGTTGCTGCAACCGGGAGGGGATTAGTATCTGCTTATGATTTGCATGAACCAATGATAGTGGGAAACTGAGAACAGTAGGTTAATCGCTTTTGTTTATTTGCTAATTTCTTAAACTGCTTTGTTTGTTTTCTCTGTTTTTGATTTGTTTTGTTAATTTAGTTTTAATCTCAAAACCCCCATTTCTAACCTTTACTAATTTTCTGTTAATAATAACAACACCTAAAGAGTCCTTGAGAGACGATCCGAGTTGTCGCTCTATACTGCATTATTTTCATAGTCGCTCGTTCTTTTGGCGCGTGGCAACAGCGCGGTCAAAAATTGGCGCCGTTGCCGGGGACTCTGGTTTGTTGTTATTAGCAGAAAATAATTTTTGAAAAAAAAAAAAAACTTTTTGCTTTGCTAATTAGTTTTGTATGCCTTTGTCGGAGTCTCAGTAAATTTTATTTTCCCCCATGGATAATTACATGTATGGGTATTTGCCTAATGTTTATCATGAACCACCACCTTGCATGTATTATCCTAATTTTGCTGGAAATTATGAGTATAGCAATGGTTTTGATATGACTGGAATGAATGCTTATCCTAGCCAACAGGTTAGAGATCAAGGCAGCCTGGATGAGATTGCTTCTATGATACAACAAATGGCCGAGAACAATCAACGGATGGCAGTAAGCCAGCAATACCGCTGACCCTACACTAGCCCAACTCAGTTTGGAAGAAATGCTACAACAAATGGCTGCACAAACGGAAGCATACAATCTTGAATTTCAACAGAGGATGGAGGCAATGGAGGCAAGTAATCTTGAAGCCCAACAGAGGGACCAAGCTGAATCTCAAAAGTTGTGGGCTCTAATTGATCAAGTTACCGCCAACTCTACTGCAATGCTAACTCCACAGCCCCTTGAGGAACATAAGGATTCACGGATGGTTATTCCCGAAAATACTTTTGATGATAATTCGATGATGATATTTCGTTGATGATGAATTATGTGTTGAATCCCCCGATTCTAATGATTGTTATTGTGATGGTATCTTTTGCTTTGTGTATACACTTTGTTATGCAGGTTTATACTTGAAAGGAAACAAAGAAAATGAGGATCGGGAGGATCAAGAGGACATCTGCTCCACCGTGCTTGAGGATAATGAAGAACCCTGTGGAATCGGATGCATGTGTTGAGAGTGATGGGGTGGATGAACCGTGTGCAGAAAGTCCGGACAATCGAGACCTTTACTAACTCAGTTCTGTTAATACATGTACTAACTGTCGACACTAACCCGTGTGATGTTTGTGCTGGGTTTCTTGACTCTATTTTGCGGGGTGATAGTGAGAATGATCTTGTTTGTTCATAGAAGTTCCAAATATACCATCCATTGAACAGCCACCCTCCATAGAGCTCAAGCAACTTCCAGACATTCACCGCTTTCGATTTAGTTTATTGTAATATATTTACTAACTGTACTAACTCTAACCTTTTCGTGGTGTGTGATGAGATTTCTGCGAGGTTTAACAAGTGATGAATCCGGTAGTGCGGTGGATGAAGACCTTGCAGGAGTTGAAGCAACACCAAGAACTCCCAACTAACTGTTTGCCACCTCCCCTGTGAGCCACCAGCTCGGATTTTGAACCCTTGGATTTGGCACCATGGCCAGTCCAAGAGGTTGAGCCCCGATTCTATTGGGCGGATTTTATGGACAAAGTTGAAAGAGAGGTCAGCTGTGACCCGCATGGAAGTGAGAAGTCCGCCGCACTGGGTGGAGTTATTATAATTGTCAAGTGCTCACCTCCGCATCAAAGCTGCAAGTTAGGGAGGCTTGGAATGACTTTCAGTCCTTTGGCTATCACGTGGGCCTTATGCTACAAGCAATGGGATCCCGGTGGAACCGCCTCTGAATGAGTTTTCTTAACCCTTTCTCCTTTTTAATTTTCTTTTGCTTTACTTTAATTCTGTTTTGTTTTGAATAATGCTCCTGAATAATTTGAGAAGCTCAGGAGTTCTGTTTGTGTCTTGGTTATGGCAAGTTTATTGGTTTGATTGATTTTGCATAGATAGATGGCATGTTATGTTTTGACTGTTTTCCCCCTAGGATTTGAGAAATTTTTTTGGAAAATTGATCCCCATGAGATTGAAAACTGAACTTTGAGATTTTATTATGATGGCATGATTTATGATAAGTTTGGGGTGATAGGAAGCACACACTAGGGATAGAATCTCTTTCAAATAATTTGCAAAATAAATGTCCAGGTGAGGTTTTGAGCCTCCAACATGTTTTTGACTGTGAGAATCTCTTTTAAGTTGCACTTTCCTGAATTTGATTGAATCTCTTTTTGGTTTGCATGATTATGTGTTTGCTTCAAATGATTTAGGCATTTTCTTTGTAAATAGCTACTTAGCCTAAAATAACCAATTCCTAATGCATGTTCCCTAGTTAGTCCCTTTGAGCCTGATTAGCCTATTGCTTCTTGATAACCTAATGTTATAAGCCCAAAAATCTGGAAAACCATGTTAACCCGATCTTAGGATTAGGAGAGCATGGAATCTTAGAATGGGTACAAGAACTAAGTTTGGGGTGGCTGCAAGGTGTAACATGTTGTTTGGGATTGAGAAAAAATTTATGTAAAAAAAAATAAATAATAATAATAATAATAAAAAATGTGAAAAAAAAAATGAAAAAAAAAGAAAAAGAAAAGAAAAACAGAAAAAAAATAAAAGTGCAAAAATGCCAAAAAGAAATAAAAAAGTTGTAGTCACCCAAAGCAAAATGAAAAATGAAAAAGGAGCTTGAGTGGAATTTCAAAGTGTAAAAATGTTTCATGCTCTCTTAGTTCCTAGGGTCTTCAGCCTAGTTCCTTTGTATATCCTACCCTTAGCCAGGCCCCATTACAACCCATAAAAGACCTTTTGATGTTGCTTGTATGTTTTCTTTGGGAATCATTTTGAGATGAAAATCAAATTTATGGGAAGTGCTCTTAAAAGTGAAACTGAGTGATAGCCTGACACAAATTGAGCGATTGAGTGAACATAAATTTCCCTTGTGAGGAAGGCAGTTGTTTGATTTTGGTGATCTCCCTCTTGTGTGTAACTTAGATCCCCTGCTTTGATTAATGATTGTTTGAATTATGAAACTCTCAATTGTTTGGAATAAATGAATGTGGGGATTGTTTTGTTTGAAAGGGGGGAACATTGAAAGAAAAATTCTTTTGATAAATTGCTTGAAATTTGTGCGAAAGTTGATTGAATCTTCTGAGCTTGCCAGGTCTTGAGTCTTTTTAAGTTTTTGAGTGTAGTTTGCTTGGGGACAAGCAAAGTTTAAGTTTGGGGTATTTTGATGAGCCTCTGTTTGACTGGTTTATTAACTAGTAAAGACCTTGGCTTTGTGCTTATTTTATATCATTTTTTACCCAAATTAGACTTGATTGTCTCTAAGTAATATTTTGAGTCTGTAAATTGTTTTTAAGTTAATTTAGTTGATTTAGAGTTAAATAAAATACTTATTATATTTTCTTATTTTCAGGTTAATAAAAGGAATAAATCTGGAGTCTTTCGCCCCGCGAGAAGACTGTTCGCCCCGCGAACCAGAAGGTGACTGTTCCTGAAAATTGCAAAACTTTCTGTCTCGCCCCGCGAAGGAGGACTCGCCTCGCGAGTACCTGGAAGTCAGAGAGCATCACGGTTTACCCGTGTTGAAGGCCACGGGCGTTACAGTTGGGAATTTGAAGAGTTCGCCTCGCGAAGATATGCTCGCCTCGCGAGAAGACCAAGAGTTGCAGACCTTTCGCATAATTCGCCTCGCGAGCAGTGCTTCGCCTCGCGAGGACTTGGATTCCAGAAACGTGTATATAAGTAGTCTTAGGCAGAACTGAAGAGCTAGTTTTTAGGAGTGGTCAGAATTAGCCAATTTTGGCTAGTTTCTGAGCTTGTTAGTCTTTTGTTTTTCTCTTAGTTTATTGTTTTATTCTGTAATGGAGAGCTAGTCTCCTAGATTAATCTACTGTAATTGGTTTCTATTAACACTTGAGGTTCTGTATTCCATGTTTAGTTGCTTTTCTCTTTTCAATGCCATGCTGTATGTTTCTGTTTGTTATTTCAGGAATGTATAGTGTGGTATTGTTTCATTTCGGTGATGTAATGTTCCTATATATAATCGCGTTTGTTATTTCGCGTGTGTTCATTCATGTTCGTTTGTTCATGAGAGCTTAACCCCGTTTGTTATTTCGGGAATAGGAACATACATCTGTAGTAGCGGTTTTCGTTTGTTAATTGTTGCTACAACCGGGAGGGGATTAGTATCTGCTTATGATTTGCATGAACCAATGATAGTGGGAAACTGAGAACAGTAGGTTAATCGCTTTTGTTTATTTGCTAATTTCTTAAACTGCTTTGTTTGTTTTCTCTGTTTTTGATTTGTTTTGTTAATTTAGTTTTAATCTCAAAACCCCCATTTCTAACTTTTACTAATTTTCTGTTAATAATAACAACACCTAAAGAGTCCTTGAGAGACGATCCGAGTTGTCGCTCTATACTGCATTATTTTCATAATCGCTCGTTCTTTTGGCGCGTGGCGACAGCGCGGTCAGTGGCGTATCCAGTTATGATGCGTCGGCTATCCAAGGGGTTCACCCATGGTTTGATGAACTGTCGACGTTGGTGCTTTTATGGCCAATGTGGATATGTAACTCCGAAGTCGACTTCCTGAGATAGTTGGATCCACATGCATAACGAAGTAGCGGAGTAGTGTTGCATCATATAACATATGTTGATTGAGATGATATTTTATTATGTTATTTAATTTTGATATTATGTTGTATTGTTATGCCATGCTATGATGTATGTTCATCTTGCTTAACTACTCCCATGCCGATGTGTCTGTTTTTCCTGTTTCTGTTGTTGCATGTATTTCTTATGCAGAGGACGGTGAGCAGCCAGTGGAGGAGTGACTCTGAGGAGTCGCGACTGTTGAGTCACCGGCAAGTGTACCGGGTCGTCGCAAGTATTAAAATAACACAGTAAGAATTTACCGAGGTTGAACACAAGGATTAGGGTACCAATTCTACCAATTCGCGGGAAATTAGATACGTTGGTCAAGCGAGGCGAGTGGTTGAGGGAGAGAAAATATAAGGTCGCAATCTAAATTAACAAATCTAATAAAATAATTAACTAAAAATCTGAAATTAAAATATCGAGGGTCTCAAATCCACCTACCCAATCATGCATAGTACCCAAGTGATGATGATTCTTCCCTAAGTTCAATTACAATGTCAACCAGGACCCCCAAATTCTCCTATATCCATTGTCGTGCTCAATAGGACGTATTCGATGATTGAGTTAATTACTTACTAGGTCTCATAACCCTAATAATAAAACTCTATTAAATCTGGTTCCTATAAGGTTGCACCGATATCCTACTCACTCTCGTGCAATAGTCGATCGATGATCCCAATTCACGTTCTAAAACGCGAATTGCCTCCTAAGCCTCATCACGTTTAACTAGTCAATCACGCATGCATATGATCAACGCAATCAAATCAGAATTGGAAAACATTAATTGAAAGAAGGGAGAAAAACATACATCACATCGAATTCTACACCGCCATGGGTGGTTTCATTGATCCCCTAGACGAGGGGATCAGCTCCTCATGCCCGTAACGACAAACGAACAATCGGAATTAACCACCATTGTAAAATAAAAGAATAAAAGAGGGAGACGCAGCTCCAGAGTAACAAGGATTCGTTCCTAAACTGATCTAAACAAGTGGAAAAACTAGGATTCGGATCCCCCTTTCTGATCTGAAACAGCAATATATAGAGTTTCTGGTTCTCGCCTGCTCACGAGGTGAGTGGGTTCTCGCGAGGCGAGCATTAAAATTGGCGCGCATTCAAAATGGACTCTCGCGAGGTGAGCAACCTCTCGCGGGGCGAATTTCAGTTTTGGCTCCATCCTGAGTTTGAATGCTCGCGAGGCGAACTAGGATTCCGCGTTAAGTGTTGCAATGTGGTATCTTTTTATCAAACAAATGCATGTTTTTATATTACCTCTTTTAAGTAAATGTTTTATATTAACGTGCAGGGTAGAAGGGTGTGACATTTAGTTGTATCAGAGCAGGTCTGTCCTACCAGGCCGTGGTATGAGTCTGTTATGAGCCTTATGTGTGCTCTTGCGTGAATTGTCTATATTTAATATAGACAATGTTACGTGGCACTAAGTACCTATAGCTTCGTTTTTGTTTGACTTACTGCATTTGGTGGTTTGTCTTGATCGATCCAAGAAGCCAGCGGGTGCTTCTTGTGTTTAGGAAGGATGTTCTGTTATCTTTTGATAATAAGAACTGTGCAGCTGATCTTGTGCGCTTACCTTTTAAAAACATCTCGATGTTATTCTTGGAATGAACTGGTTATCTTCCAACCATGTTCTCTTAATCTGCTTTGATAAAACCAAAGTTCTTGGAACTTCTGAGAAATCTAGGAATCTGACCTTTCTCTCTATCAACCAAGTTAAGGCTTTGATGAAAGACGAGGCCCAAGTGTACATGATGCTGTCTTCCCTGGAATTAGAGAGCCCTCCTTATGTCGGAAGTGTGCCTTTTGTGCGAGAATTTCCTGAAATGTATTTTAGGGCGACAACTCGGATGTCGTTCTTAAGGACTCTTTAAGTATTATTTTCCACAAAAATCAGTTTTGGGGGGGTTTGGTTTGAGATGCAATCAAAGAAAAACAGAGCAATTAAAAACAAGGCAGTTTAAAGAGATTGTCAAATAGCTAAAAACAGATTAATCTATTGTTCTTGACTTCCCAACTATCATAGGTTCATGCAATTTCCAAGCCCTAAGCAAATTCTAATCCCCTCCCGGTTGTAGCAATAATTTACAAGCGAAACCACTACTACAGATACATGTCCCTATTCCCGAATTAAGCAAACGGGGTTAAGCCCTTCGTGAACTAAGCGAACACGAAACGTACACACGCAAATTAAGCAGATACGATTAATTATAGGAACATGATATCACCGGAAATAAATCAACACAATACAATATACTCCTGAATTAAGCAAACAGAAATATAAAGCATGGCATTGAAGAGGGAAAAGCATACAAAACAGGAAAATACAAGAACCTCAAGTGTATAGAAATCAATTACAATAGATCAATCCTAAAAACTTAGTTCTCCGTGTAAAAAAACGAAAACACACAGAAAGGAAAATGTAAAACAGAAAATGGAGAAGCCAAAAGTCTCTACAAACTGTTCAGAACATCAATTTATACTAGTAAGAAATTAAGCTTATTCGCGAGGCGAAGCCTCTCTCGCGACGCGATTCTTGTGAATAGTCTGCACCCTTTGGTATTCTCGCGAGGCGAACAATCCTTCGCGAGGCGAGAAACTGAAGAGTCTTCTTGTCACGCCCGTTATGAACATCAGGGGCCAACCGTGATGCTTTCTGACTTCCAGGCTCGCGAGGCGAGACTCTTCAACTTCAAAACTGCCACGGCCGTGACCTTCAACACGGGCAAGCCGTGATCGTCTCTGACTTTTCAGGGTTGCAATACTCGCGGGGTGAGACCTTCGCCGCGGGGCGAACCATAGACCTTGCATTTTCTTGGAACAGTCAGGCGTCGAGGTCGCGTGGCGAGTATAGCTTTCGCGGGGCGAATCCCCTGTTTCTTTATTCTCTTGCCTTCCAACTTATCCTGAAAACAAAGACACAACTATAAGTGTATTATTTGACTTAAAACTAGCTAAATTAGCCTAAAACTACTCTAGAGACTCAAAACCCTGCTTGAGGACAATCTAATCTAATTTGGGTGAAAATAGGATATAATTTGCACAAAACCCTGGTCATACTAGCCATAAAACTAGATGAGCCAGAGGCTTATCACCAACCCCGGTGTCACATATAGAGCCGGTATAATCGTTCTGAGATAAAATCCTCGAAATACAACTGAAACAACTAAACAAAACTAACAACTATAACTAAGCATCCTAGCTAGAGTCGTGGCTCCTCAGAGTCACTCCTCCACTGGCTGCTCACCATCCTCTGCATAAGAGATACATGCAACAACAGAAACAGGAAAAATAGACACATCGGCATGGAAGTAGTTAAGCAAGATGAACATACATCATAGCATGGCATAACAGTACAACATAACTTCAATATTAAATAACATAACAACATATCATCTCAATCAACATATGCTATGCGGTGCAACACTACTCAACTACTACGTTATGCATGTGAATCCAACTATCTCAGGAAGTCAACTTCGGTGTTACATATCCACATTGGCCATAAAAGCACCAATGTCGACAGTTCACCAAACCATGGGTGAACCCCTTTGATAGCCGATGTATTATAACTGGATAAACCACCTTGGGGGCGCACGGTTCACCAAACCTTGGGTGAACCACCTGAGACTTGGGCCAGATCATCATAACTTGGATGACCTCCCCTATGTTGAACATCCCCCACTAATCAACTTCAACATATGAATGCATGAGCAAACGACATACAAAGCAACCACCTCTTTTGCTCGGGTCGATAAGCACCCAAGACTTATCACCATCATCAACAACATCAACATCAACGCCTTGGCCAAAAATCACCAAGGTTCAACTCATCAACGCCTCGACCAAAAAGCATCGAGGGCCCTTTGACAAAAAAGAACCGAAGTGTATCAATGTGCGGTAACCCAATGGTACCGACTTAACCAACTTATTATTCTTCGTTATCTTAATTAATGCTTTAATTAAGTTATCTAACTTTTCTTCATTCGATTGATGTATTATTGCATTATTGGGGATAACTAGGGTGAAACACCCCTTTATTCCTTTAGTCTATGATTCTGACCAGCAAGGGGATCACGGGCGTGCTCACCCCAGCACCGTCGTGCTGCCACTTAAGTGGAGCACGGTCGTGCTCAATGCACGACCTGCCTTCCAGAATGCAACTGGGAGCAAGGGCGTGCTCCCTGTTCAGCACGGCCGTGCTCCTAGGCCAGTCGTACTGTTCTTGGCAGATTCATACGTATTCTTTGAGTCAAAACTCCCTAACACTCTCAAATCAGATCCTAGGGTCCTTTGACTAATCCAGTTGGCATAAAACCTCACCCCTCACTAACGGTTCATGTCTTATGAAGCATTGGGGAATTAACTCCTTAAATCCTTTGTTAACTAAGAGTCCTATTTAAAACTGATTAGGGTCTTATTAACGTGTTCATCATAACAACAACACAGCCTCATCCAATCAACATTCAGCCAATCAATGCATATCAACAACATAACGATCATAATCAGATCATGAACAGATTCAACTACTATACATCATTGACGAACAACATGATAATCATAAACATTGAGCATACCATTAACCAATTAGCAATTATAACAATTAACTCATACAACCAGGCAGATCATTGCATCAACAACAGTTTAGGCATAGTCATACTAAACGTAGCAATATCAATAAAAATTAATAACAACATATGATGAGTAAGCATTCATATCAATTAACAACAATATCGGGGTTATGGGGACCCCTTATCTTACATTACCCCCTTGCCTAATGTATACACTATCCTTCTCCCCTTACCTGGAATGAAGATTCCCAAAACGATAACATTGGCAAACTAGACATGTTCCCTCGAGCGGCTCGACGAGTTCCTCAAGCCTTGGTCAAACAAGAAGGGAAAAGAATAACCAATCAATCCCCAATTCAAAATAAATGGAAAATGATATTAAGGAGGGATAACTACGTTACCTTAAACGATGCTAACACGCGTAACTTCTCTCCCAAACGGACTCACAAACTCCAAGAACTTCAAGGGGTTCAAGGGAAAACTAAGAAAGATGAAGAGAGGCAGCTATTCTGAGTTCAACAATGTGAGAAATAGGGTTTAGGTCGATTTTTATGGTATAAATACAAGTTGGGGCATAACGGGCTCCTATTTCAGCCCAAACTGTATACAGATGAGTATTTTGACCATAACTTGAGCTACAAGTTTCTGATTGAGACGTTCTTGGTGTCGTTAGAAAGCTCAGAGAAAATCTACAAATTAATGTCGGATGACCGAATCCTAAATCGTACTCTAAGATGGTCAAAAGTTCAATGTAATTTTAGTGACAGATTTTGTAGTTATTCCTAGATAGGATCCTTAGGAGATTATGATAAGATCTTAAGAGGTAACCAAAAAGAGGATTATCCTTTTATTAATAAGGACTCAAATCTGATTGGTTGAGGGGTTAGAATCTAATAATTACACTACCTCTATTTAAATACTAAATCACACGATATCTCATCATATCATTCTTAATCACTTATTATTAATAAAATCACATATCATATATTAACATATAAAATCACAAACAAAATCATATATTCATATAAGATCACACATTAATAGGCACAATCTCATATTAATGCAAATAATCATATATTAATATACATGTTATCATATGTAATAACACACACACACACACACACACACACACACATATATATATGTATGTATAAGCATAAAAATATTACAACACTAATCACAATTACATTATCAATTATATAAATAAAAATACTAACTTCATTAATAATAATAATAATAATAATAATAATAATAATAATAATAATAATAATAATAATAATAATAATAATAACGACAACAACAACAACAACAACTAGCCATCCATAGTAACATCATCCCTTATACGAAAATCGGAGTGTTACAGATGACTCTCCTCCACTTCCGGTATGATTATTATCCACGTTGCCAGCTCCGACAATTCTTTCTGGAGTTCTGTCACCACCATCGATCGGACGTCCTCTTCCATGAGCCATGACTCTGTAAAAGAAATCATTCGCTCTCATTAGTATGACATATAATACTACTTAGAAAAGTATACACATACTATATTCAATACTAATGTCAATTATCGCGTCAAGTTCAGACACTACCCACTTCTAAACATAGTTCAAATCTGATGTAGATTCTGTAAGACTTAGCCCTCATTCATGTTTTTGATGTATGACAAACAAAGTGTATTTTGCATAAGATTTTTAATTCTGACTACGTACTCATTATGTGTTAAGTTGCATGCAAGATCACTCGTCCAACAAAGCAAAGCTAGCGCACGTCCAACACAGGGAAAATATAAGCGCTCGTCCAATGAAGTGAACAAAGAAAGATGACGTCCAACAAAGTAAAGAGCTGAAGTCCAAATGAACAATTAAAGAGCTCGTCCACTAAAGGAAGAACAAAGTAAAAAGTTGTCATCCACTGAAAGAGCATGGAAGCACGTCCACTAAAAGAAACAGAAGAGCTCGTCTGCTGACGTGGCACATGAAGCGCGTCCCATGGGACGAAAGCGTGGCTTCGCGTCCACTGATGAAACAGAAGCTCGCATCCACTGATGAAACAGAAACTCGCGTCCACTGATGAAACATAAGTGCGCGTCCACTGATGTAAAAAGGAGCTCGCGTCCACTGATGTAACAAAAGCGCGCGTCTACTGATAGTAACACTTGGAGAGCTCGTCTACTGATGGAAAAAGGAGAGCTCGTCCACTGAAAGTAACAAGAGGTCGCGTCTACTGATAGTAACACTTGGAGAGCTCGTCTACTGATATAAAAAGGAGAGCTTATCTACTGACAGTAACATTTGGAGCTCGTCCAATTGCCTGGTGTTAGCACTCTCGTCTACCAACTAGAGCCCGTCCAATAAACTTGAGCTAATACTCCCGTCTGCTGACATGGAAAATGGACACGGCTATCTTTCTCTTCAATTAAGCACGGATTTATTACTCTTCTAATAGACTTGGCTATCCTTTCAGATGGAAACAATTATATTTCAAGGAGGACGCAATCTCTACAAAGATCAAACAGAATCACATTTCAAGATCAAGAAATCAAGAAAGCAGATTTTGTTAAATCAGATCCAAATCCGTCTTAAATGATCCCAACGGCTATAATCTGACTTCTATATAAAGAGGGATCAAAGGAACACTTTTCATACAGAACACATACAGTAACAACAACACAGATTCATTCTGATCCAAAGTGCTTCAACGCTGAGAAAAGTGTGATAGTTAGAACTTCAATTTGTATTATCAGGCTTTTAGAGTCTTGCTTCAACTCAATTATTTTTTGTGAATTAGAGTGACTAAGAGAGGGTATCTCTTAGGGTTTAACAAGGATAGAAGGGATCCTTGGGTAAAGAAAGCTAGGGTGCTTTCTGGAGATTTTTCAAGCAAGGAGGTTATCCTTGTGTTGCTGTAATTAGAATTGTGTAAATTGCTGATTATAGTGAAGAAATCCACAGTGGTGTGGGACTGGACATAGGCTTACCAGAGGAGGTAGCCGAACCAGGATAAATCGGTTTGCGTGTTCTTCTAATCCCTAAAATCCATATACTTGTTTAAACTTGAATCTTTAAATCTGAAATCTGTTGTTCCTACTTATAATTCTTCTTGTCATCATTACTTGTTCCATAACCTAATTCTTGGAACTAAAATTGAGTGAAAACCAATTTTCTTTAAAGAAACACTGTTTTGCTTTAAATTGTTGAATAAGTTTTCAATATCTCAATTCACCCCCCCTCTTGAGACCGTAGCCACTACAAACAATTGGCAGGGCTAAAACTCTTGTTACAAAGCTTAATAGCTTCTAGAGATGGCTAAAAATGATATCCTGGGTGATGGGGCTTCACTCACTAGACCCCCTGCCTTTAATGGCTCCCAATACATGTACTGGAAAGAAAGAATGCTTATCTTTCTTGAGGCTGCAGGTTTAGATGTTTTAGATGCTGTTGAAAATGGTCCCTATGTTCCATTTATTCTTGATGCTAAGGGAAATAAACAATCTAAACCAAAAGATGACTGGAATGATGATGGTAAAAGAAGTGTTGGTTATAATGCTAAAGCAAAGAATATTATAACAGCTGCTTTGAATTATGATGAGTTTTTCAGAGTCTCCAATTGCAAAACGGCAAAGCAGATGTGGGATACTTTTCAACTCACTCATGAAGAAGCCAACCTATGTCTCATGGCAAATCATCAAAGTGACAGTGAAACCGAGGTAAATGATTCCTCTCCTACTTATGATGAGTTACAAGATGCTTTTGATGAATTGCATGAAGAATATGTTAAGATTAGAAAACAACTTAAATATTCTAGAAAGATCATCACAAAACAATGTAGTGATAATGTATATTTACAAATAAAGTTTAAAGAACTAGAAGATGAAAATTCAAAATTACTTGCATCTAGTTCAATTTGCTCCAAATGCACTACACTAGAAATGGAGGTTGAAAAACTTAGTACAACTCTATCTAAGTTTTCTTCGGGTAAAGATAACTTGAATGCCATATTAGGACAGCAAAAGGGTGTGTATGACAAAGCTGGAATTGGATATAAGCCAATGGTACATGAAAAATCTTTTAAGAAGCTTTTTGTTCCACCCATTTCCTCAACTAGTCCTTTTGTTAAATGCTATTATTGTCTAAATAAAGGTCATACAACTACTACTTGTAGACTTAGAAAGAACATTCATGTTGGCATTAAACAAATTTGGGTTCCAAAAGGAACTTATGTTGCTACTAACACTAAAGGACCCAAACAGATTTGGGTACCTAAAGGAAAAGCATAAAAGAATCTGTTTTGTAGGTGTGTTTGAAGGCCAAAACCTCAAGCTGGTTTTTGGACAGTGACTGCTCCAAACACATGACCGGAGACATCACAAAATTTACATCTTTCACTCCGAAGGAAGGTGGAAATGTCACCTATGGAGACAACAACAAAGGAAGAATCCTTGGTGTTGGAACAATAGGAAAAAGTCCAACAATCAAGATTGAGAATGTTCTCTATGTGGAAGGACTCAAACACAATCTACTAAGTATGATCCAATTATGTGATAAAGGCTACAAGGTAAACTTTAACTCAAATATGTGTATGATCGAATCTATTCATGATCATAACATAAAATTGATTGGAAATAGAATAAATAACATCTATATGCTAGACATAGACAACTTAATTTCCAATGATGCATGTTGCTTAATTTCCAAAGAAGATAAAAATTGGCTTTGGCATAGGAGAATAGCTCACATTCATATGGATCACTTGAATAAATTAATTTCCAAAGAACTTGTAATCGGTTTACCAAATAAGAAGTTTGTTAAAGAAGGCCTATGTGATGCATGCCAAAAGGGTAAACAAGTGAAAACCTCATTTAAGGCTAAAAACATTGTTTCTACTAGTAGACCCTTACAATTATTGCACATGGACCTTTTTGGACCTTCTAGGACAAAAAGCTTTGGTGGAAATCTCTATGCTCTTGTAATTGTTGATGACTTCTCTAGATTCACTTGGACATTTTTATTAGCACAAAAGAATGAAGCTTTTAAAGCTTTTAAGAAAATGGCTAAGGTTGCTCAAAATGAGAAAGACGTGAAAATTGTTTCAATTAGGAGTAACCATGGAGAAGAATTCCAAAATGAGGAGTTTGCTAACTTTTGTGAAGAACATGGTATAAAACATAATTTTTCTGCACCTAGGACTCCACAACAAAATGGAGTAGTTGAAAGGAAAAATAGGTCACTTGAAGAAATTGCTAGAACCATATTGAGTGACTCTAATTTACCAAAGTATTTTTGGGCTGATGCTGTGAGTACTGCATGTTATGTTGTAAATAGAGTACTAATAAGGCCAATTTTGAAGAAAACTCCATATGAACTTTACAAGGGAAGAAAACCTAACATTTCTCATTTTCATGTCTTTGGCTGTAAATGTTTTGTACTAAACAATGGCAAGGATAATCTTGGGAAATTTGATCCCAAAGCTGATGAGGGTATTTTCCTAGGTTATTCATTAACTAGCAAAGCATATAGAGTGTTTAATAAGTGTACTTTATCAATAGAGGAATCTGTTCACATAACATTTGATGAGTCTAACCCCAAAAGGTTGGGAAAGGACATTTTTGATGATGCAGAAACTCTTGAGGATGAAGTGATATCTGATGAAGGAAATGAGAGAAACAAGGAAAAAGAAGATGAAGAAAACAATAAAGAACCTCAAGCAGAACTTCAACAAGATAATCTTCCTAAGGAGTGGCAAGCTTCAAAGAATCATCCCCTAGACAATATAATCGGTGAGATCGCCAAAGGGGTAACCACTAGAAACTCTTTAAGGAATATTTGCAATAACATGGCGTTTGTATCTCAAATAGAACCAAAATGTGTTGATGATGCTATTAATGATGAACATTGGATGATTGCAATGCAAGAGGAGTTAAATCAATTTAAAAGGAACAAAGTTTGAGATTTAGTTCCAAAATCCAAAAGTAACCAAATAATCGGAACTAAATGGGTGTTTAGAAACAAAATGGATGAGAATGGAATAATAGTAAGAAACAAGGCTAGACTAGTAGCTAAGGGATATAATCAAGAAGAAGGAATTGATTATGATGAAACATATGCTCGCATAGCTAGATTAGAAGCCATAAGAATGCTCTTAGCCGATGCTTGTATAATGAACTTTAAACTATACCAAATGGATGTAAAAAGTGCCTTTTTAAATGGAATAATACAAGAAGAAGTATATGTAAGCCAACCCCCTGGCTTTGTTGACAGTGAGTTCCCAAATCATGTCTATAAACTGACTAAAGCCCTCTATGGACTCAAGCAAGCTCCTAGAGCTTGGTATGAGAGGTTAAACAATTTTATCCTAGAGAAAGGATTTAAAAGAGGAAAAGTTGATACTACATTATTTAATAAAACAAAAGCACACAATATCTTACTTGTTCAAATATATGTTGATGACATTATTTTTGGTGCTACTAATAAGTCTTTATGCAAGGAATTTGGTGAACTAATGCAAAGTGAATTTGAAATGTCCATGATGGGAGAACTTACCTTCTTTCTTGGACTCCAAATTAAACAATGCCAAGATGGAACCTTCATAAGCCAAAAAAAATATTGCAAGGAACTGCTAAAGAAGTTTGGAATTGAAAGCGTAAAGGAAATGGCAACACCAATGAGTCCAGCCTGCTACTTGGACAAAGATGAACATGGTAAATCTATAGATGTATCCAAGTATAGAGGTATTATCGGATCCTTACTTTATCTCACTGCAAGTAGGCCAGATATAATGTTTAGTGTGTGTATGTGTGCAAGGTATCAAGCTAATCCTAAAGAATCACATCTTACTGCAGTTAAAAGAATCATGAAGTACCTATTAGGACCAAGAGAAATGGGGCTGTGGTATCCCAAGGGATCCACTTGCACATTAATAGGATATTCCAACTCTGACTTTGCTGGATGCAAGTTAGATAGGAAGAGCACAAGTGGAACATGCCATTTATTAGGAAATTCCCTAGTGTCCTGGTTTAGTAAAAAGTAAACTAGTGTGGCCTTATCGACAACTGAAGCAGAATATGTTGCAGCAGGGAGTTGTTGTGCTCAAATCCTATGGATGAAACAACAATTAATTGACTATGGTCTTTATCTAGATCATGTACCAATAAAATGTGATAACACTAGTGCAATTAATCTAACAAAGAACGCAATTATGCACTCAAGAACCAAGCATATTGAAATTAGGCATCATTTTATGAGGGATCATATTCAAAGTGGTGGTGATGTGATTGAACATATAGATACATCTAAGCAATTATCTGATATATTCACCAAACCACTTAATAAGGAGATTTTCTTCTTTATAAGAAGGGAACTTGGCATAATTGATCCTCAAAATAACTAATAACAGATAGGCAGCACAAGTTGCTGTAAATTATGAAGGACATGAGCAAGATGCTAAGCGTCCTTAGGTGTCTGTAATTTTTTTTTTTGGTATTTTGGATGTTTTCATGAATTGCATAAGTTCTGAAATGCTTTATTATCAATGAATGCAAGATTGCTTTTAAGTTTGATTTCAATATTCTCCATAAGTTTCTTTTTGATAATGACAAAGGGGGAGGAAAATGAACCATACATTGGAGAAAAATGAACCATACAAAAATGAACCACACATTGGAGAAAGATGAACCATACATTTGAGATGAACCATAATGATGAACCATGCATTCTCTGATATACAAATTTTTATTTCTCTGACAAAGGGGGAGAAATATGAACCATAAAAATGAACCATGCATTTTCTGATATGCAAATTTTTATTTCTCTGACACATAAGTAAGAACTGCTTTGAAAAGAAATACTAGAACTTATAATAATTTCAAGATGTTTTTTTTTTGATATGATAACACTTGATCTTTTGAAAGATATCAATGACACGGAGAGGATGAAAATAACTAAAGAACCATGCTTACTGAATAGCTTCACTCTAATTTGTTAAATAACTAAGGTTAAGTATGGTAAGGTTTGTCATAATCAAAAAGGGGGAGTTTGTAAGACTTAGCCCTCATTCATGTTTTTGATGTATGACAAACAAAGTGTATTTTGCATAAGATTTTTAATTCTGACTACGTACTCATTACGTGTTAAGTTGCATGCAAGATCACTCGTCCAACAAAGCAAAACTAGCGCACGTCCAACACAGGGAAAATATAAGCGCTCGTCCAATGAAGTGAACAAAGAAAGATGACGTCCAACAAAGTAAAGAGCTGAAGTCCAAATGAACAATTAATGAGCTCGTCCACTAAAGGAAGAACAAAGTAAAAAGCTGTCGCCCATTGAAATAGCATGGAAGCGCGTCTACTAAAAGAAACAGAAGAGCTCGTCTGCTGACGTGGCACATGAAGCGCGTCCACTGGATGAAACAGAAGCTCGCGTCCACTGATGAAATGGGAGCTCGCATCCACTGATGAAACAGAAACTCGCGTCCACTAATGAAACAGAAGCGCGCGTCCACTGATGTAAAAAGGAGCTCGCGTCCACTGATGTAACAAAAGCACGCGTCTACTGATAGTAACACTTGGAGAGCTCGTCTACTGATGGAAAAAGGAGAGCTCGTCCACTGAAAGTAACAAGAGGTCGCGTCTACTGATAGTAACACTTGGAGAGCTCGTCTACTGATATCAAAAAGAGAGCTTGTCTACTGACAGTAACATTTGGAGCCCGTCCAATTGCCTGGTGTTAGCACTCTCGTCTACCAACCGGAGCCCGTCCAATAAACTTGAGCTAATACTCTCATTTGCTGACATGGCAAATGGACACAGCTATCTTTCTCTTCAATTAAGCACGGATTTATTACTCTTCAAATAGACTTGGCTATCCTTTCAGATGGAAAAAATTATATTTCAAGGAGGACGTAATCTCTACAAAGATCAAACAGAATCACATTTCAAGATCAAGAAATCAAGAAAGCAGATTTTGTTAAATCAGATTCAAATCTGTCTTAAATGATCCCAACGGCTATAATCTGACTTCTATATAAAGAGGGATCAAAGGAACACTTTTCATACAGAACACGTACAATAACAACAACACAGATTCATTCTGATCCAAAGTGCTTCAACGCTCAGAAAAGTGTGATAGTTAGAACTTCAATTTGTATTATCAGGCTTTTAGAGTCTTGCTTCAACTCAATTATTTTTTGTGAATTAGAGTGACTAAGAGGGGGTATCTCTTAGGGTTTAACAAGGATAGAAGGGATCCTTGGGTAAAGATAGCTAGTGTGCTTTCTGGAGATTTTTCAAGCAAGGAGGTTATCCTTGTGTTGCTGTAATTAGAATTGTGTAAATTGATGATTATAGTGAAGAAATCTACAGTGGTGTGGGACTGGACGTAGGCTTACCAGAGGAGGTAGCCGAACCAGGATAAATCGGTTTGAGTGTTCTTCTAGTCCCTAAACTCCATATACTTGTTTAAACTTGAATCTTTAAATCTGAAATCTGTTGTTCCTACTTATAATTCTTCTTGTCATCATTACTTGTTCCATAACCTAATTCTTGGAACTAAAATTGAGTGAAAACCAATTTTCTTTGAAGAAACACTGTTTTGCTTTAAATTGTTGAATAAGTTTTCAATATCTCAATTCACCCCCCCCCCCCCCTCTTGAGACCGTAGCCACTACCAACAGATTCAACTAGACACGGCCAATAACAACATCCTAAACCTCACATTCCGATTAGAATCGAACTGCTCTGATACCACCAAATGAGACACCCTGTTGTGCCCCATTGTTTTATTAAATTAAAACCTTATTAATTATTTACTTAATCACGCGGTTATCGTTGAAAATGCATAAAAATTAAACCTTTATTAATAATCATATAACTTCTGCAAATTTAAACACACCAACGTTAAAATATATAAATACACACATGTTTATTCATTATATTACCAAAACACGGTTTAGGGTTTCCTATCAGTAGGATCCCTCACAAGTACTTAATTATACAAATTGTTTATAACTAGCGAAAAATAAAACATCTTTTAAGACTCACTGGCCCTAAACTTACTACACTATATTGTTAACATCCGTAGCTTGTTCTCCAGCATCCAGTTCAAACGGAGTTCCATCCAACTCCTCAGCAACATCCGTTTCATACAGAGTTTCATCTAACTCCTCAGCAACGTATTCCTCCTCCGAGTCTTCTGACGTAATAAAGTATACATACACAAAAATACAGAAATAGAGAGATAAGAAATAGTAAAATCATCATAAGCGGAAAAGACTTATAGCATATAATATAATAGTAGTCACAGACAAACAACACTCATCATTAACAATCATATTTAACTCACCATACTTTCCTCTACCCTCAATCTCATGCAACTAAACTTCTATGCTAACGTGGCCACTACCAATCCTATCACACATCCCTTGCCCGTCGAGGGATATTAGTCAGTCGTCCAAGTGATGCATCCCCATTAAAATCGATGCACATACTCTTCCATGGTGACAATGCGCATGTAAAGCAATGACACTATAGCTGTACAGTACAGTCGGTGCACACCCTGATTCTCTTTCAAGGGTGCTCATGCAAAGCAATGACACTATAGTTCCACAATCTAAAACTAAATTTGGACAGCCCCGCAAGAACTTTGGACCTCGTGTTTTTCCAATACACGATTGTGAACAACAATACACTTGAACCTCACTGACCCGTATCAATAACAACCTAGTGCCTCAAGCTTTCCTCATAGCCTCCACTTACATTCTATATCACATCACTTCTATAAAATAATGGCTAGGCACCTCTAATTCATATTCAAGCTCTCACCCAAACAAAATACCTCCGAGCAACATATATATTTACTTAAAATCAACTAAACAATTTATCAACCAGGTAGATCATGCATAACACCATAATCAATAAAATATTCAAACATCCAAATAAACGTCACATGCAGTAGAATACCTCAACCAGCATATCACAACAGTCAATAATAAATAATTCAGACATCCTCAAATATTATAAAATTAACCTAAGGCGATAAACCTATAATTCCTAAATCAGCATTGGTATTGGGGAAAATTTTCCAATGTATTTTTGGTATTATCGATTGCTCGACCACTAGTAGGATTTAGGTCTCTCTTGTGACACCCGTCACTCGAGCATCACATTAATTACCACTAAACCATTTTACAAGTCGTCGATTTTCTTTTCGAATTGAAAATTTCCAAATTAGTTTTTCTAAAATTTCATTATCCTTTCTAAGAAAATATCATATACGCAAAAGGAATAACACATAATACTTCATTTCATTAATCTTAGGCCTTTATAGAGACAGGGTCTTTTACCAGAATTTGTACAGAGTGATCAAGTTGAAAGATACATTACCCAAGTACAAAATAAAGTTCAACAATTAACAAGATCAGTTTCCAAAAAGGTAAGAGATGCTACTCAGACCACGTTACCCCAACATTTCCTAATAGCTGGTCGGACCTAGTGATACCCGTTGGGAAGACCGTGATGGTCAATCCCACCCTCTGGTGGTGCGTCAAGTGAGGCCACCTCCACCTCAGTTCCTCCACCAGGAGCGTTGTCGTCCTCGCTGTCTCCGAACGGGTGATGCTGGGGTTCCTCCCCCGCATCTATCTCTACCTGCTCTTCCTCCACAACCATCTTTGCCTGTTCCTCCTACTCCACCATCTCTAAAAGCCCCTCCTCCTCCTCGAAAATCCCCTCAGGATCCTCTTCGATGGGCGAAGCGGACGCATCCTCCTGTTGAGGTTGAGCCGGTGGAGGGTCAAGGATTAGAAACCCTAAGTCTGCCAAATGCTGTAGGTAGATCTCCGTGGGTGGCAGTGTGACGTGTATGGTCTCTACTGAGTGAGTCCGTCTCTGATCAATGAGAAATTTAAGGTTTTCCTGATCTATTATGATGGTAAAGTGTCTGCCATGGAGATAATGTCTCCATTTTTGAACTGCCATGACAATAGCCACAAGTTCTCTCTCATAAACATATTTTTTCCCAATGTTTGATAATGGTTGACTGAGGAGTGCCACTGATCTTCCCTCTTGCATTAAAACCGCTCCTAAACCTCTATTAGAAGCATCAGTTTCAACAATAAAGGTCTTGGTAAAGTCAGGAACAATGATTATGGGTAACGTGGCCATAGCTTGCTTCGAGGTTTCAAAAGCATGTTGTGCTTTTATGCTCCACTGAAAATTATCCTTATTGAGCAATTGAGTTAGAGGTCTAGCTATTTTGCCATACCCATGCACAAACCTTCTATAATAACCAAAAGTCTAAGAAACCCTCTCAAAGCTTTTATATCTTTTGGCATAGACCAACTCATCATAACCTTCTGCTGAGATCACATGGCCTAAGCACTCAATCTTTTTCTGCCCAAAAGTGCATTTCCTCTTGTTAGCAAACAATTGATGTTCCAGCAGCAAAGACAATACTGCTTGTACGTACCTCTAATGGTCTTCTTCACTTCTACTATAGACCAAAATATCATCAAAGAATACAAGAACAAATTTCCTTAGGAAAGCTTTCAGCATCTCATTCATGAGTGATTGAAAAGTAGAAGGAACATTAGTAAGTCCAAATGGCATTACTACAAACTCATAATGCCTTTCATGAGCTCAAAAAGTTGTTATTGGAATGTCTTCTTCCCTCATTCTAATCTGGTGATATCCAAATCCCAAATCCAGTTTAGAAAAAAATTGCAGCTCCTCCCAACTCATCTAAAAGTTCATAAATTATGGGAATAGGAAATTTTTCAGGCATTGTAAACTTGTTAAGATCCCTATAATCAACACAAAACTTCCATCCAACATATTTTTTATTCACTAATATTATGGGGCTAGAATAGGGACTCACACTAGGTCTAATAATTCCAGAATTCAGCATATCATCTACCAGTTTTTCAATTTCAGTCTTTTGGTAGTGAGGATACCTGTAGGGCCGAAGTTTTGGAATGTTGGCTCCTTATTTAAGCACAATGGCGTGATCCTGCCTTCTGGAAGGTGGCAATCCTTCTGGTTCTTTAAAATCCTCAGCATAAGTTTCCAGAATTGCAGTAAGCCAATCTGGAATTGGTTCCTACCTGGTATCCGCTTTAAGGATCCGAATTCCAACCTAAAACCTTCTCCTTCATCCTGAATAGCCTTCAAGACATATTTGAAAGAAGCAACAACCCTAGCAAGAGTCGGTTCTCACTTCAAAATTTTGGTGCCTCCTACTGTTTGAACTCTTAATGCAAGTTCCTTAAAATTAGCCCTAATCCCCCCTAAGCTGGCTAATTATTCCATTCCTAATACAACATCAACTCCTCCTAGATCAAAGATGAAAAACTCTTGTTAAATATCTAGTCCTTGAACTTGGAGTAACAACTGTTGGCACTTACCTTGGGCTTTAATTCTCCTTCCATCGCCTACCTCAATAGTGTAAGTTGGAGTTTGTTACAGCCAGATACATTTCATTCACCATAAGGAACGAGACGAAATTATGTGAAGCCCCACAGTCAACTGACACTGTCACTTTTCTCCCTACCAATCTCCTAACAGTTTGATTGATTTCTTGCTCATCTCCCACATTCTCATTATTGTCATCTTCAGCCAAAATTAGAACCTAAAGCTGTTTGTTAGGACACACATATCCTGGAGTAAATTTCAATCACAACGGAAACATAGTTCGATCCCTTCCTTGATCTCTCCTGAATCTCAGCATCTGATAATCTTTTGAATCCTCTTCCTTGAAAAGAACCAGTTGTTTTCAAACTAGTTGACTCATGTTACTTGCACTGCTAGTTGCAAAATTCCGAATCTTGTTTGAAGGCTCCCAAGTCATAGTGCGGTTATTGGTATAGCTTCGTGTTTGTCCTCCTCCTCTACTCGTCCAAGTATCCATACAAATACTCATTACCCGTATTTTAATTAACAATTGGTAATCAACAAATAAAAAAAGAACATTATTATAAAAGATTTTAGAAATTACAATGAACAAATGATATAAATGAAATATGAAGAAACACTTAATATCATTACCCGGGAGCATCAAATATAGACCAATAATGTACAACCACTTCACATTTAAGTATTCATTATAATATAACATTTTAGAAATTACAATTAACAAATGATATAAAAGAAATATGCAAAAACACTTAATATCATTACTCAGGAGCATCAAATATATATATATATATATATATATATATATATATATATATATATATATCAGTGTGTGTGCCCGTGATATAAAAAAAATTATTTTATATAAATTTAGGTTACAAACAACATGCTTTCAAGTTTTCATAACTAAAGCTAATCTAAATAATAATAATAATAATAATAATAATAATAATAATAATAAATAGTAAATAAGAATATATATATATGTGTATACGAGCATGGGGCGGGTCCAGTAAAGTACCCGTACCCGCACTCATACCCATTAAATTTTGAGGTAATTACCCACCTATGTACCCATTATGAGGGTAATTACCCTACCCGTGATGAGTAATTTTAGTGGGCACCTTGTGGGTAAAATACTCATTGCCATTTCTTACTCAGTTACACTTGAACCAACGTAATGTTGGTCGAAAGTACGAAATTGAAATAATATAAAATAAATAATAAAATTAATTGATTATCATTGTGTATTTATTAATTTAGGAGTAACAAATGCTTGGAGTGTGACCTTAATTTGCTCTATTGAAAGAAAAATTAACAAATAAGTAAGAGCTTAATTTTGATATATTGACTGTATAAATTTTTTACATTACCAACCAACATAAGAGTCAAATATTTTTTAATGATTTGATAATTCATAATTGGGTGACTGTATAAAAAATATATACAACGACAATGTATACCAATAAAGTCCAATAAATAAAAGAAAATAAGTTATTACTTCACACATTTGATTATGAAATCTGTTAAATTAGAATTACAATAATATAAAATGAATAATATAATTAATTGATTACCATATTGAAATTTATAAATTTGGATTTGGCTTTATCAAAAGTTTAGAGTGAGACCATGGTTTACTGTTGCCATCAATTTATCATTATATATATATATATATATATATATATATATATATATATATATATATATATATATATATATATATAACTGATGAAGTTTTGAAATTTTCCCTTAAATGGAAGTAATCAAATATTTCATATTATTTAATATATACAAAATTCATTTGATGAATCCAATTAAGTAAACAGTTAACTTAATTTAATAAATGAACTTTTTAAATTTCCACTAAAATAGAAGCCATCAATATGCATTAAATTAATTCCTTTTTGCTTTATTTCTAATATTTCTCATAACATTTAATTGTGTTATTAAAATAGTATTAAACATAAATAACGTAATTAATGATTAACAAATTTAAAAATGCATCAAAAAATAAAATATTTTTAAAAAAGATATATTGGATTTACATTAATACACATGCTCGATGAGATTATCTCATATTAATAAGTTTTTTTTTGATTAATAAGTCAACACTTAAACTTAATATATAAAATTTACTAATACTTATTTTGGAAAAATTTTAATGTCAGTGTTCATATTAGTCCAATAAAAAAACATTGGATTTAGTATATACAATTTATATACCAATCAAGGTTGGTCCAAGTGATGATGGGTTTGGGTCTCTTAAGCAAATCGACAGGGTTCGATTTCTAACTCTTGTGTATGGAAAAAACCCGGTTAGGAGTGGGCATCCCGCATTGAGTGCCTTCAAATCCCACGAAGGATATTAATTTCGGTGAGCGACCGAGGATACTCCTTACAATCAAATGCGAATAAAAAATGTACAGTTTATATAGTACAACTTAGGTGTGTTGTGTTCAAAGTGTAGTGACAGTTGTACAATTTAGGAAATGTTGAACAAAATTACGAAACTACCATTATAGTGAAGTGTTGCTTGAATTTGGATATAAAAAAGAGGAAACATGAAAGGAAAGGAAAGGGAAGAGAAGGGAAGTTAGGGTATCATATCACATCGTATCTAAGTGCATATCTTGGTGCGGCTTTCTTCTTCACAATCGTTCTTGTTTGATCTTAACCAACAGCCACATGTGACATCTTACTCTCAGTTTCAGATCTTGTCATTCTTTCTTGGTTTTCTATATCCAATCACTGTTTTCATTTCATTGTAATAATTTATCATAACAATAATATGCATATGATACTGATACTCAATTCCAAGTTCAGTGATATTTATTATTTACGTTTAATAAATATTAGAAATCATCACTCTTAAGGCCATGTTTGGATCAATTAGAAACAATTAATGGGTTTTGGTTTATTATAAAATCATATAATAACTTAACTATAGTTAATAATTAACTTAACCAGGATTAATTGATAACTATGGTTAAGATTATGTGGTCCATAATTTATGAAGGGTGTCGCTGAATTTGGGCCACAAAAACTAACCTTGGTTCCTTAACCATCGTTAACATTTAACTAAAATAGGTTAGGTTAAGCTTAAGGGCATTTTGATCATTCACCTAAAAACTCATAATTCCTGACATCAATTGCTCCATAAATTCTTGATGAGTCCTCCCATAGCTCAGCTCCTCAAATGTCTGGTTCCATCTCTGCAGTTCCGTTTTCGATTCTGTCGGTTTCCCGATTAGGGTTTTACACCGGAATAAAAGCATAATATTTCGTTTTCGGTTGAAAATTTTCAAAATAATCAAACTCGTTGGAAATATGATTTAAATATAAACCATTTCGTTCAAGAGTCAAAATTAGGTTTTCTGATTATTAAAATCTTATTGTCAGTGAAAATACTGACAGTTTTCCGTTCGAACTTTTACCAAAATTCGTCCGAATAAACATAATATTTTATTTCTGATTAGAAATTTGGAAAGTAGAATTCCTCACAGACAAAATATAAAAAAATCTACAAATTTTCAGTTTCGGGTCAAATTAGGGTTTTCTGCCGGTATGAAATTATACTGTCAGTAAAAATGCATATCGGTTTCCGTCAGAGTTTTAAACCCAAAATTTCACTGTAACCCTCTACCATAAGATAGAGTATGAATATGATTTTGTTTTATCCAAAATCATTTTCTCGGTCTCAAATATATAATTAAATATATTTTTCCTATTAACACAACGTAATTAAAAACATGCTGTTACATTACTATTACTCTTAGAAAAAAATTCCGTCCTCGGAATTTACATACCTTAGAAAAGATGTGGATATTGTTGTTGCATATCTGCTTCACGTTCCCAAGTAGCAACTCCAGTAATTGCATCCCATATAACCTTAACCAAAGGAATTTGTCTACCGCGAAGTTCCTTAATCCTTTTATCTGCTATCTTAACAGGTAAAGTCTCATACTCTAGATTCTCTAGCAGTTGTATAGACTCAGACTCAATAATATGTGAAGAATTAGGATATTATTTTCTCAACTAATAAACGTGAAAGACGTCATGAAGGTTAGCAAGGTTAGGTGGTAAAGCAATATGGTAAGCTACTGGACCAATCCTTCGAAGAATCTGGAAAGTTCCGATGAATCTAGGAGTAAGTTTTCTAGTTTTGATAGCCCTGCCAATTCCGGCCTTCGTAGTGACTCCCAAAAACATGTTATCACCCTCCTGGAATTCTAAACGTCTCCTCCTCTTGTTACTATAGCTCGTTTGCCTATCCTGTGCTTCCTTCATCTTTTCCCTTATCTTCCGAACTTGTTCCGTAGTCTGTTGCACCACATCTGGACCCAAGACTTGGTTTTCACCAATCTCATACCAACATAACGAGGTCCTACACTTCCTACCATACAAAGCCTCGTATGGTGCCATTCCAATACTACTATGAAAACTATTGTTGTAAGTAAATTCAATCAATGGCAAGAACTCTTCCCAATTGTCAGTATGCTCTAACACATAGGCTCTCAAGAGATATTCTAATGACCGAATTGTCCTCTCTGACTGTCCATATGTCTGGGGATGATAAGCATAACTCATTCTCAATTTTGTCCCCAAAGCATTGTGCAACTGTCTCCAAAATCTAGACGTGAGTCTAGGATCTCAGTCTGAGACAATGCTTGACGGCACGCCATGTAACCTAACAACTTCTTTGAACTTCTCTAAACTATAAATCTCACCAATAGGTAAGAACTGAGCACACTTCGTCAACCTATCAATGATAACCCAAATCGCATCATGTCTCTTAGGAGTTCGTGGTAATCCAACCACAAAATCCATAGCGATGCTATCCCATTTCCATTCTGGGATATCCAACGATTGTAATAACCCTGCAGACTTTTGATGTTCAATGTTAGCCTTCTGACACACCAGGCAAGATGATACGTACTCTGCCACCCCTTTCTTCATCCTTGTCCACCAAAACATTTTCTTCAAATCCCGATACATTTTAGTGGATCCAGGATGAAAACTTAACTTACTCTTATGTGCTTCTTCTAATATCATTTTCCGAAGTTCTAAATCCTCTGGCACACATATTCTATCCCTAAACCTCAGCACACCATCTGTTCCTCTACTAAACTCAGAAATCTTACCCTCCTCTATACCTCTACTTATCTCCTGTAGATATAGATCCTGAACTTGTTTATCCTTAAGATCTCTCATAAAATCACTGCTAATAGTGATCATACCTAAGCAAATTTTATCATCAACTACCTCCATTCCTAAGTTCAAATCTCTAAATTGTTCCAGTAATTCCAACTCTTTAACCATCATCGCGGATACATGCATGATTTCCTACTCAAGGCATCTGCTACAACATTCGCCGTCCCAGGATGGTACAGTAAATCAAACTCATAGTCTTTGATAAACTCCATCCATCTCCGCTGTCTCATATTCAACTCTTTTTGGTCGAAAAGATACTTTAGACTTTTATGGTCACTGTATACATTAAACTTCGCTCCATACAAAAAGTATCGTCATATCTTCAATGCGAACACTATGGATGCTAACTCCAAATCATGAGTCGGATAATTCCTCTCGTGAATTCTCAATTGTTGGGAAGCATATGCCACAACTCTTCCCTCTTGCATTAGAACACAACCTACACCTTGGAATGACGCATCACAGTATACGTCAAACTGTCCTAACGGATCGGGTAAAGTCAACACTGATGATGTAGTCAACCTGCCCTTCAGCTTTTGGAAACTCTGCTCACACTTGTCCGTCCATACAAAAGCTGTATTTTTCCTCGTCAACTGCGTCATAGGCAACGTAATCTTCGAAAAAACCCTCTATAAACCTCCAATAATATCCAGCTAACCCTAAAAAACTTCGTACTTCACTTACTGACTTAGGTCGTTCCCACTTAAGAACTGCCTCAACCTTAGCTGGATCGACTGCTATACCTTCCTTGTTAATCACATGCCAAGAAATTGGATTTCTTCCATCCAAAACTCACACTTGGAAAGTTTAGCATAAAGCTATCAATCCTTCAAAATTTACAGCACCACTCTCAAATGTTCCTCATGATCTTCCCATGTACGAGAATAGATAAGGATGTCGTCGATGAACACAACAACAAAATTATCGAGGAACGGTCTAAATATCATGTTCATATAATCCATGAACACTGCTGACGTGTTAGTCACACCGAAAGGCATAATTAAATACTCGTAATGTCCATACCTTGTCCTAAAAGCCGTTTTGAGTATATCCTCCTTCCTTACTCTAATCTGATAGTATCCATATCTTAAATCAATCTTGGAAAATACTGTTGCTTCTTTCAATTGATCCATCAGATCATCTATTTTACGCGACGGATACTTATTCTTAATTGTTACCTTGTTGAACTTCCTATAATCCGTGCACAACCTAACACTCCCATCTTTCTTCTTAACAAACAACACCGGAGCTCCCGATGGTGAAACACTCGGTATTATGAACTTTTTCCCCAACATGTCATCCAACTGTTTCTTTAACTCCGCCAATTCTGCAGGTGACATCCGATAAGGCGCTATAGATATAGGTCTTGTCCCCGGTACAAGATCTATGGTGAATTCCACCTCCCTCTCTGGTGGCAAACCTGGAACGTCGGGTGGGAAAACTTCAGGAAACTCTCTCACAATAGGCATAAAATCTATACTAGGAGTCTCAGTAGCTTCCACCGCAAACAACACCACATACTGTCGAGAATCATCACTCCTCATCGATACTCCTTCATTGGCAAAGACTACACTAGAAGACTCAAGAAATGATAAAGTCTTACTAGAACAATCTAGCATTACATGGTTAGCCGAAAGCCAATCCATGCCAAGAATAACATCTATCTGTTGTATAGGCAAACAGACAAGATCTACAATAAATGTCCTATTCTCAACAACTATAGGACACTGTAAACAAACAGACATAGTTGTCAAAGGATTACTAGTTGGAGTAGGTACTGTAAGGGTATAAGGTAATTGAGAAATAGTTAATTTTAAATTATCTACACACTCATGCGAAATAAATGAATGTGTAGTGCCTGAGTCAAATAGTACATATGAGAGTCTACCAGCTATCAAACACATACTTTGTATAAGATCCGCAGATTGAGAGGATTCAGATCCCCTCACAGTAAATACTCTTCCAGTGACCTGAGGTTAGCCACTTGTTGTCCTGCTGTTGGGGCTCCTCTTCCAGCTCCATTTCTATTGCCTCCAACTCCTCTACCTGTAGCTGTCGGCTGTTGAATAGTCCGCTGTCTGCATTCTCGAGCCATATGACTTGGTTTCCCACAATTGTAACAACTGGGTCTCTCCCTACAATCTCTAATATGATGCGATCCTTCGCATCTGAAACAAGCATAGCCTTGTTGTTGCTGACCCGCTCTAACCACTGGTGCTAGTGTAGGTGTCTGCACTGGTCGGGCATATGGTCTTTGTATCCATTGAGAGTTACTACCTCCTCACCTCTGAAAACTCGGTCGAGTAGGACCTCCAATCCTCAGTTGTTTCTGCTCATTAGCCAGCCTCTGATCTATACTTTCGATCGCACTGCATCTTTCAACCAGCTCCGGGAAACTCCGGATATCGAGAGATACTATTGCCCTATGGAGTTCATGTCGGAGTCCTTCCTCAAAACTTATACATTGCCAATCTTCATATGGGAATCTCTGATAAAATTCTGAATACTTAATCAGAGCCTCAAAACACGATGCATAATCACCTACAGTCATGTTGCCTTGTTTGAGACTCATGAATTCCCTCTCTTTCTCGCGTCTAACAAGACGTGGAAAATACTTCTCAAAGAAACAATCGCTAAACAACTGCCAAGTGATACCTCTGACTTTGGCCTCCAGCAATCTTCGCTTGCCTCTCCACCGAGATTCTGCTTCACCAGTTAACATGAAGGCAACATACGTCACTTTCATATCCTCTCTGTAGCGCATGGTATCGAATATCTTCTCGATCTCTTGTACCCACCATTCTGCCTTCTCTGGGTCATAATCTCCTCAGAATTGGGGTGGCTTCCGCTTCAGAAAATTAGCCATTCTGGCATATTCAACTGCAGCAGCTCTCTTTTGATTCTGTAGTTCCTGCTGCTCTTTATTCATCTGCAGCATCTCAGCATTCTGTTGTGTTTGTAGTAACATAGCGGTAGCTAAGTTTTTCATGGTATCTTGAGTCTCATATGATGTGACACCCTTCTAACCCGCACGTTAATATAAAACATTTACTTAAAAGAGGTAATATAAAAACATGCATTTGTTTGGTAAAAATAAAACTTGATAGAAAGATACCACATTGTAGCATTTAACGCGGAAAGAACATAGTTTTAAAACAATAAAACATAAACAATGTATAGCATAAATATAATCCAACCCCGATGTCACATACAGAGCTCCGTGTATCAACGTGATGTAACCCAATGGTACCGACTTAACCAACTTATTATTCTTCCTTATCTTAATTAATCCTTTAATTAAGTTATCTAACTTTTCTTCATTCGATTGATGCATTATTGCATTATTTGGGACAACTAGGGTGAAATACCCCTTTATTCCTTTAGTCTCAGATTCTGACCAGCAAGGGGAGCATGGGCGTGCTCACCCCAGCACGGTCGTGCTGCCACTTAAGTGGAGCACGGTCGTGCTCAATGTCTTGCACGACCGTGCTCAATGCACGACCTGCCTTCCAGAATGCAACTGGGAGCACGAGCGTGCTCCCTGTTCAGCACGGTCGTGCTCCTGGCCCAACCTTAGTGTTCTGGGCAGATGCATACGTATTCTTGGAGTCAAAACTCTCTAACACTCTCAAATCAGATCCTAGGGTCCTTTGACTAATCCAGTTAGCATAAAACCTCGCCTCTCACTAACAGTTCATGTCTTATGTAGCATTGGGGAATTAACTCCTTAATCCTATGTTAACTAAGAGTCCTATTTAAAACTAATTAGGGTCTTATTAACGTGTTCATCATAACAACAACACAGCCTCATCCAATCAACATTCAGTCAATCAATGCATAGCAACAACATAACGATCATAATCAGATCAAGAACAGATTCAACTATTATACATCATTGATGTAACACCCCGAGTTTTTATGTTTTCTAATATCAGAAATTTATATAATTACGTTTATATTTTTATCTGAGACTTAGAAAATTATTTTAAATAAACGGAGTTTACCACTCAATTCTACTTGAATGTAGAAAGCTACGATTAAAATTTAGGTTGGGAAGTCAGGCGAAACCCGGCCCACGAATTCCATTGACAGTATAATTATACTGCTCAAAAAACCTAATTTTAATTCGTGAACAAAAGGCTTAAGATTTTTATTTTATTTCCTACAATTCTGTATTTTTAGATTTTTTTCATAAAAAAAATAATATAATATACGTTTTACGGGCAAAATACGTAATCGGGTGAACGACGGAATGGATTTCGGAGTTTCCAAGAGCAGATAAAGAGGTTATCTTAGAATTTTGAGATGATTCATGGGGATGAGTCACACTTTTGAGTCTAGAAGAGTCTACAAGGTTAAAGTGACAATTTATGGATTTTGCACTTAAGTCCTTGAACTTTCTCTTAATTGCACTTTGGTCCCTGAGTTAGTTTCTATGTTTTTCCAAGTGAATTGGGCTAGAATCTTTGCTCCAAACCCATTAGTGGACCATGGCCTTGATGCCCAGATTCCTTGTCCATGGATTAAATTTCATGAAGCCCATTTGAAATCATATAAGTTTCCTAGCTTATGATTATGCCTTAAGCATTTTGGTGGGCCAAAATAATTGAATCCAAGCCCAAAAATTCATTGCCCATGCACAAGCCCAAGGAGGAATGGTGGCTGCCCTTAACTTGGATGAGCCAAGTTTATTCTTGAACATTCCACACTATTCTCCAATAATCTCCAAAGTTCTACATAAATCTAAAAAGCTCCAAAGCATTCTAGATTTTTCTTAAAAAGCTTCAAGATAATTCAAAAGATGAGTCACAATGTGAACACATTAAGTGTTGCACATGGTCATCATTCCAAACTATTGGCAATTTGCAAAATAGTCCTTATACTTTTGGAATTTTGCAAAATGGTCCCTATGAGTTATTTGCACCTAAATCCTTCAAGAAGCCACCTCCTTTCCACTAAATCCCTCAAAAGTGGCACAGCCCACATCCTTAAAAGCATGCTTTCATTTCATTATTTGCCATTTTTCACACTTTGCACAAAAACCACTCAAAAGTTCTAAGTTCATACCATCACTTTGTGAAGCAAGTTCTTGGATTTTCACTTGTCTTTGATCAAGAGGTGAATCCTATTCTTCTTCCCTAATCATGTCTATGTTCTTCAATAAGTTTCATGATTCAAAGTCTATTTCATCTATGTTCATCACTTTTAAGTTTCTAGATCTAGAACTTTGAAAATTCATAACAAATTCTAGAAAAATCTTATGATGTTGAAACCACTTCCTATGTTCTTATAATCATGTATACTGTATGTATCTAAGAGCATGTGATGATCAAAAAATTTCTTCCCTTGAAACCCATCTTGGCCGAATCCTAGAGGAAAGGATGGATGGAGTTTTTGTTCTTGCTTTTGATGTATGATCATGTCTTTCATCATACATACTTGTATACTTGTTGAATCCTAGTTGGTTCATTAAACTAAAAACCCTAGCCTCATGGACATGTCTTGGCCGAATCTACCATTTAGAGGGTTAGGATGGTTTTGATTCTTAACTTTGTTGTGTAGCCTTAATCCATTTCCTTAAGTATTCTAGAATCATTAATCCATGACTTAAACAACTTTGGAGTTTGTTTAGTCCTTAAACACTATGAGGCCGTGACCAACCTTGGAGGATTTTGATGTTCTGTGATTGTTTATTTATGTGGTTGTCTGGTTGTATTGTTGAAGGTTAAGTATAAAGCGGTGTACGTGAGTTTCCGGCTTCCGACGAATTAAATTCAACGTGTTGTGAATCTTCAAGAGGTAAGGGGAGCTTACCTGAGGGATTTATATCAATAACCATTTGCTTTTAGTGTAGTTTATATAATTTATATGTGGTTGTGGTTATTTGTTAATGTTGTTTACGTGTTGTTTATCTGTGTATCGGTGATTGATCTGCTTTTTATTTATTTAATTATCTGCAGTAGTATATTATATTGCTATGATGCATGATCTGCCTGGTGATATAATTCTGATGATGTTGTTGAATGTTGTTTGAGAGGCCTGACAGTGGTCAGTGCACAACCGATTAATCAGGTAAAAACTTTAATAAGCTGTGAAAATTATATTCAACGTTTTATGGGAAATGTTGGAATATAATAGTGGTGGAAAATATTATTTTGGAAAAATAATGAGTTTTGAGAAATATTATTATTTTAATGATTTATTAGTGTAAAAGAAATTTATGAGTCACGGTGAGAGCGTAACCGTGAAATTTTTTTGGTACTGCTAATTTTTACGCAAGAAATTACGTAATATTATAAAAAGTTATTTTGTGAAATTAATATTCGAAAATATCTTAGTTATTAAAAAAATATTTATTTATTAAAAAATAGTCAAAGTTTGACTTTAAAAACAATTTCTTGAAAAATGATAAACGATGGCAAGTTTCGAAATTATTTACTGTGAAAGTTTAAAAACAGCAGTACTTATTTTGAGAAGAGATTTAATCTGAATTGATTTAATTTTTAGAGTTGAAGTTTCAATAAAAGAGTTCTTGGTGATTTGACGTTTTACAAACGAATTTCAAGTAGAAAGGATTTTCTGTAAATGAGTTTACTCAATGACGTATTTCCGGTAACTTGGATAAGTTGCGGAGATCTTATTTGGATTTGTTTTCATAGGAGAAAAATGATGTAAAGGACGATATAGAACTTAGTAACCGAGATGTCGGGGTACTAGTGTTCTTATGACGTTATCCTATTTTAGATTTGTTTTTCACAAACAAAAACGATGTAAAAGGATGATATGGAACTTAGTAACCGAGACGTCGGGGTACTAGAGTTCTTATGACGTTATAGACTTGGTGTCTAGTAGGTAGACGGCGTGTCTACTTCACGATGTAATAAACGACGATAAAAGATTTATGATGTTTTCTATTACCACGAACCTAAGACTGATTGCAAGGTCTAGGGGCTTCGTGATTGAGCACTCGGATTTTGAGGTCCTGTGTTGTTAATAAAAGTTGTAAAGATGTTTAAAACGATGATGGGTCATAAGCTTTTGAGAGCTTTGACAAATAAAGATATAACACAAAGAAAAGTGTTGAGAATAAAATGTTTTTCTTGCATGCATTTTGGCAGACGTGCCTACGAGGTTAATCATGATATCTTGATGATGTTCATGTCTCGACGTATTTTTTAATCATGGTATCTTTATGATATTTATGTAATCGACGTATTCATTGTGCCTTTGGGCAATCGATGTACAATGAAAAACCATAAATCGACGTTCTCACTGTGCCGGGCAGTGGGCTATGGTAAAATCGGCGTGTCTCTGTTGGCAAAATCGATGTGCCTCTTTTGGCAATCGAGCTTGATCAGCTCATTTTAAATGACGTTGGGGGTCTTCTGAGATTAAGTGTGAATGTTTAGATGATGTATTGAAGTGTTCATGCATAATTTTCCAACGTTGATGTTTGGGGTGTGGAACCCATTGATAAACAGTATGCTATAATATGGATGCTTATGTTGTTATAAACATGTATATATGTATGTGCCTTCTTTTGTGTCACGCATTTAGTTATTGTGTTAAATCCATATATTGGCGTCTCACCCTTACAAACATATCAGAGCCGAACAAGGGGTATGATCTCTACAAGAATAAGAAGGTTGTCTAGTTCGGGGCATGCTGTTGCTGCTTATATCGGTTGTAGTGTCAGTTAGTTACGACCAGCTTAGGTCCTATTGTGTTATATTATGTTTTGAGAATAAACTAAACTGATAATGATCTAGATGTGAAAACATATGAGGCAGTATAGTTGTATGACTTATATACATTATGTATTTAAGTGTGATCTAATTACGTTATTGTTGTATGAGGCTAAAAATAAGAAAAAAAATTATCACCATATTTTGAAAAGATAAATGTTGAGAAAACATTATTTTCCGAAAGCAACCAGCAAATTAAGTTTTATTTCCGCAAACGGGTAACCATGTGATGACCCGAGTTAGGGTGTCACAATTGACGAACAACATGATAATCATAAACATTGAGCATACCATCAACCAATTAGCAATTATAACAATTAACTCATACAAGCAGGCATATCATATCATCAACAATAGTTTAGGCATAGTCATAGTAAACGTATCAATATCAATAAAAATTAATAACAACATATAACGAATAGGCATTCATAGCAATTAACAACAATAACGGGGTTATGGGGACCCCTCATATTACGTTACCCCCTTGCCTATTGTGTACACTATCCTTCTCCCCATACCTGGAATGAAGATTCCCAAAACGATAACGGTGGCAAACTAGACACGTTCCCTCGAGCGGCTCTACGATTTCCTCAAGCCTTGGTCAAACAAGAAGGGAAGACAATAACCAATTAATCCCTAATTCAAAATAAAGGGAAAAGGTGATTAAGGAGGGATAACTACGTTATCTTAAATGATGCTAACATGCGTAACTTCTCTCTCAAACGGACTCACAAACTCCAAGAACTTCAAGGGGTTCAAGGGAAAACTAAGAAAGATGAAGAGGGGCAGCTATTCTTAGTTTAACAATGTGAGAAAAAGGGTTTAGGTCGAGTTTTATGGTATATATACAAGTTGGAGCATGACGGTATTTTGACCATAACTTGAGCTACAAGTTTCCGATTGAGGCGTTCTTGGTGTCGTTAGAAAGCTCAGAGAAATATCTATAAATTAATGTCTAATGAACGAATCCTAAATCGTACTCTAAGATGGTCAAGAGTTCAATGGAAATTTAGCGACAAATTTGATAGTTATTCCTAGATAGGATCCTTAGGAGATTATGATAAAATCTTAAGAGGTAACCAAAAAGAGGATTATCCTTTATTAATAAGGACTCAAATCTGATTGGTTGAGGGGCTAAAATCTAATAATTATACTATCTCTATTTAAATACTAAATCACACGATATCTCATCATATCATTCTTAATCACTTATTATTAATCAAATCACATATCATAAATTAACATATAAAATCACAAACAAAATCATATATTCATATAAGATCACACATTAAGAGACACAATATCATATTAATGCAAATAATCATATATTAATTTACATATTATCATATGTAATAATATATACATACATATATATGTATAAGCATAAAAATACTACAACATTAATCACAATTACATTATCAATTATATAAATAACAATACTAACTTCATTAATAATAATAATAATAATAATAATAATAATAATAATAATAATAATAATAATAATAATAATAATAATAATAATAATAATAATAATAATAATAACAATAACAACAACAACTAGATATCCATAGTAACATAATCCCTTATACAAAAATCGGGGTGCTACAATTCCACCCCTTTATAAAAATTTCGTCCCTAGAATTTCTACTCACCTCGATTGAAAAGATGCGGGCACAACTCCATCATCTTGCTTTCCAGCTCCCATATAGCACTTTCCTCACTAGCCCCACTCCAAAAGAATTTGAACCAAGGAATCTCCTTGCCTCTTAACTGCTTCACCCTCCTATCCGACTCGAAGGGATAATACCTCAAAAGTCAAGTTCTCTTTTAACTGTATGGTATCAAGTACTATCACGTGACTAGGGTCATGAATGTACTTTCTGAGTTGAGACACATGAAAGACACTATGAAGATTGGACAAGAACGGTGGTAAGGCTATTTGGTAGGCGACTCCACCGACTCTTTTTAGAATTTGGTAAGTACCAATGAATCTCGGAGTAAGTTTCCTCGCCTTCATTACTCTACCAACCCCAGTTATCGGGGTAACTCTCAATAACACATGGTCACCTTCCTGGAATTCGAGCGCCTTCCTCCTTTAGTCATGGTAGCTCTTCTGCCTACTTTGTGCCACTTTCATATTTTCCTGAATCATCGTTACTTTCTCCGTGGTTTCTTGTACCACTTCAGGTCCTAGTACAATACTATCACCAGGTTCGCTCCAACACAAGGGTGTCCTATATCTCCTCCCCTAAAGATCTTCATAAGGTGTCATCCCAATGCTGGAATGGACACTATTGTTATAGGTAAACTCTATCGGGGGCAAAAACTTGTCCAAACTACCCGGCTGCTCTAGTACACAAGCTCTAAGCAAGTCCTCTAAGGACTGGTTGGTTCTCTCAGACTGACCATCAGTCTGTGGGTGATAAGCTGAGCTAAGCCTAAGCTTGGTACATAAGACCTCTTGCAAACTATTCCAAAACCTAGAGGTAAACCTCGGGTTTCTATCTAATACTATGCTAGAAGGTACACCATGTAGCCTAACTATCTCTCTGATATATAGCTTAGCCAACTTTTCCAAAGGGTATTCCATGTTCATAGGAATAAAATGGGCGGACATAGTCAGTCACATCTTTCTTCATCCTAGGCCACCAAAACCCGCGCTTTAAGTCCTGATACATCTTAGTGGCACCTGGGTGCACACTCAGTCCACTCCTATGTCCTTCTTCAAGGATCAAATTTCTAAGCTCCGAGACGTCTGATATGCAGACTCTATCTTTGAATCTCAAAATTCCATCACTCTCGTCCTTAAAACTAAGGTTTCTACCCTGAGCGAGCAACTCTCTCTGGTCTAAGAGAAACTAGTCTATCTCCTGACCCTCTCTAACCTGATCCATCAGCCGGTGGTAACCTTTAAGGTTCAAAGCCTAATGCTCTTAGGGGTAACCTCCCAAGCTAAAATCAGGTCTCTAAATTCCTCGATCAAATCCATCTCCCTAACCATCAAAGCGGAGACGTGCAAGGTTTTCCTACTTTAGGCATCTGCCGGCACATTGGCTTTTCCTGGGTGGTAGGTTAGATCAAACTCATAATCCTTTAAAAACTTCATCCCCATACGCTGCCACATATTCAACTCATTTTGATCAGAGAGATACTTCAAACTCTTATGATCACTAAAGACCTCAAACTTCGCTCCATAAAGGAAATGCCTCCAGATCTTTAAGGCAAATACCACAGCTCCTAATTCTAGGTCATGGGTAGGGTAGTTCTTCTCGTGGGTTTTCAAATGCCTAGAAGTATAAGCAACTACCTTCACATCTTGCATCAACACTCCACCTAAACCTTGGTTCAATGCATCACAGTACACTACAAAAGTTTACTAGGATCGGGCAAAACAAACACTGGTGCTGGTGCCAACCTATCCTTAAGGGTTTAGAAACTCTTTTCACACTTAGAGTCCCACACAAACAACTGTCCCTTGTTGGTAAGAAGGGTTAAAGGTAAAGCTAACTTAGAGAAACCTTCTATAAACCTCCTATAGTACCCTACTAAACCCAAGAAACTCGTAATCCTTGGTTATTGACTTCGACGCTCCCCACTAGAGCACCGTCTTGACCTTATTCGGATCCACGGCTATGCCACCTTTAGAGATGACATGTCCTAAGAAACTCACCTCTTCTAGCCAGAACTCACACTTAGACAACTTAGCATACAACTACTTTCTTTTAAGGGTCTGCAAGACAACCCTCAAGTTTTCCTCATGGTCCTCCTTGGTCTTGGAGTTCACTAAGACGTCATCTATGAAAACCACCACAAACTTATCCAAGTAAGGGTGAAAGGTCTTGTTCATGTAGTCCATGAACACAACAGGAGCATTGGTCACACCAAAGGGCATAACCAAGTACTCGTAGTGACTATAACACGTCCTAAACGCTGTCTTTGGGATGTCCTCAGACTTAACCCGAATTTGATGGTACCCTGACCTCAAATCTATCTTCGAGAAGACGCAAGTGCCTATCGACTGGTCCTAAGAACATCAATCCTAGGGAGGGGATACCAATTCTTAATGGTCACCTTGTTGAGCTGACGATAGTCGACACACAACCTCATACTGCCATCCTTCTTCTTTACTAGCAACACCCTAGGGGGATACGCTAGGCCTAATAAACTGCTTCTGGATCAAATCCTCTAACTGTTCCTTCAATTTAGCTGGCTCTAGAGGAGACATTCTATAGGGCGCTATGGATATTGTCCAGGTTCCAGGCACTAAGTCTATTGTGAACTCAACTTCTCTCTCAGGGGGCAAGTTATAAACATCCCCCGAGAACACTTTTTAAAACCCGCTCGTCCTTTTTGACGTGTGCGCGACAGCGCGACCAAAAAAATTGGCGCCGTTGCCGGGGACTCTGATTTGTTATTTTTCGCATTTTATTTTATTTTTTTTATTTTATTTTCTTTCTTTTATTTTCTGTTTTGTTTTGAATTGGTCTGGCTACTAGGTCTAATTGCCCTGAACTGTGTGATTTTGACCCGGAAATTGAAAGAACACTGCACACACTCCGTAGAGAATTTCGGGCCAGCACTAGTAGTGATTCCAATTTCAAAACTGTTTTTGAAAACATGGGAGACCAAAGGACATTGAGGCAGCTTGCTGCCCCTGATGTCAACTATAATGGATTGTGTATTTCTTATCCTGGTGCTGACACTCCTTTCGAAATGAAATCTGGTTTTATTCACTTGTTGCCTAAGTTTAATGGTCTTGCAGGTGAGGATCCACACAAGCACTTGAAGGAATTCCAAGTTGTATGCTCCACAACCTCGAGATAAGAGGGAGTCACTGAGGATAGTATCAAGCTGAAGGCTTTTCCATTTTCACTCCAGGGAGCTGCAAAAGATTGGCTATTGTATCTTTAGCCCAACTCCATCACCACTTGGAATGATTTGAAGAGGGTTTTTCTGGAAAGATACTTTCCTGCTTCAAGAGCTGCTTCAATAAGAAAAGAAATATGTGGCATCAGGCAAGGGAATGAATCGCTAGCTGAATATTGGGAAAGGTTCAAGCATTTGATATCCAGTTGCCCCCAGCATCAAATTTCTGAACAGCTCCTGATCCAGTACTTTTATGAAGGATTGCTGCCGATGGATAGGAATCTTTTGGATGCTGCTAGTGGGGGAGCATTAGTTGATAAGACCCCAGCTGCTGCCAAACAACTCATTGAGAATATGTCATTGAATTCCCAGCAATTCACTACCAGAAGAAATTCAGTTGAAACAAGAGGTGTGCATGAGATTCATAGGTCATCTTCCAACCAGGCCGCCGTTGAGAATAGATTGGATGAGCTGACTTATTTTGTAAGGCAATTGGCAATAGATAGAGTTCAGCCTGCAAAGTTAAGTAGCATCTGCAATTCACCTGAGCACCCACATGATCCATGCCCCATCCAGAGGGAAGAGTTTGTCAGTGAAGTATCTCAAGCTTATGCAGTAAACCCCTATAATCAAGGAAACAGTCAGAATCGGTACAACACTCCAGACCTCTCTACCAATAGGTACCATCCGAGCAGGAGTAATCATCCTAATCTGCGGTATGGGAACTCATCCCAACAACAACCAATGGCACCTCAGAATCCTCCAGTGACCACTTCTGCATCTTCTGGACCTTCAATGGAGGACATGTTCAAGCAATTGGCTTCACAAATGAATGCACAAATGACTACACTTTTCCAGCATCAAATGGGACAGTTCCAGGCACAAACAAGTGCTAGCATTCAAGATTTGAGGACACAGATTGGAAAGATGGCCACAGACATAAATAACATAAAGCAAGCTCAAAGGACAACCCTACCGGCCAAAGACAACAAAGTGATAAATCCTAATGCCTCCAACCCTAATGTGAGTGCCATATCCACGAGATCCGGAAAAGTTGTTGAGGCCACCTTGGAAAGGATGAAGAAACTATTGAGACAACTCCCCGAGCCTTGATCGATGTTAAAGCTGAGAAAGTGTACAGAACACCAATCCCATTCCCACACAGATTACAGAATAATAAGAAGATTGGTGGTGAAGATAAGGAGAAGGAAATTCTTGATGTGTTAAGAAAGGTAGGTGTTAATATCCCACTGTTGGATGTGATCAAGCAAGTGCCCAAGTATGCAAAATTTCTCAAGGACCTATGCACCAACAAGAGGAAGATGAAGAATAATGAGAGGGTTGACTTGGGAATGAATGTCTCAGCGCTTATCCAGTCTAAACCAGAAAGAGTTGCTGTTATAGCCCCTACTCAGGCATTACCACAGAAGTGCAAGGATCCAGGCGTATTTACTATTCCATGCACTATTGGGGATAAGAAGTTTGAAAATTGCATGCTGGATTTGGGAGCCTCTATCAATGTCATGCCTACCTCCATCTTTAACAACCTTGATATTGGTCCCTTGAAGTATACAGGTATCACCATTCAGTTGGCCAACAGGACCAGTGCCCGCCCCATGGGAATGGTGGAATATGTGCTAGTGCAAGTTGATGATCTGATCTTCCCAGCTGACTTCTACATCCTGGACATGGCAGGAGAGACACATTCCAGTAAATCACCAATCATCCTGGGCCGACCATTCATGAAGACAGCTAAGACTAACATTGATGTGGATGATGGGACCATGTCTATGAAGTTTGGGGATATAGTTGCAAAGTTTAATATCTTTGATGCTATGAAACATCCAGTGGAAGAGCACTCCGTTTTCCACATAGAGCTGCTTTCTGAGACCATTGAGGACACCCATGAGGACTTGCTTTCTAATTTTCCATTTATTTCTGGCTTTGATGATATTTCTGCATGTCCTGATTGTACTAACGCTAACCATTGTGTGGTTTGTGCTGAGATTGTTGCATGTTTAGCAGGTGATAAATTTGTCAGTGCAGTGGATGAGAAACATGAAGAAGATGAAGCAGCACCGGAGGCCCTCCCTACCTATCTGCCACCTCCCCCTGCGAAGCCACCAGAGGAAATGGATTTTGAACCATGGATAGTTCAAGGGATTGAAACCAAATTCTATTGGGAGGACTTTGTTGATGAAGCGGTCGTCTTTGACCCAAGAGAAGGTGATGAGTCCGCCGCATTGAGCAAGGTCGCCATCATTGTCAAATGTTTACTCATATATCAAGGATGCAAGTTATGGGACCATGGAATGAACTCTACCTCTTTGACCTTAGACTACAAGAAATGGGATCCAGGTGGCAGCTTCCGCATACACTGCACTTGATCAGGGAGTACTCTTTTCCTTTCCCTCACTCTGATTGTATAGTTCTGTTGTTCATTGGGGACAATGCATGTTTTAAGTGTGGGGGAGGGAACTAGTTGTAGTTTTTCCTTTTCTTTGAATAAAACTCCTGAATAATTTGAGAAGCTCAGGAGTATTTGTGTGTTGAGTCTTTTGTTGGCAAGTTTGATGGATTTTGATTGATGTTGCACAGATTGCTTGCATGATTGATATGTGATGATTCCCCCTAGGCTGAAAAAAAAAATTAGCTTTTGAAAAGTGATTCCCATGTGATTGAAAACTGAACTTTGAGATTTTGTTATGCTGGCATGATTTATGATAAGTTTGGGGTGATAGGGAGCACACACTAGGGATAGAATCTCTTTCAAATAATTTGCACATAAATGTCCAGGTGAGGTTTTGGGCCTCCAACATGTTTTTTGACTGTGTGAAAATCACTTTTCAAGATGCACTTTCCTGAATTTGATTGAATCTCTTTTTGGTTTGCATGATTATATGTGTGTAGCAAATGATTTAGGCATTCTTCTTGTAAATAGCTACTTAGCCAAAAATAACCAATTCCTAATGCATGTTCCCTAGTTAGCCATTGAGCCTATTAGCCTGTTAATTCTTGATAACCTAATGTTATAAGCCCAAAAATCTGGAAAACCATATTAACCCGATCTTAGGATTAGGAGAGCATGTAATCTTAGAATGGGTGCAAGAAACTAAGTTTGGGGTGGCTACACGGTGTAATATGTTGTTGGGATTGAGAAAAAAAAATACAATAAAAAGGTTGGAGCCAAGGGCTTGTAAAAAAAAAAAAGTGTTGAAATAAAAAGGCTGTAGTCACCCAAGGCAAAAAGAAAAATGAAGAAAGGAACTTGAGTTTAATTTCAAAGTGTAAATAATGTTCATGCTCTCTTAGTTCCTAGGGTCCTCAGCCTAGTTCCTTTGTATATCCTACCCTTAGCCAGGCCCCATTACAACCCATAAAAGACCTTTTGATGTTGCTTGCATGTTTTCTGTGGGAACCATTTTGAGATGAAAATCAAATTTTTGGGAAGCGCTCTTAAAAGTGAAATTGAGTGCAATGTTAATAGCCTGACACAAACTGAGTGATTGAGTGAACAAATAATACCCTTGTGAGGAAGGCAGTTGTTTGAATTTGGTGATCTCCCTCTTGTGTGTGACTTTGATCCCTTGCTTAGATTTCTGATTGCCTGAATGATGAAATTCTCAATTGTTTGGAATGAATGAATGTGGGGATTGCTTTGCTTGAAAAAGGGGGGGACATTAAAGAAAACTGTTTTGATGTATTACTTGAATTTGTGCAAGGTTGATTGAGTCTTTTAAGCTTGCCAGGTCTTGAGTCTTTTTGATTTTTTGAGTCTTAGTTTGCTTGGGGACAAGCAAAGTTTAAGTTTGGGGTATTTTGATAAGCCTCTGGCTCATCTAGTTTTATGGCTAGTATGACCAGGGTTTTGTGCAAATTATATCCTATTTTCACCCAAATTAGATTAGATTGTCCTCAAGCAGGGTTTTGAGTCTCTAGAGTAGTTTTAGGCTAATTTAGCTAGTTTTAAGTCAAATAATACACTTATAGTTGTGTCTTTGTTTTCAGGATAAGTTGGAAGGCAAGAGAATAAAGAAACAGGGGATTCACCCCGCGAAAGCTATACTCGCCACGCGACCCCGACGCCTGACTGTTCCAAGAAAATGCAAGGTCTATGGTTCACCCCGCGAGTATTGCAACCCTGAAAAGTCAGAGACGATCACGGCTTGCCCGTGTTGAAGGTCACGGCCGTGGCAGTTTTGAAGTTGAAGAGTCTCGCCTCGCGAGCATCCATTCGCCTCGCGAGCCTGGAAGTCAGAAAGCATCACGGTTGGCCCCTGATGTTCATAACGGGCGTGACAAGAAGACTCTTCAGTTCCTCGCCTCGCGAAGGATTGTTCGCCTCGCGAGAATACCAAAGGGTGCAGACTATTCACAAGAATCGCGTCGCGAGAGAGGCTTCGCCTCGCGAATAAGCTTAATTTCTGACTAGTATAAATTGATGTTCTGAACAGTTTGTAGAGACTTTTGGCTTCTCCATTTTCTGTTTTACATTTTCCTTTCTGTGTGTTTTCGTTTTTTTACATGGAGAACTAAGTTTTTAGGATTGATCTATTGTAATTGATTTCTATACACTTGAGGTTCTTGTATTTTCCTGTTTTGTATGCTTTTCCCTCTTCAATGCCATGCTTTATATTTCTGTTTGCTTAATTCAGGAGTATATTGTATTGTGTTGATTTATTTCCGGTGATATCATGTTCCTATAATTAATCGCATCTGCTTAATTTGCGTGTGTATGTTTCGTGTTCGCTTAGTTCACGAAGGGCTTAACCCTGTTTGCTTAATTCGGGAATAGGGACATGTATCTGTAGTAGTGGTTTCGCTTGTAAATTATTGCTACAACCGGGAGGGGATTAGAATTTGCTTAGGGCTTGGAAATTGCATGAACCTATGATAGTTGGGAAGTCAAGAACAATAGATTAATCTGTTTTTAGCTATTTGACAATCTCTTTAAACTGCCTTGTTTTTAATTGCTCTGTTTTTCTTTGATTGCATCTCAAACCAAACCCCCCCAAAACTGATTTTTGTGGAAAATAATACTTAAAGAGTCCTTGAGAACGACATCCGAGTTGTCGCCCTAAACTACATTTTTTAAAACCCGCTCGTCCTTTTTGGCGCGTGCGCGACAACGCGACCAGTTGGGTTATGTTTATGCTATACGTTGTTTATGTCTTATTGTTTTAAAACTATGTAATTTCTGCGTTAAGTGTTACAATGTGGTATCTTTCTATCAAGCTTTATTTTTATCAAACAAATGCATGTTTTTATATTACCTCTTTTAAGTAAATGTTTTATATTAACATGCGGGGTATAAGGATGTCAAATTTAGTGGTATCAGAGCTGGTCTGTTCTACCAGGTCGTGGTATGAGTCTGTTATGAGTCTTCTGTGTGCTCTTGTGTGAATTGTCTATATTTAATATAGACAATGTTACGTGGTACTCAGTACCTATTGCTTCGTTTTGGTTTGACTTACTACATTTGGTGGTTTGCCTTGAACGATCCAAGAAGCCTGCGAGTGCTTCTTGTGTTTAGGAATACTGTTCTATTATCTTTTGATAATAAGAACTCTGCAACTGATCTCGTGCGCTTATCTTTTAAAAACAGCTCGATGTTATTCTTGGAATGAACTGGTTTTCTTCCAACCATGTTCTCTTACTCTGCTTTGATAAAACCAATGTTCTTGGAACTTCTGAAAAATCTAGGAATCCGACTTTTCTCCTTACCAACCAAGTTAAGGATTCGATGAAAGGTGAGGCCCAAGTGTACATGATGTTGTCTTCCCTGGAATTAGAGAGCCCTCCTGATTTCGGAAGTGTGCCTTTTGTGCGAGAATTTCTTGAAGTGTTCTCGGGGGATTTTTATAACTTGCCCCCTGAGAGAGATGTTGAGTTCACCATAGACTTAGTGCCTGGCATCGGGCCAATATCCATAGCACCCTATAGAATGTCTCCTATAGAGCTAGCTAAGTTGAAGGAATAGTTAGAGGATTTGATCCAGAATCAATTTATTAGGCCTAACGTATTCCCCTAGGGTGTGCCAGTGTTGCTAGTAAATAAGAAGGATGACAGTATTAGGTTGTGTATCGACTATCGACAGCTCAACAAGGTGACCATTAAGAATCGGTATCCCCTCCCTAGGATTGATGATCTTATGGACCAGTTGAAAGGCACTTGCGTCGTCTCGAAGATAGATTTGAGGTCAGGGTACCATTAGATTTGGGTTAAGTCTGAGGACTTCCGAAGACAACATTTAGGACGCGTTATGGTCACTACGAGTACTTGGTTATGCCCTTTGGTGTGACCAATGCTCCTACTGTGTTCACGGACTACCTGAACAAGACCTTTCACCCTTACTTGGATAAGTTTGTGGTTGTTTTCATAGATGACGTCTTTGTGTACTCCAAGACCAAGGAGGAACATGAGGAACACTTGAGGTTGTCTTGCAAACCCTTAAGAGAAAGCAGATTGCATCTTTGACGACACGCCGCACGCGTCAAAAAGCGAGCGGTTTGTAAAACTGTAGTCAGGGTGCGACAACTCGAGTATCATCTCACAAGGACTCTTGGATTGTTATTATCAGAAAAGTTAGTTTTGGGGGGGTTTAGGATTTGAAATTCAATTAAAAGAAAACAAAGCAGAAAACAATGCAAACTAAATAATCATCAATAAGCTAAAAACGATTAACCTACTACTTTCGGTTTCCCACTATCACTGATTCATATAATTCCAAGCCCTAAGCAGGTTCTAATCCCTTTTCGATTGTAGCGACAATTAACAAGCGAAACTGGCACTACACGATATATGTTCCTAATTCCCGAATTAAGCAAACGGGGTGAAGCCCTCGTGAATTAAGCAAACACGATTGAACACACGCGAATTAAGAAAACGCGATTAAGTATAGGAACATAACATCACCGAAACAAATCAATACTTATTCTATACAATTCTGAATTAAGCAAACAGAACATAAGAACAGTATTGAAAGAGAATAGCAATTCAAATGGGAATTATAGAACCTCAAGTGTCGGCGGAACCCGATTATAGCAGATTAATCCAAGGAGACTAGTTCTCCATTACAAATATGACAAAAACCTAAAAGTATAGTGTAAACAGTGAAAACTCGATCATTTCTGTGTCTGCTGTGCTTGTATTTATAAGGAGGCCGCGCGTCACGGCCATGATGGCCGTCACGGCCATGATGGCCGTCACGGCCAGGCCGTGACCACTTCTGTCAAGGGCGCGCATTCAAATTCTGGTCGTCACGGCCATGATGCCTATCACGGCCAGGCCGTGATCACTTCTGACTTTGGTGCTGATCTGTCACGACCGTGAACTCCATCACAGCTGGACCGTGATCAATTCTGGCTTCCTGGGTCTCCTCATCACGCCCGTGATGCTTATCACGGCTGGGCCGTGATCCTTTCTGACTTTCATGGGTAGCTCATCATGGCCGTGACCAGTGTCACGGCCTGGGCGTGATAGCCTCTGCTTCAGGTGTTCTTCCCTTTTTGCTCTTTTTATTAACCTGAGAACATGAACTAGCAGTGAATGCTTTATTTGACTCAAAAACTAACTAAAATATCCTAAACTACTTAAGAAACTCAAAATGTTGCTTGAGGACAGTCAAATCCAAATCTGGGCTAAAACGAGATTGAAACTCGGATAATTAGCACAAAAACCATGATCCTACTAGTTATAAAACTAGTTAGCAAGAGGCTGATCACATGCTAAGTTGTCTAAGTGTGAGTTCTGGCTGGAAGAGGTGAGTTTCTTAGGACATGTCATCTCTAAAGGTGGCATAGCCGTGTATCCGTCTAAGGTCGAGACGGTGCTCCAGTGGGAAGCGCTGAAGTCAGTAACCGAGATTAGGAGTTTCTTGGGTTTAGCAGGGTACTATAGGAGGTTTATAGAAGGTTCCTCTAAGTTATCTTTACCTTTAGCCCGTCTTTTGTGTAGGACTCTAAGTGTGAAGTGAGTTTCCAAACCTTAAGGATAGGTTGACACCAGCACTAGTGTTAGTTTTGCCAGATCCTAGTAAACCTTTTGTAGTGTACTGTGATGCATCAAAGCAAGGTTTAGGTGGAGTGTTGATGCAAGATGGGAAGGTAGTGGCTTATGCTTCTAGGCAGTTGAAAACCCACGAGAAGAACTACCATACCCATGACCTAGAATTAGGAGCTGTGGTATTTGCCTAAAAGATCTGGAGGCATTACCTTTATGGAGCGAAGTTTGAGGTCTTTGGTGATCATAAGTGTTTGAATTATCTCTTTGATCAAAATGAGTTGAATATGAGGCAGCGTAGGTGGATGGAGTTTTTAAATGATTATGAGTTTGATGGTTAGGGAGATGGATTTGATCGAGGAATTTAGAGACCTTAGTTTAGCTTGGGACGTTACCCCTAAGAGCATTAGGCTTGGAACCTTAAAGGTTACCAACGAGTTGATGGATCAGGTTAGAGAGGGTCAAGAGATATACCAGTTTCTCTTAGACTAGAGAGAGTTGCTCGTTCAAGGTAGAAACCCTAGTTTTAAGGACGAGAGTGGTGGAATTTTGAGGTTCAAAGATAGAGCTGTATACCAGACGTCCCAGAGTTTAGAAAGTAGATCCTTGAAGAAGGACATAGGAGTGGACTGAGCGTGCACCGAGGTGCCACTAAGATGTATCAAGACTTAAAGCACATGTTTTGGTGGCCTAGGATAAAGAAAGATGTGACTGATTTTGTGTATGCCGGTTTAGTGTTCCAAAAGGCTAAGATAGAACACCAGAAGCCATCAGGAAAGATGCAACCTTTGAGTATCCCAGAATGGAAATGGGATAGTTTTTCCATGGATTTTGTGTCTGAACTCCATAGGACTCCAGCTGGTTTTGAGGCTATATGGGTTGTTGTGGATAGACTGACTAAGTCTGCCCATTTTATCCCTATGAACATGGAATACCCTTTGGAAAAGTTGGCTAAGCTATATATCAGAGAGATAAATAGGCTACATGGTGTACCTTCTAGCATAGTATCAGATAGAGACCCGAGGTTTACCTCTAGGTTTTGGAATAGTTTGCAAGAGGCCTTAGGTACCAAGCTTAGACTTAGCTCAGCTTATCACCCACAGACTCTTGGTCAGTCAAAGAGAACCATTTATTCCTTAGAGAACTTGCTTAGAACTTGTGTACTAGAGCAGTCGGGTAGTTGGGACAAGTTTTTGCCCCTAATAGAGTTTACCTATAACAATAGTTTTCATTCCAGTATTGGGATGACGACTTATGAAGCTCTTTACGGGAGGAGATGTAGGACACCCTTGTGTTGGAGCGAACCTGGTGATAGTGTTGTACTAGGACCTGAAATGGTGCAAGAAACCACGGAGAAAGTAAGGATGATTTAGGAAAAGATGAAAGTGGCACAAAGTAGGCAGAAGAGCTACCATGACAAAAGAAGGAAGGCGCTCGAATTCCAGGAAGGTGACCACGTGTTCTTGAGAGTTACCCCGACAACTGGGGCCGGTAGAGTAATGAAGGCTATGAAACTTACTCCGAGATTCATTGATACTTATCAAATTCTAAAAAGAGTCGGCAGAGTCGCCTACCAAATAGCCTTACCGCCGTTCTTGTCCAGTCTTCATAGTGTCTTTCATGTGTCTCAACTCAGAAAGTACATTCATGACCCTAGTCACGTGATAGTACCTGATACCATACAGTTAAAAGAGAACTTGACTTTTCAGGTATTACCCATTCGAGTCGAGGATACGAGGGTGAAGCAGCTAAGAGGCAAGGAGATTCCTTTGGTCAATATCGTTTGGAGTGGGGCTACTGAGGAAAGTGCTACATGGGAGTGGGAAAGCAAGATGATGGAGTTGTACCCGCATCTTTTCAATCGAGGTGAGTAGATTTTATTATAATTTAATAGGCTTCAGTCATATCATATCGGTGCTTGAGATTGGCCTCCTTCTCGGCCTCTAGCGACTTCCGCAGCTCGAGATTGGCCTCCTTCTCGGCTTGAAGTTCCTCGGCGACCTTCCAAAGATTGAGCCGCTAAGCTTTTTTTATGTCCAGCTCGGCCAGAAGAGCAGTCTTACCTTTTTCCAGCTCTGCCTTTTGGGCCTTCAGCTGGCCAACGGCCCGAGCTTGAGCCTCACACTTGGCCACCACTTGAGCCAACTCGTCCCTCACTTTCAGGGCACGAGCCGCATCGGCCTTCATCATCTCCATCTTCTTGACGTTTTCTGAGAACTGGTGACTCTAGAAGCGGGTAATCAAAGCTATCGGAAGAGCATAGGCAGCAGCAGCCTCCATGCTTTTACCAGGCCCTTGCTCCAGCAAAAGACGGGCATCAACAGGTTTGAGCACATGGCCGTCGATGAGCCAACAGGGGTTAAACTCAATACCCCAAAGTGAGACGAAGCCCGGGTTGCAACTCCCGTTGTACCATTTGGTGTCTGAAGTAAGATCGGCCACCACAGGAGCCTTGCCCGACCTCCTCTCGACGGCGGGAGTTTCTTCAACAACCAGTAGGGGAGAAGGACTTCTCCCTGGAATCTCGGACTGCAAATCTTCCTGAGTCCTTTTAGGGAGGCGTGTGTTCGGGTCAGCAGCATCAATAACCTTCTACCTTTTCCCCTTAGCTTCGGCAACCGTAAATGACCCACAGCAGCTTGGTTAGCCGACTTCTTCATCAAAGCTTTATAATTGAACTTCCCCATTATCACTGAAAAAGGGAAATCTGTCAGATACAAGTATGCTGCAAGGTAAGTAAAATACCCATTAAAAAGCTACTTACAATCAAAATTGGCTTGCCGAGTTGACGATTTGAGAAGCAATAAAAGTTTCCCACAAGGCAATGGCCGAGGATAGAGCTTGAGGAGCTCAACGTCGATTCTTTCTTGAGTTGTCATACAGCCGATATCATAGCTAGAAAACTTAGTGGGGTGGGGTTGCCAGTAAAGAGGGAATTTGAAGATTCCATCCAAGTCATAAAAGAGGGACTCATTTCCTACAGGAGGTTGGACTTTGAAAAAGTCCGACTTGAAAATTTTGTACGAACTCTTGTAGAGCCCAATGGTTGCCCTCCGCTCAACCCCACTCAGGGAGATCGAACCGACCCGATCTCCAAACCTGACTTTATAAAAGTAGAGGAATTTAGGAGCAGTAGCCACCATTCCTATTTGCCCCCAAAGAATTTGGAAAGCCTTTAAAAAGGCCCAGCTGTTTGGGTGGAGTTGAGTAGGGGTAGCATTCATAATTTTCAAAACATCACACTCAAATTGGGTAAATGGCAAGGTAACTCCAATTTGCTCAAACATGGTTTTATATACGTATGTGAAAGAAGGTTGATCTGGAGCAGCATGAAGGAAGACGTGTTCATTCTCAGAACATGGCAAACACTCTACAGTGCCACTAGAAGAAGGAATTTTGTTTTTAATGTACGAAAGGGATTTAGAATCCCTAAAGTTTGAATGAAAGACTCCCGCATCCGGCCTTACCTAGAAATACCCAGGTATAGTAATATCTGGGTATGGGACACTAGGCATCCTATTGGTGCGCTTACGATGCTTAGAGACGGGTTTGGCATCAGGAGCAGCAGAGCTACTCCCGTCAGAAGAAGAAGAAGAACCCTTGGAACCTCCATCACCATGAGAGGGAGATGGGGAATGATGAGGAGAGCCCCCAATCTGATTGATTTCGGGCTCTATGATCTGAATGCTAGAAGAGGCATTCTGGAATACCTTGAATGAAGTTTCCATGGAAGAAAGAAAGAATGAAGGGAAATAACGATGACGTACTTGGAATAGAAAAGGAAATACAGAAGCTTGAAGGAGAAGATCTTAAAGAAAGGTTTGAGCAAGGAAGAGGCAAAATGAGCTCCTACGCAAACTTCTCCCCAACTTATAGAGACCTCGACGCTTCGAAAGAAAACAAATCTTAACATTACTTTTGAAAGTAATAATGATGGACGCCGTGTGAAGATAGGGAACGTCTCTTCAAGTCTGCGCAAATTTGGCTCACTAATGAAGGAGTCACACGTGGCAAAGACATCGGAATAAACGCTGCAACAAGCTAACGGCTTCAATCACGTAACCAAAGAGCAAGCCTCATAAGTAATTCCACCGAGGCCACGCGTATCAAACTAGCCTTATCTTAATAACAAAGGCAATGTCTCTTTTCATCTCGGGAGCTACGAAACTTTGGTCACAGTGCAGATCTAAAACGACTGCCCACGTCTCGACTAGGCTCAGCTCCTTCAAAGAAGCTTCCATGCTTTCTGAAAGCTCAAAGCTTGGGGGGGGGGGGGGGGGGGCTTGTATATGGGCCGAGGTGTAAAGCTCTCCAACTCGAAGCGTGAAGCTCGATCGCCCGATGTGTTCATTGAAGTAAAAGATATATATATATACCGAAGTGTGAAGCTCGCCACTTACCTCACCAACTTGAAAGGCTAAACAGACCAAGTTTCTAAGCTCGGTCACTGAGGTTGAACGATTGGCCGAGGTACAAGATCGGTCATTAAGACTATGGTAAAAAGGGGAAGAAAACCTACACCATATACCTTAGATTCTCCAAATAAGGTTTTTAAAGGCCAAGATCGGCTACTGTCATGAAAACTTTTACGCTTCTACTAGCTCAAAGCTTGGGGGGACTTGTGTACTGGCCGAGGAGTAAAACCCGGCCATCGAGCTTGGATACCCGGTCCAATAAAGGTGGGAAGGATAAGATATTGATATTATCTTTAATAATCCTGATATTATCTCAAATAACCTTATCCGGTTAGATGAGATAAAATCCCTCAAATTAAGGAAATCATATCTCAAAGAAGATTTAAGAGATAAGAGGAGATAAATCCAGATCTCTTAAAGATATGGGGATCCTATTATAAAAGGAGGAGAACCCAAAAGAGAGACTCACTTTTAACTGAGCTAGGTGAATCTCCCTTAAGCATATTAGAGGAACCAGCTTGACCATGAGACTATTGAAGAGTCCTTGCTCGATGGTATTCATCAAATACAAGATTAAGGGATTGAGATCACCGTACGGCCAAGGGTTGAACCTAGAACTACGTCTGGCTTTGATTCCTATTGGGATACGTAGGACCGAAATACAACATTCTATCAAGCCTTAATATAAAACAACCCACATTTTTTGCTCTTGATTTGACGTTCTACGACGAGATTCCGGCAGGTCGGATCTCGGCAGGAACACTAAGAATGGTTTGCCATAGATGGTTTGGTGAATAGAGTTGCAGATTCATATTCATATTCATATTTTTAGTATGAAGTCTCGATTTGTGTTTATGTTTGGTTGACTTTTCTGATTGAGAAATGCTTACAACACATTTTTTTAACACTTTCTTTTCAATACATTCTTTCTTATTGGTTGAAACTCGTGTGGGTTCTACATAATTCGAGTAAGACCCACATGAATTAGTCTGACTGATTTCCAAAATAGCGTGACCCATTTGCATTTTAATCAGAAGAGTGTGTGTTATAAATAGTGTTGGAGAGTGTGTTGATAGCACTTCTCTTCTTTATTTGTTATTTGACAAAAAAGTTACATTAATCATTTGGTCCCTATACGTGACATTGATTCTGAATTTGGTACTTATACGTAATTTTTTTAAAATAAGTCTCTATATGTACAATTATTTTTAATTTGATATTTTCCATTTATTCGTGTTATAACACCGTTTGTTAGAATTTAAGTACAAGGATCAAATTAAAAATCAATTTTAATTTATTATTTATTAAAAACCAAGTTTGTTAATTGGAGGACAACAGTGAAAATCACAAATAAGAACAGGATTGGTTGTGCTCGAATGTCATATGTTCATTTGTAGTGAAGAAACAATGCCCAACAAGAGTTACAAACTTACAACATTCAAACAAGAGTTGCATACACCTTTATAGTTTTATCCAACATGTGCCTTCTGCGTTATCCCTGCAAAATTGACTGATGATGCATACAATTTGATACGGTTAGTTGCTATCGGGTAAACTATTTGTAGCCTTGGCTTGTGATTATGCCTTTTTTATAATCTAACAATTGCTGCTCTCTTTGTATATCTGCAGCAAGTTTAGAGCTTTCCCATTTCAGCTTTCTTATCTCATCTTCAGCTTGAATATATTTAGGAGACACTTCAAATTCTCCAGAAATTAGAGTAAACTTCACTTCAACTTTTTTCCTACAACCAGAAAGTGTTGTGAATTGCATGAATATAGATACAAGTACTAATATCGATAAAGATAATGGTACAAGGTGCCAATTTTTTTGTTCTAAAACCTTGAATACATGTACAACTAGATATATCATAAAACAAAAATAAAATCATAAAAAATAAAGTAATTAAAGCATAAGATAAACACAATTTTTATAATGCCCAAACTACAAGGTTTCAAAAAAAAATCATACAGCATTTGAAGAAAGCAAAATTATATATACAAAAAAAGGTATATGAGTTAAAGGGAGTGAAGTATTTTGTTTCATTAAATAGAAAATCAAACAACACAGCAACAAAGTTTGGTGTTTTGTATAAACCAATGACTTATACTTGACTTATATTGGTTGTTTACTTATTTTGTAAGTACTCATACTATCCAATAAGTACGAGTAACTGATACATACCAAGTATATTTTTTATAATTGTTTGACGATAAGAAGGATATAAATAAATCACACATAATTATGAATGTTAATCATGAAAACAATAGTGAATAAATATTCGACGACTCGTGACAATGCATGAAACATTTTCTTTTTCCAATACATAGAGTATATAAATACCAATTTGTGAAGATGACATGTGGTGTTATAATTATATTAAATCAGGAGATACAACTTAATTGATCAATGAGAAATTACTTTCTATGACGTACAATATTGAAATGAACAAAAAATGAACTATAGACTAATTTATCCCTCAAAGTTAATTATTGAAACTAAAAATATTGGTCATCATAGAAGAAATAATAAAAGGAAAGTGATCAATAATCTAAATGTAACTTGCATTAAGAAGATCAAGGTTAATTCGATACTTACCTACTACCAAGAGCAAACATACCACATTTCTTAGTCATCCCACCATCTAATGACAAGGCTCCATCACTAATGCATGGGAGAGCATGGAGCATTTCATTTCGCGTTCTATACACTTGTAGGCGAGAAAAAAGGCAATAAAAAAGTGTCTCTCTAAGACCGTGCCCACAAGATGTCGGAAAAGATAATTTGTTGGAATCCAAATGGACCATGTTCACAGCATAATCAAGAAATCCATGTGGGCACTCCCCATTGGATAATGTTGGTTTTGGAATAGCCAACTTCTTTTGAGGATCATTGGCTATAGTACCTTCAACAAATGGTCTGAAATCAAAACAAGTATAAAATGCTTTAAAAATTACAAGCAAAGTACTTCTGCTTCCTTCTGAATTCTATCTCAGTGTGTGTGTGTGGAGTTGGATCCAATTTTGTTAGTTTTTCATATTTCATACAAAGAAAGGGAGACGAAAGGCATATGTTGTACCTACCTCTCTTTTCACAATCTTATCATATGAAAAACTTGCATTAGAGGAGCCAAACTCACATATATATCAAACTTACCGTAAATCTCCATGATATATGACAGTAAAATTACCATTTATTCTCCTTCCAATTGAAGATGAAAGTCCATGCAAACCATCATTAATGTTTACCATGCCTTATGTATCGTACTTCTCTAGTGCGTTAACTCCTTCATTGGTATGGCAGACAATTGCAAGCATATTTTCTAAACCCAAATATTCAGAAAGGATACTGCATTCATGTTGGGAATTTGCGTATAAAACAAAATAAAACGCAGCGGAAAAATTCCCATCGAAGGATCCATGCGAATGGTCATGATTCATGATTAGAAAGTTTACCTCTTGAAGCGATGGCTGTTGGTTGAAATTCGTCTATCACGAACACCGCACGAACGGTGTCTCCAGAGGTATCCACACGAGCGGACTCCGTGAACGTCCAACATCACGAACCTGAAGCGTCTCTGTCTTGCAGTGCTAGCTTCAAAACCGAGGCTTACTGTTCACTCTTACTCTCTCTGTGCGGCTAGGGTATCAACCTTGTGTGCACAACAACTTAAGTGTTCTACTTATAGTAGCGCCTCCTTAAGTGAGTTAGTGAGCAGCACTTGACCTAAGCCCATGTACTATGCGCTAGGCCCAATAGGAAAGTCCAACTCTCCTTTTAATGCTTCTTTTAATCCGCTCTTATGTGTGTGACCCTATAGATTCCCAAAACGTTAGTAGTAACATTAAATCCCATTTAATATTACAAACAGTGAGCGGTATCTAGCAATACATCACTGCTACCTAAGTAGTGAGAAAGTCAGTGATTTGTGAAACCTTTCTGTGCCAAATATTCATGTGCATTATTATCCCTTTGTCCATATATCTATATTGAACACAAGGCATAGAATGTGTCACCCTTGTATGGTTCAATATCATGTTCCCTGATACCCGAGTAGACTTAACAACAAATGAGGTCAATATCTCATATTGACTCATTTCAGCATGGCCATGCATTTTACAGTCTCACTCTATTAGGGGGCCCCTGAGATATTACTCCTGTCATGTAGGAGGGACAAATTCCATCTAGGTCACTCACATCCCTCTGCATGGCTCGTGGTATGCCCAATGACCGTCTTTATAATCATCCTATTACAGATGACGTTTGACGATATTAAAGCACACGACTCCTCATGTAGGGATCGTAGTGATTTCAGGTCGAAGGATTGCATACACCATTGTCACTATGAGAACTACTTATGACACTCACATAACGCTCCATGTAGTGTTCTCATGGCGGGTCAATCCAGTACATCATTACCTTAATGTGTACCTATGTGGCAACTCGATATCTCATATCTATGACCCGTGAGATGTGGTCATCAGTCTGCACACATAATAGTCTCAATTGTATTATTATTGTCCTTATTAATAAAATACTCGACTACGGATATTTTAGAATAGGATTTCATTGTTTAATAGTGTCTCACGATCAAGTCATATACTTGATATTCTATTAAACTGAAATTTCCATTCTAAGGACTTTATTATGTTTAAACAAGTAACACAATAAACTGGAATGCCTCATATCATATATATATAATAGCAAGATACAAATGTAAGTCTAAAGAAATACATTAGCCTCTAGGGCTTACACCAACAATTCAAACAACAATGTCATAATTATTTTAATAAAAAAAAAGTTAATCTTAATTAGGAGTAGCTTTTTCTTCACAACCATGCAAGTAAAAAATTGATTAGAATATATTGGAGCATGCTAGTAAAGTTTATAGATTCACAGTAGTACTAATGCGCTCCAAAATTAATAGATTATGTTGCATGAATGGTCTGCATGATGTATTTTAACAATTGCATCAAAAGAATAATTAGATTCTTATTCTAAAATCTAGAAAATTAAATGAGCCAATGGGAGATATAACCTTTTGTAAGATTGAATCCAAATGACAAAAAATGTGTTAAAATACAGGACGAATGAAATATAAGATTATCATTCTCAACCTTGGCAAGGGTTGCGACAACTCCAACGACATCCTTTGTGAATGTTGTATTCAATGTCTAAGCATTGGCTATTAGACAACAAAATATGCTAGTGGCAGAGTTCTTTATCTTTAAAATCTGTTCCATTGTTTCCTCTTCAGTGTGAACATTATCATTTCCATTTCCTGATGTGATTGCATTGGGGGAGTAATACCTTCCATGACTCACTGAAAATTTCATTAGTTAATAAATATTGAAGAGTAACTTATAAATGAAATGCTTATTTATGAGTGATGTTATTCAACTAATGAGTAATGATGCCATGGTGCAACTTGTATTAGTTTGTATGGTTAAATTGAAATTCTAAGAACCCCCCGTACTATCCCCTCTCTAGGGTACAAAACAAATAAAAAAGATAATTTATTTATCAACAAACCTTGTAAGTCAAATATAGAATTAGCTAAGCAATTCAATTGAGAATAAAGGAATTTCAGGTTATCTTCATGTTGTCTGATCTCGTTCCCGAGGCTCTCCTCATTATCATCATTTAGACTCATCTGAAATAGGATAACAACAAAAGTTTCAAAATTTAGTAAGACTAGAATATATATTGACAAAAAATAACTTGAACATATAGTGTAAAACTACATTCATAAGCCTATATTACAATCTTTCGAATTTTGTAGTGATATGGAATCATGAACAACATGCAATTCAACCACTGCTAGGTTCTAAATGGAACACATCCAGATATGAGAGTAAAAGTGCTCAGACAAGTAAATAAATTTAGGTCCTCAAACTTACATGTTTTAGTTGTAATATGTTTGAAATATGTCATTCAAGGAAAGAATGTTATATAGACTCATGTTCATAGTCATGGTCACAAGTAAGACCGTGTGTATCCTTAATTGTAAATAGGTATATGTTCTTTAGTCAAATTGAAAGCAAAATCAAAAGTCACACTCTCAAGCTTTTAAACTACTAAATTGAGAGTCATGACCCCCCCCCGCCCCAAAATTATAGTCCCGTATCATCCCCAAATTCCAACTATCATTCTTACATATAAAAAAAATTGGGTGAGAATTTGATATAAGACTAAAAAAGAATTTGGTCTCCTATAATCTCTTTATATTACGGCAGCTTCAAAACTCTGAAGAGTGATGATTTCTAATATTTACTAAACGTAAATAATAAATATCATTGAACTTGGAATTGAGTATCAGTATCATATGCATATTCTTGTTATGACAAATTATCACAATAAAATAAAAACAGTGATTGGATATAGAAAACCAAGAAAGAATGACAAGATCTGAAACTGAGAGTAAGATGTCACATGTGGTTGTTAGTTAAGATCAAACATGAACGATTGTGAAGAAGAAAGCGGCAACAAGATATGCACTTAGATACGATGTAATAGGGTACCCTAACTTCGCTTCCCTTCCCTTTCCTTTCCTATTTCCTCCTTTTTATATCCAAATTCAAGCAACACTTCACTATAATGGTAGTTTCGTAATTTTGTTCAACATTTCCTAAATTGTACAGCTGTCACTACACTTTGCACACAACACACCTAAGTTGTACTATATAAATTGTACATTTTTTTATTCGCATATGATTGCAAGGATTATCCTTCGGGGGATTTGAAGGCACTCAATGCGGGATGCCTACTCCTAACCGAGTTTTTTTCCATACGCAAGAGTCAACAATCGAACATGTCGATTTGCTTAAGAGACCCAAACCTATCATCACTTGGACCAACCTTAATTGGTATATAAATTGTATATATTAAATCCAATGTTTTTTTATTGGACTAATCTGAATACTGGCATTAAAAAATTTCAGAAATAAATATTAATAAATTTTATATATTAAGTTTAAGTGTTAACTTATTAATGTGAGAATTTGTAAAAAAAAACTTATTAATGTGAGACAATCTCATCGAGCATGTGTATTAATGTAAATCCAATGTATCTTTTATTTATTTATTTTTTGATGCATTTTTTAATTTGTTAATCATTAATTACGTTAGTTATGTTTAATACTATTTTAATAACACAATTAAATGTTATGAGAAATATTAGAAATAAAGAAAAAAGGAATTAATTTAATGCATATTGATGGCTTCTATTTTAGTGGAAATTTCAAAAGTTCATTTATTAAAATAAGTTAATCGTTTACTTAACTGGATTCATCAAATGAATTTTGTATATATTAAATAATATGAAATATTTGATTACTTCCATTTAAGGGAAAATTTCAAAACTTCATCAGTTATATATATATATATATATATATATATATATATATATATATATATATATATATATATATATATATATATAGAAATTGATGGCAATAGTAAACCATAGTCTCACTCTAAACTTTTAAGCTAAAGCCAAATCTAAATTTATAAATTTCAATATGGTAATCAATTAATTATATTATTCATTTTATATTATTGTAATTCTAATTTAACATATTTCATAATCAAATGTGTCAAGTAATTACTTATTTTCTTTTATTTATTGGACTTTATTGGTATACATTGTCATTATAAATATTTTTTATACAGTTACCCAATTATGAATTATCAAGTCATTAAAAAATATTTGACTCTTATGTTGGTTGGTAATGTAAAAAATATATACAACAATGTATCAAAATTAAGCTCTTACTTATTTGTTTCTTTCAATAGAGCAAATCAAGGTCACACTTCAAGCATTTGTTACTCCTAAATTAATAAATCCAGAATGAAAATCAATTAATTGTATTATTTATTTTATAGTATTTGAATTTCGTACTTTCGACCAACATTAGGTTGGTTCAAGTGGAACTGGGCAAGAGATGGCAATGAGTATTTTACCCACAAGGTGCCCGCTAAAATTACCCATCACGGGTAGGATAATTACCCTCATAATGGGTACATAGACGGGTAATTACCTCAAAATTTAATGGGTATGAGTGCGGGTACGGGTACTTTAGTGGACCCGCCCCATACTCGTATACACATATATTCTTACTTACTATTATTATTATTATTATTATTATTAGCTTTAGTTATGAAAACTTGAAAGCATGTTGTGTAACCCAAATTTATATAAAATGATTTTTTTATATTAGTAGTTAAACATGTGAGAGCACGCGCGTGCGCGCACACACACAAACAAATATATATATATATATATGATGCTCCTGAGTAATGATATTAAGTGTTTTTGCATATTTCTTTTATATCATTTGTTAATTGTAATTTCTAAAATGTTATATTATAATGACTACTTAAATGTGAAGTGGATGTACATTATTGGTCTATATTTGATGCTCCCGGATAATGATATTAAGTGTTTCTGCATATTTCTTTTATATCATTTGTTCATTGTAATTTCTAAAATCTTTTATAATAATGTTCTTTTTTTATTTGTTGATTACCAACTGTTAATTAAAATGCGGGTAATGAGTATTGGTATGGATACTTGGACGAGTAGAGGAGGAGGACAAACATGAAGTTATACCAATAACCGCACCATGACTTGGGAGCCTTCAAACAAGATTCGGAATTTTGCAACTAGCAGTGCAAGTAACATGAGTTAACTAGTTTGAAAACAACTGGTTCTTTTCAAGGAAGAGGATTCAAAAGATTATCAGATGTTGAGATTCAGGAGAGATCAAAGAAGGAATCGGACTATGTTTCCGTTGTGATTAAAATTTACTCCAGGATATGTGTGTTCTAACAAACAGCTTCAGGTTCTAATTTTGGCTGAAGATGACAATAATGAGGATGTGGGAGATGAGCAAGAAATCAATCAAAATGTGGGGAGATTGGTAGGGAGAAAAGTGACAGTGTTAGTTGACTGTGGGGCTTCACGTAATTTCATCTCGTCCGTTATGGTGAATGAGAGGTATCTAGATGTAACGGAATCACCAACTTACACTGTTGAGGTAGGCGATGGAAGGAGAATTAAAGCCCAAGGTTAGTGCCAATAGTTGTTGCTCCAAGTTCAAGGACTAGATATTTAACAAGAGTTTTTCATCTTGGATCTAGGAGGAGTTGATGTTGTATTAGGAATGGAATAATTAGCCAGCCTAGTGGAAATTAGGGCTAATTTTAAGGAACGTGCATTAAGAGTTCAAACAGCAGGAGGCACCAAAATTTTGAAGGGAGAACCGACTCTTGCTAGGGTTGTTGCTTCTTTCAAATATGTCTGAAGGCTATTCAGGATGAAGGAGAAGGTTTTAGGTTGGAATTCAGATCCTTAAAGCAGATACCAGGGAGGAACCAATTCCAGATTGGCTTACTGCAATTCTGGAAACTTATGTTGAGGATTTTAAAGAACCGGAAGGATTGTCACCTTCCAGAAGGCAAGATCATGCCATTGTGCTTAAAAAAGGAGCCAACATTCCAAAACTTCGGCCCTACAGGTATCCTCACTACCAAAAGACTGAAATTGAAAAATTGGTAGATGATATGCTGAATTCTGGAATTATTAGACCTAGTGTGAGTCCCTATTCTAGCCCCATAATATTAGTGAATAAAAAATATGTTGGATGGAAGTTTTGTGTTGATTATAGGGCTCTTAACAAGTTTACAATGCCTGATAAATTTCCTATTCCCATAATTTATGAACTTTTAGATGAGTTGGGAGGGGCTGCAATTTTTTTCTAAACTAGATTTGAGATTTGGATATCACCAGATTAGAATGAGGGAATAAGACATTCCAATAACAACTTGTTGAGCTCATGAAGGTCATTATGAGTTTGTAGTAATGCCATTTGGACTTACTAATGCTCCTTCTACTTTTCAATCACTCATGAATGAGATGCTGAAAGCTTTCCTAAGGAAATTTGTTCTTGTATTCTTTGATGATATTTTGGTCTATAGTAGAAGTGAAGAAGACCATCAGAGGTACGTACAAGCAGTATTGTCTTTGCTGCTGGAACATCAATTGTTTGCTAACAAGAGGAAATGCACTTTTGGCCAGAAACAGATTGAGTGCTTAGGCCATGTGATCTCAGCAGAAGGTTATGATGAGTTGGCCTATGCCAAAAGATGTAAAAGCTTTGAAAGGGTTTCTTAGACTTTTGGTTATTGTTGGACGAAATCTAGGCAAGTATACATAGTCGTACAAGTAATACGGTGGTGAGACCGTTTTATCGTTCCCACGAGGATTGTGACAAGTACTAGCACGTACCGAATCAATTACTATCTAAGCGGATATTTGGATTGAAGGGGGCTCAATACTAAATACCAAGCCAAATCAGATTCAAAACCTAAAATAAACAAATTAAAAAGAAAAGTTCTTTGAGGATTTCTGTCGAACACTTGGAAGGCAGTAAAAGAATTCTTCAAATCTATGAACGATGTTGGGATTAGGTTCACTAAACCTCATCCCCATGCAATGAAATGACTAATAAACAGTTTTACTTCAATTATGACAATCAATCCACTAGATTACTCAAGCCCCGATTCCTCGGATGACAAGAGTCTAAATCCACTAATAGACCCTAATTCCTTAGGTGGCCTAGATTAATGAATTTGCATGATGAATAGGGATTACACGATTGCTAATAAACCTAAATCCATTCCTAGATACAAGGTTTACTAGGTGGTTGATTTCAGTTCTCTTTCTAATACGAATTTTCCAATTGCATACCAAAACAATAATCAAGTCATGGGGGTGCTAGCCACAACAAGCATTAGGCATAGAAATCAATCACTCATAAGGAAGCAAAAACTGTATTACAAGATCACATCAAATACATGGGTAATTCATAAATAGCTACACCTAACCCCAACAATGGGAGTTTAGCTACTCATGATCATAGCCAAAACTACAGAAATAGAGATGAAAAAGAGAAAAGACTCCATAGAATCCTTGTGCAACTGCCCCTGGTTCAGAGAGAGTGTTTTAGGGTTTCCAAAAACTGGTTCCTTCTATTCTGCCCATGCCTTTTTATAAATCAGGATTCGCGTCACGGCCGTGATGGCCGTGACGCTTTCTGCCTTGGGCGCGCTTTCAAAATATGTTCGTCACGGCTTGACCATGACCGCTTCTGTCTCCACCAATTGGTCTGTCACGACCGTGATGGGTATCACGACTAGGCCGTGACAGATTCTGCCTAGGAGGGCTCTGACTCAATTATCCTGTCACGACCGTGATGGGCATCACGGCTAGGCCGTGACAGCTTCTGACTTTTGCCTTCTTTCTTCTCAATTATTGCTCGATCGCGGCCGTGTTGGGCTCTGCCTGGGTCATTTTCTTCACTTTTCAAGCTCTGTCTTCATCCAAGCTCCATCATGGCTAATCTTGAGCAATTTTCCTTAGATTCCAGCAAAACAACACCAAGAAACCGCCTTACCCGTTCCAAGGTAAAAACTAATAAAAATCAAACTAATCATGCCTAAGCTATGTGAAAATGCATGCAAAAATGTACATGGAAATATGATGCAAAATCACACTATCAAATCACCCCAAGCTTATTCATTTGCTTGTCCTCAAACAATCACTAAGGCCAAAAGAGATAAATAATCAAATCATGGATAGTGAACTAAGAACCCGAGTAAGTAATTCAAGTAACAGGCATTTCGAATAATTCAGCAAGAGACAATTAGTTTCAAGTCCAATTAGAAGCTTAGGTTTCTTAGACTCATATTCTCACTGATTCGGGCACTCTTTCTCACCTGAAACTCACCCCAAGCTTGTTCATTTGCTTGTCTCTCTTTCTCGCCTCACTCAAGTGTTCAAGGATATATGACAATTCGCTCCATTTTCCTCAAGGAATGAATTCTACCATAGGCTTGACTATCAACCAAATCTCTACTTTATTAATGAAAACAATTAAGAATCAAGAGGTATTTACTTTGGTTTAACGTGGCCGTGGGATTTTTAGTTAGGTGGGGAAGTCAAGAAAAGGACATTTCAAAAGGCTACACAAAACATCAAGCATTGCAAATCATGACACCTTCTAAAATACCTTTTTGGGTTTCAATTTACTTTTGCCACCTTTCTTTCTTTCTTTTCATTTTATTTCTCATTTTTCTTTTTGTCATCCCCTTCTCTATTTATATTCCTTTTTCTTTTATTTTTCTTTTTATTTGGAGAAGGGGAGATTTTTCAGCTCAAGAGAAACATTTTCTGATTTTCTCATCCCATACTTTTTCAACTACCTTTTTACCCTTTTTTGTAATACTTTAGAAGGTCACCCATCAAGCATTTATCCACTCAAGGTACCAAGAAAAGTATTTTATTCTTTCAGGCTCAAAATTGGGCAACTAAGGGGTAGCATTTATCCATTCAAAGCTCACAAGGCCGGAAAAATACCTATTGCCTCAATCATTTTCAAAAATGTTTTCAAAAATTTTTAAGCTTCAAAACGGTTTCAAGTCAAGTTCTAGAGAATACAAACCAAGAGGAATTAAAACACTCTATCACAAAGAGTGGGGTAGATTTAGTGAGTACCCCTTTTTGGCTCAAAAGCTCACATTTAGTAGTTCAGAAATCAATGAGAAACAGAAATCTAAGGCACCACATGCTAATTATCAACTATCAAAGGATCATCTCAAGCATTTTTCATTTGTAGCCTTATCACAAGAATAAACAGAATTGGGTTCAAGCATTCACTATCTCAAGTTATTTGGCACTTAGTTCTCATAATCGGATGCAACCTCTAAATAAGGGATAATCGAATCATGCGATCATGCAAACCTATACCTATGTGAATGCAACATGAAAAATGCAAAAGCAAAATACCCCTACGCCAAGCTTAAAAATTTACATTGTCCCCAATGTAAACAATCAAGTTGGAGAGAGGAAATAAAAAAATTGGAACGACTTACTGAGGCAGTAGCGGGTGTTGGCTCACATGCCTAGTCAGAAGGAATTGCATGAAAATTTTGGTCACGGTCGTGATGCTTATCACGGGCAGGCCGTGATGCATTCTGGTCCATAGGGGTAGCTTGTCACGGTCGTTACCTCCATCACGGCTAGGCCGTGATGCTCTCTGATCTTCAGGGTCCTCCAATCACGCCCGTGATGGGGATCACGGCTGAGCCGTGATCTTTTCTGATCTCCAATTCTGGCTCATCACGGCCATGACCAGTGTCACAGCCTGGGCGTGATGGCTGCTGACTTTGGTTGTCCTTGCCCTTTTTGCATCTCCTTCCTTCTTACCCTGAAAACACTTAACAAACCTATTAATCTATAATATTTTTCCTCTTGATCTTCTCAAATTATTCAAGAGTCAAATTCAAAACGAAAAGAAAAGGGAAAGAGAATCTGGGTTGCCTCCCAGTAAGCGCTTCTTTAACGTCACTAGCTTGACGGGTAGGTGATCTCAAGGATCATGAAGGCGCACATCTGAGACCAATCTCTCGATGTCACCACCCAATTAGGCCTTGAGCCTTTGGACATTGACTTTGAAGGTCCTTTTTGAAGTAGGATCCTCCAGTTCTACAGCTCCATGAGGTGAAACTTCCTTGACAATGAACGGTCTCAACCACTTAGACTTCAACTTTCCCGGAAACAATCTCAGCCGGGAATTGAATAATAAGACTTGTTGTCCCAGATGAAATGTTTTCATGACGATCTTCTTGTCATGGTAGGTCTTGACTCTCTGCTTGTAAATAGCTGGATTCTTATATGCATTAAGGCGCATCTCCTCTAACTCATGCAGCTTATTCATTCTTTTCTCACCTGCCAGAGTGGCATCAAAATTCAATAACTTCAATGCCCAAAAAGTTCGATGCTCCAACCCTACAGGTAGATGACATGCCTTCCCCTAGACCATCTGAAATGGAGATAATCCCACATAAGTTTTCAGTGCAGTCCGGTAAGCCCACAAGGCATCGTCAAGCTTCCTTGCCCAATCTCTTCTTGAAACGGCCACAGTCTTTTCCAGAATTTTCTTAATCTCCCGGTTGGAGACCTCCGCTTGCACATTTGTTTGCGGATGATATGGGGATGCCACCTTATGCCTCACATCATACTTGGTCAACATATTTCTCAGTTGTGAGTTGCAAAAATGAGATCCCCCATCACTTATAAGGACCCTTGGGACACCGAACCGGGTAAAGATGTTCTTCTTGATGAATTTAATCACTGTCTGGGCATCATTCTTCTATGTTGCAATGGCCTCCACCCATTTGGAAACATAGTCCATTGCCACCAAGATATATTGATTGGAGAATGAAGGTGGAAATGGACCCATTAAGTCTGTGCCCCAGCAATCAAATACCTCAACCTCCAATATGTTCTGCAGTGGCATCTCATCCCTTTTTGAAATGTTCCCGGTCCTTTGGCACTTGTCACAGCTCTTCACATGATTGAAAGAGTCATTGAAGATTGAGGGCCAAAAGAGCCCAAATTGGAGGACCTTTACAGCTGTCCTATCCCCATTGTAATGTCCACCATATGGCGAGTTATGACAATGCCACAAAATTTTCCTTGCTTCCTCTTGACTAACGCACCTCCTCCATAAGCCATCCGGTCCAACCTTGAACAGAAATGGGTCATCCCACATGAAATGGTTGGCATCCCGGAAGAATTTCTTCTTTTGTTGCCAAGTGAGGTGCTCTGGAACAATATTGGCTGCCTTGAAATTTGCCATGTCGGCAAACCATGGTCTTTCATGCACCAGAAGTAAAGCCTCATCCGGGAACTCATCCCGAATGTCCTTATCTTGTGCGGCCACCTCTTCATTCACCAACCGGGACAAGTGGTCAGCCACCACATTCTCGCTGCCCTTTTTATCCTTAATGACTAAGTCAAACTCCTGCAACAATAGAATTCACCTTATGAGTCTTGGTTTAGAATCTAACTTAGTCAACAAATATTTAATTGCAGCGTGATCAGTAAAAACGGTGACTTGTGAACCAATTAAGTAGGAATGAAATTTTTCCAATGCAAACACTATGGCTAGCAACTCTTTTTCAGTTGTTGCATAATTTACTTGGTTCTCATTGAGAACCTTGCTAGCATAGTGAATGACATGGAAAATTTTTTCCCTCCGCTGTCCCAAAACTGCCCCAACTGCGTAGTCACTGGCATCACACATTAATTCAAATGGTGACTCCCAGTTGGGTGCAACAAGAATGGGAGCGGTGATCAACTTATCTTTCAAAATCTGAAAAGAGGTAAGACAAGCAGTATCAAACACAAATGGAGTGTCCTTGTTCAAAAGGCTGCACAACGGCTTGGCTATCTTTGAAAAGTCCTTGATGAACCGCCGGTAAAAGCCTGCATGCCCAAGGAAACTCCTCACACCCTTGACATTCACTGGTGGAGGTAGTTTCTCAATCACATCAATCTTGGATTTATCCACTTCGATCCCCTTAGCTGAAATTTTGTGCCCAAGTACAATGCCTTCCTGCACCATAAAATGACACTTCTCCCAATTTAAGACTAAATTGGTGTCCATGCACCTCTTTAACACAGCAGTAAGGTTAGACAAACAATTATCATAAGAGGAACCAAAAACAGAAAAATCATCCATGAAAACCTCAATGTATTTTTCTACCATATCAGAGAAAATGGAAAGCATGCACCTTTGAAATGTCGCAGGCGCATTACATAGTCCGAAGGGCATCTTCCGATAGGCAAAAACTCCAAAAGGGCATGTGAATGCAGTTTTCTCTTGGTCTTCCGGGTTAACCGCAATTTGGTTATAACCTGAATAACCATCCAAGAAACAATAGTAAGCTTGCCCGACTAGTCTCTCCAACATCTGGTCCATGAATGGAAGTGGGAAGTGATCCTTCCTAGTAGCTTGGTTTAACTTCCGGTAATCTATACACATTCGCCAACCGGTGACCGTTCTAGTTGGGATCAGCTCATTCTTCTCGTTGTGCACGACGGTCATGCCACCTTTCTTTGGAACCCCTTGTACCGGACTCACCCAAGCACTATCGAAAATCGGATAGATCATTCCAGCTTCAAGGAGTTTCAGCACCTCCTTCCTTACCACTTCTTTCATTGTGGGATTGAGCCTCCTCTGCGGTTGGACCACCAGTTTAAATTCAGCCTCCATCATGATCTTGTGCATACAAAACGTGGGGCTAATACCTTTCAAATCTGAGATGGACCATCGAATAGCTGTTTTATGCTCTCGAAGCACCCTTACAAGTTTCTCCTCTTCCAATTTGGACAATACATTGCTCACTATGACAGGATCTTCATCATTCTCCCCAAGAAAGACATACTTCAAGTGGGGAGGTAGAGTCTTAAGCTCCAACTCGAACTTCTCTTGGACTTCATCCTTTTTGAGCTCTTCCTTCTTAGTGTTGACAGTAAGTTGCTTGGGTTGAGCTTCCAGATCACACAAACAGTCTTCTATTTCCTTCTCCTCTTCCTCATCAAGATTTTCAATAGAATTTACAATTACCTTCTCAAGAGTATAGGAATGGTGCTGCTGTGCAAAGGCTTCTTTAGCCACTACTTCCACAAAGTCCATGCGGAAACAATTCTCTTCATCGCTCGGGAGATGCATAGCTTCACATACATTAAAAGTGACCTCTTCATCTTGCACTCTGAGTCGAAGCTGGCCTTTTTGCACATCTATCAAAGCACGACCAGTTGCTAGAAAAGGTCTCCCCAATATAAGTGGAACTTCTGCATCATCCTCCATGTATAGTATCACAAAATCCACTGGGAAGATAAACTTGTCCACTTTAACCAACACATCTTCCAGAATACCATAAGGACGCTTTATTGATCTGTCTGCTAGTTGCAATGTCATCCTTGTTGGCTTCGCCTCACCACCTCCAAGCTTGTTCAAAATTGAAAGCGGCATCAAATTGATACTCGCTCCCAAGTCACACAAGGCCTTCCCAATAGCAACACTCCCAATAGTGCAAGGGATTGTAAAACTACCAGGATCTTTAAGCTTTGGAGGTAGCTTCCTTTGAAGTATCGCACTACACTCTTCTGTCAGGGCAACAGTCTCACCCTCTTTGAACTTTCTTTTCTTCGTGAGCAACTCCTTCATGAATTTTGCATAAGTGGGCATCTGCTCTAGTGCTTCAGCAAAGGGTATGTTAATCTGCAGCCTCTTGAAGATGTCAAGAAACTTGGCAAATTGTTCTTCCTTCTCCTTTTTCTTGCTCAAATGAGGATATGGCAACTTCACATAAGAGGGGATCTCTTGAGGCTTGTCTCCATCTTTCAAAATCTGACTTTTAGTCCTCCTCAAAATCGAATTCTCATCCACTAGCTTCTCCCTCTTGTCTTTTTCACTTTCTTTTTCTTCCTCCTCTACTACAACCTCTTTGCCTTTTTCTTTATTCAAATCATATTTTTCAGCAATCACCTCTGTTTTTTCATCAACTCTCTGATTTTTCACCAAAAGCTCACCACTCTCTTCCTCAAGGCTTTTACCACTCCTCAACACAATAGCCCTGCAATGCTCTTTAGGATTAGTTTGAGTATTACCTGAAAAACTGCTGCTCGATTGCTCTGCTAGTTGCTTTGCAATCTGTCCAACTTGAACCTCCAAGTTCTTTATAGAAGCATCGGTGTTTTTATGGTTTGATATGGACATTTGCATGAACTGATTGAGAGTGTTCTCCAAGATAGAAGTCCGGTCTTGAGGCGGTGGTGTGGGTTGAGGCTTGCTTGCTTGTCCGGCATCTTGTTTCCAACCAAAACTCGGTTGATTCCTCCACCCTTGGTTGTAGTTGTTGGAGTATTGGTTGTTGCCTTGCCGCCCATAGTTCCCCATATAATTAGCTTCCTCATGGGAACTAGGTGTTGCCTCACATCTTCCATTATCATGATCACCTCCACAGAAATCACATCTCACTACCTGTTGATGTGGCATGGTTGTCCCTTGAACAGTTTGGAGTTGTTGTGGGAGTTGAGCTAGTTGCTTGGTGATGGACTCCAGTTGTTGTGTCATGAGCTTATTCTGATCCAAAAGTGCAGTTTGTGAATCTAACGCCAACACTCCCCTTATTGATGTGGGACCCCGATCATGATGCATCAAATAGTCATTAGATGCCATAGCCTCTATCAGAATCAGTGCTTCCTCCGCTGTCTTTGTGTTCATGGACCTTCTAGCTGAGGCATCCAACATATACCTGGTTGACGGTCTCAATCCATTGCAAAATGTTTGCATTAGGGTATGATCGTCAAACCCATGATTTGGGCATCTTCGGAGTAATTCCTTTAACCTCTCCCAGGCGTCATGAAGAGTCACACCTTCTTGTTGATCAAAGCTTATGATGTCACCCCTTGTCTTCACAAATCTTGAGGTGGGGAAGAATCTTGCCAGAAATTTTGCCTCTAAATCATCCCATGTAGTTATGCTCCCCCTTGGTTGAGATTGGAGCCAAGCCTTGGCCCTATCTCTTAGAGAGAAAGGAAATGCCCTTAGGCGAATTGCATCCTCAGAGGCACCATTGTGCTTCATAGTATCACATATCTCAATGAAGTTGGAGATATGACTATTAGGATCCTCCTTTTCCAACCCGACAAATTGATTTTGTGAAACCAAGTTCAAGAGAGCTGGATTGATTTCAAAATTGTTGCAGTTAATTGGGGGCCTCACTATGATAGTGACATACCGATTGACATTTGTATTGCCATATTCCCCAAGTGTCCTACGTGGTGGAGCACCTTCACCATTGCCTGCCATCCCGATTTTTTCTTGATGAACTTGAGAGGTGGAAGTCCCTTGTTCTTCTTCTTGTTGTTCTAACAGTTTCTGCTATTTTGCTTGCCTCCGATTCCCCCTAGTTGTTCTTTCTATTTCAGGATCGTAGAAGAGTTGGTCAGCTGGGGTAGTACCTCGCATGCACAAACAGTCTAGCAACCAAGAGTGTTAGCAGTAAATGTCAGCACACAAACAGCAAACGCACCAGAAAAAAAATGACAGCAAAACAAAACACAGAAATATGACAGTAAACAGCTTATAACAGAATTTTTTTTTTGCTTAAATTAGTAACCGAAATGGGTATGCTAATACTGAAACACAACCCCCGGCAACGGTGCCAAAAACTTGTTGGACGAAATCTAGGCAAGTATACCTAGTCGTACAAGTAATACGGTGGTGAGACCGTTTTATCGTTCCCACGAGGATTGTGACAAGTACTAGCACGTACCGAATCAATTACTATCTAAGCGGATATTTGGATTGAAGGGGGACTCAATACTAAATACCAAGCCAAATCAGATTCAAAACCTAAAATAAACAAATTAAAAATAAAAGTTCTTTGAGGATTTCTGTCGAACACTTGGAAGGCAGTAAAAGAATTCTTCAAATCTATGAACGATGTTGGAATTAGGTTCACTAAACCTCATCCCCATGCAATGAAATGACTAATAAACAGTTTTACTTCAATTATGACAATCAATCCACTAGATTACTCAAGCCCCGATTCCTCGGATGACAAGAGTCTAAATCCACTAATAGACCCTAATTCCTTAGGTGGCCTAGATTAATGAATTTGCATGGTGAATAGGGATTACACGATTGCTAATAAACCTAAATCCATTCCTAGATACAAGGTTTACTAGGTGGTTGATTTCAGTTCTCATTCTAATACGAATTTTCCAATTGCATACCAAAACAATAATCAAGTCATGGGGGTGCTAGCCACAACAAGCATTAGGCATAGAAATCAATCACTCATAAGGAAGCAAAAACTGTATTACAATATCACATCAAATACATGGGTAATTCAGAAATAGCTACACCTAATCCCAACAATGGGAGTTTAGCTACTCATGATCATAGCCAAAACTACAGAAATAGAGATGAAAAAGAGAAAAGACTCCATAGAATCCTTGTGCAACTGCCCCTGGTTCAGAGAGAGTGTTTTAGGGTTTCCAAAAACTGGTTCCTTCTGTTCTGCCTATGCCTTTTTATAAATCAGGATTCACGTCACGGTCGTGATGGCCATCACGGCCAGGCCGTGACGCTTTCTGCCTTGGGCGCGCTTTCAAAATATGTTTGTCACGGCCGTGACACTCGTCACGGCTTGACCGTGACCGCTTCTGTCTCCACCAATTGGTCTGTCACGGCCGTGATGGGTATCACGGCTAGGCCGTGACAAATTCTGCCTAGGAAGGCTCTGACTCAATTATCCTGTCACGGCCGTGATGGGCATCACGGCTAGGTCGTGACAGCTTATGACTTTTGCCTTCTTTCTTCTCAATTATTGCTCGATCACGGTCATGATGGGCTCTGCCTGGGTCATTTTCTTCACTTTTCAAGCTCTGTCTTCATCCAAGCTCCATCATGGCTAATCTTGAGCAATTTTCCTTAGATTCCTGCAAAACAACACCAAGAAACCGCCTTACCCGTTCTGAGGTAAAAACTAATAAAAATAAAACTAATCATGGCTAAGCTATGTGAAAATGCATGCAAAAATGTACATGAAATATGATGCAAAATCACACTATCAGTTATTACATAAGGTTTGTGCATAGGTATGGCAAAATAGCTAGACCTCTAACTCAGTTGCTCAATAGGGATAATTTTTAGTGGAGCATAAAGCACAACATGCTTTTGAAACCTTGAAGCTAGCCATGGCCTTGTTACCCATAATCATTGTTCCTGACTTTACCAAGACCTTTATTGTTGAAACCGATGCTTCTAATAGAGGTTTAGGAGTGGTTTTAATGCAAGAGCTAAGATCAGTGGCACTCCTCAGCCAACCATTATCAAACATAGGGCAAAAAAAATATGTTTATGAGAGAGAACTTATGGCTATTGTCATGGCAGTTCAAAAATGGAGACATTGTCTCCATGGCGGACACTTTACCATCATAATAGATCAGGAAAGCCTTAAATTTCTTGTTGATCAGAGAGTGCTTGGTGAAGAACAGTTCAAGTGGACTTCCATTCTTATGGGACTAGATTTTGAGAAACAGTTCAGACCAGGCCTAGAAAATAGCGTTGCTGATGCCCTATCTAGGAAAATGACCTACGCAGTAATTTCTATGGTCCAATTTTCAGATCTGGATGAATGGGAAGTGGAGGTTCATAATGATTAGAAACTTCGATGAATTATTCAAGATTTGTTGCAAGATTCTCAAGCTCATCCGAGCTATAATTTTTAGAACAGGAAACTATACTACAAAGGAAGATTGGTGCTACCCAAGAATTCCCTTAGAATTCCTACTTTACTTAAGGAATTTCATAATTCAGCAGTTGGTGGTCACTCAGGTTTCTTCAGATCCTTTATGAGGATTACTACACTAGTCTACTGGGATGGAATGAGAAAGGACATTCACCAATATGTGGCCACTTGTGAAATTTGCCAGCAGAACAAATACCAGACCCTTTCACCCGCTGGTTTGCTCCAACCTTTGCCTATTCCTACTCAAGTTTGGTCAGATGTTTCTATGGATTTAAAAGAGGGACTACTTAGATCTTCGGTCAAAAATGCTATCTTAGTGGTGGTGGATAGGCTCACCAAGTATGCCCATTTTATTCCTTTGAGTCATCCTTTCACTGCAAAGGACATTGCAGAGGTATTTGCTCAAAATGTGGTTAAATTGCATGGATTTCCTAGTTCCATTGTATCAGATAGAGATAAGGTTTTCTCAGTTATTTCTGGACTGAGTTATTCAGAGTTGTTGGTACGAATCTCAAGTTTAGTTATGCCTATCACCCTCAATCGAATGGGCGGACAAAGGTTAACAATAGATGCTAAGAAACCTATTTGAGATGTTTGACCAGTGCTAAGCCTAAGCAGTGGCCTAAATGGCTTAGTTGGGTTGAATTTTGGTTAACCTCCAATTACAACAATTCTACTAAACTTTAAGGCTCTCTATGGCAGAGATCCACCACAGTTACTTAAGGGCACCATGTTGGTGTAAGCCCTAGAGGCCAATCTATTTTGAATAGATCATTATTTGTATCATGAATTTAATCATATATTTGATATTTGATATATGAATAAGGCATTCATTTATTATGTTATCAGTTTATAGCATGATAAAGTCCTTAGAATAGACAGTTCATTCAATAAGATATTAAGTACGTGACTTAATTGTGAGACCTCATTGAATAATAGAACACTATTTTTAAATATCTGTAGTCGAGTATTATTGTTAATTAGGACGACAATAATACATAGAGACTATTGTGTGAGTAGACTGATGACCACATCTCACGGGTCATGGATATGTGATATCAAGTCGGCACACAAGTATAAATATTAGGAGTAATATTTATATCGGATGACCCATTATAAGAATACTTCATAATAGTTATGTAAGTGTCACAAGTATTCTCATGGAGACCATTGTGAAGTAGTCCTTCGACTTGAAGTCACTATGATTCCTACATGAGGAGTTGTAGGCTTTAATGCTATCAAACGTCACGCGTAACAGGGTGATCATAAAGGTAGTTATTGGGCTTGCAGTAAATCATGTTGAGGAGTGTGAGTGATATAGACATGATTCGTCCCCCCTACTTAATAGGGGTAATGTCTTGGGCCCCTCGATAGAGTGAGACGTGAAATATGTGTGGCCACACGGAAGTGGGCCAATATGTGATATTGGGCCCATTTGTGATTACACGTCTACTCGGGGATTGAGGAATAAATAATTGAACATAACAAGGATGACACTCTTATGCCTTGTGTTCAATTAAGACATATAGATGAAGGGACATTTACTGCACGGTAAATTTTGGTCGCAGTAAGGCTAAAATCAGATCACCGATACTCTCGCTAGTTGGGTAGTAATGATGCATTGCTAGATGCCGCTCATTGTTTATAATATTTAGTATTATAATTAATATTTGATATTATTATAATATTTAATATTATTGCCAACTTAGTGGGAGCGTATAGGGTCACACGCATTGAGCAAATGCGGCGCGGGTCAACTAATTAAATATGATTTAATTAATATAAAGGTTATTGGGTTTGTAGTGTATAAGACCCAATAAGTCAGCAGATAGGTCAAGAGGAGCTCATGGCTTATAAATAGACTATTAGTCTTGCTCTAAACCTAGTCTTGCTTGTCGCGCCTCCTTATAGTCGTCAGCTAACACAAGACACATAGCTCCGATGTTGTTTGCTCGTGTGGACTAAGTAGAAGTGTTGAACCTTCGTGGCACTCGTGATCGAAAAAAAAACATGCAAAAACAATAGCCATTTATGTGATTCATGTTTGTATTGCGCGATCCATGAGAATGGTTTTCTTCCGCCTTAAAATATGATTTTAAAATAGCATTACCTTGTGAAAATCCAACAATGGTATCAGACCATATGGTCGTAGTTACCTTAATCCTTCTATGCTTGTTTGTCTTGTTTAATAACATGTTTTATTGCTTTTGAATATGATTCAATTGAATACACTTTGTATTCTGTGAGGACATGATTGTTCTTGTTTGATATGTTGATATATTCGAGCTCCTGGTGTTCAAACTCCCTTTCGAAAAGACAGAAAAATTTTAAAAAAAATGGAACGCACGTCGTTTTCTGGAACTGGACGTTCTTTCTTGAATATAGCCAAATGCTACTCTTTTCACGCACCTGTACGTTTGAAAATTGTAATACCTTGTGAATTCATTGTTATTTAATTTGATTTCAAATCAATTTGATTCATTTGAAAGTGGAGTGCACATGTTTTGTACGTACTCTTGTATTAAAAGGTGAATTCACATTTTGTGGATGTTTGTGAGCAAGGTATTGAAAATTGCTATAATAATAATAATAAATAAATAAAAAAAGGTAATTTGATTGCCTTTTGAAATTTTTTGCATTATCATGTTCAGGAGGAAGTTATCTTTTTGGCCTTTTAATTCTTTGATATCCAAAGGATATTTTGGATTTTGCTGCCATTGGCCTTTTAATTCTAATGATTCTAAAATTGCCTTTGGCTTTTGAGATATCAATTCACGGATGGATTGATAAGCATTTATGAATTGTTTTGTCAGGGAAAAAAAAAGCATTTACAAATTGTATTGTTTTATAATAACAATAAAGTATGTCATACTTGATTAGTTTGTATTGGCCCTTTAATTCAAAGAGAATATTTTGTTCCAATTGGAAGGTCTAATTTACATTGGTGCAAAATTAATTTTGAAAGGGTCACATGCGCTCACTAGTGCAAAATATACATTTAACATCAGTTTTTTAACATCGGTTTTAAGAAAACCGATGTGAAATAGGAGGTGGTGGCATTTTTGAAATTAAATTGAAATATTTTAACATCGGTTATTGAATAAACCGATGTGATAAAAATATTTAACATCGGTTTTAAAAAAATCGATGAGGAAAAGTGAAACCAAAAAAAAAATATTAGACATAAGATTAGACATCGGTTTTTAATAACCGATGTGGAAAAGGGAAACACATTATAAAAATTTTTTAATCAGCCGTAAGATTACACATCGATTTTCAATAACCGATGTAGTAAATTAAAAAAAATGAAATTTTAAAATAAATTGTAAGTTTATACATCGGTTCTACGGAAACCGATGTGAAATATCACTAACCACATCAGGTTTTTTAAACCGATGTGTAATAACCTAAGTTTCTAATTTCATTCCCTCGTACTCTTCGCGCCGTCTTCCATTCCATTTGTTTTTCATTCCTTTGTCTCTGCTTCTCCATCTCTAAGTCACATTGCAAAGATAACCACCTCTTTCGGCTACCACCGGAGGACCATCGAGGGAGCTCTCTTCGACCTCTCTCTCTCTCTCGGGTAAGCTCTCCCTCTCACGGCTATAACGATTTCCCTTTCCCCCTAACTCTCTGCAAATCCCTAATCGTAGACAAAGAAGAAGACCACTGCGAGCCTTCATTTTCTGCTTCAGAAGAGAACCACTAAGAACCACTGAGAACGACCATCCACGAGCTACCCTCGTTTGCGTGAAGAGCGCCATTTTTGCTCGTCCCTCCTCCTCCCTCAGGTATATATGCGTCTCTCTCTCTCTCTCTCTCTCTCTCTCTCTCTCTCTCTCTCCCCCTCTCTCTCTCTCTGTGTGTCTTCCTTTAGGGTTACTACTTTTCGAGCATTATGTGAAAGGAGGGTTATGGAAATTTCACAGTGGAGGAGTTGCATTGCCTGAGAATGGCACATGAAACCACTCCTCATTTTCCGTTACTGGTTTTCAGGCTTATCACAGGTGCTCAAAGAAACCTTCAAGATCTTCATTCTTCCAAAAAAAAAAGGTGCGTTCTCCCTGTTATAAACAGTCCCATTTGCAAGATTAGTCATTTATCCGTTTCTTGTTTAGAAAAGTTATGAACTTTGACTCCAAATGGTTAGATAATATACTTGCATGTGTTGTTCTGTTGCTCCAAGACTGGATTTTTCCAGTGGTGGTATCACCCGTCCCGGCCGTGCTTCCTGTCACGGCTAGGCCGTGACGGATTCTGCCTTGGAGGTTGCTTCACTGGTTGTTTTGTCACGGCCGTGACCACCATCCCGGCTAGGCCGTGATCAGTTCTGCCTGTGAGGGTCTGGTTCAGTTGGAATGTCACGGTCGTGATGGCCATCACGGCTAGGCCGTGACAGATTCTGCCTTGGAGGTTGCTTCACTGGTTGGTCTGTCACGGCCGTGACCACCATCACGGCTAGGCCGTGATCAGTTCTGCCTGTGAGGGTCTGGTTCAGCTGACATGTCACGGTCGTGATGGGCATCACGGGCTGGCCGTGACCAGTTCTAACTTTTCCATTCTTTCTTTTAAGCTCTACTCGATCACGGTCGTGATGGCTTTCAAGGCTAGGCCGTGATGGGCTCTGTTTGGCTAAATTTCTTCACTTTTCAAGCCCCATCTTCATGCAAGCTACATAATTAGTAAAGCCTTAGTTTCCCGTTTGAGATGCAATACTAATGAGCACACGTGTATGTGCTTAATGTACCGCTCATTGTGTTGGATCTTGAATTGTCCAAAGTTGGACAGTTTGGGAAAAAACTTTTTCTTAATTCAGTTAAAATAGTTATTCATTGATTCTAATGTTATATACTTGATGAAAGTTCGGATTGATACATTTCCTTTCGTTCTCTGGGTGCATACTTTATCGTGGTGGATGTCATCGCGTTCAAGTAGTGTACGTCAGAGACCGAAGGGAAATGCTGTCGAAATTTTGTCGAGTATGAGCATGAGAGTTAAGGACTAACTGTTAACCGAATGTTGAAAAAGTTTCTTCTCGAATGGGATAGGGCCATACCCTGTCATAAGAAATGGTTGATGAATATGTTGGACTAAGTACGAAGTTATTGGTTTAGACATGGATCGCGGTTGGATGAATGCTAGACGGACAAGTGATGAGTATGAGAATGGAGTGGAAGATTTTCTACAGTTTACAAAAACAAATGCTCCTGATAGTGGTAACGGAAGGTTTTATTGTCCTTGTGTTAATTGTTTGAGTGAAAGACGACTAGAAGCTGAGGAGATACGTGATCATCTTATTTGTGAGGGGATTTGCAAGAGTTATACAACATGGATATGTCATGGTGAATCGTTAGACAGGTCGAGGGTGTCGGATAGAGAGGAAGTTGATGACGTGGAAATGGACGATGGACTAGAGGACATGATCCGTGATGTTGGGCAAGAGTCTTTTCGGCGCGCACATGTGTATGATACTTTGTGCAGTAATGCGGAAGTGGCTTTGTATCCGGGGTGCACTAATTTCACATGGTTGTCAGCGGTGTTAAGATTGTTCAATGTGAAGGCGAGAAATGGGTGGAGCGATAAAAGCTTTACCGAATTGCTTGAGTTGTTGAAAGACATGCTTCCAGAAGGCAACACATTGCCATCTCGAAACTATGAGGCGAAGAAGATATTGTGTCCGATGGGTATGGAGTATAAGAAAATACACGCTTGCCCCAATGATTGCATATTGTATAGGAAAGAGTTTGAAGAGATGCACGAGTGCCCCAGGTGTGGGGTATCACGCTATAAAGTGAAGGATGGTGATTCTAGTTGTGATGTGGTCACCAAAGGTCCTCCTGCGAAGGTGTTATGGTGTCTTCCCGTGATTCCGCGGTTCAAGTGATTGTTTGCTAATGTAAATGACGCAAAGAACATTAGATGGCATGCAGATGAGAGGAAGTGTGATGGACAGCTTCGGCATTCGGCCGATTCTTTGCAATGGAAGAGAATTGATAGTTTGTTTCCGGATTTCGGCAATGAGCCCAGAAACCTCAGGCTTGGACTTGCTACCGATGGAATGAATCCATATGGAAACTTAAGTAGTATTCATAGTTCATGGCCTGTTCTCCTGGTAATTTACAACCCGTCTCCTTGGTTGTGCATGAAGCACAAATACATTATGTTAAGTATGATGATTTCGGGTCCTAAACATCCAGGAAATGATATTGATGTTTATCTGAGTCCCTTGATTGAAGACTTGAGAATGTTGTGGGATGAAGGCATTGATGTGATCGACGGGTATTGCCGTGAGACATTCAGATTGCGTGCCATGTTATTTTGCACCATCAATGACTTTCCAGCATACGGGAACCTGTGTGGCTATAGTGTTAAGGGGCATAAAGCATGTCCAATATGTGAAGAAGGCACATGTTACCATCAACTGCAACATGGAAGGAAGACGGTTTACCTTGGGCATCGGAGATTTCTCCGACGTAATCATCCTTATCGTAGATTAAGAAAAGCTTTCAATGGACTTCCGGAGAATGAAATTGCTCCGGTGGCCTTGAATGGAGAGCAAGTTTATGAAAATGTGAACAACACTAATGTTATCTATGGGAAGACCCAGAAGAAGGCTACCGAGAAGAAAATATGGAATAAGAGGTCAATCTTCTTTGATCTTCCATACTGGTGCAAGCTTGATGTAAGACATTGTATTGATGTGATGCATGTGGAGAAAAATGTGTGTGACAGTTTAATCGGAACGCTTCTCAACATTCAAGGCAAGACAAAGGATGGTGTGAATGCTCGTCTGGATCTAGTTGCGATGGGTATACGAGAGCAGTTAGCTCCACTTAAAGTGGGGGATAAGAAGACTTATTTGCCCCCATCATGTCATACTTTATCAAAAAAAGAGAAAAGAAGTTTTTGTGAATGTCTACGGGGAGTCAAAGTGCCACAGGGTTACTCTTCAAATATCAAAAGACTTGCCTCAATGAAATATCTCAAATTAGTTGGCTTAAAGTCTCATGATTGTCATGTCTTGATGCAACAACTACTATCGGTGGCCATTCGTGACATATTGCCTAAAAAAGTCAGACATGTCATTACTAGGTTATGCTTATTCTTCAATGCTATATGTAGCAAGGTCATTGACACTAAAATTTGGATGACTTGGAAAATGAGGCAGCCATTATATTGTGCCAATTGGAGATGTATTTTCCACCTTCATTTTTTGACACCATGGTTCATTTGATTGTTCATCTAGTGAGGGAGATTAGATTGTGCGGCCCCGTTTATTTAAGGTGGATGTACCCGGTTGAGCGATACATGAAGATCTTGAAAGGATATATGATAAATCCACACCGTCCCGAAGCATCGATTGTTGAAAGGTATGTTGCAGAAGAAGCTATTGAGTTTTGTACAGACTACATGTCAGAAGCGGAACCTGTAGGGCTTCCGAAGTCTCGTCGCAAAGGAAGATATGATGGTAAGGGTACACGAGGTATCACTGTTAAGAGCATGGATCGGGAGGAAGTGCTTCAAGCACATTTGTATATATTGAATAACACTGATGAGGTTGAACCATACTTATGTGAGCATAAAAGCATCATCAATGAAACTTACCCTAGAATGAATGAAAAATGATGTTTGAACAAGCATAACAAGACTTTCTTGAACTGGTTTAAAGAAAAAATTGCAAAGGATGGTATTGCTTCTGATACATTAAAATGGCTAGCACAGGGGCCTAACTTTGATGTCATATGCTGGAGTGCTACGATATCAATAAGTTTTCCTTCTATACAAAGTCCCAGGATGACAAAAGTACTATGCAAAACAGTGGGGTTATGGTCGTCTATGAGTCCATGAATTTCTCTAGTTCGAAAGATAAAAACCCTGTTATGGCATCCGTTTCATACTTTGGAATCATTGAAGAGATATGGGAGGTTGATTACACGAAGTTTAGAGTACCTGTTTTTAAATGTCGGTGGGTCGATAAAAGAATAATGGTGTGCAAACCGATGAGTTAGGATTCAAATTGGTGGACCTTAATAAGGTAGGTAATAAAGAGGAGCCTTTCATCATGGCATCCCAAGCAAAACAAGTGTTTTATATCCGTGATCCTTCTAACAAAAGGTGGTCAGTGGTTCTCCAGGGAAAAAACATGTATAATGGTAGTGAGGGAAATCACGATTCAACTCTTGATATTTCTGATACTCCTTCTTTCTCGACACGAGTGCCTAATTTCAATGAGGAAAATGAAGTGGATGATGTACATGCTGCTCGTAATGATCACCAAGAAGGGTTATGGGAGAACTTTAATAATTGACCACAAAGTAAGTTTAGTTTGAGTTATGTTTAAAGGCATATTATATGTTTACGTTGATATTTATAAGTTATGTTTACGTACGTTGATCGATATTTATAAGTTATGTTTGATATTTAATCTGACATACTAACAAGATTTTTTTTGTTAATACAGGTATACATGTCTGATCGTTAGGATATCCCTCCTTCATGCACAGGGTCGGAGACCCCGTCTCATCGGTAGAAAGGGTAGATGTGCCACACGAATGAGGAATTTGACTACCAACCGTGGTTCAAATCAAAGGATAAGAATAGACTTTGATAATAACCGCAATCCTATTGGGCCAATGGCAGAGCAGTTTAACAGTTTTGTGGCGAGCCTTGCTAGGAGCAGGCCTAGTATACTCATTGATATTTGGAAAGATGTACCGGCGGACGTGAAGGATCAGATATGGGAGAGTATTCTGGTATCTATACTTTTACGTCCTGTGTTTGTCTGTATCTACTTTATTTTTATCTTAATAATATCATACAGTAATTCGTTGATTCTTTTGGTCTTAATGTAGCTGACCTTTGACATACCGGATACGTACGTTATGAAGAAGCGTTTGTTAAAGTATGCTGGTGAGCGTTGGAGGGGTTTTAAGGCCGACCTGGGCAGATACTATGTATTCAATCCAAAAAGTAAAAAGAACCCACTTGAGGTGTACCCGTTTCTTGACCAGGCGACGTGGGATCGCTTTGTTCAGAGCCGACATGATCCCAGCTTTCAGGTTAACTTATTTGATTTGTCTCTAAATTTATGTAATTTCATTAATTTTATTTACTTATGTAATTTAATTGTCTTCTATTTATAACAGGAGAAGAGGAAAAGGGGGTAGAAAAACCCAAGCAAGAATGTCTACCCCCATGTCATATCTCGTAGGGGATATAAAAAGCTTGGTGTTGAGTCACCGGCAAGTGTACCGGGTCGTCGCAAGTAATAAAATAAGCACGGTAAGAATTTACCGAGGTCGAACACAAGGATTGGGCTACCAATTCAACTAATTCGCGAGAAATCCGATAAGTTGGTCAAGTAAGGAAAGTGGTTGAGAGAGAAATTAAGACCGCAATTCAATCAACTAATCAAGTAAAATAATTAACTAAAAATCAGGAATTAAAATGTTTAAGGTCACAAATTCACCTACCCAATCATGTATAGTACCCAAGTGATGATGAATTCCTCCCTAAGTTCAATTACAATGTCAACCGGGACCCCCAAATTCTCCTATATCCACTGTCGTGCTCAATAGGACGTATTCGATGATTGGATTAATTACTTACTAGGTCTCATAATCCTAATCATCAAACTCTATTAATTCTTGTTCCCTATAAGGTTGCACTAATCTCCTACTCACTCTCGTGCAATATTCAATAAGTGATCCCAATTCAAGTTCTAAAACGCAAATTGCCTCCTAAGCCTCATCACGTTTAACTAGTCAATCACGCATGCATATGATCAACGCAATCAAATCAGAATTGGAAAACATTAATTGAGAGAAGGGAGAAAAACATACATCACATGAACACTACACCATCATGGGTGGCTTCATTGATCCCCTAGACGAGAGGATTAGTTCCTCATGCCCGTGACGACACACAAACAATCCGACATAATCACCATAGTAAACTATGAAAATAAAAAGGGAGACGCAGCTCCAGAGTAACAAGAACTCGTCCTAAAACTGATCTAAACAAGTGGGAAAAACTAGGATTCGGATCCCCCGTTCTGATACTGAAACAGCAATATATAGAGTTCTGATTCTGCACTCGCTCGCGAGGCGAACAGACTCTCGCGAGGCGAACATTAAAATTGGCGCGCATTCAAATTGGACTCTCGCGAGGTGAGCATCCTCTCACGGGGCGAATTTCAGTTTTGGCTCCATCCTGAGTTTGAATGATCGCGAGGCGAACTTGTGACTCGCGAGGCGAGACCGAAAGGATGACTTCTCTGGCACAGTCAGGCCTTCAGGTTAGCGAGGCGAGCAGGTGACTCGCGAGGCGAGACCGAAAGGATGACTTCTCTGGCACAGTCAGGCCTTCAGGTTCGCGTGGCGAGCTGGTGACTCGCGTGGCGAGACAGAATTGATGATTGTTGCTGCTCAGCTGGTCCTCAGGATCGCGAGGCGAGAATACTTTCGCGAGGCGAGTATCTCCAGAATGGAAATTTCCACTGTTTCTTGACTTTCCTTGACTCTCGGAGCTTCACTTCTAACCTGAAACAATAAAAAGAAACAAAAAGCGTAATTCTATTCAAAATAGACTAAAAACTACTAAAAATGCCTAGAACGAGTCAAAGTCTACTTAGGAACAAAACAAGGCAAATTTGGGTGAAAACGAGATTGAACTCGAATAATTTGCACAAAAACCACTGTCTATCTAGTTATAAAACTAGATAAGCCAGAGGCTTATCAAAACACCCCAAACTTAAACCTTGCTTGTCCCCAAGCAAGCTAAAACTCAAAAAGGACTCAAGACTTGGCAAGCCTAAAGGATTCAATCAATCTTCGCACAAATTTCATGCAATCTTAACAAAACAGTTTTTCTCCAATGATTTCCCCCCTTGCATCAATGTAATCCCCACATTCATTTGTTTTAAACAATTGAGAACTTCATCATTCATGCAATCATTAATCTAAGTTGAGGATCAGAGTCACCCACAGAAGGAAGATCACCAATTTCAAACAATTGCCTTCCTCACAAGGGTATGTAAAATTTCACTCATTCGCTCAAATTCGTCTAGGCTATCAACTTTTCACTCAATTTCACATATCAAGAGCACTTCCCATGAATTTGATGTTCATCTCAAAAATAGTTCCCACGCAAACATGTATGCAACATCAGAAGGTCTTTTAAAGGTTGAAATGGGGCCTGGCTAAGGGTAGGATATTCAAGGATACTAGGCTTAAGTCCCTAGGAACTAAGAGAGCATGAGCATTTGACACATCTTCCACTTAAATTCCTTTTTCCATTTTTCTTTTTGCCTCGGGTGACTACAGCCTTTTCCTTGCTAATCTCTTTGTTTTGCCCCTTTTCTTTTGGCAATTTTTTTTCTTTTTTTTTTCTTTCTGCCTTGGGTTTCCACCTTTATTTTTCTTTTTCTCAACCCAAAATGACATATCACCTTGTAGCCACCCCAAACTTAGTTTCTCACAACCATTCTCTTGCTACGCTTTCATGCTCTCCTAATCCTAAGATTGGGTTAACATGGTTTTTCATATTTTTGGCTTATAATATAGGGTCATCAAGAAACAATAAGCCAATTAGGCTCAATGTGGCTAACTAGGGAACATGCATTAGGGATGGTTCTTTTTAGGCCAAGTAGTTATTCAAAGAAAATTGCCTAAATCATTTGATGCAACACATAAACATGCAAACCATGTAGAGATTCAAGCAAATCCGGGAAAGTACAACTTAAAAGTGATTCACACAATCAAAAACAAAGTTGGAGGCTCAAATCATCACCTGGACATTTTTGCAAATTGTTTGACCGAGATACAATTCCTAGTGTGTGCACCCCCTCACCCCAAACTTGTCATAAATCAAGCAATCACAATAAAACTCTCAAAGTTCAGTTTTCAATTTTTCACATGGGGATCAACTTTTCTATTTTCAGAACCTAGGGGGAAATCATCAATGGTCAAAATAATTCATGCAATCAATCTATGCTAATTTTAATTAAAATCCAACAAGCTTGCCGACACAACATTCATACACATACTCTTGATCTTCTCAAATTATTCAAGAGTGACAAACAAAAACAAAAACAAAAACAAAAACAAAAACAAAACAAAAGTGAGGAGAGGAGAGGGTGCTCCCTGATCAAGTTTCCATGGTTGCCTCCTCATCCAATTGGTCTCACGGGCTCCCTTCTGTTGCATAGCATCCTGGAAGAACTCCTGCAAATTAAAACCTTAAGTGCATATTCGCGAGGCGAGAGACCACTCGCGAGGCGAATCTGGAAAATTGTTATTCACACTTTCCAGAATAGCGAGGCGAGTAGTATCTCGCGAGGCGAATCTAGAATTTCAACAGATGATGATGCCCAGAATCGCGAGGCGAAAGTAGACCTCGCGACGCGAGACAGGAACGTGAGTAAGCCTCTGAGATTCAGGGCTTCTGTCTCGCGCGGCCACTGTGGATTCGCGTGGCGAATCAAGCTTCTTTTTTTTTAATATATATATATATATATAAATGACAGAAACTAAAAATAAAGGATACCTAGCTTGGGTTGCCTCCCAAGTAGCGCTTATTTAACGTCCCGAGCCTGACTCAAGTCACCCCTAAGGGTTAACTCATAAAAAGCACTTGCTTGCCATTTGGGATTGGTTCCCCATGATAATGCTTTAGTCTTTGCCCATTTACCTTGAAATTGCCAGAGGCCCCTTCTAATTCTACTGCTCCGTGTGGAAAAACATGGAGGACCTTGAATGGTCCTGACCACCTTGACTCCAGCTTCCCAGGAAAGAGTCTCAGCCTTGAGTTATAAAGAAGTACCATTTGTCCGGGCTCAAGCCTCCTAGGCAAGATGTGCTTGTCATGCCATGCCTTAGTCCGCTCTTTGTAGATTATTGCATTTTCATATGCTTGCATGCGGATTTCGGACAACTCATTTAAGTCCAGAAGCCTCTTCTCACCGGCCTTCATCAAATCAAAGTTGAGTTCTCGAATTGCCCAATAAGACTTTTCCTCCAATTCCACCGGCAGGTGGCACGCCTTTCCAAACACCAAATTGTAAGGAGACCTTCCAATTGGAGTCTTGAAGGCAGTCCTATAAGCCCATAAGGCATCATCTAACTTTTTTGACCAATCCTTCCGTAAGGATTTGACGGTTTTCTCAAGAATACGCTTCAACTCACGGTTGGATACCTCCGCTTGCCCATTGGTCTGAGGATGATAAGGAGTAGAGACTCTATGCTTGACCCCATACTTCTCAAGAAGCTTGTGCATTTGATTGTTGCAAAAGTGGGATCCCCCATCACTAATCAACACTCTAGGAACCCCAAACCTTGAGAAGATATTGCGCCTTAGGAATTCCATGACTACCTGCGCATCATCCTTGGTTGTTGGGATTGCTTCTACCCACTTTGACACGTAGTCCACAGCCACCAAAATGTATTGATAGGAGAAAGATGGTGGGAATGGTCCCATGAAATCTATCCCCCATACATCAAAGAGTTCTACTTCAAGCATGCTATTCAAGGGGAGTTCATGCCGCTTAGAGATGTTGCCAACTCTTTGGCAACGATCACAGTTCTCAACAAAGGTATGGGCATCCTTGAAGAGCGTTGGCCAATAAAATCCGCTTTGGAGAATTTTTTCTGCGGTCTTCTTTCCCTCATAGTGCCCACCATAATCCGAGCTATGACAATGCCACAACACGTTTCCGATTTGGTCATGGGGAATGCACCTTCTTAGGATCCCATCCGAGCATTGCTTGAAAAGATATGGGTCCTCCCACACATAGTACTTTGCATCCGATAAGAACTTCTTCCTTTGTTGACTAGTCCAACCTTGCGGAACCACATTTGAAGATTTGAAGTTGGCCATGTCCGCGAACCAAGGAGGGGAATTTTCAATAAGTGCAAACAGCTTTTCATCAGGAAATTCTTCCTTGATGTCTAACAACTCCTCCTTGGTGTCGGGATTGACCAACCAAGATAAGTGGTCCGCCACACCGTTGTCGGATCCCTTCCTGTCCTTAATCTCGAGATCAAATTCCTGCAAAAGAAGAATCCACCGTATTAATCTAGGTTTGGCCTCTTGTTTTGTCATCAAGTGTTTTATGGCCGCATGATCAGTGTAAACAACAATCTTAGACCCCACAATGTAGGATCTAAACTTATCTAAAGCAAAAACCACAGCAAGTAGTTCTTTTTCAGTGGTGGAATAATTAGCTTGTGCCTCATTCAAAACTTTACTTGCATAATAAATGACATGAGCTAATTTTTCCACCCTTTGCCCCAAAACAGCCCCCACCGCATAATCACTAGCATCACACATGATTTCAAAAGGTAAATTCCAATTAGGCGCAGTGATTATGGGTGCAGTGACAAGCATATTTTTCAAAATAGTGAAGGCATTTAAACAAGAAGCATTAAACTCAAAGGATACATCCTTCACAAGAAGGTCACAAAGCGGCTTTGCGATTTTGGAGAAGTCCTTGATGAATCTCCGGTAGAACCCGGCATGGCCCAAAAAACTCCTCACCCCCTTTACATTGGTTGGTGGGGGAAGCTTCTCAATCAACTCAATCTTTGCTTTATCAACTTCAATCCCCCTTTGGGAGATTTTGTGCCCCAAGACTATACCTTCCTTGACCATGAAGTGGAATTTCTCCCAATTGAGCACAAGGTTAGTCTCTTGGCACCTTTTAAGCACCAAAGTCAAGTTCTGCAAGCAATTGTCATATGAGGTCCCAAAGACCGAGAAGTCATCCATGAACACCTCAATGCATTTCTCCACCATGTCCGAGAAAATAGAAAGCATGCACCTTTGGAAAGTAGCAGGAGCGTTACACAATCCAAAGGGCATCCTCCTATAGGAAAAGACTCCATAGGGACAAGTGAAAGCCGTCTTCTCTTGATCTTGAGGATCTACCACAATTTGATTATAGCCGGAGTAACCATCCAAAAAACAATAGTACTCATGTCCGGCTAACCTTTCTAGCATTTGATCAATGAAGGGAAGAGGGAAGTGATCTTTCCTTGTGGCTTCATTTAGCTTTCTATAGTCGATACATACTCTCCACCCCTTATGGTCCTTGTTGGGATCAATTCATTGCTTTCATTGACCACCACTGTTGTGCCTCCTTTCTTTGGGACCACATGAATTGGACTAACCCAATTACTATCCGAGATTGGATAGATGATTCCGGCATCCAAAAGTTTAATCACTTCCTTACGCACAGCTTCTTTCATGATGGGATTTAACCATCTTTGTGGTTGAACCACCGGCTTATGATCATCCTCCATCAAAATCTTATGCATGCATAGGGAGGGGCTTATACCTTTTAGATCCGAAATCTTCCACCCAATGGCGGATTTGTGTTCCCTAAGAAATCTCAATAGCTTCTCTTCTTCATCTTTTTTCAAGGCATTGCTAATGATTACCGGATGTTGTCCCTTCTCCCCCAAGAATGCATACCTTAAGTGGGTTGGGAGTTGCTTCAACTCCGGTGCCTTGTTATCTTCTTCCATTCTTTCCTTGTTGAGATTTTCCTTTGCACATTCATCCCTTGGGAGACTCGGTAAGGCTTCCATGTGTTTCAAGCACTCAAGATAGTCCTCATCCCCCAAAGGGTCTTCTTCCTCACTATCATCATCATGGGATTTTACCAACACTTGTGCAAGTGAAGAACCATGGGCTTCTCTAGTGGCCTTTGCCTTGACAATCGAATCCACCATATCCACTCGATACACATCCGACCTCTCAGTGGGGTGCTTCATTGCTTCGAAGACATTGAAGACTACATTCTCATCTTGCACCCTTAGAGTGAGTTTCCCTTCTTGCACATCTATCAAGGCATGCCCAGTGGACAAGAAAGGCCTACCCAATATGAGAGGGATCTCAGCGTCTTCATCCATATCAAGAACCACAAAGTCCGCCGGAAATATGAACTTGTCCACCTTCACTAACAAGTCTTCGACCACCCCATAAGGATATTTTATAGAACGATCGGTTAGTTGGAGTGACATCCGTGTATCCTTGACTTCTTTGATCCCCAATTTCTTCATCATAGAGAGGGGCATCAAGTTGATGCCTGCCCCTAGATCACACAATGCCTTCCCTAGAGTCATCTCCCCAATGGTGCATGGTATAGAAAAAGAACCGGGATCCTTCAACTTTGGAGGTAGTTTTCTTTGAAGAATGGAACTACACTCCTCGGTCAAAGCAACCGTTTCCTCATCCACTATTTTCCGCTTCTTGGAGAGAAGCTCCTTCATAAACCGAGCATAAGATGGCATCTGTTCCAAAGCATCCGCAAATGGAATGTTAATCTGAAGTTTGCGAAAGACATCAAGGAATTTGTTGAACTGCTTATCCTGTTTAGGCTTCTTCAATCTTTCAGGATACGGTACCTTCATGTAGGGCGGGAGGTATTGGGGTTCAACCCACTTCTTCTTTTGGATCTCTTCATCCACAAGCTTCAGCCTTCCCCTTGCTCTGGTGCCTTGTCACTTGCCAACTCCTCTTTCTCAGGTTGCTCTTCCTCAACATGTGGTTGTTCCGGGGCCTTGTCTTCCTCTAAACTGGTTGCACCCCTGTTAGATCCCAACACTCTACCGCTTCTAGTTGTTATGGCATTGCAATGGTTCTTAGGGTTGTTCTCGGTATCACCTGGGAAAGTGCCTGGGGGACGCTCATTTAGTTGCTTTGCGAGCTGAGCAATCTGCGTCTCTAGATTCTGAATTGCTGACCCCGTATACGTTGCCAACTTGTCAACTGCTGTATTCACCTTCTCTAATGTTGTGCCTGTATAGATTGCCAACTTCTCAATTTCCGCATTCGCCTTCTCGAGACTCAACTCCCAAGGTTGTCTTCCACCATCTGTTATTTGCAATTGATTAGGCCCCTGAAGAGCCTGCTGAGTATTATGCTGATGGATCCCAATGTTTGGCCTCAGACCCTGTTGAGGTTGTTGTTGCCCGGCTAGACCACCACTAGCATTACTCCAAGCGAAACCCGAATGGTCTCTCCCCATATATCCCCTATTCTGATTCTGACTGTAGTCATTCTGTCTGTTCCTCTGATAGTTGTTCTGGGGCACACTGTCATAGAGATTGTGGCATGAGTCCACATGTTCCTGAGAGAAGTTGAATGGACAGCTCCGAGTGTCATGATCTTCATTACAATTTCCACAACCCGGAGGCATTCCCTCGTGTATCGCATTAACCTTCTTGTTCCCAGACAAAGCCTCATTCTGCATCTTCAACAGTCTGTTTTGCTCTAGAATGGATTCCATTGTCGCAGAACTGATTCCACTTGAGGTTTCCCTACCACGGTTGTAATCATTATATGACATCTTCTCTAATAATGCCCATCCATCCTCGGCTGATAAAAAGGAAAAGGAACCGCCAGCTGCGACATCACAATTCATCTGATAGCGTCCCCTTAACCCGTTAAAGAAATGTTGAACTTTGGAGACCGGGTCAAAGAAAGCTGAAGGACATCTTCTGAAGACATTTTACCTCTCCCAAGCTTCATTAAAAGTTTCATCCTCTGTCTGTCTGAAAGATGTAACGGCTACTCTTGCTTGTGCCGCTTTCTGAGGAGGAAAATACTTAGTTAGGAACTTTTGTGTCATTTGCTCCCAAGTTCTGATACTGTTCCTATCCAAGCTGTCAAACCAATCGCGAGCGACATCCCTAAAAGAGAGAGGGAATAGCCGCAAGTGGAACTCATCCTGAGAAACACCTCTTGTCTTCTGCAAGTCACAAGCTTCAAGGAAGTGGGTGATGTGCCTGTGAGGGTCTTGTCTGCCACTCCCATCAAACTGATTCTCACGGATATAGGCTGTGACACATCCTTCCACTCTGAAGGAGTCTGTATTGAGGTTGCCTCTCACGATGGAAGAATCACAATCACCCAAGTTGGGTAGACTATACTCGAAGAGAGGCTTGTAACGAGGAGGAGGAAGAGGAGGAGGAGGATTTCTTCGGTCATTCTCTCAAGATCACTCGCTTCAAGCCTTTTTCTTTCTCTGACTTCCTTCCTTAAGCGCTTCTCGGTCTTGGTGATCTCCGAATCAAATAGCAGGTCCTCTAGTGAAAGGGTATCTCGCATACAAAAACACGGCAAGACCAAGTGGAATCAAAGAAGTAGAGAGAAATAATAAATAAATAACAGAAAAATAAAAATAAAAATAAAATCAACTTAACCAATTAATCAAATTCCCTAAAAATTAGGAAAATTGGTTGTGCCAATCCCCGGCAACGGCGCCAAAAACTTGTTGAGTCACCGGAAAGTGTACCGGGTCATCGTAAGTAATAAAATAAACACGGTAAGAATTTACCGAGGTCGAACACAAGGATTAGGCTACCAATTCAACTAATTCGCGAGAAATCCGATAAGTTGGTCAAGTAAGGAAAGTGGTTGAGAGAGAAATTAAGATCGCAATTCAATCAACTAATCAAGTAAAATAATTAACAAAAAATCAGGAATTAAAATGTCTAAGGTCACAAATCCACCTACCCAATCATGTATAGTACCCAAGTGATGATGAATTCCTCCCTAAGTTCAATTACAATGTCAACCGGGACCCCCAAATTCTCCTATATCCACTATCGTGCTCAATAGGACGTATTCGATGATTGGATTAATTACTTACTAGGTCTCATAATCCTAATCATCAAACTCTATTAATTCTTGTTCCCTATAAGGTTGCACTAATCTCCTACTCACTCTCGTTCAATATTCAATTAGTGATCCCAATTCAAGTTCTAAAATGCAAATTGCCTCCTAAGCCTCATCACGTTTAACTAGTCAATCATGCATGCATATGATCAACGCAATCAAATCAGAATTGGAAAACATTAATTGAGAGAAGGGAGAAAAACATACATCACATGAACACTACACCGCCATGGGTGGCTTCATTGATCCCCTAGACGAGGGGATTAGTTCCTCATGCCCGTGGGGGATAAGAAGACTTATTTGCCCCCAGCATGTCATACTTTATCAAAAAAAGAGAAAAAAAGTTTTTGTGAATGTCTACGGGGAGTCAAAGTGCCACAGGGTTACTCTTCAAATATCAAAAGACTTGTCTCAATGAAATATCTCAATTTAGTTGGCTTAAAGTCTCATGATTGTCATGTCTTGATGCAACAACTACTACCGGTGGCCATTCGTGACATATTGCCTAAAAAAGTCAGACATGCCATTACTAGGTTATGCTTATTCTTCAATGCTATATGTAGCAAGGTCATTGACACTAAAATTTGGATGACTTGGAAAATGAGGCAGCCATTATATTGTGCCAATTGGAGATGTATTTTCCACCTTCATTTTTTGACACCATGGTTCATTTGATTGTTCATCTAGTGAGGGAGATTAGATTGTGCGGCCCCGTTTATTTAAGGTGGATGTACCCGGTTGAGCGATACATGAAGATCTTGAAAGGATATATGATAAATCCACACCGTCCCGAAGCATCGATTGTTGAAAGGTATGTTGCAGAAGAAGCTATTGAGTTTTGTACAGACTACATGTCAGAAGCGAAACCTGTAGGGCTTCCGAAGTCTCGTCGCGGAAGAAGATATGATGGTAAGGGTACACGAGGTATCACTGTTAAGAGCATGGATCGGGAGGAAGTGATTCAAGCACATTTGTATATATTGAATAACACTGATGAGGTTGAACCATACTTATGTGAGCATAAAAGCATCATCAATGAAACTTACCCTAGAATGAATGAAAAATGATGTTTGAACAAGCATAACAAGACTTTCTTGAACTGGTTTAAAGAAAAAATTGCAAAGGATGGTATTGCTTCTGATACATTAAAATGGCTAGCACAGGGGCCTAACTTTGATGTCATATGCTGGAGTGCTACGATATCAATAAGTTTTCCTTCTATACAAAGTCCCAGGATGACAAAAGTACTATGCAAAACAGTGGGGTTATGGTCGTCGCTGAGTCCATGCATTTCTCTAGTTCGAAAGATAAAAACCCCGTTATGGCATCCGTTTCATACTTTGGAATCATTGAAGAGATATGGGAGGTTGATTACACGAAGTTTAGAGTACCTGTTTTTAAATGTCAGTGGGTTGACAGTAACAATGGTGTGCAAACCGATGAGTTAGGATTCAAATTGGTGGACCTTAATAAGGTAGGTAATAAAGATGAGCCTTTCATCATGGCATCCCAAGCAAAACAAGTGTTTTATATCCGTGATCCTTCTAACAAAAGGTGGTCAGTGGTTCTCCAGGGAAAAAACATGTATAATGGTAGTGAGGGAAATCACGATTCAACTCTTGATATTTCTGATACTCCTTCTTTCTCAACACGAGTGCCTAATTTCAATGAGGAAAATGAAGTGGATGATGTACATCTTTGCTCGTAATGATCACCAAGAAGGGTTATGGGAGAACTTTAATAATTGACCACAAAGTAAGTTTAGTTTGAGTTATGTTTAAAGGCATATTATATGTTTACGTTGATATTTATAAGTTATGTTTACGTACGTTGATCGATATTTATAAGTTATGTTTGATATTTAATCTGACATACTAACAAGTTTTTTTTTGTTTAAACAGGTATACATGGCTGATCGTGAGGATATCCCTCCTTCATGCAGCGGGTCGGAGACCCCATCTACTGGTAGAAAGGGTAGACGTGCCACACGAATGAGGAATTTTACTACCAACCGTGGTTCAAACACTAGTGGAAAATATACATTAGACGGTAAAGGTTTACGTCAGTTAACCAAAAACTAGACGTTAAAAAGGGGGCGGTGGCAGTTTTGTAAATAATTAATTCACTGTTAACGTCAGTTGTTTTGAGGACTGACGTTAAAAGTGAGGCGGTGGCAGTTTTGTAAATATAAAATCACTATTTGCGTCAGTTGTTTAATGAACTGACGTTAAAAGTGTTTTGGAAGAAATTATTAAAACTTTTAACGTCAGTTGTTTATAAACCTGACGTTATAAGTGTGATTTTTACTTCAGTTAAATAAATAACTGACGTAAATAATCAACTCATTCCTATCTTTCTTTCGTTGTCATCTCTGTGTTGTCACTCTTAACGCAGATCATCACTCCATATAGTGCAGTTTATTTCTAATCTTTTTCTTAAAAAAGTTTATTTTTAATCTTAATTAATTAGCTTGAATTAGTAAATTAACAAATTCTTGTGTAAATTAAAATAAATAAACACTTAACATAAAACAAGTTATATATGTATAATCAAATCGTATCTCATTGAAGCGATTCATAAGTTACAATTACATGTTTAAAAGATAAAAAATTTCCGCAAGATATATAGCACTAAAATTAAAAAAGTTTCGCTTCAACATCATTTTCTTCTCGAGTCTGTCTTGATCAGAATCTCCAACATTGATTCTTCTCATTGAAGCGATTCATAAGTTACAATTACATATTTAAAAGATAAAAAATTTCCGCAAGATATATAGCACTAAAATATAAAAAGTTTTCGCTTCAACATCATTTTCTTCTCAGTCCTGTGCTCAGAATCTCCAACATTGAATGCATGCCCTCCCTCATTTGAAGTCGATGCTCCATCTGAATCCACAGTCACTTTGGAGCCGCGGCAGAGTGAAGGGTGCACTCGATCTGTTTCAGCAATATTCTTGGAACAGCCACCTGGTTCCAAAGCTGAGGTTTTGGAACTGTAGCTGCTGATTCTCCCGAAGGATGATGGTGTGTGCAAATCACATTACGTGATTCACCTAACCTTACCAGCCATGTTACGTGATTCACACAACCTCAGAAGTTGTTTTGACCATTAAGACAGAGACCTTTAAGTCTAGGTATAGGAAGAAAGAGTGATGAAGTTAATCTCCATGGCAGGGCCATATTGTGAAGCAGAAAAATTAAAGGAAGGAAGGAAGCTATTTATAGGAGTAGGGGATGAAGTTACTAGGCGTCGTAAGTTGGTAAAAAATTAAATTGATCATTAAGAGCATTAGGTTCCAAGGCGCATTGGGAGTTGGCCTGACAGTCATATATTATAAACCTGCAGAAAAGAAAACGCCAGAAGGAGTAGGAAGATACACTTTTAACGTCAGTTGTTGAATAAAACTGACGTAAAAAGCGTTTTTAAAATAAAAAATATTTATTTTTAACGTCCGTTGTTTATACAACCGACGTTAAAGTGTGATTTTTACTTCAGCCTATATCCCTATCTGAAATGCCCTGTTGTCACAGTGTCCGTTAACGTCGATTGTTGAATAAAGCGAAGTTAAAAGTGTTTTTAAAATAAAAAATATTTATTTTTAACGTCACGTTGTTTATACAATTGACGTTAAAAGTGTGATTTTTACTTGATTAAATAAATAGGCGACGTAAATAATCCTATATCCCTAGCTATCTGAAATGCCCTGTTGTCACTCAATTAACACAGGTCTCGTGAGCCATTTTGTGAAGGAATAGAAATATAGAGGAAAAGAAGAGGCAGTGTGCACGTATTACGAAGTATGTTACTTTATAGCGATAACACTTTTAACGTCGAGTTGTATTCAACAACTGACGTTAAAAGTGTTTTTTAAAAAAATATTAATATTTAACGTCACTTGTTAATAAAACTGACGTTAAAAAAACTAATTTTAACGTCAGTTGTTTAATACAACTGACGTTAAATGTTGTTTTATGTTTACACCGCGCGCCTTCTCGCACTTCGCTCATGTACGACGTCTCTTTTCTCTTTTCATCACGCTCAACCCTAAATCACTCTCAACCTCACTCTCACTCTCACCCAAGCCGTAACCCTAATCGCGAGCTCATCTCCACCGCAACCACCGCGAGGGCTTCTTCGCCACCACCGTGAGGTACACTATTAACCCTAACTCTGTCTTTCCATTCATTCTTTGCAATAACTTGATGTACATCTCTCTTTCCCCTTCCCGCGCACTAACTCTCCTTGTCCCTCTGCTCTCAGTAACCACATCGAACGTTGGCCACCACTCGAGCTCCCCTCCCCACCACCACGCGAGCACCTATTTCTGGTGAGTATTTAGGGCACATTTTTGTATTTTTGGTTTTGAGTGTATGTTGAAACTGTAGTCTCGGTAGTTGAAACTTGAAACCGTGAGTTTGATTTGTTTGGAATGTACGTCTCTGTTTTTGGTTTTGAGTGCATGTTGCTCTGCTGGTTGATCTGTCACGGCCGTGATGCTAATCACGGCTAGGCCGTGATCAGTTCTGCCTGTGATGGCATGGTCTGTTCAGTTGGCACGTTACGGCCATGATGGACATCACTGCCAGGCCGTGACCAGTTCTTGGCAATTAATCTTTAAAAACTATAGTTTTCAATCTCTCGTATTGTCCTTATATTGGATATATATATGTTTTGTATATCTACAGGACCTATCTAGTTATGGATCGTAGTTGGATGATTTGTAAGCGTACTAGTGCTGAGTATTTAAGGGGGTGGGAGAATTTATAGAATTTGCTCAAAGGAATGTTCCTAATAGTAATGGAATGTTCTGTTGTCCTTGTGTCAAGTGTTTGAATACGAGGAAATGTATGGTGAAGGATATACGTACTCATTTGATTTGTGAAGGGATTTGCTTGAGTTATACAAGATGGATATGGCATGGTGATATGTTGTTGAGTAGTAATACGGCGAGTGTCTCCCAAAGTGAGGACGTTGACGTAGATATGGAGGATGATCGAGTAGAGGACATGATCCGTGATATTGGACAAGAATCTTTTCATCGAGCGCATGTGTATGATAGGTTGTGCGGTGATGCGGATAAGTCTTTATATCCAGGGTGTACTACTCATACACGGTTGTCGGCGGTGCTAAAATTGGTTTGTGTGAAGGCGAGAAATGGTTGGAGTGATAAAAGCTTCACGGAATTGCTTGAAGTGTTGAAAGACTTGCTTCCGGAGGACAACACATTGCCTGACCGTAACTATGAGGCCAAGAAGGTATTGTGTCCTATGGGTATGGAGTATAAGAAGATACACGCATGCCTCAATGATTGCATATTGTACACCGGTGTTCATGAAGACAAACACGATTGCCCCAAATGTGGGTTATCACGATACAAAGTGAAGGGTGGTGATGATGATGATGATGTTGATGATGTGAGAAAAAAGGGTCCTCCTGCGAAGGTGTTGTGGTATCTTCCAATAATTCCAAGGTTCAAGCAATTGTTTGCCAATGGGAAAGATGCGAAGAATCTTAGATGGCATAATGATGAGAGGAAACGTGATGGAAAGGTTCGTCATCCTGCTGATTCTATTCAATGGAAGAATATCGATACTATGTTTCCGGATTTCGCCGATGAGCCAAGAAACCTAAGGCTTGGACTTGCTACGGATGGAATGAATCATTATGGTAACATGAATAGTATTCATAGTTCATGGCCTGTTCTGTTGGTGATTTACAACATGCCCCCTTGGTTGTGCATGAAACGCAAATACATGATGTTGTCTATGATGATTTCGGGCCCAAAGCAACCGGGAAATGACTTAGATGTTTATCTAGGTCCCTTGATTGAAGACTTGAAAACATTGTGGGTGGAAGGTGTTGATGTAGTTGATGGGTATTCTCATGAGACTTTCAAGCTTCGTGCCATGTTTTTTTTCACCATCATCGACTTTCCAAAGATACGGTAACTTGTCCGGCACAGGTGTCAAGGGGCATAAAGCATGCCCTATATGTGAAGAAGGCACATGCTACACTCAGTTGCATCATGGAAAGAAGACGGTTTACCTTGGGCATCGGAGATATCTTAGACGTGATCACCCATATCGTAAGATGAAAAAAGCTTTTAATGGATGCCAAGAGACGAGAAGAAGCGCGGCGGCCTTAATTGGAGAGCAGGTTTATCGGGAGGGTAAAGGACATCGATGTTATATTCGGCAAGTCCAAAAAGAAAGGTAAAGCTGTTGAGAAAAACATATGGAAGAAGAGGTCGATATTCTTTGATCTTCCATATTTGGCGCAAGCTTGATGTCGACACTTTGCATTGATGTGATGCATGTGGAGAAAAATGTGTGTGATAGTGTGATCGGGACGCTTCTCAACATTCAGGGCAAGACAAAGGATGGTGTGAATGCTCGTCTCGACCTCGTTGCTATGGGTATACGAGAGCAGTTAGCTCCAGTTGTTGAGGATGGTAATCGGACTTATTTGCCGCCAGCATGTCATACTTTGTCAAAAAAGAGAGACAAAGTTTCTGCGGGTGTCTTCAGGGCATCAAAGTTCCACATGGTTACTCTTCAAATATGAAGAGGCTTGACTCTAGTGATCTTAAATTGGTTGGCTTGAAGTCTCATGATTGTCACATCTTAATGCAACAACTTCTGCCCGTTGCTATTCGTGGTATTGCTACAAAAAATGTGAGACATGCCATTACTCGGCTGTGCTCATTCTTCAATTCTAGATGTAGCAAAGTCGTTGACCCCCGTATGTTGGATGACTTGGAAGTTGAGGCTGCTACAATCTTGTGCCAATTGGAGATGTATTTTCCTCCTTCCTTTTTCGACATAATGGTTCACTTAATTGTTCATTTGGTGAGGGAGATTAGATTATGTGGGCCGGTTTTTCTGAGATGGATGTACCCAGTTGAGCGCTACATGAAGATCTTGAAAGGGTACGTGAAGAATCATCATCGTCCGGAAGCATCTATTGTTCAAAGGTATGTTGCAGAAGAAGCTATTGAGTTTTGTTCGGACTACCTTCATAACACGGATCCTATAGGGGTTCCTAAGCCTCGGCATGATGAGATTAGATGTCAAGGTAAGGGTACACATGGCTTAAGAATTAATAGGAAGGATCGGGAGGAAGTGCTTCAAGCACATTTGTATGTATTGAACAACATCGAATGTGTTCAGCTTTCTTATTTGAACATAAAAGAAAAGTCAATCAAGAAAACCCTCGAATGAGCGAAAGGTGGTTGTTGAACAAGCATAACAAGACTTTCTTACCATGGTTCAAGGAAGAAATGCTTAAGGATGGTAGTACTGCTTCTGATGACGTAAAATGGCTAGCACGTGGGCCTAACTTCAACGTCATATGTTGGAGCGGATACGACATAAATAACTTTTCCTTTTATACAAAGGAACAAGATAACAAGAGTACCATGCAAAATAGTGGGGTTATGATCGTGGACGAAGCAATGCACTTCTCTAGTGCAAAGGACACAAAACCCGTTACAGCACCGACACCTTACTTTGGATATATTGATGATATTTGGGTGCTCGATTACACTAAGCTTACGGTGTCGGTATTTAAATGTAAGTGGGTTGATAGTAACGGTGGTGTACAAACCGACGAATTGGGGTTCACATTGGTAGACCTCAACAAGTTAGGTCATATAAATGAGCCTTTCATAATGGCTTCACAAGCAAAACAAGTGTTTTACATCACTGATCCTTCTAACAAAAGGGTGTCCGTGGTTCTCCAAGGAAAAAGCATGTATAATGGTAGTGATGAAAATGAAGATTCAAATCTTGATATTCCTGAGACTCCTTTTTCAACAAACATGCCTACTATAATCGAGGAGACACAGGTGGACGATGTACATGCCACTCGTGATGATCATCACGAAGGGATATTGATATAGGTAGTTTAAACTTAGTATACATTTATAACCTATGTTAATAAATTAATATATATTGTTTTGAACAGGCATACATTATATGGATCATTGTTCCATTTTTCCTTTGCAATTCTGTAATGTGTGTGATATTCGTATTTTTGGGATATTTCTTGAATGCAGGGATGGCTTAGGGGAGTGATATTTTAAAACTGAATTTTAAAACAAAAAATACTATTAACGTCAGTTGTATCATACAACTGACGTTAAAAGTATTTTATAAAAATATACAGTACACTATTAACGTCAGTTGTTTACTACAACTGACGTTAAAATTAAGACCTTTAACGTCAGTTCTTTATAACAAATGACGTTAATTTTAACAAAATTTACGTCGGTTATGTTAAAGAACTAACGTTAATTTTGACAAAACTAACGTCAGTTGTGTTAAAGAACCGACGTTAATAGTGTTATATTTAACGTCAGTTCTCAACTGACGTTAAAAGTGTAACTTTTAACGTCAGCTGTATTTACGTCAGTCAGTATTCTGACGTAAAAAATCAATTTTAACTGACGTAAAAAGCACTTATTGCACCAGTGAAATCAAAGGATAAGAATAGACTTTTATAATAACCGCAATCCTATTGGGCCAATGGCAGAGCAGTTTAACAGTTTTGTGGCGAGCCTTGCTAGGAGCAGGCCTAGTATACTCATTGATATTTGGAAAGATGTACCGGCGGACGTGAAGGATCAGATATGGGAGAGTATTCTGGTATCTATACTTTTACGTCCTGTGTTTGTCTGTATCTACTTTATTTTTATCTTAATAATATCATACAGTAATTCGTTGATTCTTTTGGTCTTAATGTAGCTGACCTTTGACATACCGGATACGTACGTTATGAAGAAGCGTTTGTTAAAGTATGCTGGTGAGCGTTGGAGGGGTTTTAAGGCCGACCTGGGCAGATACTATGTATTCAATCCAAAAAGTAAAAAGAACCCACTTGAGGTGTACCCGTTTCTTGACCAGGCGACGTGGGATCGCTTTGTTCAGAGCCGACATGATCCCAGCTTTCAGGTTAACTTATTTGATTTGTCTCTAAATTTATGTAATTTCATTAATTTTATTTACTTATGTAATTTAATTGTCTTCTATTTATAACAGGAGAAGAGGAAAAAGGGGCAGAAAAACCCAAGCAAGAATGTCTACCCCCATGTCATATCTCGTAGGGGATATAAAAAGCTTGGTGTTGAGTCACCGACAAGTGTACCGGGTCGTCGCAAGTAATAAAATAAGCACGGTAATAATTTACCGAGGTCGAACACAAGGATTGGGCTACCAATTCAACTAATTCGCGAGAAATCCGATAAGTTGGTCAAGTAAGGAAAGTGGTTGAGAGAGAAATTAAGATCGCAATTCAATCAACTAATCAAGTAAAATAATTAACTAAAAATCAGGAATTAAAATGTCTAAGGTCACAAATCCACCTACCCAATCATGTATAGTACCCAAGTGATGATGAATTCCTCCCTAAGTTCAATTACAATGTCAACCGGGACCCCCAAATTCTCCTATATCCACTGTCGTGCTCAATAGGACGTATTCGATGATTGGATTAATTACTTACTAGGTCTCATAATCCTAATCATCAAACACTATTAATTCTTGTTCCCTATAAGGTTTCACTAATCTCCTACTCACTCTCGTGCAATATTCAATTAGTGATCCCAATTCAAGTTCTAAAACGCAAATTGCCTCCTAAGCCTCATCACGTTTAACTAGTCAATCACGCATGCATATGATCAACGCAATCAAATCAGAATTGGAAAACATTAATTGAGAGAAGGGAGAAAAACATACATCACATGAACACTACACCGTCATGGGTGGCTTCATTGATCCCCTAGACGAGGGGATTAGTTCCTCATGCCCGTGACGACACACAAACAATCCGACAGAATCACCATAGTAAACTATGAAAATAAAAAGGGAGACGCAACTCCAGAGTAACAAGAACTTGTCCTAAAACTGATCTAAACAAGTGGAAAAAACTAGGATTCGGATCCCCCGTTCTGATACTGAAACAGCAATATATAGAGTTCTGATTCTGCGCTCGCTCGCGAGGCGAACATTAAAATTGGCGCGCATTCAAATTGGACTCTCGCGAGGTGAGCATCCTCTCGCGGGGCGAATTTCAGTTTTGGCTCCATCCTGAGTTTGAATGATCACGAGGCGAACTTGTGACTCGCGAGGCGAGACCGAAAGGATGACTTCTCTGGCACAGTCAGGCCTTCAGGTTAGCGAGCCGAGCTGGTGACTCGCGAGGCGAGACCGAAAGGATGACTTCTCTGGCACAGTCAGGCCTTCATGTTCGTGTGGCGAGCTGGTGACTCGCGTGGCGAGACAGAATTGATGACTGTTGCTGCTCAGTTGGTCTTCAGGCTAGCGAGGCGAGTATCTCCAGAATGGAAATTTCCACTGTTTCTTGACTTTCCTTGACTCTCGGAGCTTCACTTCTAACCTGAAAAAATAAAAAGAAACAAAAAGTGTAATTCTATTCAAAATAGACTAAAAACTACTAAAAATGCCTAGAACGAGTCAAAGTTTACTTAGGAACAAAACAAGGCAAATTTGGGCGAAAACGAGATTGAACTCGAATAATTTGCACAAAAACCACAGTCTATCTAGTTATAAAACTAGATAAGCCAGAGGCTTATCACTTGGTCAGATAATGGTTGAAGAGGAAAAGAAAGCACGTCAGGAAGCAGCATCTCAGGCAGATCCTAATGCTGAAAATCGTCCAGAGGTTGTTGATCCACCTCCACCCCCACGCCATCGTAAATGGAAGAGGGCCCGACAAAGAAAAACGGGATAATATACATCTGAGGAGGCCCGCCAAGTAGCTGAGAAGATTGTAAGTATAGTTTGAATTGTAATTGTCATTTTAATATTGTTACCGAATTGTAATGTGACCTGATATTTTATGTGATAGGATGCCTTGGACGAGCAGGTAACCCAAGGAACCTTTGTTCCTAGAGGACGCGATGATATCTTAGCTGCTGCCATCGGTAAACCAGACCACCCGGTCCGTGTCATTGGTGTTGGATGGGGCGTCGGAATTCGCCAATTCCATGGTTCATCTTCACACCAATGTCACAGGTATGTTGATGCAGATAGATGTTGATGGATCTGGGCAAGTATACCCAGTCGTGCAAGTAATACGGTGGTGAGACCGGTTATCGTATCCACGGGGATTGGATGTCAACTACCAATTCTCAAACTCAGCAACTATCTAGACTATGAAGAAACAAACAAAACAAAGGAATAAAATCTTTTTGTATTTTTGGGGACTTTTAACAAACACTTGGAGTGCAGAAAGGATATGTTGGGACTAGACTTCACCAAACCTCTACCTCATGCAATACCAGGACTAGTTACCTCCCATTCATGCTTCAAATATTAAAATCAATCCACTAGATTACTCAAGCCCCGATTCCTCGGATGGCAAGAGCCTAAATCCACTAATAGACCCTAATTCCTTAGGTGGCCTAGATTAATGAATTCGCATTAAGATTAAGGATTATGCGATTACTGGTAAACCAAACTCCATTCCTAGATGCAAGGATTACTAGGTGATTGATTCCAATTCCGGTTCTAATACGAATTTCCCAATTGCATATCAAAACACTAATCAAGTCATGGGGGTGCTAGCCACAACAGGCATTAAGCGAAGGAAAATCAATCACTAACAGAGAAGCATAAACATAGATTAATCAGTCAAGATAAACACATGAAGTTTAGTTTAGTTACATCTAATCCCAACAAACTGGGATTAGCTACTCATAATTACATAGAAAGCCAAACAAGAGAAATAGGAGAAGAGGAGAGAAGAGGCTCCGTGGGAGCTTTCCACCGTTGTCACAGCAGCCCCTCTCAGCAACTCCCTTCTAGGGTTGAAACCCTAGTCCAGTCGCAGCCTCCAAGTGCCTCCAAGTTCCCCCCTCCAAAACTCCCTTATTCTGGCCTAAAACAGCAACTTATACCAATCAGACTCTGCGCACGCTCGCGAGGCGAGACCTGGCTCGCGAGGCGAATGTTAAAAATCTGGTCTTCAGAGATTGGATCTCTCGTGAGGCGAGAGTGGCTCGCGAGGCGAGACAGTAAGGTTCTTCTCAAATACGCCCGTGATGAGTATCAGGGCTTGGGCGTGATGGCTTCTGGTCCTCGGCCTCGCGAGGCGAGTAGCCTCTCGCGCCGCGAGGCAGAGAAGATGACATTTCTGGCACAGGCTGGTCTTCAGGCTCGCGGGGCGAGTAGCCTCTCGCGGGGCGAGCATTTCCCCTGACAGCTTCTGACTTTTGCCTTCTGCTCTGCTTGATCATGGCCGTGATGGTCATCACGGCCAGGCCGTGATGGGCTCTGTTTGGATCATATTCTTCACTTTTCAAGCTCTGTTTCATCCAGGCTCCATCATGGCTGATTTTGATCATTTTTACATTAATTCCTGCAAAACAACACCAAGAAACCGCTTCACCCGTTCCAAGGGAAAATCTAACTAAAATCAAATAAAGAATGCCTAATCTATATGAAAATGCATGCAAAAGTGTACAAAAAACATGATGTAAAATCACACTATCAAATCACCCCAAGCTTATTCAATTGCTTGTCCTCAAGCAATCACTAAGGCCAGAAGATCAAAATAATCAAGGCCTGGATAGTGAACCAAGAACCCGAGTAAATACTAATCCAAGTAATAGGCATTTCAAACAATTCAGCAAGAGACAATCAGTTCAAGTCCAATTAGAGCTTAGGTTTTCTAAATTCATATTCTCACTGATTCGGGCACTCTTTCTCACCTGAAGGTCACCCCAAGCTTAATATTTTGCTTGGCATTCTTTCTCACCTCACTCAAGTGTTTAGGGATATATGACAATTCTCTCAATTTCCTCAAGGATTGAATTCTACCATAGGCTTGACTATCAACCAAATCTCTACTTTATTAATGAAAACAATTAAGAATCAAGAGGTCTTTTGCTTTGGTTTTAACGTGGCCATGGGATTTAACGTTAGGTGGGGAGATCAAGAAAAGGAAATTTCAAAAGGCTACACAAAATATCAATCATTGCAAACATGACACCTTCTAAAATACCTTTTTGGGTTTTGATTCGCTTTTCCACCTTTCTTTTCTTTCTTTTTCTTTTATTTCTCACTTTTCTTTTTGTCATCCCCTTCTCTATATATTTTTGTTTTCTTTTGTTTTTCTTTTCCTTGGAGAAGGGGAGATATTTCAACTCAAGAGAAATATTTTTCTGATTCTTTCATCCCAAACTTTTTTCAACTACCATTTTACCCTTTTGTAATACTTTAGAAGGTCCCTTATCAAGCATCATTTATCAAAATATTTCAGGGTACCAAGAAAAGCATTTTATTCTTTCAGGCTCAAAATTGGGTAACTGAGGGGTAGCATTTCATCATTCAAAGCTCAGAAGGCCGGAAAAATACCTAGTGCCTCAATCATTTTCAAAAAAGTTTTCAAAATTTTTTAAGCTTTGAAACGGTTTCAAGTCAAGTTCTAGAGAATACAGACCAAGAGGAATAACACTCTAACAAAAATAATGGGGTATTTTTAGTGAGTACCCCTTTTGGCTCAAAATCTCACATTTAGTAGTTCAAAAATCAGTGAGAAACACAAATCTACAGAACCACTTGCTAATTATCAACTATCACAGATCATCTCAAGCATTTTCATTTGTAGCCTTATCACAAGAATAAAAAATTGGGTTCAAAAATTCACTATCCCAATTTAATTGGCACTCAGTTCTCACAATTGGATGCATCATCTAACCAAGGGCAATCTAATTGTATGATCGTGCAAAGCTATCATGCAAAACTATATGAATGCAACATGAACAATGCAAATGCAAAATACCCCTACCCCAAGCTTAAGAATTTACATTGTCCCCAATGTAAACAATCAAGTTGGAAAGAGGACAAAAATGGAACGACTTACCGAGGCGGTAGCGGGTGCTGGTTCACATGCCTAGTCAGAATGAACTGCATGAAAATTGGGTCACGGCAGTGATGGGTGCTGACTTTGCTCTTTCTTGTCTTCTTGCTCTTCCTTCCTTCTTTCCCTGAAATCACTTGGCAATTTTATTAGTAAAATAAAACTCTTGATCTTCTCAAATTATTCAAGAGTTAAAAATCAAAAACAAAATCTAACTAAAGAGAAGGGTTAAGAAAACCTGGGTTGCCTCCCAGTAAGCGCTTCTTTAACGTCACTAGCTTGACTCATTAGAAGCATCCACCTGGATCCCAAAGCTTGTGGTATAGGGACCAGTTGGTGCTCACAGTGTAAGGGCATCCTCCACCCGGATCCCATAGCTTGTGGAGTGGCGATTGCAGAGGCAATATGACTCCACCCTTACTTCCTCCTAGCCAGGGTGTGAAAACTCCATTGACCTTTACAATTATGAACTCACTTCCTCTCGGGTCAAATGGTGTTTTCACGAGGAAGTTTGACAGACAAGTGGAAGGGGCTAACTTACCAGTGTCCACACATGCATGCAAGCCAACATATTTATTTAATGCAGCAAAATCATATTGCTCAACAAGCATGGTGGATTGAATGCTTTCCAAATGCCCTGCCTTCTCACTTGTTCCTCCCCAAGGATGCGTGAAAGGTAATTCCTCTTCTTGTGATTCGCTTACCACCAACACTTCATCTTCAATTTGATCAATTCCCACAGCCATATACTGTTCAAACTCTGCTTCATGTGGCTCTATGGGAATCATACATGGTGGTGGAGGTGGTAAATATGAACAGAGGGTTTCCATTCCTCCTTGGAGCAACTATATACAACCCTACCCATCACAGAATCAATTTGTGCTGGGATATCAAAATTTACCAATTCTGGGCAATCTTCCCAACACCGGTTGTCCTCCCAAGTGTGACTTGAGGCTTCCTCATCAGATGGATAATGATAGTTGTCCATGAATTTCATCCACCTGGCACAAACAAAGCTCAAAACAAAAAGATCAAATATATACAAAAAAATAAAAAAGAACAAAATGTCTAAATTAGTTGCCTCCTTTGTTACTAATGATATTGACAAAACCAATCCCCGGCAACGGCGCCAAAAACTTGTTGACGGATCTGGGCAAGTATACCCAGTCGTGCAAGTAATACGGTGGTGAGACCGGTTATCGTATCCACGGGGATTGGATGTCAATTACCAATTCACAAACTCAGTAACTATCTAGACTATGAAGAAACAAACAAAACAAAGGAATAAAATCTTTTTGTATTTTTGGGGACTTTTAACAAACACTTGGAGTGCAGAAAGGATATGTTGGGACTAGACTTTACCAAACCTCTACCTCATGCAATACCAGGACTAGATACCTCTCATTCATGCTTCAAATATTAAAATCAATCCACTAGATTACTCAAGCCCCGATTCCTCGGATGGCAAGAGCCTAAATCCACTAATAGACCCTAATTCCGTAGGTGACCTAGATTAATGAATTCACATTAAGATTAAGGATTACGCGATTACAAGTAAACCAAACTCCATTCCTAGATGCAAGGATTACTAGGAGATTTATTCCAATTCCGGTTCTAATACGAATTTCCCAATTGCATATCAAAACACTAATCAAGTCATGGGGGTGCTAGCCACAACAGGCATTAAGCGAAGGAAAATCAATCACTAACAGAGAAGCATAAACATAGATTAATCAGTCAAGATAAACACATGAAGTTTAATTTAGTTACATCTAATCCCAACAAACTGGGATTAGCTACTCATAATTACAGAGAAAGTCAAACCAGAGAAATAGGAGAAGAGGAGAGAAGAGGCTCCGTGGGAGCTTTCCACCGTTGTCACAGCAGCCCCTCTCAGCAACTCCCTTCTAAGGTTGAAACCCTAGTCCAGTCGCAGCCTCCAAGTGCCTCCAAGTGCCCCCTCCAAAACTCCCGTATTCTGGCCTAAAACAGCAACTTATACCAATCAGACTCTGCGCACGCTCGTGAGGCGAGACCTGGCTCGCGAGGCGAATGTTAAAAATCTGGTCTTCAGAGATTGGATCTCTCGCGAGGCGAGAGTGGCTCGCGAGGTGTGACAGAAAGGTTCTTCTCAAATACGCCCGTGATGAGTTTCAGGGCCTGGGCATGATGGCTTCTGGTCCTCGGCCTCGCGAGGCGAGTAGCCTCTCGCGCTGCGAGGCAGAGAAGATGACATTTCTGGCACAGGCTGGTCTTCAGGCTCGCGGGGCGAGTAGCCTCTCGCGGGGAGAGCATTTCCCCGACGAGCTTCGACTTTTTGCCTTACGCTTCCGCTTGATCATGGTCGTGATGGTCATCACGGCCAGGCCGTGATGGGCTCTGTTTGGCTCATATTCTTCACTTTTCAAGCTCTGTTTCATCCAGGCTCCATCATGGCTGATTTTGATCAGTTTTACGTTAATTCCTGCAAAACAACACCAAGAAACCGCTTCACCCGTTCCAAGGGAAAATCTAACTAAAATCAAATAAAGAATGTCTAATCTATATGAAAATGCATGCAAAAGTTTACAGAAAACATGATGTAAAATCACACTATCAATAGAGCAGGGCTAAAACAGGAGATTGCAGCTGAGCTTCGACAGGAGATGGCCGAGCAGTTTGCCCAGCAGATGGCAATATTGACTTCTATGTCCCAGCAGATGACAGCCGGTGTCTAACCCTCTGTCCAACCCTCTGTCCATGTGAGCACTAAGGGCTCATGTGATCCTCCTCATCAACCTGAAAATGATGATGATGGTGGTGATGATGATGATGATGATGATGATGATGATGATGATGATGATGATGACGACCCTGATAGGTGTGAGCTGTATGTTGATGATCATCATGATCACCGCTTAGTGGCATTGGGGAGGGCATATAATAACTTAGGTAATACCATACACCATCGTTTATTACCGGATGATCAGTTGAGGGTCGTTGTTGAGATTATTCGAGATGCTGATGCTCGAGTCCCTGTGCCCAATAAGGAGGTTCAAACAGTGGGTCAGGCCCCCGGTAACTTCATCCTCTGGCCAAAAAGACTAGTCAGCTTTCTTGTTGCATCTGAGGTATTCAGTTAGTTATGTTTTTCTATATTCATAGTTGAAATAATTTATTATTGTTTAAAGATAATGCTTTATTTTTATTCCTTATAGGATGTTGGAAATGATATTGTGCCTAAAAGGTCGGATCCAGGAAGACCAGAGATGTCTGCTCCTGCCAAGATATTCATTTGACCATTTAGTTAATTACGAATTAAATAACTTAATTATCCGTAATTACTAATATATATCTATGTTGTTTAGGGGATCGACAAAGGGGCACCTGGCCATGGTGATGTTTTTAAAGTTCTGGCTATACAGGTTGTCACCATGGAGAATGACGCAGCCTTGGTAAGGTTGGAACATGATGCCAGTCCAGGTGATGAACTGTATATCCCAAAGAAGGAACTTATGGAGATGGTACTCAATAAAGAAATGGCTAGTTCTGCACACATATTGTTATGGTGCACGTAAGTACATTTTATTTATAAGTTAAGTAATTAATTTTTAAATACTATGATAATTAACATGTTTTTCCAATATATTAGGTATCTGCATCGTATGTTAGTTGATCAGGGTAACCTCGCCCTTTAGGGGTTCATTGACCCCATGTTCATTCAGGGTGATGTTCTCCTAGCATCAGAAGACCCGGTCACCACCATACGTGATATACTTGCCCGAGACGATCATCAATTCTACCTTGCGCCTTATCTCAATAAGTAAGTACCGGTTATTTAAGTATAACTATATATGACTTAGTCACTAACTGTTCCGCAAATACAGCCAGCATTGGCAACTGTTGATCTTGTACCCTAGGATGAACGTCGTGGTCTTCTTCTGCTCATTGGGAAATAAGCCGGCGAATGCACTGAAGATGATCATCGAAACGTAAGCATTAAAATACTTTATAATCAGTAATGCAGTTGTTTTAATTATCTGAAATCTATTAGATATACTTTAATTAATGTTTTTGTCATGATAGGTCTATTACTGCAAACCACATGTTGCGTGGTGAAAGGCGTACTCGGGCTATCAGATGGATTATTCCTAGCGTAAGATATTTATTAGTTCAAATGCATCAAATGCAGTGGGTATAATTATTGATTTCTATTTAATTCCTCATATTCTAATTGGGTTTCATTTGTACGTAGTCACGTATACAACGTGGATCATGGGAATGTGGCTACTATGTGATGCAGTGGATGTTGGAAATTATCTCCTCCAAGATCACTGAAAGATGGCACGAGGTAAATGTTAATTGACACAATTAGAAGTAATAGTTATAAATTCGTTATATGTTTTATGTTAGTTTATTACTTAAAAGATATAATCTTTTGTCCAATTAAACTTGTAGATATTCAACAATCCAACTCCATTATCTGATTCCGACATCAACAACATAAAGAGGCGTTGGGCAACTTTCTTTCTTGAAGTGCACCAACCATAGTTTGTATATATGTAGTTAGTTTAAAAACTTATCATGTACTAGCTATAGTGTACTTTTAACTGATCATATGTATTTTGATATGAAATCTATAATATATCATGTAGCTTTTTGGTTTCTAATTATCTTTGTTGTCTGAATGTAATTGAACGTACATATGTATTGTTCGTAATAAATTCAGTATATATTAGTTGTGTTTTTGTCGTACAAAAGTGATTGTGTTGAGAATATTTACAGTATGTTATTCTGGTATTGATCTGCATTACTGAAACAGGGGGAAAGGAATGATAGAAATGTAAATAACAGAATAAAAAAAAATGAGACTTTACATATCGGTTCTCAGTAAAACCGATGTGGAAAGTGAAATTTCCAATAGGTTACCAATTGACAAATTAACTTTCCACATTGGTTAAGGTAAAAACCGCTGTTAAAAATATACTATAAACATCGGTTTTAAAACCGATGTGAAAAGTGGCAATAAACCACATCGGTCATTTCAACATCAGTTTGAAAACCGATGTGAAAAGCCAAAAATAACCAATGTGGAATCCCTTTTCTGCACCAGTGGCTCTTGGCTCTTTTAGAGATTGAAATCTTTGGATTTAAAAAGCCAAGTCAATTCATAGCAACCTGGTGCTTGATTTTTTATGATTTCTACAAATGCGTACGTGTGTTTCGAAATTTTAATTTTAATCAATTTAAATTTATTTAAAGATATTAATAATAATAAAGAGTTATTATTATTTATAATTAAATAATGTTGAATATTTGGTATATATAGTTATGGCCCTAGGTGTTATTTATTTTGGTTAAATACCTGCGTGTCGTGATTTATTTATTTATTTAAATACCACCTGCATGTCGTGTCATTTTAAGTAATTTGTTTATTTTAAATAAATGTAATTACTCGAGTTGAAGAGGCGGCAACACCAAATAATGACACGGTGAGAGACACTTGAGAAGCTTGCTTGAGGGTCAAAGAATTGTATTAGAATTGTAAGATGGGACAATTGTAATGTACAAATGCTATCCATTGGGTCTAACTTAACTAAGCCGAATTCAATAGGATTGAAATGGGCCTAGAGAGGTTGAGTGGGACTTTAATTCATGAGATGAATTAGAATAAGAGTTATTCACCCAACTGATCCAAGAGTTACATGAGATGTAATTGGAAAGGAGTTTCCTACCTAAATAACTAAGTTTTGGGAGATCAGCCAAAGTTGACTCAACGAGGTGAAATATGGATCTTGGTCTCACTAGAAAATCTTCCAAAGAGATTTTCCGAGTCAATGATGATGGTCATTGATTTGAGTAAAATAGTGGGAGCGTACTTAATAAAAGACCTTATTAAATATGTTTTTATCATGATACTTTTGCATGTTTCTGTAATTAGAATTACCATAAAATAAAACACTATAATTTATTATTGCGATTTGTCCTTGAGAAGGAAAAGATATCCATAATTAAATTCCTGGGTTGGTACAAGAATTTGAGGATTGTCCTCAAATACGAGAAAGAGCTGTATGTTCTTGAGCAAATGTTTCCTAAGTAACAAGTTCTAGGATCAAAAGGATGCTTATGAGAAGCATCAAGTCGATGTCCTAGCTGTAGGATTCCTCATGCTTACAACCATGAAGGTGTGTGATATGATCATGCACCTCATGATGCTCTCTTGAGAGCATGCAATGCATAAGAACTACAAGTCATCCCAACCCTTTTCAATTGTTGAACCGATGAAGGAAATCCAGACAGTTATCATGTGCTTCATATTATCGAGTACAATAAGAACTTGGTAAACTGAGATTTCTTTTAGGCCAAATGTTGGCCAGTGATATGATCTTGCAATTGTTGCCTGATAGTTATAGTCAAATCGTTGTGAATGATTCTGACAAACCTCTACTAGAGATTGCAAGGAATTTCAGAACTCCCAAGCAGAGTCTCCATAGTAGAAAAGGGTAGACTATTGTGATAGTCCCTAAAGGGAAAGCCTTAAGCCTTCTAAACAAGGAGAAGAACAAGGGCAAGAACAAGTTCAATCCCAGTACTTTTGTCTTGAAGCTAATAGGCAAGGTTGCAAAGGAAGGCAGAAACTTTCATTTCGGTTTGACCGGATCTTGGTAAGACCGCCAAAAGATATAAGAAAGACTATAAGAAAAGAAAAGGAAGTATGACTTCCTCTTTGAGCATTGTGTTATAGAAGTCAACCTACTTCAAAAATCGTGGTATTTGATACCGCATGTGGATCTCACATTAGTGTGAAGGATCAAAGAGAGTAGGATGTTGACTAAAGGCGAAATCAATATGTGAATAGGAAATGAAGCAAAAGTTGATGTATTAACTATAGAAGTTTTTGACTTTGCCTTTGGGACTTGTTTTGGAACTAAATAAATGTTATTATGTTCTAGCTATTGGTATAAACATCAGTCACATGATATTTTCTATGCTACCATGTTTTTGGATAATGGACTTTGTGTCATTAAACCTCATATGCTCATCTATAATATAAATACAAAAAGGGTCAAACCAAGTGATTTGAACCCTACATGCCTTTGGCATTGTCGTTTAGGCCATATAAGTGAGAAACGCATCTCCGAGCTCCATAAGGATGGAATTAGACTCATTCGATTATGAATCGTTTGATGTATGCGAATTTTGCTTGTTGGGGAAGATAATTAAGACCCCATTCACCGAGCAAGGTGAAAGGGTCGGTGATCTTTTGGCATGATGCATAGTGATGTATGAGGGCCTTTAAACAAGTTTGCTAAAAGGTAGGTTATCCTTCATCACATTTACTGATGATTTCAGTATATATGGATTTGTGTGTCTTATGAAACACAAAGCTAAAACCTTTGAAAAGTTCAAAGAGTTCAAGAATGAAGTGGAGAACCAACTTGGCAAAAGTATTAAGACCATAGATTAGATCATGGTGGAGAATACTTAAGCCAAGAGTTTGATGACTATCTGAAAGAGTGTGGGATGGCGTCCCAACTCACACCTCCTGGAATCCCACAATGGAATGGTGTATCCTAAAGGAGGAATCACACCTTCTTACACATGGTGTGATCCATGATGAGTCATTCAGGTCTTTCTGACTCTTTTTGGGTTTTTGCTCTACTTACAGCTGGATTCACTCTTAACAGTGTTCCATCTAAGGTGATTGAAAAGACTCCATATGAGATATGGATGGGCCGTAGGCCCAGTCTGTCATTTATGAGGATTTAGGGATGTTAAGTTTATGTGAAATGTCTTATGACGGATAAACTTGGGCCCCAAATCTGATGAATGTATATTTGTGTGATATCCTAAGTAAACCAAATGATATTATGTCTACAACCCCTTCGAAGACAAAGTGTTTGTCGTCAGGACTGGAGTATTCCTTGAGAAGGAATACATCTCTAAAGGAGACATTGGGAGGAATGTAGAACTTGGAGAAATCCAAGTACCACAAAATATTGACTCGCCTACAATGGAATAAGAAATGGTTCCAAAAGATGTTGTAGTTGAACCACTAGTTCAAGTAACACAAGACTTGTGTAGGTCTAACAGGCCATGTCACCAACCTGAGAGATATGGACTTCTCCTTACTCAGGAAGGTGATGTGCTGCTCATGGATCAAGATGAGCCTGTAACCTACCAGGAGGCCGTAATTAGGCCGGAATCTGAGAAGTGACTTAAGGCCATAGGATCCGAAATGGAATTCATGTACACAAACCAGGTATGGACCTTGGTTGAGCCACTCAAAGGGGTAAAACCCATAGGGTGCAAGTGGATCTTCGAGAAGAAGACTGACATGGATGGTAAAGTGAGTACCTTTATGGTACAAATGTTTGGGAAAGGTTTCAAGAAAATTCATGGGCTAGACCATGATGAAACTTTCCTCCCAATACCGATGCTCCAATCTATTCGGATTCTACTTGTTATTGCTGCATACTATCACTATGAAATCTGGCAGATGGATGTCATGACTGCATTCCTTAACGGGAATCTTCCTAAGGATGTGTACACGGCACAATCTGAGGTTTTGTCGATCCAAAGGATGTTGGAAAGATATGTTAGTTGCAGAGATCTATTTATGGATTAAAGCAAGCTTTCAGAAGCTGGAATCTTCGATATGATCAAGCTGTCGGACAGTTTGGATTCATCAAGAATGAAGATAATCCTTGTGTGTACAAGGTTAGTGGGAATGATATTGTCTTTCTCATTTTGTATGTGGATGACATACTGCTTATCGAAACGATATCCCTACACTGCATAATGTGAAAACATGGCTGGAAAATTGTTTCTCGATGAAGGACTTAGGTGAGGCTTCCTACGTGTTAGGAATCAGGATCTATAGAGATAGATCACTGAAGTTGTTGGGCCTTAGTCAGAGTACATTGTATACTATACCAATTATATTGTATGCTTTGAGCATGACAAGAACGTACAAATTGATATCAGTGAAGTTCACTGAACTGTAGTCAAGAACATCCTTAAGTATTTTAGAAGAACTGAGGATACATTCTTGACAAATGAAGGTAAGGAAGAAGTCGTTGTAAGGTGTTACATCGATGTTTTTTCCAAACCTATAAAGATTATTCCAGATCGCAGTCTGCATTTGTGTTTTATCTTAATGGTGGTACTGTATGCTTGGAAAAATTCCAAGTGAGACAGTTGCGGATTTCATTACAGAGGCCAAGTATATAGTTGCCTTAAATATAGATTTAAAGGCCTTTTGGATTGGTAAGTTCATTTATGAACTAGGAACGATTCCTAACTTTGTGAACACCAATGATCTCATTGAGATGATGATAGAGTAATCACAAAAGCTAAGGAAACATGTTCTCACCAGTGATCCTAACATATACTTAGGTGCTTCCATATCATTTGATAGATGATCGATAGAGGAAAGATGTGAAAATGTGCAGAATAACAACAATAAATAATCGCTAATGGAGTCTCATGATCAATGGTAGCATGATACTCACACTAGATCAATGGGTGTTAAATTGATGCCCGATTGGCTCTAGTGCTAGTAGGAGATTGTTGGTGTAAGCCCTAGAGGCCAATCTATTTTGAATAGATCATTATTTGTATCATGAATTTAATCATATATTTGATATTTGATATATGAATAAGGCATTCATTTATTATGTTATCAGTTTATAGCACGATAAAGTCCTTAGAATAGACAGTTCATTCAATAAGATATTAAGTACATGACTTAATTGTGAGACCTCATTGAACACTATTTTTAAATATCTGTAGTCGAGTATTATTGTTAATTAGGACGACAATAATACATAAAGACTATTGTGTGAGTAGACTGATGACCACATCTCACGGGTCTTGGATATGTGATATCAAGTTGGCACACAAGTATAAATATTAGGAGTAATATTTATATCGGATGACCCACTATGAGAATACTTCATAATAGTTATGTAAGTGTCATAAGTATTTGTTGTTTTGGCTTCAACGACTTAAGAGGGGGGGGGGGGTGAATTGAGTTTTCTTAAAATATTTCCCTCTTAAAAACTTTTCACAAAACTTTCGTTTTCAGATTTGTGGCCACAGGATCTTTTACAAAAACAGTGAAGGGTTTATATAAAATCTTGAATTGAAGGTGATGAAGATAAGAAAGATTAATTCGGAATAGTTACGGGTTCAAAACTCAATATTAACAAAATACAGAAACTGATTAAGCCTTTAAAGATTAATAACAAGTTATGCAAGTTTTGGATACAAGCATTAACAATCAAAAACAAACTTGCAGGTTTCAGTTTCAGTATATGATGCAAGATTCAATTCAAATATTAATCCTTGAGAATAGAATTGAATACACAGTTATTATTATAGGTTACTCAAGGTTCAATACTGATTATGCAGATCAAGAACAGATATCAATTGAATACTTAGAACATCAAGATCATAATTATATGCGCAAGACAGAAATTAAAGAGTTTAAGTTTAGAGATACCACACAACCAGATTTATCCTGGTTCAGTCACCACCACTGTGACCTACATCCAGTACCCACTCCACCTGTGGGTTTTCACACACTAACACAACAAGCTTTAGCCAGGTAGCTTGAAAAACCTTTACACCACGGAGCACTCCTTCACCTTGAAAAACCTTTAGCCACACTAGATTGTTTCTTACTGAACCATGATACTAATGAGTTTCCTAGTAAATGGCAAGTTCCACTAGTACACTTTTTATCTAGTTTACAGCCAGCAAAAGAAAAGTCTAAATAGATAATTAAAGTACATGTAGCTCCCTTGGGATACCATAATCCCATGTCTTTTGTTCCTAACAGATACTTAATTATCCTTTTAACTGTTGTTAAGTGTGATTCTTTTGGATTTGCTTGATACCTAGCACACATGCATACACTAAACATGATATCTGGCCTACTAGCAGTAAGATAAAGTAGTGAGCCTATCATACCTCTGAATTTAGAAACATCAACGGGTTTACCTTGCTCATCCTTGTCCAGATAATAGGAGGTACTCATTGGAGTATCCATCTCCTTAGCATTTTCCATGCCAAACTTCTTGATCAACTCATTGCAGTACTTGGTTTGGCTAACAAAGATTCCATTTTTAGTTTGCTTTATTTGCAGTCCAAGGAAAAAGTTCAGCTCACCCATCATTGACATTTCAAACTCACTCTGCATAAGATTCACTTTCTGAATCACTATGATTGAAGGCCATCAAACACAGGTTTGCCTCCTCAAATTCAGATTCTTCAGTGGATTCTAGATCATTATCATCCCAAGCAATGTAGGCCTTTCTTGGATTTTTCCACTTCTTGTCCTTTGAGTCAAATTTTTCAGTTTTGTCCTTCTTTTGCAGCTTTGGACAGTCAAGCTTCATGTGGACAGTCTTTCCATATTCATAGCATGTGATGTTGTTGGAAGAGTTGTCACCTTTGCTGAAATTTCTCCTTTGAAAAGTGGATGGCTTTCTTTTGAAGTTGCCTTTCTTCTTTAGGAAGTTCTTGAATTTTATAAGTAGCATTCCCATCTCTTTTTCAGATTCAGCCTCTTGTGTTGAATCATCATCATCATTGTCTTCTGCTTCTGACTTGTGATTTCAGAGCCAATCCCTTTTTCTTTTTGTCAGTTTCTTCATTCTCATTCAGTCTGTTCAACTCCAATTCATGCTCTTGCAGTTTTCCAAACAATGTGGCAATGGTCATTGATGAGAGGTCTCTAGATTCTGAGATTGCAGTGACTTTAGGTTGCCACTCCCTGCTCAAGCATCTCATGACTTTGTTAATTTGATCCTCATTGGAGATTGTCTTTCCAAGTGCAGCCAATTGATTTACAATGTGCGTGAATCTCTTTTGCATTTCATTCATAGGTTCTCCTTGCTTCATGCGAAATAACTCATATTCATGTGTCAATGTGTTCATTCTTGTTCTTTTGATATCTATGGTTCCTTCATGTGTTACTTGCAATGTATCCCACATCTCCTTTGCTGATTTACAATTTGAAACCCTAAAAAACTCATCACGGCTTAAAGCAGATGTTATAATATTCTTAGCACGTGCATTATATTGAACTCTTTTCTTATCATCCTCATTCCATTCAGTTTTAGGCTTATTTCTTGGAGCACCATTAGCATCTACAGTGGAGGGGACAAATGGTCCATTCTCTATTGCATCCCATATGTCAACACCTGCTGCCTCAAGAAAGATTATCATCATTTCCTTCTAATAGATATACTCAAATCCATTGAAGGCAGGAGGGCGTGCAATGGAAGCCCCTTCATTCAAACAGTCATTGGAAGCCATACTCTTATAGCTGTTAGCCAAACTTCAGAGTTTAGCTCTGATGCCAATTGTTGTTTTGGCTTCAACGACTTAAGAGGGGGGGTGAATTGAGTTTTCTTAAAATATTTCCCTCTTAAAAACTTTTCACAAAACTTTCGTTTTCAGATTTGTGGCCACAGGATCTTTTACAAAAACAGTGAAGGGTTTATATAAAATCTTGAATTGAAGGTGATGAAGATAAGAAAGATTAATTCGGAATAGTTACGGGTTCAAAACTCAATAATAACAAAATACAGAAACTGATTAAGCCTTTAAAGATTAATAACAAGTTATGCAAGTTTTGGATACAAGCATTAACAATCAAAAGCAAACTTGCAGGTTTCAGTTTCAGTATATGATGCAAGACTCAATTCAAATATTGATCCTTGAGAATAGAATTGAATACACAGTTATTATTATAGGTTACTCAAGGTTCAATAAAGTCCTCATCAAACGAAAAGACTTGCCAGATTCTGAAGCCAGTTGGGAGCCATTTGATAACATCACTATATAGCTTCCTTCTTTTCATCTCGATGACAAGGTGAACTTTGGGGGGAGTATTGTTAGACCTCCCATAAGTAAAACTTATAGGAGGAAACCTAAGATTAGTGGACCTGTTTTAGATCAACCTTAGATTAGCAGTTAGACAATTAGGAATAATAAACCAGCAATTAGGCTATTTTAGCCAATGTTGGTGACTATTCTAGTTTGAATAAATAAGCAGTTACGCTATGTTAGCCAATGTTGGCACTGCTTTAGTTTGAATAAATAGGAAGAGAAGGGAGGTTAGTTACTATTCGATTATTTGGAAAGGGTTGGGAGAGGAGTCAAGTTATTTAATCTTGACAGGGCCAGTTCTGTATTTACCTTTCTCTATATCTCTCTTCTACATTTCATCTCTGTTTATGGAACTTTTCCCAAGGGATTACTTAATAATATTGTACTATTCGATGTAATCCTAATTTAATTGGTCTAGTTCTATCACAATATTCCCTTAACACTAATAAATGAGTACTTTTCAGGGATTATATATAACCTTTAGAATATTCTTAGTTATGTAGCATCCTTAATTATGTTTTTGGCTATTGCCCATTAATTAGGTAGTCTCGTCATAATGTGAAATTTTCTGTTAGTCGTTATTGCTTATGCATTACTTGGAGTATTTGAGACTCCTGATTTTAGCATTGGGATAATTACTTCTGAGATGGAATATGTTTCTTCGTATTGATGTGGCTTCTGAAGCTGAACACGTCCTGTGTTTTAGGGATAAGTTTATCTACTGAACAATGGTCAACCTTCAAGAAGAGTGTGCCTGCTATTGAGGAAGCTATCATAAAGATGGAAGATCCACTATTGATAACATTCTAGTTATGCAAGAGGCCAATCATTCTCTAAATTCTCTCAAAAGAAAGAAGGGCTTCATGATAATTAATGTTGAGAACGTGCCTTTGGATGCTTTCAAAGTTGTTTCGGTTTGAATAAGTCAAGATTACATTATGTTATTATGTTGTTAGTGGATAAATTTGTTTATGTTTTATCTTTTATTAACTGTTAGTAGTGGTTCCTAAAATCATTGACCTGATCTTTTGTTCTGTTACTTTCAAATGTATTTAAACACAAGTAGTCTTTAATAAAATAATTATTCCAACAGCTATACACTTTGTTCCCTCGTATTTCTTCTCTGACAGTTTTCATTCTTCATTAAAAACAACAATTTGTACCAGATCTCTCTTCTTGAGGGACCTGTGAAACGGATGCTGAAGGAAGTTTTTCCCAAGTTGCTCCTCCCATCTTTAATGGTGAGAACTATGACCTTGGGTAGTGAGAATGGAGTCCTACCTAGAGGCATTGGATTTATGGGAAGCTGTGGAAGTGGATTGTACTGTTCCTCCACTGCCAGATAATCCCACCATGGACCAGATAAAGAATCACAAGGAAAGGAAAACCATGAAGGCAAAGGCAAGGTCATGTCTATTTATTGGTGTTTCATCAACTGTGTTCACCAGAATCATGACCCTCAAAACACCAAAAGCAATCTGGGACTACTTGAAGGAAGAATATACAGGAGATGAGAGGATTCGAGACATGCAAGTGTTGAACCTGATGAGGGAATTTGAGCTGCAAAAAATGAAAGAGTCTGAGACAATTAAAGATTACTCAGACAGATTGCTTGGCATTGCAAACAAGGTTAAATTATTAGGCACTGAATTTAATGATTCCATAATTGTAGAAAAAAATTCTGGTTACAGAGCCCGAGAGATATGAAGCATCAATAACCACCTTGGAGAACACAAAGGATCTGTCCAAGATCACTTTGGTTGAAGTATTACATGCTTTGCAGACCCAGAAGCAACGAAGGCTTAGGAGGCAGGATTGTGAGGTTGAAGGTGCTTTACCAGCCAAGCATCATGAAGTTGAAAAAAAATAAAAAGAGATTCTACAAGAAGAACAAACCAGCAAGCAGTGAAAGTACCTCAAACAGCCAGAGCAAAGGTAAGGGTAAAAAGAAAAATTACCCACCTTGTCATCACTATGGCAAAATGGTCTACCCACCATTTAAATGCTGGAAAAGGCCAGATGCAATATGCAGCAAGTGCAACGAGATGGGTCATGAAGCAGTGATTTGTAGAGCTACAATCCAGCAAGTTGCAGCTGAAGCGAAGAATGCACAGTAGGAGGAGGAAGACCAGCTCTTTGTTGCTACTTGTTTCTCAGCAACAATTCAAGTGAATCTTGGCTGATTGATAGTGGCTGCACCAACCACATGACCTACGACAAAGAATTGTTCAAGCATTTGGATAGCACCAAAGTCAAATGGGTTCGAATTGGAAATGGTTAACAAATTCCAGTAAAAGGTAAGGGAACTGTAGCTATAACAAGCTACTCAAGTACAAAAAATCTTACTGATGTTCGTTATGTACCTGAAATTAATCAAAACTTGCTTAGTGATGGACAGCTACTTGAGAAAGGGTTCAAAGTTATCTTTGAAGATAAAAGTTGCATGATTAAGGATCCAGCAGGTCAAGAAATGTTCGAGGTCAAAAGAAGAGCAAGAGTTTTTCATTTGATCTGATGAAGGAGGAGCAGGCTGCATTTCCAGTTACAGCAAGTTCAGTTGATATTTGGCATAAAAGACTGGGTCATTTCCATCATTCGGGAATGGACTACATGCTGAAAGAACAACTAGCGCGTGTAGTTCCTTCCTTAACAGAAAAGCCAGCTGAATGTGAAGCTTGTCATTTTGGGAAGCTAACAAGGAAATCATTTCCTGAAAGTAGTTGGAGGGTAAGCTAGAAGCTTCAACTTGTTCACACTGTTCTTGCTGGACCACAAAGAACCCCATCATTGAAGGGGAGTCTTTATTATATCATTTTTATTGATGATCTAACTAGAATGTGTTGGATTTACTTTCTCAGATACAAATCAGAATTAACTGATGTGTTCTGGAAATTCAAAGCTCATATTGAAAATCAAAGCAGCTATCATATTCAAATTCTGAGGTCGGATAATGGCAAAGAATATGTAGCTTCTCAGTTTCAAAAAATTTGTGATGAAGCAGGGATGCTGGAATATTTATTGGCTATACCACAACCTCAAAATATTATAGGATTTTTCAGTCTCAAACTAAAAAAATTCTGAGAAGCAGAGATGTGCATTTCATGGAAGATGAAAAGTGGTGCTGGAATGACTGTAAGAAGAATCAGAATGCTGTACTGGAGCTTGAAGATATAGTAAATGATCCACCTGTTCAAGGCACAAGGTCACTCGCTGACATCTACCAAAAAAGCAAAGTAGTGGTGTGCAATATAGCTGTATGTGAATGATGGGCGTCAATCCGCAAGTGTACGGCTTCATCGTCAAGTAATAAAAAGATCAAACCCACAGAGACCGTGATCTTAAATAACAATTAATTATTAAATCAATTTAACTAAACTATAAAAAAAAAGATTTGGAAAAGATTTGGTTTTTAAAATAAGAATTAACTAACAAATCAAATATTTAAAACACAATCAATTAAAATCGCAATCAAATCTGGGATTTTTCGATATCAAAAGAGATTTTTAGGAATTGGGTTACCAACAAGACTGCTCATGCTACTAAATTGACTACCCCTCTTGTTAAAAATCAAAATTGATTTAAAGGTGAATTTATCCTAAATAAGTTAATGTTCCTTCTCGGAATACAAGAACTGTGCCCAATTAAACCAACCCATACTCTCGTGGTAATTTAATTTAAATTATACCCTTTAAGATTTGTGACAATTCAGTGAACCCTCGAAGGACCGCTTCTAACTCTCTTGATTTAAGTCCTAAGTTTGATTCCTATAGATCCGATACCTAAGTTCACCGCTAAGTTCGTTCTTAGAGTATCTACGACAAACAAATAAGTGGCCACCGAATTTACAAGTAATTCAAGCAATAGGAATCAAATCGAAAGCAAAATTGAAATTAACAAGAAACAAAATGTCAATTCATCACATAAAATGAGTCTCGGGCATAGCCCCAATTTCTAGAAATAAAAAGACTACTCGCGCATTGCCATGTTCATAGCAACCTTGAATAACAAAAACATGAAAATCCTAAAGGAAGAGAAGAAATTGAGAAAAAGAAAAATCCAATTTTTGCCTATTGGTAGCAGTCAAGAGATGCCTATTTTCGAGCCTTAGAGTCCTATTTATATTGTAGGGTAACTTGAATTCAAAGCTATTAAAAAATCATATCAAATCAGCAAATTAAAATACCAGATATTGCGCGTCACGGCCGTGATGCCTGTCACGACCAGGCCGTGATAGATTGTCTTGGAAAACTTGGCATTGGTTGGCCTGTCACCGCCGTGATGGCCATCACGACCTTGCCGTGACAAGTTCTGACTTTGCGTTCTTTTCTTTTCATCCTTGCTCAATCATGGCCGTGATGGCTGTCATGGCTAGGCCGTGATGGGCTCTGTTTGGCTCATTTTTCTTGCTTTTCAAGCTCTGTCTTCATGCAAGCTCCAACATAACTGATCCTAAGCATTTTCATCTTCAATTCCTACACACAAACACCACAAAACCACCTTACCCGTTCCAAGGTAAAAACTAACAAAAATCAAATTAAATATACCTAAACTATATGAAAATGCATGCAAAATGTCAAGGAAATATGAGGTGAAATCACACTCATTAAACTACCCCAAGCTTAAGATTTTGCTTATACTCAAGCAATCACTAAGGTCAGACAAGATAAACAGTTAGAGCACATATAGTGAACCTAGAACCCGAGTAATAAATCGAAGTAACAGGCATATCCAATAAGAAACCAAGAGACAGACAATTTCAAGTCCAATTAGAAGCTTAGGTTCCCTAAATTCATATCTCTCACTAATTCGGGCACTCTTCTCACCTCACTCAAGTGTTTAAGGGTATATGACAATTCACTCAATTTCCTCAAGAAAGGTATTCTACCATAAGCTTGACTATTAATCAAATCTCTACTTTATTAATGAAAATACATAAGAATCAAGAGGTCTTTTATTTTGGTTGTAATGGGGCCATGGGATTAATCGTTAAGTGGGGAAATCAAGAAAAGAAAAATTCAAGAAGGCTAAACAAAATATCAAACAATGTAAAGCATGACAACCTTCTAAAATACCTTTTTGGGCTTTAATTAACTTTTCCACCTTTCTTTCTTTCTTATTTTATTTCTCACTTTCTTTTTCTCATCCCCTTCTCCAGTATTTTTTTTTCTTTTTTTCTTTTTTTATTTGGAGAATGGGAGATTTTCAACTTAAGAGAAATATTTTTCTAACTTTTTATCCCACAATTTATTTTTCAAACCGCCTTTTTGCCCTTTATGCAATACTTTAAAAGGTGTCATACCAAGCATCATTCATCAAAATAAATCAAGGTACCAAAAAAAGCATTTTATTCTATTAGGCTCAAAATTGGGCAACTAAGGGATAACATTTAATCAGTCAAAGCTCAGAAGGCCAGAAAAATACATAATGCTTCAATCATTTTAAAATATATTTTAAAAAATTTCTAAGTTTCAAAGTGGTTTCAAGTGAAGTTCTAGAGAATACAATCCGAGAGGGAAAAAAATACTCAATTACAAAGAATGTGGTAGATTTAGTGGGTACCCCTTTTAGGCTCAAAAATCTCACATTTAGTAGTTTGAAATTAATGAGAAGCACGAATCCAAGGAACCACATGCTAATTATCAACTATCAAAAGTTCATATCAAGCATTTTTTTTCTTTTTAGCATATTGATGGGCTCGAATCCGCAAGTGAACGGCTTCGTCGTCAAGTAATAAAAGATCGAATCCACAGGGACCGTGATCTTAAATAACTATCAATTATTAAATCAATTAAACTGGACTAGAAAAAAGATTTGGAAAAGATTTGGTTTTTAAAGGATTAACTAACAAATCAAATATCTAAAACGCAATCAAACAAAATAAGAAAGTAAATCAAATCTGAGATTTTTCAATATCAAAAGAGATTCTCAGGAATTGGGTTACCAACAAGACTGCTCATATTACTAAATTGACTATCCCTCTTATTAATTATCGAAATTGCTTTGAAGGTGAATTTATCCTAAATAAGTTAATGTTCCCTCTTGGGAAACAAGAACCGTGCCCAATTAAATCAACCCCTACTCTCGTGGTAATTGAATTTAAATCGAACCCTTTAAGCTTTGTGACAATTCAGTGAACCCTCGAAGGACCTCTTCTAACTCTCGTGATTTAAGTCCTAAGTTTGATCCCTATAGATCCAATACCTAAGTTCACCGCTAGGTTCCTCCTTAGAGTATCTATGACATGCAAATAAGTCGCACCAGATTCACAAGTAATTCATGCAATAGAAATCAAATCGAAAGCTAATTGAAATTAACAAGAAGTAAAACGTCAATTCATAACATAAAACAAATCTTGAGCATAGCCCCAATTCATAGAAATAAAAACAAGTACTCAAGCATTGCCATGTTCATAGCAAGCTTGATTAACAAAAGCATAAGAAAACCTAAGAGAAGAGAAGAAATTGAGAATAAGAGAAATCCTAATTTTTTGCCTAAGGTAGCATCCCAAGGGATCCTATTTTCGAGCCTAATTGCTCTATTTATAGAGTGGGGTAACTTGAATCCCAACCAATTACAAAATCAGATAAAATCAGGTTTTATAATTCCAGATATTGCGCGTCACAGCCGTGATGCCTATCACTGCCAGGCCATGACAGATTCTGTCTTGGAAAACTTGGTATTGATGGCTTGTCACGGCCGTGACATCACGGCCTGGCCGTGACAGGTTCTGACTTTTTCGTTCTTTTCTTTTCAGCCTTGCTCCATCATGGCCGTGATGGCTGTCACTGCTAGGCCGTGATGACCTCTGTTTGGCTCAGTTTTCTTGCTTTTCAAGCTCCATCTTCATGCAAGCTCCATCATGGTTGATCTTGATCATTTTAATCTTCAATTCTAGCACAACAACACCACAAAACCGCCTTACCCGTTCCAAGGTAAAAACTAACAAAAATCAAATTAAAAATGTCAAAACTACATGAAAATGCATGCAATATGATAAAGAAATATGAGGTGTAATCATACTCATCAAACTACCCCAAGCTTAAGATTTTACTTGTTCTCAAGCAATAACCAAGGCCAGACAAAATAAACAATCAGAGCATGGGCAGTGAACCAAGAACCCGAGTAATAAATCCAAGTAATAGGAACATCCCAATAAGTACCCGAGAGACAATCAATTTCAAGTCCAATTAGAAGCTTAGGTTCCCTAAATTCATACCTCTCACTAATTCGGGCACTCTTCTCACCTCACTCAAGTGTTTAGGGACATTTGACAATTCACTCAATTTCATCAAGGAAGTTATTCTACCATAAGCTTGACTATTAACCAAATCTCTATTTTATTAATGAAAACACATAAGAATCAAGAGGTCTTTTATTTTGGTTGTAATGGGGCCATGGGATTAATCGTTAGGTGGGGAAATCAAGAAAGGGAAAATTCAAGAAGGTTAAACAAAATATCAAACAATGCAAAGAATGACAACCTTCTAAAATACATTTTTGGGCTTTAGTTCACTTTTCCGCCTTTCTTTCTTTTCCTTTTTTTTCTTTATTATTTATTTCTCACTTCTTTTTCTCATCCCCTTCTCCATTTTTTTGTTTATTTTATTTTATTTTTTCAATTTGGAGAAGCGGAGATTTCCAACTTAAGAGAAATATTTTTCTAACTTTTTCATCCCACAATTCTATTTTTCAAACTACCTTTTTGCCCTTTTTGCAATACTTTAAAAGGCGTCATACCAAGCATCATTCATCAAAATAAATCAAGGTACCAAGAAAAACATTTTATTCTATTAGGCTCAAAATTGGGCAACTAAGGGGTAGAATTTAATCAGTTAAAGCTCAGAAGGCCAGAAAAATACCTAGTGCCTCAATCATTTTCAAATATGTTTTCAAAAATTTTTAAGTTTCAAAGCGGTTTCAAGTCAAGTTCTAGAGAACACAATCCAAGAGGAATAAAACACTTAATCACAAGGAATGGGGTGGATTTAGTGAGTACCCCATTTAGGCTCAAAAAAATGTCACATTTAGTAGTTTAAAATCAATGAGAAACACAAATCTAAGGAACCACATGCTAATTATCAACTATCAGAAGATCATCTCAAGCATTTTTATTTTTAGCCTATCACAAGAATACAAAAATTGGGTTCAAAAATTCACTGTCTCAATTCATTTGGCACAAAGTTCTCACAATTGGATGCATACTCTAAGCAAGGGGCAATCTAATCATGTGATTATGCAAAACTATGCCTATATGAATGCAACATGAAAAATGCAAAAATGCAACAAAAAAATGTAAAAATACCCCTACGCCAAGCTTAAAAACTTACATTGTCCCCAATGTAAATAATCAAGTCGAAGGGAGGAGAAAAATGGAACAACTCACCGAGGTGGTGGAGGGTGTTGGCTCCAATGCCAGTCATAGAGCTGTTGGAGGACGCGTCATGGGCGTGACATTCATCACGGCCAGGCCGGGATCAATTCGGGTCTATAGGAGCTGGCCTCTCACAGCCGTGACTTCCATTATGGCTAGGCCGTGATACATTCTAATCTTTTGGGTCCTTCTCATCACGCCCGTGAGGGCTATCACGGCTGGGCCGTGTTCCTTTCTGATCTTCAGCTGTTGGTTAATCACGGCCGTGACCCCCGTCACGGCCTGGGCGTGATCAATTCTGGTCTCACATCATGGCCATGAAGGATATCAGGGGCAGGCCATGATCTCCTTTGACTTTATTTTTCCATGCCTTTTTGCTCTTCCTGCCTTCATAACCTGAAAATACTTGGTAAAACCATCAATTAGTGATCTTTCTTCTCTTAATCTTCTCAAATTATTCAAAAACAAAATTCAAATACAAATTAAAAAGGGAAAGAAAACTTGGGTTTCCTCCCAAGAAGCGCTTATTTACGGTCTTAAGCTTGACCATACTTCTTTCAATCAACCGGGATCAACTGGGCTTGGAAGTGAAAGAACACCTTTCTTCCAAGGAAGTCCTTCAAAGAGCCTATGTTTTTTCATATGGCCACATGCACTTTCGCTTTGCTCTTTTCACTCTGAGTTTCATGGCCTTACTTCCTTCCGGCGGAAGTTTTAACTCCACATGTTGAGCAACTCCAATTTCATCATTATTTGGTGCATCATTTGTCATGCAAAGTTTGGGAGTTGCTTCCATGTTAAGCTCTTCCTTCACCTTTAGAGGCATTATCTCAATCCTGCACACATGACTCTCAGAAGGAGGGTTGTTGTAACATCCTAAAATTTCAAAACAGTATTTTTAATAAAAAAGTATAAACTAAAATATAAATATAAGAATATTTATATTTATATATAAATATTTATTGTAAAATATTTGTTAATATAAGAATATATTTAAATTAAAATGATGAAAAAATGGATAGATAAATAAAAAAATAAAAATATATATATAAATATAACCAAGGTAAGCAGCCCTCTGCGTGAAGCCCAACACAGATTCATTGGCTTTTGGCAAAAGCCAAAAGCAGGTTATATGGGTTTAAAATAAAATAAACAAATAATAAATATGTATACTAATTTAAAGTCATGTCAGGGGTTCCATTGTGGAACATTAGTTCTCCACTGCGTGCCGCACAGAGTGTAGCGAAGGAGAGCTGCTTTCTTACAGACGTTCTTTTCTTCGGCGGCAGTGCAATTGTAACAACACAGATCCAATAATGCCACCAAACGAAAGAATAATTTTTAGGGAAGCACTAATTTTTATCATAGATAATTTTTAGAGCATTTTGGAGGTCTCCGAGATGTGAGTAACAATACTTTTATGAACCATTTCCATGGTATATATGATTGTTTTTGTTGATAAGGGATTACCATGTGGTTTTGGGAGTCTTTAATTGACTTGATGCATATTGTTAGTAACCTAAATTCTAAAATTGGGGTTGTGTTTAAAAAGGGGAATTAATTGATTAATTGATGTTGTAACATGCTCATTCATGTATGATATGTTGTCATATTCATGATTGTGTGTTATTGGTGGAAGTTTATATGTTTAAAATTGAGGGAAATAGTTTGTTACATGCATGAGACATGACATATTTGAGTTATAACATGTTGTATGATGTTTGCCGCAATACCACCTATGATATGGGTATCGAAAAGTAATACCACCGTAATGGGGTATCGAAAGTAACATCCCCATATAATTGGGATGTCGAAAAAGAGCAATACCGCCTAAAAAGGGGCATCGAAAGCAACACCGCCACATGTTGGGGTGTCGAAAAGGGAGAAATATCGCCATGTGCACATGGGAGGTATCGAAATAGAAATGTCCCCGATAGGAGGGTGACATCGAAACATTCCTCATGAGTAGGGGTGGGCAATGGGACGCCATTGTCATGTGATGTGTGAGATTTATGACATGCTGGCAAGAGACCAGTTTAGTTATGAGGCCTTCGAGCCACTTGGATTAATTTAGAATTTACTTGGTATGTGGAATGTAATGCATTGAGACGAGTTGACCTTATGCTATATGCATTTGACTTGATGAAATTTTTGTTGTTATTAAAAGTATTTTTTTTATATATCATTTTGGAAAATTAGCGGATATCATGGACAGTTTTTCCGGTTACCGCACCAGCTGAAAACAACACTATTTTCGAAATATTTATAAATGTATTGTTGTGCATTGGGATTTTATATCTCATTATAAGTGTTGTTTTCAGAGCCCGAGGACATCGCTGTTGAGGACCCAGAGATCTGAAGAGTTATCTTTGATTAGCTAGTTGGTTAGTATTGTAGTGTGGTTTAGAGTATTACGCGGACGACGTTTTTTGGTTTACATACTATTTTTCTCATATTGTAATTAGACGCCCAGTTTTGATGCTTTTAGTTTTTATTCAAATGATTGGATTTAATGATATTTTCAATACTTTGTAAATACTATTATTTTATTTAATACGAGGTATTTTCATACTTAGTTATTTGAGAGAAATTTTATGGCTTGTGTTTTTTTTAATTAAATGTTTTGAAGGATTTTTATTGAAATTAATTTGGGTTACTAATGTAACGAAGGGCGTTACAGTTGTTATATGAGTTAGTCAAATCAAAATCCACCCTACCTTCCTCTACATTCAAAGAGAGCTTACCATTTTTACATCTATTATTGCTCCAGCTGTGGCCAAGAATGGCCTTCCTAGAATGATAGGAAATTTAGAATTCCCATCCATGTCCAACACCATGAAATCGGAAGGGATGAAAAATTTCCATACCTTTATGGGGACATTCTCTAGCATGCCTAGAGGGGTTTTAGTTGATCCATCCACAAATTGTAAAGAGGACTTGGATGGACTCAATTCCTTGGTTCCTAACCTCTCAAAGATAGTAAGCGGCATCAAACTCGCACTAGCCCCTAAGTCACATAAGGCTTGGTCTATTTTTAATTCTCCTATTGAGCAAGCAATAGAGAAACTTCCTGGATCTTTTAGTTTATGAGGCATATTAGTTTTTATCATGGTATCATGCTCCTCAGTTAAGCTCTTAGTTTCTTTTTCTACTTGCTTTTTCTTGACCAACCTTTGTGGGAAAGGTATTGGGGGTTGGTAAGGAGGTGGAGGGACATACTTTGGCTCTATCTCTTCTTGTTCACTCATGTCCTCCTCACATTCCACGTCCTTTTCAACTACCCCAAGCTTATCATCCCTCAAGTATATAGCATTACAATGTTCATTGAGATTAACTTCGGGTTGTCTTGGAAACGTACCCTTAGTTCTAGAATATGTACTAGCTTGTTGGGCAATCTGAGTTTCTAACATCTTATTATGGATGGCTAAGTTATCTACCTTAGATGTTTACTCTTTTATTGCCTCATTGACTACCCTACCTCGTTGCCTAAACTCTTCATTTTGCTTTGTTTGAGTTTCAACAAAATTTTCCAAAAGAGACTCAAGTTTAGACTTTTGTACCTGAGGATACCCCGATGCGGGTTTCCTATTACCTTGGCCTTCCTGGAATTCGTGGTTCAACGTGTTGTTGTAGTTCCCATAGGAGAGATAAGGGCTATTCTTCCTTCCTTGGTTGTAAGGATTTGGGGGAGCATAGTTTGGCAACTTTGGGTTTGTGTCATAGTAGTTGTGACAAGAGTTCACTTGTTCCCCCGAAGCACCGGATCCATGAGCAATACCATGTGGACACTCCATTATGTCATGTCCCTGTATTCTACAAATCTCACAAACAACATTAGTAGCACCTATTGAACTCACATTAACCTTTTCAAGCTTATCAAAGCGTTTATTCAATGAGTCAAATTTAGACATAATTAAATCAGTACTATTCATTTCAGGCTTACCCCCTGAAAGCTTTCTCGGGTTATTACCTATTTCCGAACCCCATTGGTGATTGTTGATGGCTACGTTTTCAATGATATTGAATGCTTCAGTCAGTGGTCTGTTCATAAAGGCTCCACCAGCTGCGGAGTCAGGTGACACCTTCGAAGAGTAATCCAATCTGTTGTAGAAGGTATGCACTAACAACCACCTCTCGAGCCCATGATGTGGGCAAGACTCCAGCAATCCTTTGTAACGATCCCAAGCTTCGGATAAGCATTCTCCGTACTTTTGGAAGAAGCCGGTGATCTGAGTTCGTAGGTAAGCAGTCTTGGATGAAGGGACGAATTTCACCAAGAATGCCTGCTCCAGTTGGTCCCAAGTTGACAAAGTGTTAGCGGGCACTTGCTTCAACCAAGCTTTTTCCTTTTCAGTCAGAGAGGAGGGGAATAACCTCAAGTGAATGGCCTCAATCGGGACACCTTGAATTCTTATTGCATCGGTGAACTCCAAGAATGTCTCCTCATGATCAGTCGGGTCCTCCGAGGGTAATCCTCCAATTTGATGTTGCCTAATCATGCCAATTAACAGAGGCGGCATAGTGTAGTTCTCCACCTCAATTTATGGCCTAGCAATCCCAGTTCGCAAACCCCTAGCATTTGGGGCTGCGTAGTCCTTCAGTGGTTTGGTATCCGGTAGATTCGCCTTGAATGGAATGGAATCAACCTCTTGGTTTGGTATCCGGTAGATTCGCCTTGAATGGAATGGAATCAACCTCTCTCTCTCTCTTTGTCTCTGTAATCTCCCACGTCTATGAAAGGTCCTTTCGATCTCGGGGTCAACTTCAATAAGATTTTCGAGACTTTGGGATCTTTGCATAAAAGAGAAAAATACCTGCAAAGAGAGATAGATACTCTAGAAAAAGAAAAAGAGATAAATGAAAAAAGGAGAAAATTTTAATATAAAAAAAAAGGTCCAGAAAAATCAATTTAAAAATTAAATTGAGATTCAAGAAAGCACAGTCCCCGACAACGACGCCTAAAACTAGATGGGCTCGAATCCTCAAGTGAACGGCTTCGTCGTCAAGTAATAAAAGATCGAATCCACAGGGACCGTGATCTTAAATAACTATCAATTATTAAACAAAATAGGAAAGTAAATCAAATCTGAGATTTTTCAATATCAAAAGAGATTCCCAGGAATTAGGTTACCAACAAGATTGTTCATTGATAAGCCTCTGGCTCATCTAGTTTTATAGCTAGTATGACCAGGGTTTTGTGCAAATTATATCGTATTTTAACCCAAATTAGATTAGATTGTCCTCAAGCAAGGTTTTGAGTCTCTAGAGTAGTTTTAAGTTAATTTAGCTAGTTTTGTGTCAAAATAATACACTTATGGTTATTTCCTTACTTTCAGGTTAAGTAGAAGCTGAGAAAATAAAGAACAGAGGTCTCGCCCCGCGAAGGACACGCTCGCCACGCGACCCCGAAGCCTGACTGTTCCAAGAAATTGCTAAGTCTCTGGTTCGCCTCGCGAAGAAGGTCTCGCCACGCGAGTCTTGCAACCCTGAAAAAGTCAGAGACGATCACGGCTTGCCCGTGTTGAAGGTCATGGCCGTGGCAGTTTTGAAGCTGAAGAGTCTCGCCTCGCGAATCTGGAAGTCAGAGAGCATCACGGTTAGGCCCTGATGGCCATAACGGGCGTAAGGAGAAACTCTTCATATCCTCGCCTCGCGAGCAAGCACTTCGCCTCGCGAGAATGCCAAAGGTTGCTGACTGTTCATGAAATTCGCCCCGCGAATGTGTGCTCGCCTCGCGAGCCATCTGAATTCTGAATTTGTATAAAAGGCTGTTCTGAACATTTTGTAAAAACTTTTGCTTCTCCAATTTTCTGATATACATTTTTCTCTGTGATTTCGTTTTTGCCATGGAGAACTAAGTCCTAGGATTAGTCTACTGTTTGAGGATCCTATATACTTGAGGTTATGTAAATCCCTATTTTAATTGCTTTTCCCTCTTCAATACCATACTTTGTATTTTTGTTTGCTTAATTCAGGAGTATACTGTATTGTATTGATTTATTTCTGGTGATATCATGTTCCTATAATTAATCGCATCTGCTTAATTTGCGTGTGTACATTTCGTGTTCGCTTAGTTCACGAAGGGCTTAATCCCGTTTGCTTAATTCGGGAATAGGGACATGTATCTGTGGTAGTAGTTTCGCTTGTAAATTGCTACTACAACCGGGAGGGGATAAGAATCTGCTTAGGGCTTGGGATTACATTAACCAAGGATAGTTGGGAATTCTTGACAGTAGATTAATCGTTGTTTGATAATTGATAATCTCTTTTCAACTGCCTTGTTTTTGATTGCTCTGTTTTGTTTGTTTCTTAATTGCACTCCAATCCAAACCCCCCCCAAAACTGATTTTTGTGAAAGGTAATATTCTCAGAGTCCTTGAGAGATGACATCCGAGTTGTCGCACTAGACTACAGTTTTAAACCCGCTCGTCCTTTATGGCGCCTGGCGACAGCGCGACCAAAAATTGGCGCCGTTGCCGGGGACTCTGAGTTGTTATTTTTTGCAATTTGTTTTTATTTTCTTTTCTTTTCTTTCTTTTATTTTCTGTTCTGTTTTGAATTGGTCTGGCTACTAGGTCTCATTGCCCTGAACTGTGTGATTTTGACCCGGAAATTGAAAGAACACTGCACACACTCCGTAGGGAATTTCGGGCTAGCACTAGTAGTGATTCCAATTTTAAAACTGCTTTTGAAAACATGGGAGACCAGAGGACATTAAGGCAGCTTGCTGCCCCTGATGTCAACTATAATGGATTATGTATTTCTTATCCTGGTGCTGACACCCCTTTTGAACTGAAATCTGGTTTTATTCACCTGTTGCCCAAGTTTAATGGTCTTGCAGGTGAGGATCCACACAAGCACTTGAAAGAATTCCAAGTTGTATGCTCCACAACCTCGAGAGCAGAAGGAGTCACTGAGGACAGTATCAAGCTGAAGGCTTTTCCATTTTCACTCCAAGGAGCTGCAAAGGATTGGCTATTGTACCTTGAGCCTAACTCCATCACAACTTGGAATGATTTGAAGAGGGTGTTCCTAGAAAGGTATTTTCCTGCTTCAAGAGCTGCTTCAATAAGGAAAGAGATATGTGGCATCAGGCAAGGGAACGAGTCACTAGTGAATCTTGGGAAAGGTTCAAACATTTGGTCTCTAGTTGCCCCCAAACATCAAATATCTGAACAACTCCTGATCCAATACTTTTATGAAGGATTGTTGCCTATGGATAGGAATCTGTTGGATGCTGCTAGTGGGGGAGCATTAGTTGATAAGACCCCAGCTGCTGTTAAGCAACTTATTGAGAACATGTCGTTGAATTCCCAGCAGTTTTCTACAAGAAGAAATTCGGTTGAGCCAAGAAGTGTGCATGAGATTCATAGTTCATCTTCTAACCAGGCCGCCCTTGAGAATAGATTGGATGAGCTGACTTCCTTTGTAAGACAATTGGCAATAGACAAGGTTCAGCCTGCAAAGTTATGTAGCATGTGTAATTCACCTGAGCACCCATTTGATCCATGCCCGATCCAGAGAGAAGAGTTTGTCAGTGAAGTACCTCAGGCTTATGCAGTGAACCCCTATAATCAAGGAGGCAGCCAGAATCGGTATAGCATTCCAGACCTCTCTACTAATAGGTACCATCCTAGCTGGAGAAATCACCCTAATCTGCGGTATGGGAACTCTTCCCAACAACAGCCGATGGCACCTCAGAATCATCCTCCAGTGACCACTTCTGCACCTTCTGGACCATCATTAGAAGACTTGGTGAAGCAAATGGCTGCATCTAGTGTACAGTTTCAGCAGAGGACAGATGCTAGTATTCAAGATTTGAGGACTCAGATTGGACAGTTGGCCACATCCATTAATAGCATACAACAAGGTCAAGGGACAAACCAGCTGCCTGCACAGCCAGTGATAAATCCTAATGCCTCCAACCCTAATGTGAGTGTCATCTCTCTGAGATCTGGAAAGGTTGTTGAGGCCACTTCTGGAAAGGATGAAGAAACTATGAAGGCTACTCCTGAGCCTACTATTGAGGCTACTCCTGAACCTGTGGTTGAAGTTGAAACTGAGAGAGTGTATAGACCACCCATTCCATTCCCACACAGAATTCAGAAAAATTTGAAGATGGGTGGTGAAAATAAAGAGAAGGAGATTCTTGATGTTTTCAGAAAAGTAGCTGTTAATATTCCACTGTTGGATGTGATCAAGCAAGTGCCCAGATATGCTAAATTTCTGAAGGACCTATGCACTAACAAGAGGAAGATGAAGACTAATGAGAGGGTTGACTTGGGAATGAATGTCTCAGCGCTTATCCAGTCAAAGATAGAGAGAGTTGCTTCTATAGCCCCTACTCAAGCACTACCACAGAAGTGCAAGGATCCAGGCACCTTCACTATCCCATGCACTATTGGGGACAAGAAGTTTGAGAACTGCATGTTGGACTTGGGAGCATCAATCAATGTCATGCCTACCTCCATCTTTAATAACCTTGATCTGGGGCCATTGCAGTACACAGGTCTTACCATCCAGTTGGCTAACAGGACCAGTGCCCGACCCATGGGGATGGTAGAGGATGTCCTAGTGCAAGTTGATGATTTGATATTCCCTGCAGATTTCTATATCCTAGATATGGCAGGAGAGACTCAGTCCAGTAGATCACCCATAATCTTGGGGAGACCATTCATGATGACATCCAAGACCAAGATTGATGTTTATGATGGGACTATGTCTATGGAGTTTGGTGGTATTGTGGCCAAATTCAAGATTTTTGATGCTATGAAGCACCCAGTAGAGGAGCACTCTGTATTCCACTTAGAGTTGCTGTCTGAGCTCATTGAGGACACTCATGATGACCTTATTTCTGATTTTCCTGTTATTTCTGGTTTTGATGATGTATATACTTGTACTAACTGCACTAACACTAACCCATGTTCTGTTTGTTCTGAGTTTTTGGATTTAACCTTGCAGGGTGAGGATGATAGTGAAAGTGATAGTGAAAGTGAAGCTGTTTATTCAGCAGAAGTCCTTGACCCTATGGCTACTCCCAATGCACCATCTGTTGAGCAGCCACCTTCTTTGCAACTCAAACCACTTCCTGAGAACCTAAAGTATGCCTACTTGGGGAGGGATGCAACATTGCCAGTCATCATTTCCTCCAGCCTCAATTCTGATCAGGAAGCCAAGCTTTTAGAAGTTCTGAGGAAGAACAAGAAGGTCATTGGGTGGACATTGGCCGATATTCCAGGAATTAGCCCCTCCAGATGCATGCACAGAATTTTATTGGAGGATGGGGCTAAGCCAGTCAGACAGGCCCAAAGGCGACTTAACCCACTGATTCTGGATGTGGTAAAGAAAGAAGTGACTAAGCTTCTACAGGCAGGTATTATCTATCCCATCTCTGATAGTTCTTGGGTAAGTCCGGTTCAGGTTGTACCAAAGAAGTCTGGTCTAACAGTAGTTAGGAATGAGAATAATGAACTTGTGCCTACTAGAGTCCAGAATAGCTGGAGAGTTTGTATAGACTATAGGAAGCTAAACCAGGCCACCCGAAAGGATCATTTTCCTTTGCCGTTCATAGATCAGATGCTGGATCGGCTGGCTGGTCAGTCCCATTATTGTTTTCTAGATGGCTTTTCCGGGTATTTCCAGATTCATATTGCCCCTGAGGATCAGGAAAAGACCACCTTCACGTGCCCCTTCGGTACGTTTGCTTATAGGAGGATGCCATTTGGCCTCTGTAATGCTCCTGGCACCTTTCAAAGATGCATGCTTAGTATTTTCTCTGACTTTATTGAAAACTGCATAGAGGTGTTTATGGATGATTTTACTGTGTATGGCTCCTCTTTTGATGCTTGTTTGCATAGTCTAGATCTAGTTCTTCAAAGATGCATTGATACTGATTTGATTCTGAATTATGAGAAATGTCATTTCATGGTAGAACAGGGGATAGTATTGGGTCATGTAATTTCCAAAGAGGGTATTTCTGTGGATCCTGCAAAAATAAATGTGATTGCTTCATTGCCTTACCCATCTTGCGTACGCGAGATCCGTTCCTTTCTTGGACATGCAGGTTTCTACAGGCGCTTTATAAAGGACTCAGCAAGATAGCACTGCCATTGTCAAATCTGCTGAAAAATGATGCCCTGTTCCAGTTTGATGAAAAGTGCAAAGAGTCATTTGACTATCTGAAGAAGGCGTTGACTTCTACCCCTGTCATCCAGCCCCCAGACTGGACACTCCCGTTTGAACTAATGTGTGATGCTTCAAATTTTGCTGTGGGGGCAGTTCTGGCACAAAGGGTGGGCAAAGTTGCCCATGTAATTCACTATGCTTCTAGGACCCTAGATGCCGCACAGGCAAATTACACAACCACTGAGAAAGAGCTGCTAGCTATTGTATTTGCACTTGACAAGTTTAGGTCTTATTTGCTAGGTTCTAGGGTGACTGTTTTTACTGACCATGCAGCTTTGAAATATCTGCTGAAGAAGCCAGAAGCTAAGCCAAGACTGATCAGGTGGATGCTTTTGCTTCAGGAATTCAATGTGGAGATAAAGGATAAAAGTGGAGCTGAAAATCTGGTAGCAGATCATTTGAGCAGGATAGCAAGGGATGAGGATATTTTTCCCATCCAAGATGATTTCCCTGATGAGAGATTGTTACATATGTATGGGGTAACCCCCTGGTTTGCTGACATTATAAATTTTCTAGTTGCTGGTGTTGTTCCTGCAGGTACAAGTAGACAAAAGTTCCACAAGCTGAAGAGCGATGCAAAGTATTATGTGTGGGATGACCCCTATCTGTGGAAGTTTTGCAGTGACCAGGTTATTCGGAGGTGTGTACCCGATCATGAGAAGGAGTCCATCCTGCATTTCTCACATGCATCTCCAATTGGAGGACACTTTGGACCTCAAAGGACAGCAAGAAAAGTCCTGGACTCCGGGTTCTACTGGCCCACAATTTTCAGGGATTCATATAAGGTATACAAGAATTGTAAAGAATGTCAAATAACAGGCCCTGCAATCACTCGTAGGAGTGAGATGCCTCAGCAGCCAGTGCTTTATTGTGAGGTCTTTGATGTGTGGGGGATGGACTTCATGGGTCATTTCCCTCCTTCTTTTGGTTTTGTATATATTTTGTTGGCTGTAGATTATGTTTCAAAGTGGGTGGAAGCAATCCCCACTAGGACTAACGATGCTCAGATTGTTTCAAAATTTGTTAGGTCCAACATCTTTTGCAGGTTTGGCATACCCAAGGCCATCATCAGTGACCAGGGCACACATTTTTGCAACAGAACCTTGGAGGCCTTACTCAGAAAATATGGGGTTGTACATAGAGTGTCTACTGCTTATCATCCCCAAACCAATGGCCAAGCTGAAATATCCAACAGGGAGATTAAGCAAATCCTAGAGAAGATGGTGCAGCCAAACAGAAGGGAATGGAGCCGCCGTCTGGAAGACGCATTGTGGGCCCAGAGAACTGCTTTTAAGACACCTATAGGGATGTCCCCCTTCCGGCTAGTTTTTGGCAAGGCATGCCACCTCCCGGTGGAAGTTGAGCATAGAGCATATTGGGCAGTAAAGTGTTGCAACTTGGACATGAAGAAATCTGGTGTTGAGAGAAAACTGCAATTGCAGCAACTTGAGGAGCTTAGGCTTGAAGCTTATGAGAGCTCCAGGATGTATAAAGAGAGAACAAAACTTTTTCATGATAGAATGATTGTTAGGAAAGAATTTTTTGTGGGTCAGAAAGTCTTATTGTTTAATTCCCGCCTCAGATTGATGGCTGGGAAGCTTAGGTCTAAATGGGATGGCCCTTTTGTTGTGACTAATGTGTTTCCTTATGGTGCAGTGGAGATTCAAAGTACAGGTACCAACAAGACTTTCAAGGTTAACGGGCAAAGGTTGAAGTCGTTCCATGGTGTGGATGCTGCTGACCCTGCGGATGCTAATGTTGAGGAGCTATCTTTGGATGCTCCACCCTACACTGATACTTGATCATTTAAGCTTTGTGACAATTCAGTGAACCCTCGAAGGACCGCTTCTAACTCTCGTGATTTAAGTCCTAAGTTTGATTCCTATAGATCTGATACCTAAGTTCACCGCTAAGTTCGTCCTTAGAGTATTTACGACAAGCAAATAAGTGGCCATCGAATTTACAAGTAATTCAAGCAATAGGAATCAAATCGAAAGCAAAATTGAAATTAGCAAGAAACAAAACGTCAATTCATCACATAAAACGAGTCTTGGGCATAGTCTCAATTCCTATAAATAAAAAGACTACTCGCACATTGCCATGTCATAGCAACCTTAAATAACAAAAACATGAAAATCCTAAGGGAAGAGAAGAAATTGAGAAAAAGAGAAATCCTAATTTTTGCCTATTGATAGCAGTCAAGATATGCCTATTTTCGAGCCTTAGAGTCCTATTTATAATGTAGGGTAACTTGAATTCAAAGCTATTACAAAATCAGGTCAGATCAGCAAATTAAAATACCAGATATTGCGCGTCACGGCCGTGATGCCTGTCACGGCCAGGTCGTGACAGATTCTGTCTTGGAAAACTTGGCATTGGTTGGCCTGTCACGGCCGTGATGGCCATCACTGCCTGGCCGTGACAGGTTGACTTTTGCGTTCTTTTCTTTTCAGTCTTGCTCAATCATGGCCGTGATGGCTGTCACGGCTAGGCCGTGATGGGCTCTGTTTGGCTCATTTTTCTTGCTTTTCAAGCTCCGTCTTCATGCAAGCTCCAACATAACTGATCCTGAGCATTTTAATCTTCAATTCCTGCACACAAACACCACAAAACCACCTTACTTGTTCCAAGGTAAAAACTAATAAAAATCAAATTAAATATGCCAAACCTATATGAAAATGCATGCTTATGTCAAGGAAATATGAGGTGAAATCACACTCATCAGTGAACCAGTCAATTTTGAAGAAGCTGTTATGGACCAGAAATGGTTAGCTGCAATGCAGGAGGAGCTGTCTATGATAGAGAAAAATCAAACCTGGGAGCTGGTTCGAAGACCTCATGATAGAAATGTCGTTGGGGTGAAATGGGTGTTTCGAACAAAATTAAATCCAAATGTCTCTATAAACAAGCACAAATCAAGGATTGTTGTGAAGGGCTACTCTCAAATATTTGGAGTTGATTATCCAGATACTTTTACTCCAATAGCAAGACATGACACAATAAGGCTGCTACTTGCCATTGTTGCACAAAAGGGGTGGCAAGTGTTTCATATGGATGTTATGTCAGCATTTCTTAATGGTTTTCTGCGGGAGGAAATTTATGTTGAGCAACCAGAAGGTTTTGTGATCAAAGGCCAAGAAGATAAAATCTATTTGCTTAAAAAGGCTCTATACGACTTGAAGCAAGCCCCTAGAGTGTGGTACAGCAGAATTAATGATCATTTGCTGAGCTTGGGCTTTCAAAAGAGTTTATATGAAGTTACACTTTATATCAAGCATGTTGGTGCAGATATTTTAATTATTTCCTTGTATGTTAATGATCTTTTGGAGACAGGTAGCAACCTAGCACTAATTGATGGATTCAAGCAAGAAACGAAGGATGTCTTTGAAATGACTGATCTTGGTCTTGTGACTTATTTTCTGGGCATGGAGATCACTCAAAAAAAGAATGAGATTTTTATTTGACAGAAAAAATATGCAAAGGAGATCCTCAAAAAATTTCAGCTTGATGAATGCAAAACAATGAATACTCCTATGAATCAGAAGGAGAATTTCTCCAAAGATGATGGAGCTGATAAAGTTGATGAAGCTCATTTCAGAATACTCCTATGAATCAGAAGGAGAAGTTCTCCAAAGATGATGGAGCTGATAAAGTTGATGAAACTCATTTCAGAAGCTTGATTGGGTGTCTAATGTATCTTACAGCTACAAGGCCTGACATTTTATTTCCAGGTAGCTTGCTGTCAAGATTCATGCACTGTGCTAGTGAACTACACTTGAAGGCAGTAAAGAGAGTTGTAAGATACATCAAAGGAACTATCAATTATGGAGTCAAGTATTTTAAGGTACAAGACTTCAAATTATTTGGTTTTTCTGACAGTGATTGGGCAGGTAGCTTTGATGATATGAAGAGTACTTCAGGGTACTGTTTTAGTATGGGTTCAGGTGTTTTCTCTTGGTGTTCCAAAAAGCAAGAGATTGTAGCTCAATCAACAGCAGAAGCTGAGTTTATTGCAGTTGTAGCAGCTGTAAATCAAGCTATCTGGTTAAGGAATATCCTGGCATATTTGGATATGAAGCAAGATCAAAGTACAAAAAATTTTGTTGATAATCAAGCAGCAATTTCAATATCACTTAATCCTGCTTTTCACGGGAAGACCAAGCACTTTAATGTGAAGTTATTTTATTTAAGAGAAGTGCAAGAAAATGGCATGCAAGTCTGGTTTATTGTAAAGCTGAAGACCAAGCTGCTGATATGTTCACCAAGTCTTTTCCACTTAGCAGGTTCAAATTTCTAAGGAAGAAGCTAGGAGTTTGCAGCCTCCAAGGCAAGGAGGAGTGTTGAGAACGTGTCTTTGGATGCTTTCAAAGTTGTTTCAGTTTGAATAAGTCAAGATTACATTCTGTTATTATGCTGTTAGTGGATAAATTTGTTTCTGTTTTATCTTTTAATAATTGTTAGTAGTGGTTCCTAAGATCATGGACCTGATCTTTTGTTCTGTTACTTTCAAATGTATTTAAACACAAGTAGTCTTAAATAAAATAATTATTCCAGCAGCTATACACTTTGTTCCCTCATATTCCTTCTCTGTCAGTTTTCATTCTTCATTAAAAACAACAATTAAACTAGACTTAGAAAAAGCCTATGATAGGCTAGAATTGAGGATTATAATGGATTCTTTATCTTTGCTGAATTTTTCAGAATCATTAAAAAACCTAATATATCATTGTATCTCCTCAACTAATTTAAAAATTAATTTGAATGGTTGTGTAACTCGTTCTTTCTCAGCCTCCGGAGGCTTGATACCATGAGATCCTATTTCAGCCTATCTATTTGTGTTAGCTATGGAGAGACTAGGGCATAGGATCAAGCCTTGGTTTCAAATGGGGTTTGGAAACCCTTTACCTTTGGCAGAGGCTTTGAACCAAATCTTTCTCATATTTGCTTTGCAGATGATATAGTCCTGTTTGCAGAAGCTTCTGGGGATCAGGTTCATGTTATTAAAAATGTTCTAGAGGACTTATGTTCTAAATCAGGGCAAAAAATAAGTTTAATGAAATCTAGAGTTTTCTTCTCTAATAATGTAAGAGATATTGTTGAGAGTCTTAGTCAAGAGCTTGGGATTGACCAAACTCAAGACCTAGGAACCTATTTAGGAGCTCCCTTGCTCCACCAAAGAATTTCTATAAACAAATTTAACTTCATTCTTGACAAAATGAGGAAAAAAATGTGTATGTGGAAGTCCAAATCTTTGTCTTTTGCGGGAAGATTGACCAAAGCTCGATGACGCCTTGCTAACATTCCTGGTTATGTTATGCAAACTATTTCTATTTGCAATGCTGCTGAGACTATATGCAGGAACTTTATATGGGGTAGTAGTGAATCTAACCGTAAGACTCATCTTATCTATTGGGAAAGGATTTGTGAACCTTCAGATCTAGGAGGTTTGGGTTTCAGAGAGCCAAATAAAGCATACATGATTAAGCTATCCTGGCAACTAGGGGTGGCAAATGGATGGATTGGATAAATTTTTATGCGGATTGTAATGGATGGATTGAAAACGATCCATTAATCCATTATGATCCATTAAAAATTCATTAAAAAAAATCCAATCCATCCATGATCCATTTAATAAAATCCATCCAATCCATCCATTAACAACTTTTTTATGGATGAATATCCAATCCATCCATAAAAATTATTTTAAAGAATAATTTTTTTTGTACAATTAAAAATTTTTATTAGTTTTAAAATATCCTCTCCCCTCTATCTCTCTCTCTCCCCTCTCTCTCCTCTATCTCTCTCTCTTTCCTATATCTACCCTCTATCTCTCTCTCTTTCATCTCTACCCTCTCTTTCCAAAAGCATGTATAAGAATTGCTGGAGGTAGAGGTAGAGCTGGTAAATCGGGTCATCCGGTCCCGTCTGGTCTAGCCGGGCTATTGGGCTAAATTAACCTTAATTAAAAATAAAATTATAAATAAAAAAATATAATTTATTTATAATTTAATCCAAATTTATTTTACTGAAAACGAAATAAATTTATTGCTCACAACTTGTCGTCTTTTTGTTATATTAAACACTTCCATAATTACTCTACCAAAAAAAAAACACTTCCACTATTCAAGTTCTTTTCGATAAAACAAATCGACCGCTACCAGTTACATTATAAAGGCATGCTTTTACATGTTTTTTTTTTGAATCAGGCATGCTTTTACAGTTTTACTTAGAATTGATAAGTCTCTGCCTGTTATTTTTCTAGCTAAAGACATGCCAATAGAGATTACAACCAACAACTGGACGTGGGACATTCTTTATAAATAGTGCCTAGTAAGGATGGCAAATGGATGGATCGAATAAATTTTTATTTGGATCTTAATGGATGGATTAAAAACAATCCATTAAAAATTCATTAAAAAAAATCAAATCCATCAATGATCCATTAAATAAAATCCATATGATCCATCCAAGGCAACGAAAAAAGAAAACGTACGTGATAATAATTAATTAGTTAATACTTAATATAACCAAAAAAAGCAGATAAATAAAATAAAAAAGAGTGAAGAAAAAATAATAGAGAACGGAAGAGAAAATCAGATGGAGTGTTTTTTTTTTTGTTTACAAATGGAGGTTTTTTTTATTTGGTGAAAAATAATATGAAAAAAATAAATTGGTTTTGGAATGGATAAAAGTTGATCCATTACATTTTTTATTGTTGGTCCAATGGATTTTAAAAAATATTGGATGGATCATAAACCATCCACTAAAAAAATAATCCAATCCATCCAATCCATTTATATTATTTTTTTATAAATGGATGGATTGGATGGATTTTTTCATGGATGGACTGGATGGATGGTGGACAAATGGATTATTTTGACACCCCTACTGGCAACTCATAAATAAAGCAGAGAAACTATTGTCAGTAATAAAAGCAATGCTTCTAATATATGGAATGAAGTAGCCAGAAATACAACCTGGATTATTGGAGATGGTAATCAAACCATATTTTGGAGAGATTCTTGGGTCCTGGGTTTGGGCAGGAACTGAACTACCTACCCAGTTTCCTTCTATGCTGACAACAATGATTGGAAGTGGGGTATCCCGGATGATGTGTGTTCTACCATTGCCAATGTCAAGCCTCCTTCCCCTCTTGGAAAGCTTCTTCTAATGGGCAATTCTCGATCAAGCCTGCCTGCATACTCCTTGTTATGCAATTCTTCGGTTCCTCCTCCTATGGAAGTGCTAGAATGAGAATAACATTGTGGAAATTAGCTCATGGAAAATTACTGACAAACAAGGAAAGGAAGAAGAGAGGTATGTCTCAAGATGAAATGTGTCCCAGACTCTGAATCAGTTATGCACTTTTTAAGAGATTGTGAAGATGTTCATAATTTTTGTTTCAATCCAGTCCATTGGAGCAAGTTCTTTGGTTTGGGTTTAGAAACCTGGTTAGATTAATTGGAACCTCAATTCATCAGATATAGGTCTTACCCCTTGGAAATGATCGATTCTTTTTGGAGTTGCGGTTTGGGCGTTATGGCGTGATAGGAATTCGTTGGTGTTTGCTCAAGTGAAGCTGAATGTATATGGTTCCCATGGTTCAGGTAACTATAGCTCGGCCTGTGGTGGACTCCTCATGATGAAATGTGTCCCATATGTAATGCTCACTCTGAATCAGTTATGCACTTATCAAATCAATTTAAATGATTTGATCAAAAGAATTCAAAAGCTAGGATTTTATGGATTAAAAACTCAGCATAATTTAAAAAAAATAATAGATAATAGAAATAACCGAATTTACATGCCTGAATAATATTTGATCACATAATATGAAAGGTGTATAAAAAAAATTGAAGTTATTATAAATACAAATATAAATTTAATAACAATAAACATATATTGTATAATAGTAACTAATTTGACAAAAAAAAGTAATTAATTCAAATAATATACATCACAAATTTAAAAAAATCAATTCAATTCAATTAATTTTAAAAAAATCAGACAGAAAGAATATTTCCATTTTTCAATTCGATTTTCAATTTACTCATCCGTTTAAATTAGGATTGAATACCCCTTAATGTTAGTGAAGCTCCCTTATGTTTCTACTTTATTATTTAAGAGAGAATAAGTTCGATAATTTGAGGATAAGAGTGAAGATCGTAAATAAAGCACACAATCAGAGGTCAGATGTTCACTAGCAAGAAAGAAGCAATACCTAGCAAGATTTACAGGCTTACAGCATTCAAAGTTCAAACACAGAAACTAAACAAATTATCTAAGTTTTCTCTTGACTACAATTAGCAATCTGATATACGGATGAAGATCAGAACGTCTATTTATGCACATCTCTAGTTTTATATGACACGTCCCTCTAGAGCTATCCATGCAAAATTGACTGCTAATGCACACAATTTGATATGGTCAGCTGCCACCATATTGGCCAAACTATATGTAGCCTTGGCTTGTGATGTTGCCCTTTTTATAATCCAATAACTGCTGCTCTCTTTGTATATCTGCAGCAAGTTTGGAGCTTTCCCATTTCAGCTTCCTCACCACATCTTCAGCTTGAATATAGTTTGGAGGCATGTCATATCCTCCAGAAATTAGAGGAAACTTCACTTCTACTTCTTTCCTACAGCCAGAAAGTGTTGTAAATTGCATGGATATGGATACAAGTGCTAACACCAATGGTAAAAGGTGCGAAAAAAATTCTAAAAACTAGGATATAGGTATGGCAAGATGTATTATATAAAAAGGGTTAAATATGATTTTGGTCCCTATAAAATAGCGAAAATTCATTTTCAGTCCCTCATTTTTAAAACCTATGTTTTTTATCCCCTCAATTTTCAAAATAGCTAACTTCTGATCCCTAATGTCATTTGAATCTGATATGTCAAACGTAATTTCATGTCCCTATTCCTATGTGAAAGCACATCTGGTATTAGTGAAGTGAGGGACATGAAAAAGGCACGTAGAACTCTATTTGACAAATCAGAATCAGATGAAATGGAGTTAACGTTAGGGACCAAAAGCGAGCTATTTAGGAAATTGAGGGACCAAAGATGTACGTTTTTAAAATGATGGACTAAAAACGAATTTTCGCTATTTTACAGGGACCAAAAACATATTTAACCATATATACAAATATAAATTCATAAACATGAAGTAATTAAATCATAACATAGTTCAAACTACAAGGTTTCAAAAAACACTCCATATAGTATTTTGAAGTAAGCAAAAACATATAAAGGCATATGATTTAATGGGAGTAAAGTAGTAGTTTGTTTGATTTAATAGCAAATCAACAACTGAGCAACAAAATTGGTGTTTTGTATGAACTGATGACTTGGAGTCATACCAAGTGCCTACTCATTGGATAACTGGATAAGTACCCATATGCCCCCAAATAGTGCTAGTACCTGATACATACCCAGTACCAACAACTGTTTCGGAGTTGCTTGTTGGATGTTTCATTTAAAATAAGACCAACAGAAATAAATCACCTAAGCCGTATGATTATAGTAGTGATATATTTAGATGAAATTAAGAGGAAAAAGAGATGCTTTAAACTAGAAAAACAATAAATGGGCATAACACAAGTTGCCAAATGAGGAAAAAAGTCTGAATAAATTCACCTTTTTATGGGTACAGAAAATGAATTTTCAAACATTAATGGGTTGTTGGTTGTATTTAAAAAACTTCCAAACATTAAACCAACAGTGAATAAATGTTCGACAATTTATGGCAATGCATGAAACATTTTCATTTTTCAACATGTAGAATGTATAAATACCCATCTACGAAGCAGACAGGTGTTTTTATAATTATGTCTAATTCTGATACAAATCAATTGGATAAAAAAAAAACAACTTTTTATGAGATTATTGATATGAGTAAAATTGAGTAACAGAATAATTTATCCCTCAAAGTTAATAAGATTCAAAAGTATTAACCATCATAGAAGATGCAAAAAAAGGGGAAAAAAAAAGAATAATCTAAATGTAACATGCATTAAGAAGGTCAAGGTTTATTTGATACTGACCTACTACCAAGAGCAAACATACCGCTTTTCTTAATCATCCCACCATCTAATGACAAGGCTCCATCACTAATGCATGGGAGAGCACACAGCATTTCATTCCGCGTTCTATATACTTGCAGGCGAGAAAAAAGGCCATAAAATAGAGTCTCTCTAAGACCATGCCCACCAACAGTAAGAAAAGATAAATTGTTGGAATCCAAATGGATCATGTTCACGGCATAATCAAGAAACCCAGGTGGGCACTCCCCATTGGATAATGTTGGTTTTGGAATAGCCAACTTTTTTTGTGGATCGTTGGCTATAGTACTTCCAACAAATGGTCTGAAATCAAAACAAGTATACACTTTAAAAATTATGAGCAAAGTGTTTCTGCTTCCTTCTAAACTCTGCGTGTGTGTGTGTAGAGTTAGATCCAATGATGTGAGTTCACATGCTTTACAAAGAAAGAAGATAGAGAACCCATATTGTATCTATCTCTTTTTACACAATCCTATCATATGAAAAACTAGCATGAAAGGAGCCAAATTCACGTACAAATATCAAACTTGCCTTAAATCTTCAAGACATATGGCAATAAATCGGCCATTTATTCTCCTTCCAACTGAAGACCCAAGTCCATGCAAACCACCATTGAAGTTAATCATGCCTTCTGGATCGTACCTCTCAAGTGCATTAACTCCTTCATTAGTATTGCATACAATTGCAAGCATAGTCTCCAACCCCAAATACTCTGAAAGGGTCCTGTATTTAGACAACAATCCAGTCCTTTTTAATAAAAAATCAATCAAGAATTAGAGTAACTTCTTTCTTCATGACTGTGCAAGTAAGAAATAGATAAGAAAAAACTGAGAAGCTAGTCAAGTTTAAAGATTCACACTAGTACTAATGTGCTCCAAACTTAACAATTGTATCAAAAGAACTATTAGATTCATATTCCAAAATCTAGTAAATTGAATGAGTCGGTAGCAGATATTGCCTATTGCAAGATTGAAGCCAAATGACCAAAAAAGTGTGAAAAATATGGGATGGAAAATGAAATTTACCTGCTAAGATCATCACTCTCAACCTTGGCAAGGGTTGCCACAACTCCCACAGCATCCTTTGTGAGTGCCAAATTTGATGACTGCGCATTGGCTTTTAGCCAACAAAATATACTAGCAGCAGAGTTCTCCATCTTCAAAATCTGTTCCACTGTTTCCTCTTCAGAGTGAACATTACCATTTCCATTCCCTGATGTGATTGCATTGACGGAGTGATACCTTCCAAGACTCACTAAACACTTCATCAGCTAATAACTATTGAAGAGTAACTTACATATGGAATGCTTAATTATAAGTGGTTTTATTCAACTAATGAGTAATAATGCCATGATGTAAGTTGAATTAGTTTGTATGGTTAATCTTAAAATCTAATCACCTCCCTAGGGTACAAAACAAATAAAAAAGATGATTGATTTCTCAACAAACCTTGTAAGTCAAGTATAGAATCAGCTAAGCGATTTGATTGAGAATGAAGGAATTTCAGGTTATCTTCATGGTGCCTGATCTGATTCCTAAGGCTCGGTCCATTATCATCATTTAGATTCATCTGAAAAAGGATAACAACACAAGTTTCAAGATTTAGTAGGACTAAAATAAAGATTGTCAAGAAAAAAAAATAATGATGATAACAACAACAACAACTTGAACATAACAGCACCATACTACACTAACTACAGCCATAAGCCCATACTACAATATTTCAAACTCTGCTACACGGAGTCATGAAAACATACAATTAGCCACTTACAGGTTTTCGTTGTAGTATATTGTAAATATGCCATTAAAGGAAATAATGTTATATAGACTCTAGTTCATGTTCATAAGTATCATCCATCAAAGCTTCAAGAAGGTTACAATAGTGAGCTGATTCTAATAACAACATTTTAACACTCAATACAAAACATATCATATTATTGGAAGAAAAGAGAATTGATTATTTGTCCGATTTAAGGAGGACGTAAAATCAAGTTAAGTTACAGCCAAGAATTTGTAACAGGAAGTTATATGATTGGATAGGTTCCTTAATATGCACTTCTACTTGAAGTTTAAGGTGACTGTTGGAATGGTCATTCCTTCACATCATGTTACGCAATTGCCTGATGCTACAATGATAAGATAGACCATTAGCAAAACATTTTAACACTCTTATAAACCTGTTGTGCCTTCATTAGCTACCAATAAACACTTTTTATACAAAAAATGTGAAACAAACTATAAAAGAATCCCAAAAAAGAAATGCTTATACAATTTTTTCTTCTTTTTTTATGGATTTTTAAAAAAAAAACAGATATGTATGAAAATTTAATTTCTCAGGTCAGATTATACTTAACAAATAATTTTTCAAGATGATAACTTCAGCAGCTGCACATAAGGTACCATTAGGTAAGTTTAGATGTCTAGGAAAATTAATTAGCCAAATGCAGAAAGAAATCTTTATAAATCATGGTGAATAATGAAAATCTGGAAATTTAGACCTTTCAGTTGCACGAGGAATTAATATTTGGACATCAGATGGTCTGTCAAGTAAATAACCTGGCAGAAACTTCATACTTTTAGTAAGCTGTTTTATGACCATTTAATTAATATTATTTTGGTACTTTGATTCCTTAACAGTCCATTTTTACCTTTTTATGTTCTGTTTCTAGTTCCTTATTTATTTATGTTCTGTCTCTGTGATGGCATGCTTATAATTGCAATTTGTAACTTGGTCCCCAAAATTTTGAGAATTTTGATAAGATTTTTGTCAGCTGGTTCAGAATTCGAGAGATTAATTGCTGTGACAATTTTAGATTAGTTCCACTAGCACATTTATGTTAGAATATATGTAAATATATTTTGTATCTAGTCATAATGTTAATGATCTTGTGTATAATTAGTTTCCTTAATTATAGCCTAGGATCTCTCTTGTAATGGTTGTATATAACCACAATTATGCTAATGAAATCAGCACGGAATTATATTCTTTAATGGTATCAAGAGACTAGGGTTGGTTCCTCTCCTGCTTCCGTCCCGCCCTAGCTTCTCTTCTTCTCCTTCTAGCCTCCATCTCTCTTCTCACGTCAGCCACCATGACTGACTCCAACAAATTCCACCCGGCTCTTGCTGTCTCCAACATCAAGAACCATATATCCATCACCTTGGAGATGGAAAATGTCCAATATGCGACATGGGCGGAACTGTTCAAGATTCACGCACGTTCTCACAAGGTCATCCACCACATCATCCCACCGGAGAAAGGCAAGGAGAAGGTGTTTAAAACCGACAAAGAAAAGGAGCTGTGGTCGACCCTTGATGCTACGGTCCTTCAATGGATTTATGCAACAATCTCACATGACCTGTTGCATACTATTCTTGAACCCGACGCAACGGCAATGGAGGCATGGAATAGGTTGCGTGATATATTCCAAGACAATAAGAATTCTTGGCCTGTAACTCTTGAGCAAGAATTCTCCCATACCAAAATGGAGGATTTCCCGAATGCCTCTGCGTATTGTCAACGGCTCAAGGAATTGTCGGATCAACTCAAGAACATAGGCACACCGGTCTCAAACAACCGTCTTGTTCTTCAAATGGTGGTCGGCCTCATCGAGGCTTACAATGGGGTTGCCACGCTCATTCGCCAAAGCGATCCTCTTCCACTGTTCTATCAAGCCCGCTCTATGCTCATGTTGGAAGAAGCCGGTCTCGCGAAGAAGGTCGCAACCGGCATGGGTGCAGCCATGGTGGCTCGCTAAACTGATGACTCTCACTCCCTCCAAGAATTACCATCAAAATCCGCTTCATCATGGTGGTAAAAAGGGTCAAAACCGCAACAACAGTGGCAAAAACAATGGTGATCATCGCGGTGGCGGCCGCGGTGGAGGCCGCAATGGTGATCGGGGCAAGCAGCAGTAGTCCGGCCAGAAAGAATCGCAGACCAAAGAATGGCTCACGGACAATGGCAAAGGGCCATGGATGCCTTGGGCTCTTCCACCGTGCCCATACCCTCCTCATCTTGGGGCGTGCCCAATTTTCAAGAAGCCCAAAGCGGCCTTGACTAGGCATCCTTGGGCCGAAACCGCCACAGGCCTACACGGCAGCAGCAGATCCACCCACTCCAAGTCTCCAACAGACATCGAAGCAGCGATGCACACTCTTGGGCTTAATCCTTCGGATGCAAATTGGTACATGGACACTGGTGCCACCTCTCACATGACACCAGAACAAGGTAATCTCTTGTCTTATTTTAATTTGAGCAATAATCGTGGTATAATTGTTGGTAATGGTCATTCAATTCCAATTCGTGGTTATGATCACACCAATTTGTCTCCCCCGAATCCTCCCTTAGCCTTGAGAAATGTCCTTCACGCCCCTCAACTTATTAAAAACTTAGTGTCGGTTAGAAAGTTTACAATTGATAACTCGGTTTCTGTTGAATTTGACCCTTTTGGTTTTTCTGTGAAGGATTTCCAGACGGGGATGCGTCTAATGAGATGTGGGAGTCGGGGCGACCTTTATCCCATTACAACCACCATCACCACCAATCAAGCCACTTCACCATCTACTTTTGCAGCTTTAGCACCATCGTTATGGCATGCTCATTTGGGACATCCGGGAGCACCTGTTTTTGACTCACTTAGGCTAAATAAATTTATTGAGTGTAATCAAACTCGTGGTTCTCATGTTTGTCATTCTTGTTCTCTTGGAAAACACGTTAAGTTGCCATTTGATTCTTCTACTTCTTGCACTGTTATGCCTTTTGATATTATCCATAGTGATATTTGGACATCTCCCGTTTTGAGCTCTTCGGGCCACCGATATTATGTTTTGTTATTGGATGATTACTCTAATTTTTTGTGGACATTTCCATTGTCTAAGAAGTCTCAAGTTTTTTCCACATTTCTATCTTTTAGAGCTTTCATCCGCAATCAATTTGAACGGGAAGTAAAGTACATTCAATGTGATAATGGTGGAGAATTTGATAATGGACCCTTTTGGGCATTTTGTAAAGTAAATGGGTTAGCTTTTCGCCTCTCCTGTCCACATACATCATCACAAAATGGGAAAGCCGAGAGAAAAATCCGTACCATTAACAACATTATTCGTACTCTTCTAGTCCATGCATCTTTACCACCTTCGTTTTGGCATCATGCTTTACAAATGGTAACCTATCTCCTCAACATTCTTCCAAGTAAACAATTAGCCTATCAGTCGCCTCTCCAGGTTCTTTATCAAAAGGACCCTTCCTACTGTCATCTTCGGGTTTTTGGGTGTTTATGCTATCCTCTATTACCTTCTACTACCATAAACAAACTTCAAGCCCGTTCCACCCCGTGTGTCTTTTTGGGGTACCCATCTAATCATCGTGGTTACAAGTGCTATGATTTGTCCTCTCGTAAAATCATACTAAGTCGCCATGTCATTTTTTATGAAACCCAATTCCCATTTGCTAAGTTGCACAATCCACAACCTCACACTTATGGTTTTATGGACGATGGACCCTCCCCTTACGTGGTCCACCATTCGACCTCACAACTAGGCCCAAACCAATCGGCCCAGCAGGTTATGCCCAACCAGCCCACCCTCGTCGGCCAATACCGCACCTTCACTTCCATATCAGCCCACTCCTCTTTCGGCTCCCAGACCTGTTACACGTAGTCAGCATGGGATTTTCAAACCCAAACGACAATTAAATCTTAACACTAATGTCACTAAATCCCCCCTGCCACGCAACCCCGTGTCTGTCCTTCATGACCCGAATTGGAAAATGGCTATAGATGATGAATTTAATGCTCTTATTAAAAATAAGACATGGGAGTTGGTGTCCCGTCCACCTGATGTTAATGTGATTCGGTCTATGTGGATTTTTACTCAAAGAAAAATATGATGGTGTTTTTGAGAGGCATAAGGCCCGTCTTGTAGGTGATGGCAAAACTCAACAGGTTGGCATGGATTATGGTGAGACTTTTAGCCCGATAGTCAAACCGGCAACTATTCGCACTGTTCTCAGTTTAGCCCTCTCTAAAGCATGGCTCATTCACCAAATTGACGTGAAGAATGCTTTCTTGCATGGAGAACTCAAAGAGACTGTGTACATGCATCAGCCCATGGGTTTTAGGGACCCGGATCATCCTGATCATGTATGCTTGTTGAAGAAATCTCTATATGGGCTCAAACAGGCCCCTCGAGCTTGGTACAAGAAATTTGCTGATTATGTTTCTACTCTTGGTTTTTCTCACAGTACTTCTGATCATTCTCTCTTCATTTACCGGCAAGGTACAGCTATGGCTTACATTCTTTTGTATGTGGATGATATTATATTGACAGCTTCCTCTGATGCTATTCGCAAGTCTATCATATCCCTTCTTAGCTCGGAATTTGCTATGAAGGACCTGGGGCCATTGAGTTATTTCTTGGGTATAGCTGTAACTCGTCATACAGGTGGTTTATTCTTATCTCAGCGGAAGTATGCAGCAGAGATCATTGAACGGGCCGGCTTGTCATCTTTGTAAGCCATCTCCTACTCCGGTTGACACTAAACCGAAGCTCAGTGCTAATTCCGGCACAACATATGTAGATCCATCTCATTATCGAAGTCTTGCAGGGGCTCTTCAGTATCTCACTTTCACGAGACCCGATATTGCTTATGCTGTGCAACAGGTGTGTTTATTCATGCATGACCCGCAGGAAGAACACATGCACGGGCTCAAGCGTATTGTGTGCTACATTCAGGGAACTCTTGATTATGGCTTGCATCTTTATCCTTCTTCCACATCCACTCTCCTTTCTTATACAGATGCTGATTGGGGTGGGTGTCCGGATACCAGACGCTCTACATCTGGTTATTGTGTGTTTCTTGGTGATAATTTAATTTCTTGGTCCGTCAAACGGCAAGCTACTTTGTCACGATCTAGTGCGGAGGCGGAATATCGAGGCGTTGCCAATGTGGTTTATGAGTCTTGTTGGTTACGAAACCTTCTTCTAGAACGTCATTGTCCTATTCGGAAAGCTACCTTGGTGTATTGTGATAATGTTAATGCGATATATCTCTCTGGAAATCCTGTTCAACATCAGCGCACTAAACATATCGAGATGGATATTCACTTTGTTCACGAAAAGGTTGCTCGTGGGGAAGTTTGTGTCTTACATGTCCCGTCACATTATCAGATTGCAGATATTTTTACAAAGGGCCTTCCCTTGTTCTATTTGAGGATTTTCGGGACAGTCTCAGTGTACGACAATCTCCTGCTTCGACTGCGGGGATGTGTTAGAATATACGTAAAGATATTTTGTATCTAGTCATAATGTTAATGATCTTGTGTATAATTAGTTTCCTTAATTATAGCCTAGGATCTCTCTTGTAATGGTTGTATATAACCACAATTATGCTAATGTGTATAATTAGTTTCCTTAATTATAGCCTAGGATCTCTCTTGTAATGATTGTATATAACCACAATTATGCTAATGAAATCAGCACGGAATTATATTCGTTCAATTTACTCGTATGTCTTTTCCTTAAGGAACGTCTAATCTGTCAGGCTTAGATTTTGCTTCTTTTCACGGTTCTCCATGAGAATCATGCTTTTTGTTTGAAGGACAAATAATATTGTTTCGAGATTTAAGACGGGTTGTTTTCTTAATGTTTTCTGAAATTTTAAGACTTCGGTGATGGCAATTGAGCATCATTCAGCTCTGGCCAATGATTTGCAGGTGCTAATAACTTGTTGAAGGCAATAATCTAAAAATTGAAGGGGAACAAGATAACAATAGTCACTGAAAAATTTAACAAATTGAATCTCAGAGTGAACCCATTTGGCAAAAGGTTTGAATCAGAGCTCCCCAGTGTTTGAACAAACAAATCACAGATACAGCATTATCACATATTCACATGGCAATGAACAAACAACCAGAACCATAGTCAAATACCATCACAAATTCACAGAGTAATAAATTGATAATCAAGTTCATACAGTTGAAGAATCCGAGCTGTGGAACTGAGCAGTAGCTGTTGAAAGAGAGGTCCGAGAAGGAGAGAAGAGACTGTGAGAGGGAAAATAAGCTATTAAAAATTAACAAATAGATATTGAAGAGCACAGATGTTAGATATTTGTAGAACAAACAGAACCGAGTTCATGGTTGACGATGAAAGAACCTGCGTTGTAGAATTGAGAGAGCTCCAAGAGGGTGAGATCGAACGAACAGGAATTGGACGACGACAACGGATTGATATTTGGGAATTAGGGTTCAAATTTGGGGTTGGGGTATGAAGTCCCGATTTCTGTGTATCTGTATGTCTGGTTGATTTTTCTTATTTGACAAAGGCTACCAACACATACAAAGATACACTCTCTTCTCAGTAACTAATGCCTTTTTTTTTTTTTTTTAAATTCAATGGGTCTTACATAATTCCTATAAGGAGAAGACTTAATACAATTTCGTAGGTATATTATAGGCTAAAATACATTTTTGGTACTTTATCTCTTGATAAAAATTCATTTTGATCCTTTATCTTTTAAAAGATTCATTTTAATCATTTACTTTTAAACGTTACTCAAAATGATCATTTCGCCAGATCTGTTACTAATGTCCGTTAATGACAGAGATCCGTCGCCCTTCACTCTGACTCGTCGGAAACTGGGCATTTTGCTAGGATCTGGGTAAACAATTCCTCACCAATGACCAAGTAACTCTCATCATCAATTCCACTCCATTCCTGAACAATACTTGGCTCATCTGTAACCCACACCCACCAACAGGGTTCTTGAGATAACAAAAAAAAAAAACAATCTTTTTTAAGAAGCTTGAGAGAATATGGAAGGAAGGTGATTCAGAGAGGTTGAGATTCTGATTGAGCAAGTTCCTGAGCGCCGATTTTCGGATTGCAAAGACTCAAAATCGTCGGCGTCGGAGAAGTTATCGTTGGCGGTGGGGGAGGATTGTGGTGGCAGAGATGGTCCGCATAGCAACCAAAACATAACATCATTCTTCTTCTCTTTCCTTTTTCAACTCACTCACTTTCCTCAATTCCCCTTCCCTCTCTTATACTCTCGATGGTTTCGATTTCAATTTTTATCTCCATCGCGTTTTCATTGAACCCTAGGTAGGTTCCAATTTTCATCTGCATCATTTTTTCAGCTTTGTTGCTTATCAATGTTGTATTTGTTCCTATTGGAGCTGTTTCGCTAATTGCTTCACGAAAGGTTGTTGAAATTGTTCACGGGTATGAGTTGGAATGCATACCGAGCAATGTTCTCAAGCACCGCCTTGGGAGGATGCTGCTTTCTACAGTGGCAAAACAAGCTGTGAAGATGGGGTATGGGAGGATAGAGAGGGTGGTGCTAGATTGGAATGTTAATGCCATCAAGTGTTATGAGAAGATGAATGCTAAGATCTTGCAGGAATGGAGGATTTGCATGTTGACTGGTTTGTACAGATTCCCTTGAAATGTACAGATTCAGGCGAATCTCCGGCGGGTCATTGACGAACGTTAGTAACAGGCCTGACGGAAGGACCATTTTGTGTAACTTTTGAGAGATAAAGGACCAAAATAAATCTTTTAAAAGATAAAGGACCAAAATGAATTTTGACTAAAAGATAAAGGACCAAAAATATATTTTAGCATATATTATATTATTAGGTGTTGTTTTTCAATAGGATTAAGACATGTGTAACGGCTCATATACATGTTATGTTTTCATTGATGAGTTGTTACACATGTCAGAATCCTATCGAAAAACAGCACCTAATGTACCAATGGAATTGTACCCAAGTTTTATCCTTGAAATAAGACTCACATGAATTAGTATGACTCATTTATAAGACCAAAATAAATCTTTTAAAAGATAAAGGACCAAAATGAATTTTGACTAAAAGATAAAAGACCAAAAGTATATTTTAGCCTATATTATATTATTAGGTGTTGTTTTTCAATAGGATTAAGACATGTGTAACGGCTCATATACATGTTATGTTTTCATTGATGAGTTGTTACACATGTCATAATCCTATTGAAAAACAGCACCTAATGTACCTATGGAATTGTACCCAAGTTTTATCCTTGAAACAAGACTCACATGAATTAATGTGACTCATTTATAAGAAATAGTGGGTAGAAAGAGAGTGTTAGAAACTATGTTGATAGCACTCCTCTTTTTTAATTGTTATTTGGAAAAAAAAAAAAAGGTCATGCTAACCAATGTCACTGGTTAATGTATACAATCATAACAGTATTCCAAATATTAAATAAACATGTTTTCAATGCAAAGTTTCTTATTTTGATTCTTTAACCAATGCCTTAACATTTTCCTTAAAATAAAAGTTAAACTAATCATTTGGTCCCTGTGGGAGTTATAAGGTGGATAGGTTGGTTTGGGGGAGGGACATAGGGTTTGGAGTGATAAGAAGGTCATGTGTTCAACTCCCCCACTGACATAACACACCAATTACTAATATTTACCTATAAAAAAATTGTTTTGTCCCTGTATGTGGCACTAATTCTGAATTTGGTACTACACAATTTTTCTTAAATAAGTCCCTATATGTAGATTTATTTTTAATTTGGTCCTTACCGTTTATTAGTGTTATAAAGCCGTTTGTTAGAATTAAAATTGTGAATGATGTGTCTCTTAAATCAGCTTTAGATAAATTAGGAAAGTTAGTTATAGTTAGTTAGTTGATGGCCACAACTAACTATATCTGTTATAACTAACTTTGGCTATCCTCTAAGCCTTATCTAGAGCTGGTCCATATAGCCTATATAAGCAGCAGTACCTTGCTGCCATAGGGATCGAAAAAATCATTCAGAGCATTCTGGTTGTAAAGATTGAGAGCAAAGCTGAGAAAGATCAGGGTGTGTGGAAATAGAGTGTGAAAGGCTTGGGTGATCTTGTATAGGTCAAGACTAAGGGTAGCTTAGGTTCCAAGGAAGACTCTATTGTAAAGACTTGATCTTGGTTGATTTCATAGTGAAGAAGATGCTCCTCTCCCCTCCGTGGACGTAGGTCACTATATGTGGCTGAACCACTAAAATTCTTGGTGCTCTCCTTCCCCCTTCTCCTTACTTTTCTGCTGTGTTTGGATTGTTAGTTTTGTTCTTTAGTATTGCGTTCTGTTTCCGCAAGCATTCTTGGTACCGTGAGTGTGTTCTTTGTTTGCAGTAAAGCTTTCTCTACAATTGGCGTCGTCTGTGAGGAGAAATCAAGAACCTGAGAAAGCAAGCAACCATGGGAGCAACTAAGTTCGATATAGAGAAGTTCACGAGTTCAAATGATTTCGGGCTATGGAGAATAAAGATGCAAGCAATCTTGGTGCATCAAGGTCTAGCAGATGCATTGAAAGGTGAGGCTGCTCTACCCAAAACTATGTCCGAAAAGGAAAAACAAGATCTGGTAGAAAAAGCTAGAAGCACAATAATCCTGTGCCTTGGAGACAAAGCACTCAGAGAGGTAGCTCGAGAAAAAATTGCTGCAACAATGTGGCTTAAATTGGAGTCATTGTATATGACTAAATCGGTGGCAAATCGGCTCTTCTTGAAGCAACAATTGTACTCCTTCAAAATGACTGAGGATCGACCACTCAGTGATCAGATTGCAGACTTCAACAGGACCTTGGATGATCTTGAAAACATTGATGTGAAGTTAGATGATGAAGACAAGGCTCTAATCTTACTCAGTGCCTTGCCTAATTCATATGAACATTTTAAAGATGTTTTATTGTTTGGTAGAGATCAAACAATCTCTCTGGAAGAAGTTCAATCAGCCATCCAGACAAAGGAACTTCAGAAAAGACAAGAATCCAAGAATGACAACAATGCAAAAGGGCTTACTGTTGTGAGGGGCAGACTAGAAAACAGAAACTACAAGGGAAACAATCACAGGTCTAAGTCCAAGAACAAGTCACAAAGCAAGTATAAATGTTTTCATTGCCACAAGAAAGGACACTTCAAGAAGAACTGTCCAGAAAGAAGGAATAAAGATGTAAAGAATTCTCAAGAACCAAGTGGAGATGCTATAGTATTTGATGGATATAACTCAGCAGAGGCCTTGGTAGTCTCAAATACTGAAATAGAGAAGGATTGGGTTATGGACTCTGGCTTCACTTACCATATGTGTCCAAGAAAGGACTACTTTGAAACCATAGACATGAAAGAAGGTGGAGCTGTGCTATTAGGCAACAATAAGCCTTGTAAAGTGCAGGGTATGGGCTCAGTCAGATTGAAGATGTTCAATGGCCAAGAGACTCTACTTCAGGGAGTAAGGTATGTACCAGAACTCAAAAGAAACCTCATATCCATAAGCATGTTTGATAGCTTAGGTTATTTGACCACTATTGAACATGGAAGTCTGAAAATAACTAGTGGAAACCTGATAATTGCTAAAGGAATTAAAAGAAATGGTATGTACTAAAACTTGATGGCTGTACTATAATTGCTCAAGCTGATGTAGCAAGTCAAAACCTAATAGATAAAACCAAATTATGGCACATGAGGCTAGGTCATGTAAGTGAAGAGGGCTTGACTGAACTAGCTAAGCAAAACCTGTTAAATGGTGATAAAATAGACAAACTTGATTTCTGTGATCAGTGCATATTAGGAAAATCTCAAAGAGTGAAGTTTGGCATAGGGCTGCATACAACACATAGACTTTTTGAATATGCACATTCAGATCTTTGGGGTCCTTCAAGGACCATGTCTCATGGTGGTGGGTTCTATTTCCTTACCATCATTGATGATTACTCTAGGAGAGTATGGATTTATGTTTTGAAAAATAAAAGTGATACTTTTGGAAAATTTAAAGAATGGCATACTCTCATAGAAAATTAAATGGGATCAAATCTGAAACATTTGAGAACTGACAATGGTCTAGAATTTGTGTCAGAACCGTTTAATAAGTTTTGCAGGGATCGTGGAATACAAAGGCATAGGACTGTTGCAGGAACTCCTCAACGGAATGGCTTGGAAGAAAGGATGAACAGGACAATCCTTGAAAGTGTTGGAATGCCAAAAAGCTTCTGGGGTGAAGCTGCCACTACTGCTGCATACTTGATCAATAGGTGTCCATCCTCTTCAATAGGCTTTAAAACACCCATGGAGTTGTGGAATGGGAAACCTGTAGATTACTCAACTTTGAGAATATTTGGTTCTCTTGCATTTGCTCATATCAAGCAAGATAAACTTGGAGCTCGTGCCATCAGATGTGCATTCATAGGCTATCCTACTGGAATTAAAGGATATAAGCTATGGAGAATGGAACCTGGTGAACCAAAATGCCTAATTAGCATGGATGTTGTTTTTTATGAAACCCGAATGGCTATGATGACTAAAGAACAAGAAGGAACAGACAGCAAAGCAAGCATTTCAGATAATGCTCAGGTTGAGGTGGAGTTACCTGTTGTGACTCCGGCAAGTGTACCGGGTCGTCGCAAGTAATAAAAACACGGTAAGAGTCTACCGAGGTCGAACACAAGGATTGGGTTACCAATTCGACTAATTTCGCGAGAAATCCGATAAGTTGGTTAAGTAGAGAAAGTGGTTGGAAAGAAACTAGGATCAAATTAACAAATCGAAACAATCAAAGATATGGTGATGAAATCTGGAATTAAAAGCATCTAAGGTTTCGAATCCACCTACCCAATCATGCAAAGTACCCAAGTGATGATATTCTCCTCCCTAAGTTCAATTTTAATGTCAACCGGGACCCCTAAATTCTCCTAAATCCACTTCCGTGCTCATTAGGACGTATTCGACGATTGGATTAATTACTTACTAGGTCTCATAATCCTAATCTCGAATTCTATTAATTCTTGTTCCCTATAGGTTGCACCGATCTCCTACTCACTCTCGTGCAATACTCGACCGATGATCCCAATTCAAGTTCTGAAACGCGAATCGCCGCTAGGCCTCAACACGTTTAACTAGTCGATCACGCTAGCATATAATCGACACAATGAAAACAGAATTGGAAAACAATAATTGAATTAAAGGAGAGAGAGTTACATTACATAAACACTATGCCGCCATGGGTGGCTTCATCGATCCCTTAGACAAGAGGATTAGTTCCTCATGTCCGTAACAACGACGCACGTACAATCGGAATTCATCCTAAGCCTAAGAATTAAGAGAAAAGAAAAGGAGACGCAGCCCCAGAATAAGGATTACAAAAGATCTCTGAAAATTCTGATCCAAAAGTCCTCCTTTTCTGTTCTGATATGCTCTATTTATAAGGAGGCCACGCGTCACGGCCGTGACGGCCATCACGGCCAGGCCGTGACGGTTTCTGTTTCTGGCGCACTTCTGGAATTCGAACTCTCGCGACGCGAAGGATGTCTCGCGACGCGAGCCCGCCTATCACGGCCCATGATGTGAATCACGGCCAGGCCGTGATGTTCTCTGCCTTGTGTGGATTTTGGGTCACGGCCGTGATACACATCACGGCTAGGCCGTGATGGTCTCTGACTTGTGTGGTTTTTAGGTCACGGCCGTGATATACATCACGGCTAGGCCGTGATGGTCTCTGACTCAGGTGCTTTTCTGGAGTTCACACACTCGTGACGCGAAGAGCGTCTCGCGACGCGAACCTTCCTTTCATGCCCCGTGATGTGAATCACGGCTATGCCGTGATGGTCTCTGTCTTCCCGGGTCTTCAAACTCTCGCGGGGCGAGCTTCCTCTCGCGGGGCGAGAATCTCCAGAATAGCAATCTCCACTATTTCTTGACTTTCCTTAATTCTTAGAGCTTCACTTATGGACCTGAAAACAACACAAGCAACCACAAGCGTAATTCTATCCAAAAGAAGCTAAAAACTACACAAAAGACGCAAAACGAGTCAAAGTCCAACTTAGGAACAAAACAAGGCAAATTTGGGCGAAAACGAGAGTGAACTCGAATAAATTGGCACATAAACCCTAGTTCATCTAGTCATAAAACTAGATAAGCCAGAGGCTTATCATTACCTCTCCACCAAGGCACAGCAGACAGAATGCAACCTGAGGATGCAGCTGAACATCAGCAACCATAACCAATTCCAAATGATTACAACTTGGTTAGAGATAGAGCCAGAAGAATCATAGCACCACCAAGGAGGTTTGGATATGCAGATCTCATCTATTATGCTCTAAATGTTGCCGATGAAATGCAGGACAGTGAACCTAGCAATTTCAGAGAAGCACTAGCAAGCAAAGACAGTAATAACTGGATGGCAGTAATGATTGAAGAGATGAATTCTCTTGAAAAGAATAGAACCTGGGAGCTGGTTACTCTACCAAAGAATCAAACAGTGGTAGGCTGCAAATGGATCTATAAGAGGAAAGAAGGTATTCCTGGAGTTGAACAAGCCAGATTCAAAGCAAGGCTTGTAGCCAAGGGATTCACCCACTAGAAGGAGTTGATTTCAATGAAATCTTCTCACCTGTGGTCAAGCACTGCTCAATTAGGATTATGCTGTCAATTGTCACACAGTATGATCTTGAATTACAGCAACTTGATGCTAAAACAGCATTTCTCCATGGAGACCTTGATGAGACTATATATATGCAGCAACCAGAGGGTTTCTCCAAAGGCAATGACAAGGTTTGCTTGCTGAAAAAATATCTATATGGCCTAAAACAAAGTCCAAGGCAATGGTACAAAAAATTCGATGACTTTATGATGAAGATGGGGTTTCATAGAAGTAGTTATGATAGTTGTGTATATATCATGAAAGAAAAGGAAAATGTAATTTTGTATTTGCTTTTGTATGTAGATGATTTACTCATAGCTAGTTCATGTAAAAGTGAGATATAAAAATTCAAATCAGATCTCAAATCTGAATTTGAGATGAAGGAGCTTGGTGAAGCCAAGAGAATCCTAGGCATGAACATCAACAGAGACAGATCCAAAGGAGAGTTGTTCTTATCTCAGGAAACCTACTTGAAGAAGGTTGTTGAAAGGTTTAGGATGCATGAATCTAAACCTGTCACAACTCCTCTAGGGAAGAATGACAAACTCTCATCACAACAAAGTCCTAGAACAGATGAAGAGAGGTCTAGAATGGCAACAGTACCATATGCTAGTGGAGTTGGGAGTATAATGTATGGCATGGTGTGCAGCAGACTGATGTGCGATATGGGCTCCGGCAAGTGTACCGGATTTGTCGCCAAGTAATAAAAAGATATCGATCCCACAGAGACCTTGATCTCAAATCACAACTAATTACCAAATCAATTAAACTGGACTATATAGAGAGTATTTTGAAAAGGTTTTGGTTTTCGAAATAAGAATCTAGTAACAATCAAATTTAAAATTGCAATCAATTAAAACAGAGAAGTAAATCAAATTGGGGATTTTCAAATCTAAAGGGAATTCCTAGGAATTGGGTTACCAACAAGATTGTTCATTTTACTAAATTGACTACCCCTTGTTAATTATCTAAATTGCTTTGAAGGCGAATTTATCCTAAATATGTTAATGCTCCCTCTCGGGTTACAAAAACCGTGCCCAATTAAACCAACCCCTACTCTCGTGGTAGTTGAATTTAGATCGAACCCTTTAAGCTTTGTGACAATTCGTTAATACTCGAAGGACCGCTTCTAACTCTCGTGATTTAAGTCCTAAGTCTGATTCTATAGATCTGATACCTAAGTTCACCGCTAGGTTCCTCCTTAGAATATCTATGACACGCAAATAAGTGGCCACCGAATTTACGAGTAATTAAAACAATAGAAATCAGATCTAAAGCAGAATCGAAATTAACAAAGGTAAAACATCAATTCACAACATAAAAACAGATCTTGGGCATAGCCCCAATCCCTAGAAATAAAGCTACTACTCAAGCATTGTTATGGTGATGACAAGCTTGGTTAACAACAACATAAAATAAAGCCTAAGAGAAGAGAAGAAGGAGGAGAAGAGAATCCTAATTTCTCCTAAGTGTGGCAGCCCAAAAGCCTCCAAAGTCTCTGCCTAATTTCCCTATTTATAGATTAGGGTAATTTGAATCCCAATCAAACACTAATTCAGATAAAATCAGTTTATTCATATCCAAATATTGCGCGTCACGGTCGTGATGGCCATCACGGCCAGGCCGTGACGGATTCCCGCCTAGGCGTTGCTTGATGATTGGTACGTCACGGCGTGTGACCACCATCACGGCTAGGCCGTGATCAGTTCTGCCTGTGAGGGTCTGGTTCAGCTGACATGTCACGGCCGTGATGGACTTCACGGGCTGGCCGTGACCAGTTCTGACTTTTCCATTCTTTCTTTTAAGCTCTACTCGATCACGACCGTGATGGTCATCACGGCTAGGCCGTGATGGGCTCTGTTTGGCTCATTTTCTTCATTTTTCAAGCCCCATCTTTATGCAAGCTCCATCATGGCTAATCTTGAGCATTTTGATCCTTAATTCCTGCACAACAACACCACAAAACTGCCTTACCCGTTCCAAGGTAAAAACTAACAAAAATCAAATTAAAAATGCCTAAACTATATGAAAATGCATGCAATGTGATAAGCAAATATGAGGTGAAATCACACTCATCAAACTACCCCAAGCTTAAGACTTTGCTTGTCCTCAAGTAATAACTAAGGCCAGAAAAGATAATCAATCAAAGCATGGACAGTGAATTCTAGAACCCGAGTAACTAATCCAAGTGACAGGAATTTTCAAATAAGAAACTAAGAGACAATCAATTTCAAGTCCAATTAGAAGCTTAGGTTTCCTAAATTCATATTCTCACTGATTCGGGTACTCTTCTCACCTCACTCAAGTGTTTAAGGATATATGACAATTCGTTCAATTTCCTCAAAGAAGGTATTCTACCATAAGCTTGACTATTAACCAAATCTCTACTTTATTAATGAAAACACATAAGAATCAAGAGGTCTTTTATTTTGGTTGTAATGGGGCCATGGGATTAATTGTTAGGTGGAGAAATCAAGTAAAGGCAATTTCAAGAAGGCTAAACAAAATATCAAACATTGCAAAGCATGACAACCTTCTAAAATACATTTTTGGGCTTTAGTTCACTTTTCCACCTTTCTTTCTTTTTTTTATTTTTTATTTTTATTTCTTATTTTCTTTTTATCATCCCTTCGCCATTTCTTTTTTGTTTATTTCATTTTATTTATTTGGAGGAGGGGAGACTTTCAGTTTAAGAAAAATATTTTTCTAACTTTCTCATCCCACAATTTTATTTTTCAAACTACCTTTTTACCCTTTTGCAATACTTTAAAAGGTGTCACACCAAGCATCATTCATCAATATATTTCAAGGTACCAAGAAAAGTATTTTATTCTTTTAGGCTCAAAATTGGGCAACTAAGGGGTAGCATTTAATCAACCAAAGCTCGAAAGGCCAGAAAAATACCTAGTGCCTCAATCATTTTCAAATATGTTTTCAAAAATTTTCAAGTTTCAACACGGTTTCAAGTCAAGTTCTAGAGAATACAATCCAAGAGGAATAAAACACTCAATCACAAAGAATGGGGTAGATTTAGTGAGTACCCCTTTTAGGCTCAAAAATCTCACATTTAGTAGTTTAAAATCAATGGCAAACACAAATCTAAGGAACCACATACTAATTATCAACTATCAAAAGATCATCTCAAGCATTTTTATTTTTAGTCTATCACAAGAATAAAAAATTGGGCTCAAAAATTCACTATCTCAATTCATTTGGCACCAAGTTCTCACAATTGGATGCATAATCTAGGCAAGGGGAAATCTAATCATGTGATCATACAAATGCGACATGAAAAATGCAAAAATGCAGAAATAAAAATTGCAAAAATACCCCTACCCCAAGCTTAAAAACTTGCATTGTCCCCAATGTAAATAATCAAGTTGGAGATAGGAGAAAAATGGAACAACTCACTGAGGTGGTAGAGAGTTCTGGCTTGCATGCCAGTCATAGAGAAGCTGGAAAATGTGTCACGGCCGTGATGCTCGTCACGTCTAGGCCATGATCGATTCTGGTCTATAGGATCCTTCTCATCACGCCCGTGATGGATATCATGACTGGGTCGTGATCCTTTCTGATCTTCTGGGTTAGCTAATCACGGCCGTGACCACCGTCACGGCCTGGGCGTGATGACTTCTGACTTTATCTGTCCTTGGCTTTTTGATCTTCCTTCCTTTTCAACCTGAAAACACTTGGCAAAACCATCAATTACTGATCTTTCTTCTCTAAATATCCTCAAGTTATTCAAAAACAAATGGAAAAGGGAAAGAAAACTTGGGTTGCCTCCCAAGAAGCGCTTATTTACGGTCTTAAGCTTGACCATACTTCTTTCAATCAACCGGGGTCGGCTGGGCCTAGAAGTGCAAGAACACTTCTCTTCCATGGAAGTCCTTCAAAGAGCCTATTTTGTTCGTCTGGCCAATTGCGCTTTCGCTTTGCTCTATTCACTCTGAGTTTCATGGCCTCACTTCCTTCAGGCGGAAGTTTTATCTCCATATGATGAGCAACTCCAACTTCATCACCCTTTGGTGCATCATTCATCATGCAAAGCTTTGGAGTTGCTTCCATGTCAGGCTCTTCCTTCACCTCTGGAGGCATTATCTCAATCATGCACACATGACTCTCAAAAGGAGGGTTGTTATATAAGTTAGTCAAATTAAAATCTACCCTACCTTCCTCTACATTCAGAGAGAGCTTGCCATTCTTTACGTCTATTATCGCTCCAGCTGTGGCCAAGAATGGCCTTCCAAGAATGATAGGGAATTTAGAATTCCCGTTCATATCCAACACCATGAAATCGGTAGGGATGAAAAATTTCCCTGTCTTTACGGGGACATTCTCTAATATGCATAGAGGAGTTTTAGTTGAGCCATCCGCAAATTGTAAAGAGAATTGGGATGGACTCAATTTCTCGGCTCCTAACCTCTCAAAGATAGTAAGCGGCATCAAGCTCGCACTAGCCCCTAAGTCACATAAGGCTTGGTCTATTTTCACTTCTCCAATTGAGCAAGCAATAGAGAAACTACCTGGATCTTTTAGTTTATGAGGCATATTAGTTTTTATCATGGCATTATGCTCCTCAATTAAGCTCTTAGTATCTATTTCTACTTGCTTTTCTTGACCAACCTTTGTGGGAAAGGTATTGGGGGTTGGTAAGGTGGTGGAGGGACATACTTTGACTCTACCTCTTCATCTTCGCTCACGTCCTCCTCACATTCCATGTCCTTTTCCCCTACCCCAAGCTTATCATCCCTTAAGTATATGGCATTACAATGTTCATTGAGATTAACTTCGGGTTGTCCCGGAAACGTACCACCAGGTCTGGAATATGTACTAGCTTATTGGGCAATATGAGTTTCTAACATCTTATTATGGATGGCTAAGTTATCTACCTTAGATGCTAACTCTTTTATCGTCTCATTAACCGCCCTACCTTGTTGCCTAAACTCTTCATTTTGTTTTGTTTGAGTTTCAACAAAACTTTCCAAAAGAGACTCAAGTTTAGACTTTTGTACCTGAGGATACCCCGATGCAGGTTTCCTATTACCTTGGCCTTCTTGGAATTCATGGTTCAGCGTGTTGCTGTAGTTCCCGTAGGAGAGGGAAGGGCTATTCTTCCTTTCTTGGTTGTAAGAATTTGGAGGAGCGTAGTTTGGTAACTTCGGGTTTGTGTCATAGAAGTTGTGACAAGAGTTCACTTGTCCCCCCGAAGCGCCGGATCCAGGAGCAATACCACGTGGGCACTCCATTATGTCATGTCCCTACATTCCACAAATCTCACAAACAATATTAGTAGCACCTATTGAACTCACGTTAGCCCTTTCAAGCTGATCAAAGCGTTTATTCAGTGAGTCAATTTTAGACATAATGAGATCAGTGCTATTCATTTCAAACTTACCCCCCGAAATCTTTTTCGGGTTATTACCTCTTTCTGAACCCCATTGGTGGTAATTGGTGGCCACGTTTTCAATGATGTTGAATGCCTCAGTCAGAGGTCTATTCATAAAGGCTCCACCAGCTGCGGAGTCAAGTGTCAACTTCGAAGAGTAATTCAATCCGTTGTAGAAGGTATGCACTAATAACCACCTCTCGAGTCCATGATGTGGGCAAGACTCCAGCAATCCCTTGTAGCGATCCCAAGCTTCGGATAAGCATTTTCTCTCCTTTTTGAAGAAGCTGGTGATCTGAGTTCGTAGGTAAGCCGTCTTGGATGGAGGGAAGAATTTCTCCAATAATGCTTGCTCCAGTTGGTCCCAAGTCGACAAGGTATTAGTGGGCACTTGCTTCAGCCAAGCTTTTGCCTTTCCAGTAATAGAGGAGGGGAATAACCTCTAGCGTATAGCATCGACCGGGGCACCATGAATCCTAATTGCATCGGTGAACTCCAAGAATGTCTCCACGTGATCAGTCGGGTCCTCCGAGGGCAATCCTCCGAATTGATGTTGCCTAATCATGCTAATTAGCATAGGCGGTATAGTGTAATTCTCCGCCTCGATCTCTGGCCTAGCAATCCCAGTTCGCAAACCCCTAGCATTTGGGGCTGCGTAGTCCTTCAATGGTTTGGTATCTGGTAGATTCGCCATGAATGGAATGAGAATCAACCTCTCTCTCTCTCTTTGTTGTCTCCTATGTCTATGAAAGGTCCTTTCGATTTCGGGGTCAACCTCAGTAAGGTCTCCAAGACTTAGAGATCTTTGCATAAAAGAGAAACAAACACAGAGAGATAGATACTCTAGAAAGGAAAAGAGATAAATGAAAAAAGTTTTTTTAATTTTAATTTTTTTTAACAAAAAATAATTAAATAGAAAAAGAAAAAGTCCAGAAAAAATCAATTTAAAAATTAAATTGAGATTCAAGAAAGCACAGTCCCCGGCAACGGTACCAAAAACTTGATGTGCGATATGGGCTCCGGCAAGTGTACCGGATTCGTCGCCAAGTAATAAAAAGATATCGATCCCACAGAGACCGTGATCTCAAATCATAACTAATTACCAAATCAATTAAACTGGACTATATAGAGAGTATTTTGAAAAGGTTTTGGTTTTCGAAATAAGAATCTAGTAACAATCAAATTTAAAATTGCAATCAATTAAAACAGAGAAGTAAATCAATTTGGGGATTTTCAAATCTAAAGGGAATTCCTAGGAATTGGGTTACCAACAAGATTGTTCATGTTACTAAATTGACTACCCCTTGTTAATTATCAAAATTGCTTTGAAGGCGAATTTATCCTAAATAAGTTAATGCTCCCCCTCGGACTAAAAAAATCGTGCCCAATTAAACCAACCCCTACTCTCGTGGTAGTTGAATTTAGATCGAACCCTTTAAGCTTTGTGACAATTCGTTCCTAAGTCTGATTCTATAGATCTGATACCTAAGTTCACCGCTAGGTTCCTCCTTAGAATATCTACGACATGCAAATAAATGGCCACCGAATTTACGAGTAATTAAAACAATAGAAATCAGATCTAAAGTAAAATCGAAATTAACAAAGGTAAAACATCAATTCACAACATAAAAACAGATCTTGGGCATAGCCCCAATCCCTAGAAATAAAGGTACTACTCAAGCATTGCCATGGTGATGACAAGCTTGGTTAACAACAACATAAAATAAAGCCTAAGAGAAGAGAATCCTAATTTCGCCTAAGTGTGGCAGCCCAAAAGCCTCCAAAGTCTCTGCCTAATTGCCCTATTTATAGATTAGGGTAATTTGAATCCCATTCAAACACTAATTCAGATAAAATCAGTTTTTTCATATCCAAATATTGCGCGTCACGGCCGTGATGGCCATCACGGCCAGGCCGTGACGGAATCTGCCTTGGGCGTTGCTTCACTGATTGGCCTATTACGGCCGTGACCACCATCACGGCTAGGCCGTCATCAGTTCTGCCTATGAGGGTCTGGTTCAACTGACATGTCACTGTCGTGATGGACATCACGGGCTGGCCGTGACCAGTTCCGACTTTTCCATTCTTTCTTTTAAGCTCTACTCGATCACGGCCGTGATGGTCGCCACGAAGCAGGCCTTGATGGGCTCTGTTTGGCTTATTTTCTTCACTTTTCAAGCCCCATATTTATGCAAGCTCCATCATGGCTAATCTTGAGCATTTTAATCCTTAATTCCTGCACAACAACACCACAAAACTGCCTTACCCGTTCCAAGGTAAAAACTAACAAAAATCAAATTAAAAATGCCTAAACTATCTAAAAATGCATGCAATATGATAAGCAAATATGAGGTGAAATCACACTCATCACAAACCAGACGTAGCTCATGCTATGAATGTTGTGAGCAGATTCATGGCAGTTCCAGGACCAACTCATTGGGCAGCACTGAAATGGATTTTAAGGTACTTAAAGGGCACCTTCTCTTCTGGACTGAAGTTCAAAAGGAAGCAGCAACATGAAGATGCAATCAAAGGCTTTGTAGACTCAGATTATGCAGGAAACATTGATACAAGGAAGTCCTTGTCTGGTTATGTTTTCACCTTATTTGGAACTGCAATCAGCTGGAAATCAATTCTTCAATCAGTTGTGGCTTTGTCAACAACTCAGGTAGAATATATTGCTCTCACTGAAGGCTTCAAAGAAGCAATATGGTTGAAAGGTATGCTAGGTGAACTTGGTATCACTCAAAACAGTATCAGAATTTTCTGTGATAGTCAAAGTGCAATTCATCTGTCAAAGCATCAAGTCTACCATGAGAAATCAAAACATATAGACGTGAGGCTTCACTTCATCCGGGATGTCATTGAAGACAAGGAGATTCTGGTGGAAAAGAGAGCATCAGAGGAAAACCCTACAGATGCTTTTACAAAGTCACTTCCTCAGGCCAAGTTTAAACACTGCTTGGACCTGATTGGACTTTGTGAAAGGTAAAAGGGTTTTGAATGAGGGGGAACTGCAGCTTGAAGACTGTGATGGAAGTTCTCTGTTTTAAGAGACAAGGTGGAGAATCATGAATGATGTGTCTCTTAAATCAGCTTTAGATAAATTAGGAAAGTTAGTTATAGTTAGTTAGTTGATGGCAACAACAAACTATATCTGTTATAACTAACTTTGGCTATCCTCTAAGCCTTATCTAGAGCTGGTCCATATAGCCTATATAAGCAGCAGTACCTTGTTGCCATAAGGATCGAAAAAATCATTCAGAGCATTCTGGTTGTAAAGATTGAGAGCAAAGCTGAGAAAGACCAGGGTGTGTGGAAATAGAGTTTGAAAGGCTTGGGTGATCTTGTATAGGTCAAGACTAAGGGTAACTTAGGTTCTGTACTGGCCGAAGAGTGAAACCTGGCCACCGAGCTCGAATACCCTACCCAGTCTGGAGTTAAAGATAATAAAGTTAAAGATCACTTAAATCCTGATATTATCTTAAACAACCTTATCTGGTTAAAAGAGATAATATCCCTTAAATTAAGGAATCACATCTCAAAAGAGATTTAAGAGATAAATCAGATCTCTAAAAGATATTTAAGAGATAAATCAGATCTCTAAAAGATATTTAAGAGATAAATCAGATCTCTAAAAGATATGGGAATCCTATTATAAAAGGAGGAGTACCCAATGATAGAAACTCACTTTTTCACTGAACTCCGGTAACTCTCTCTTAAGCGTATTAGAGAAACTAGCGTCGACCAAGAGACTATCAGAGAGTCCTTGCTCCCTAGTATTCATCAGATGCAAGATTAAAATATCGAGATCACCGCACCACCAAGGGTTGAACCTAGAACTACGTCTGGCTTTGATTCGCATTGGGATACGTAGGACCGGAATATCAGATTCTGTCAAGTCAAAGTCTAAAACAACCCCCATTGTTCACTCTTGGTTTAACGTTCTACGGCGAGATTCCGGCAAGTCGGATCTCGGCAGGAACATTTGGCGCCCACCGTGGGGCCGAAGAAAAACTTTCCCCGGTTCCACAAGACTCAATTGTCATAAAGAGGTGTAAATCACCCCGTATTTCTTATTCAATTTGGGAATTAGATTATGTCTCGCATGGCATTAAGTTCACTTCAGCAGCAATGGCTTCCTTAGCCCCAGGAATCCTGTTGGCTCACCAAACGAGCCCCAAATCATGTTCAGCCGTTGGAACATTGACGGGGCAAGGTAAACGACCAACTTTCCAACCACCGCTAATTTTCAGGCCGGCGAAGGGGCTCCGTGTTAGGGGAAGGGACGAGCAAATATAGAGCTCTCTACTTTTCCGCGCGATTCTCTTTCTTTTACCTATTTTCATTTTTCGAACCTTAAAACCAGAGAAGCAGCGCTGTCATCTTTCCCCTTCACGAACCACACCGCCGTCATGAACTCACAGCCGCCACAGCGCCGCTCCGACTAACCACCACTCCATGCGGCCGCTCGCCTCGCTCGACAACCCGCCGGCCACCTACCCCGCAAATACCCACACGAAGAGCCCCGCGGATCCGCCAACTCGAGCTCCATCAGCTGAGATGCTGTAACCTATGTCAGACGCATTACGTCGGCCTCAGAAGCAAGGATAGGCTCGAACAACACCAGATCCGCCATACGATAGAGGCGCGCTGGAGGTACAGATCAACGCCGATTGGGGAGCTGCAACACAGATCCGCACATCCCCATGAATTCGTGAAATCCACCAAGTGTTTGGCAAAATGCCGAGGTGACCGCCATCACCACCTCCAACAGAAATTTTCGGATCTGCAACGAACACAAAAACGCACGTCTCCTCTGTTCGAACGCGACTCCAACTCGATTAGCAAGGGCAGAACATCCGTAAAACGGTCACTGACAAAGTCATCGGCACACCGACCACCCGAGTCGCCCTCTGAGCGTTTGCATTCCTTTTCATATTTGATCTGATCAATACATTTCAAATTATATTATCTTCCAGATTAACTCCCTAATTTTAGGTGAGTTTATTATCATTTGTGTTGTTTTTAGCCATCCAAGTTGAACCAGATGCGTATGTTTTGGATTCAAAGGATGCAACTACTTGAGGAATTTTGCTATAACAATGGGCATTAGCTCCTCTGTTCGGCTGCTCCCCGGTGCTAGAAGAGAAGCATTTGGGACTTTGTCTTGCTGAGATAAGCAGAACCAAATACCACCGAGCTACGACCAATCAGGGTCGGAGTGCCGAGCCTATAAAGGTGTATAAATCCTAAAGAGGCTGACCGAGCTACGACCAATCAGGATCGGAGTGCCGAGCCTATAAAGGTGCTTAAATCCTAAAGAGGCCTTCCGAGTCTATAAAGGTGCTTAAATCCTAAAGAGGCCGCCCGAGCCTATAAAGGTACTTAAATCCTAAAGAGGTCGCCCGAGCCTATAAAGGTGCTTATATCCTAAAGAGGCCGTCCCGAGCCTATAAAGGTGCTTAAATCCTAAAGAGGTCATCCCGAGCCTATAAAGGTGCATAAATCCTAAAGAGGTGACCGAGCTAAAATCGACCGAGCTGTCGTCGAGACGCCGGACCTAAAGCGGCGAGTGCCTAAAGAGGTGACCGAGCTAAAATCGACCGAGCTATCGTCGAGACGCTGGACCTAAAGAGGCAAGTGCCTAAAGAGGTGACCGAGCTAAAATCGACCGAGCTGTCGTCGAGACGCCGGACCTAAAGAGGCAAGTGCCTAAAGAGGTGACCGAGCTAAAATCGACTGAGCTGTCGTCGAGACGCCGGACCTAAAAAGGTAAGTGCCTAAAGAGGTGACCGATCTAAAATCGATCGAGCTATCGTCGAGACACCGGACCTAAAAAGGCAAGTGCCTAAAGAGGTGACCGAGCTAAAATCAACCGAGTTGAGGTCGAAATGCCGAGCCTATAAAGGTAAAAAACAACTTACTACCTAAAGAGACTGGCCAAGTTGAAGTCGACCGAGTTGAGGTCGAAATGCCAAGCCTACAACGGTAATAACACCTTAACGCTTGAAAAGGTATTTTAAGGCCTAAGAAGGTGGGTAAGAACCTACAGGTATATCAAATTCTGACTATTTCGACTAAATCGTGTAACACGCTGAAACTAAACAAGTACTAACTTAGAAAAATAGTTGCAAAAAGTAAGGTGCATGTCCGTCCATCAATAACCATGGGCCAAGCCCAGAATACAAGATTTCAAAATCAAAAGGGCATCGCCCAAAAACAACGTGTTTCCTAACCTACTAATACAAATTCATGAGTCAAGGTCATCCTCGACATTTGGGGGGAGGATAGCAGACTGGCCAGGTAGGCCCACTTCACCTTTACCTTCGGGTCCCTCCTCAGTCACTTTCCCCTCGCCCTCTTCCCCTTGAGATACGGCCTCCTCATCCTCCAGCTCGGTGAGCAGAACCAGGATTCCATCTCGGTTAAAATCCTTGTCCACGTCATCACAAGAGAAGTCGGTACTCGGATTGATATGCTGAAGCTGCTTCACGGCTCGGGAAAAGCCATTAACATGCTCCCTCATGACAGAAGCCTCGGCTTCAGCCAGATCAGAACGGGACCTCAGATTCCCCTCCTTCTCGGTTTCCAGCAACTTCCGCAACTCAAGACTGGCTTCCTTCTCGGCTTGAAGTCCTTCCACGACCTTCTGAAGGTTGAGTCGGTCGACTCTTTCCATTTCCACTCGGCCATAAGGGTGGTATTGCATTTTTGGCTTTCAATTGCCCAGTTAGCCGAGCTTGCTCTTCACACTTCGCCATGGCTTTTTCAAGCTCATCCCTAGTGCGCAAAGTTCGGGCAGCTTCTGACTTCATACTTTTCATTATTAGAAAGCTCGTGGCTCGAAAAACAGGTAATGGAGCAGACTCAGAAGAGCATAAGCGACCGCAGCTTTCCTGCTCGCATCACAGCTCGATTCTAGTAAAAAGCCGAGCATATGCTGGCTTAATAACTTGAGAACCCACTATAGGGCCAGAGTTAAAATTGTCTAGCTAAGAACAAAGGGCAGAAGCCTAGAAAGCCGAGGTCTAGCATTGCCCCCTCGCACCAAAAAGCCGAGGTCGAGCATTGTCCCCTCGCACCAAAAAGCCGAGGTCGAGCTATGCTCCCTCACACTACGCACCGGAAAAAGTCGAAGTCGAGCAATGTTTCCTTCCTCGCAATAAGAATCCTAGGCCAAGCACAACATCTTCGCACCAAGATAAAGTCCACAGCAGATCATGCATGTTAAGAGACCCAGGATTCGAAGGAAATCCTGGTAGTGTTCAACCAAATAAGCCGGAATCCCAAGTAAGACTGGGCTCCGCACAAAAATCCGAGCAGTGCTCGGCCAAGCAAGACGATAACCCAAGAAAGGATTGGTTCTACAAAAAATAGATTTCCGAGCAATGCTTCCGCGAATCATAGTCCAAAGTCCTCGGCACCAAAAAGCGTGTCAAGACATGCGGGTTGACATTTAAGCTCTTTCGCTTATTTCAAGCTCGGAGCTTGGGGGGCTAATGGGGATAAAGGAAGGATATTCTCGGAAATTACAGAGAAAGGATATCCCTTAGCCTACAGCTCGAAGAACTTGTAGGAAAACTATTTTCTCATACAAATGGGAGAAGATATTGGGAAAGTTTATTCCGAGACACACCTTCAAGATCGGGGAAAATAATTCGAGGTCAAGTTTCAAAGTTAGTGGGTATTTCAAAATCCACCAAATGAAAGGGTTACGAGCTACTCGAAGAAAATGTTAAGAGCTCTCAAGAACTTCTAAGATCGAGCTACATTCGGCAAAAGGTGAGTCAAGTTCAAACTCTCAAGATAAGCATCTTGAAAGCATCAAAAATTAAAGGATGAAATACAAGCACCAAGGTAAATTCCTAATGACCGAGTTTGAACTTGACTCTTCAAAAGATTGGTTCGAGCCTAAATCACTAATAAGTCGAATCTCAGCTACCAGCTCCTAAACTTGTCTTAAACAAAGGCAAGATTGAAGTATCTTATGTTCAGAACATGTTCCTGGCCGAGATGTGAACCTCAACCGCTAAACTCGAGTACTGCCCGAGAGGTATTAGCCGAAGTAAGAGGATCTATGCAAATCTAGTACTTTATCAACACTAAGGACAAGCTCCGCTTCTTTCATAAAGTTCTTTCGCTTATTTTAAGCTCAAAGCTTAGGGAGCTTATATACTGATAGAGATGTTAAACTCGACTGCCGAGCCTACCAAGCTAAAATATTGGACGAGAAGTAAAGCTAGATCTCCAAATCCAAACAATCAAAGGGAAATGATTACTAGACTCGCCCACCGAGCCCGTTGAACTTAAGAATTGGCCGAAATGTGAAGCTCGACAACTTGAAACGAGAAGCTCGGGCTCCCTACTCGGTTGAGCTCCATCTCCCGACTACTGGTTCGAGCTCAGGCTCCCTACTGGGTTGAGCTCCGGCTTCCAACTGCTCGGTTGAGCTCCAGCTCCCAACTACTGGTTCGAGCTCAGGCTCCCTACTGGGTTGAGCTCCGGCTTCCAATTTCTTAGTTGAGCTCCCGCTCCCGACTACTGGTTCGAGCTCAGGCTCCCTACTCGGTTGAGCTCCGGCTCTCGACTTATCGTTTGAGCACGCAACTACAGTGCAAACCTCAGAAATGATGCCGTGAAGGCCAGGCGTCATGCAGAGTAACGTCTCTTTTCCGCTTTGGGAACCAAGAAAGTATGGCCTCAGCACATAACAAGCAATCACCTCCACCTCGGCTTGCCTCGGCTCCCACGAAAAAGCTTCCACACCATAGGAGGCTTGTGTATGAGCCGAGATAGAGTCCGACACCCAGAAAGCATCAAGCTCGGTCATCCGAGCTGCTCACCGATGTTGGAGGATGTATATATATGCATAAGGTATGAAGCTCGACCAATCACCTCACCGAGCCGAAAGACCAAAAGGTGAGACCAAGTTCCTAGCCTCGGCTCCTTTGAAAAAGCTTCCACGTGATCAGGTCGAAGCTTGGGGGGCTTGTGTATGAGCCGAGATATAGAGATTGGCTAAACGTTATGAAAACTTCTACGCCTAATCAGCTCAAAGCTTGGGGGGCTTGTGTACTGGCCGAAGAGTGAAACCCGGTCACCGAGCTCGAATACCCTACCCAGTCTGGAGTTAAAGATAATAAAGTTAAAGATCACTTAAATCCTGATATTATCTTAAACAACCTTATCTGGTTAAAAGAGATAATATCCCTTAAATTAAGGAATCACATCTCAAAAGAGATTTAAGAGATAAATCAGATCTCTAAAAGATATTTAAGAGATAAATCAGATCTCTAAAAGATATTTAAGAGATAAATTAGATCTCTAAAAGATATGGGAATCCTATTATAAAAGGAGGAGTACCCAATGATAGAAACTCACTTTTTCACTGAACTCCGATAACTCTCTCTTAAGCGTATTAGAGAAACTAGCGTCGACCAAGAGACTATCAGAGAGTCATTGCTCCCTAGTATTCATCAGATGCAAGATTAAGAGATCGAGATCACCGTACCACCAAGGGTTGAACCTAGAACTACGTCTGGCTTTGATTCCCATTAGGATATGTAGGACCGGAATATCAGATTCTGTCAAGACAAAGTCTAAAACAACCCCCATTATTCACTCTTGGTTTAATGTTCTACGGTGAGATTCCGGCAAGTCGGATCTCGGCAGGAACAGGTTCCAAGGAAAGACTTGATCTTGGTTGATTTCATAGTGAAGAAGCTGCTCCTCCCCCCTCCGTGGACGTAGGTCACTATATGTGGCTGAACCACTAAAATTCTTGGTGTTCTCCTTCCCCCTTCTCCTTACTTCTCTGCTGTGTTTGGATTGTTAGTTTTGTTCTTTAGTATTGCGCTCTGTTTCTGCATGCATTCTTGGTACTGTGAGTGTGTTCTTTGTTTGCAGTAAAGCTTTCTCTACAAAAATATAAGAATCAAATTGAAAATGATTGTCAACCACATGCAGAGATCGAATTCAAAACTTTTTATCACTATATGCGATAATCACTTTTACTTTATTATTTATTAGAGAACAAGTTTGATAATTGGAGGACAAGAGTGAAGATCACAAATAAGTACAAAATCTTGCTCTAATGTCAAATATTCATTTGTAAGAAAGACGAAATGCCCAAAAAGAGTTACAAACTTACAACAGTCTAACAAGAGCTACATACACATTTAGAGTTTTATTCAACATGTCCCGTCTGAGCTATCCCTACCAAATTGACTGCAGATGCATACAATTTGATGTGGTAAGCTGCTATCGGGTAAACTAACTATTTGTAGCCTTGGCTTGTGAAGATGTCCTTTTTATAATCTAATAATTGATGCTCTCTTTGTATATCTGCAGCAAGTTTAGAGCTTTCCCATTTCAGCTTCCTTATCTCATCTTCAGCTTGAATATATTTACGAGATACGAGTAGTTTTTTCCTCACAACTATGCAAGTAAAAATTTGATTCGAAAAGATTGGACTATGTTACACTAGTACTAATGTGCTCCAAAATTAATAGATTGTGTTGCGTGAATGGTCTGCATGATGTATTTTAACAATTGTATCAAAAGAACAATTAGATTTGTATTCTAAAATCTAGAAAATTATATGAAGATATGAGAGATATAGCCTTTTGTAAGATTGAATCCAAATGACCAAAAAATGTGTTGAAATATAGGACAAATGAAATATACCTGCTAAGATCATCACTCTCAACCTTGGCAAGGGTTGCCACAACTCCAACAACATCCTTTGTGAATGTCAAATTCAATGTCTGAGCATTGGCTTTTAGCCAACAAAATATGCTAGCAGCAGAGTTCTCTATCTTCAAAATTTGTTCCATTGTTTCCTCTTTGGTGTGAACATTATCATTTTCATTTCTTGATGTGATTGCATTGGGGGAACAATATCTTCCAAGACTCGCTAAAAACTTCATCAGTTAATAAATATTGAAGAGTGACTTATATATGGAATGCTTAATTATGAATGGTCTTATTCAACTAATGAGTAATGATGCCATGGTGCAACTTGTTTAGTTTATATGCTTAAAATTGAATTTCTAATAACTCCCTAGGATACAAAACAAATAAAACAGATAATTGATTTCTCAACAAATCTTGTAAGTCAAGTATAGAATCAGCTAAGCAATTTGATTGAGAATAAAGGAATTTCATGTTATCTTCATGTTGTCTTATCTGATTCCTAAGGCTCTCTTGATTGTCATCATTTAGACTCATCTGTGAAGGGATAACAGCAAAAGTTTCAAGATCTACTAAGACTAAAATAAAGACCAAAAAATAACTTGAACATATAGTATAACACTACAGTCATAAGCCCATATTACAATCTTTCAAATTTTTTAGTAATATGGATTCATGAACAACATGCAATTCAACCACTTCTAGGTTCTAAGAGGAATACATCCAGATATGATGGTAAAAGTGATAAGCCTCTGGCTCATCTAGTTTTATGACTAGTATGACCGTGGTTTTGTGCTAATTATACCTCGTTTTCGCCCAAATTAGACTTGACTGTCTTCAAGCAAGATGATGAGTGTGATTTCACCTCATTTTCCATGTACATTTCTGCATGCATTTGCATTTAGTTAGGCCATTTTAGTTGGATTTTGTTTAGTTTTTCCTTTGGAACGGATAAGGTGGTATTGTGTGTTGTTTTGCAGGGATTTATGATTAAATGCCCAAGTTTTAGCCATGAGGAAGATGAGATGAAGAGAAGGCCTGAAAACTGAAGAAAAGGGGGCCAAAAGTCAGAAGCTGTCACGGCCTGGCCGTGATGGCTATCACGGCCGTGACCCAAAACCACCAAAAGTCAGAGACGATCACGGCTTGGCCGTGATAAAGATCAAGGGCGTGAAAAGTGGGCTCGCGTCGCGAAAAAATGGCTCGCCTCGCGAGAGACTGATTGTGCCAAAACCACCAAAAGTCAGAGACGATCACGGCCTGGCCGTGATGGATATCACAGGCGTGAAAAGTGGGCTCGCGTCGCGAAGAAATGTCTCGCCTCGCGAGAGAGTAAGTTTGCCAGAACTGCAAGAGACAGAACCCGTCACGGCCTGGCCGTGATGGCTATCACGGCCGTGACCGGCCACGAGTTATAAAAGAACTGAGCAGAACAGAAGAAAAAGGGGGAGAAAACCCTAAAATCATATCCTCTGCTGCTGTGGCTGTTGTGCAACATTCCATGGAGCTCTCTCCTTTGTTCATCTCTGTAATTCTTTCTTTTGTTCTATCTTCAATTATGTGTAGCTAAACTCCCCTTTGTTGGGGTTAGACTATTGCTATCTGAACTTGGTTGTAAAAATGACTTGATTATAATGCAGTTTCCTTGTTCTTTATGAGTGTTTGATTCCATGCTTAATGCTTTCTTAGGATTGATCACCCTAGGAATGATTAGTTGCTTTAATAGATAACTGGAAGGTTGGTGTTAGAGCTTGCTCGTGAATCAAATGCCAAGTAGTTCATGAGCCTAGGGATAGGTCTTGAGGTGCTTGCAATCGTATAAGTCTTTACTTAATGCAAAATCTCAGGTTAATCCACCTAAGGAATTAGGGTTTAACTTGGGGTTTTAGGCTCAATGCACCTAAGGAATTAGGCTTGAGTATTTCAGAAAAGACTTGATTGTCATAATCGAATTAGGAACTGTGTTACTTATCATTTCATAACAATCAAGGGAGGATTAGCTTAGTCTAACCCTAGCAATTCTATCTAATTGTTATTCATCTTTCTATTTGCACAGTAACTGTTTGAAAAAAAATTCCAAAAAAAAGAACAAAAACATTTTCTTCTTGTTTGCTTGTTAGATGATAGAGCAACCTTCACTCCAAAATTCGATCGCCTAGATAGTAGTCTAATTTGCGAAGTGGTAATTGTCCACGATCCCTGAGAACGATATCCGGTCTTACCGTTTTATTACTTGCAACGAACCGGCACACTTGCCGAGTCCGTGTCAAGTTTTTGGCGCCGTTGCCGGGGATCGGTGTGCCAATATCACAAGTACCAAAGGGGATTCCTAATTTAGGCATTTTTACTGTTTTCCTACTTTTTTTTTTCGTTCTTATTTTCTGTTTCTCTGCTGTAAATTTCTGCAAGTGCTGTTTTTCTGTTTGTTCTGTGCTACTCCGTTTGTTCAGTGTATGCGAGGTACAATCGACCCAGGTGAACTCCAATTCGAACCTGAGATCGAGAGACTCTGCAGAAGGAATAGAAAGAAAACCAAGGCAAGACAGAACAGAGAAAGAGCATCTTCTAGTAGACAAGAGCAACAAGTTGAGTTACCCAGTGTGCAAGAACCACAATTTGAAGTAACAATTTGTCACCATGGCAGAAAATAATGCACCAAGGAGAACAATGGGGGACTACACTTCCCCTAGAGTTGATAGATGTGGAACTCCGATTGTGAGACCCGCAGTGGCTTGCAATAATTTCGAAATCAAGGCATCACTTCTCCACCTTGTGCAGCAAAACCAATTTGGAGGGTTGGAGAGTGAAGACCCTCATGCTCACATTGGTACTTTCATTGAGCTGTGTGACACCATCAAGTTAAACGGAGCTTCCGATGAGGCCATTCGGTTAAGGCTTTTCCCTTTCTCTTTGAGGGATAGAGCTAAGGCATGGCTTCAATCTCATCCTCATGGAAGCATCATCACCTGGAACGACTTGGTCAGCAAGTTTTTATCTCGATTCTTTCCTCCATCCAGAATGATTAAGCTGAGATCAGAGATCAATGCCTTTGCACAGAGGGATGGTGAGTCACTCTATGAAGCCTAGGAGAGGTTCAAGTCCTTACTCACAGCATGTCCAAATCATGAACTAGAGACATGGCAGCAGGTTGCAACATTTGTTAATGGGCTCAACAGGAATTCAAGAAGTATGATTGAAGCGGCTGCAGGAGGGACATTGAGTCAGAAGACGCCCGAAGAAGCAAAGGACTTGATTGAGAACATGGCTAACAATGACTATCAAATGCCTAGTTCTCGGTCAATGGTCAATAGAGGTGTTCTAGAGCTGGATGAAATTGGCGCTCTCAAGGCACAAATGGCTATTCTTACCAAGCAATTGGGGTCGGTTCAACTGCAGAATTCTCAACTACAAGCTGTCCAAGTTCAAGGTACCTCAGTGTGTGATTTCTGTGGGGGCAACCATGCAAATGGAAACTGTGAGATCAATGTGGTTGGAAGTTCGGGACAAGAAGAGGTAAATTATATGGGCAACCAAGGACCTAGAAATGATCCTTACTCCAACACCTACAATCCGGGGTGGCGCAACCATCCTAACTTTGGGTGGAGACAAGGGCAAAGTTCGAGTTCTCAAGCACAGCCTCCTCAAGAGAGTTCAAGCAAATTGGAGAACCTTCTAGGCCAGTTCATGCAAGCTACTCAAGAGACTATGAAGAATCAGAATGCCTCAATCAAGAACTTGGAGCATCAAATAGGCCAACTAGCAAGGCAGATGGCAGAAAGACCTCAAGGACAATTGCCAGGAGATACAGAGAAAAATCCGAAGGAAGGTTGCATGGCAATTATCACAAGAAGTGGGAGAGTGTTAAATCCACAAGAAAAAGAGAGGGAAGAAAAGACAAGTGATGCTGGAATTGATAAGGTGCAGTTTGAAGAGGTAAACAACGAAGAACCCGGAACTTCCCAAGATACTACTTCTATTCCTGCCGGTGTAGAAGCTGAAAAACCGCAGAGGGAGAAATTGGTTGATGAAGAATTTGCGAAGAAGAAGACTAAAAGACAGATTCTGGAAGAGGTTGATAATCCCAAAGAGCTGCCCCCATATTTTAGAATCCCATACCCCCAACGGTTGAAGAAGGAATCAAAAGACCAACAATTTTCTAAATTCCTGGATGTATTCAAAAAGCTACATATCAACATCCCTTTTCTTTGAAGCTCTTGAAGAGATGCCTTCCTACGCCAAATTCATGAAAGAGATTCTTACAAACAAGAGGCGGTGGAAGGAGGAGACAGTTATGCTTACTGAAGAGTGCAGTGCTATAATTCAGAGGAAGTTACCAGTAAAGATGAAGGACCCGGGTAGCTTCACTATCCCATGCACTATTGGTCATGTGAACATTAGGAGAGCATTGTGCGATCTAGGCGCAAGTATCAACCTTATGCCGTTGTCCATTTTCAAAAAGCTGGGAATTGGTGAGGTAAAACCAACAGGGATTTCTCTTCAACTGGCAGACCGCTCCATTACATATCCCTATGGTGTTGTGGAGGAATTGTTGGTGAAGGTGGATAAATTAATCTTCCCAAAGAGACTTTGTGGTTTTAGACATGGAGGAGGATGTCTTGAAGTTCCACTCATACTAGGGAGACCTTTTCTGGCAACTGGTCGGGCTTTGATAGATGTAGAAAAAGGCCAGTTGAAATTCAGAGTGCAAGAAGAGGAAGTAACTTTCAATGTATTGGAAGCTATGCATCGCACGAGCAAGGAAGAGGAGTATTTCCGCATGGATGTGGTGGACACAGTAGATAAGGAAGTCATTGCACATCAACACCACCCCTCTATTCCAGAGAAGAAGGAAAAGCCCAACATGAAAGCAAATCTAAAGCTATGCAAAACAAATGATGCATCAGTTGGTAAGGAAGTTGGTCCTGCTCATCTTGTGAAAACAGAACCTCCACCAGGAAGGAGTAAGAAAAAGGGCAAGAGGCCCAGAGCGAAAAAGGCAAAGCAGAAGCACAATTGTTGGCCTTTTAAGAAAAATCAGTTCTTGACAGGAGTTTCATGGAAGAAAAGTGCTCTTGCAATTCTATGTCCAGCAGATCCCGGTTAATTGAAGGAAGTATCTACTCGTCAAGCTAGTGACGTTAAAGAAGTGCTTATTGGGAGGCAACCCAACATCTCTTAACTCTTCTTTTTGGTTATTTTCATTTTCTTAATAGTTTTGTTTTTGCTTTAACCTCTTGAATAATTTGAGAAGCTCAAGAGGTTTGTTAATAGTTTTGTTAAGTGCCTTCAGATTTTGAATAGAGGAAGGAGAAAAAGGGCAGGGGAAAGCAAAGCCAGAAAGCAAAGTCAGCAGACCGCTACCGCCTCGAAGCCGTTCCAATTTTTCCTTTTTGCTTTATTTTATTTTTCTTCTCCTCTCTCCAACTTGATTGTTTACATTGGGGACAATGTAAATCTTTAAGCTTGGGGTAGGGGTAATCTTTTTACTTGCATTGTAAATATTGCATTCACATAGGCTTAAGTTTGCATGATCGCATGATTCAGTTACCCCTGCTTAGATTGAGCTTATGATTGTGAGAACTAAGTGCCAATTAAATTGTGATAGTGGATTTTGAACCCAATTTATTTCATTCTTGTGATATGGCTTCAAATAAATATTCTTGAGATGGTCTTGGATAGTTGATGATTAGCATGTGTTTCTATGGATTTGTGTTTCTCACTGGTTCTTGAACTGATAAATGTGAGCTTTTGAGCCATTAGGGGGTACTCACTAAATCTGCCCCCGTTCTTTGTGTAGAGTGTGTTCCTCTTGGATCGTTTTTCTCTAGAACTTGACTTGAAACCATTTCGAAACTTGAAAATTTTTTGAGAACATTTTTGAAAAGGATTGAGGCAATAGGTATTTTTTCCGGCCTTCTGAGCTTTGAATGAATAATGCTACCCGTAGTTGCCCATTTTGAGCCTTAATGAATAACATGCTTTTCTTGGTACCCTGAAATATTTTGTTAAATATGCTTATGAGGGACCTTCTAAAGTACTGTGCAAAAAGGGTTGGAAAATGTAGTTGAAAGTTTGGGATGATGAAAAAAAAAAAAAAATGAATCTGAAAAAAAAAATTTCTCTTGAATTGAAAAATCTCCCCTTCTCCAAACAAAAAGAAAAAAAAACAAGAAGAAGAAAAAAAAAATATAGAGAAAAAGAAATAAAAATGGAGAAGGGGATGACAAGAGAAGTAAGAAATAGCAAAAAAATAAAAGGAAAGAATGGTGGAAAAGTAAACTGAAACCCGAAGAAAGGTATTTTAGAAGGTCGTGCCTTGCAATGCTTGATTGTTTGTATAGCCTTTTGAAATTTCCTGTTCTTGAAATTCCCACCTGAAAATTGATCCCATGGCCCCATTACAACCAAAGAATAAGACCTCTTGATTCTTAGATGTTTTCATTAATAAAGTGAAGATTTGGTTGATAGTCAAGCTTATGGTAGGAATCATTCTTTGAGGAAAATGGAGTGAAATGTCATATTCCCTTAACACTTGAGTGAGTGAGGCAAGAAAGAGAGCCAAGCAAATGAACAAGCTTGGGGTGAGCTTCAAGTGAGATAGAGTGCCCGAATCAGTGAGATTGTGAGTCTAGGAAAACTAAGCCCCTAATTGGACTTGAATTGATTGTCTCTTCTTTGAAATAATTGAATGACTCATTACTTGGATCATTTTACTCGGGTTCTTAGTTCACTATCCATGCTTGTTTATTTCGGTCTTATGGCCTTGGTTTTTGCTTGAGGACAAGCAAAGTCTTAAGCTTGGGGTGATTTGATGAGTGTGATTTCACCTCATTTTTCATGTACATTTCTGCATGCATTTGCATTTAGTTAGGCCATTTTAGTTGGATTTTGTTTAGTTTTTCCTTTGGAACGGATAAGGTGGTATTGTGTGTTGTTTTGCAGGGATTTATGATTAAATGCCCAAGTTTTAGCCATGAGGAAGCTGAGATGAAGAGAAGGCCTGAAACCAAGAAAAGGGGGCCAAAAGTCGAAGTCATCATTACCTGGCCGTGATGGCTATCACGGCCGTGACCCAAAACCACCAAAAGTCAGAGACGATCACGGCTTGGCCGTGATAAAGATCAAGGGCGTGAAAAGTGGGCTCGCGTCGCGAAAAAATGGCTCGCCTCGCGAGAGACTGATTGTGCCAAAACCACCAAAAGTCATAGACGATCACGGCCTGGCCGTGATGGATATCACGGGCGTGAAAAGTGGGCTCGCGTCGCGAAGAAATGTCTCGCCTCGCGAGAGAGTAAGTTTGCCAGAACTTCAAGAGACAGAACCCGTCACGGCCTGGCCGTGATGGCTATCACGACCGTGACCGGCCACGAGTTATAAAAGAACTGAGCAGAACAGAAGAAAAAGGGGGAGAAAACCCTAAAATCAGATCCTCTGCTGCTGTGGCTGTTGTGCAACATTCCATGGAGCTCTCTCCTTTGTTCATCTCTGTAATTCTTTCTTTTGTTCTATCTTCAATTATGTGTAGCTAAACTCCCCTTTGTTGGGGTTAGACTATTGCTATCTGAACTTGGTTGTAAAAATGACTTGATTATAATGCAGTTTCCTTGTTCTTTATGAGTGTTTGATTCCATGCTTAATGCTTTCTTAGGCTTGATCACCCTAGGAATGATTAGTTGCTTTAATAGATAACTGGAAGGTTGGTGTTAGAGCTTGCTCATGAATCAAATGCCAAGTAGTTCATGAGCCTAGGGATAGGTCTTTACTTAATGCAAAATCTCAGGTTAATCCACCTAAGGAATTAGGGTTTAACTTGGGGTTTTAGGCTCAATGCACCTAAGGAATTAGGCTTGAGTATTTCAGAAAAGACTTGATTGTCATAATCGAATTAGGAACTGTGTTACTTATCATTTCATAACAATCAAGGGAGGATTAGCTTAGTCTAACCCTAGCAATTCTATCTAATTGTTATTCATCTTTCTGTTTGCACATTAACTGTTTGAAAAAAATTCCAAAAAAAAGAACAAAAACATTTTCTTCTTGTTTGCTTGTTAGATGATAGAGCAACCTTCACTCCAAAATTCGATCGCCTAGATAGTAGTCTAATTTGCGAAGTGGTAATTGTCCACGATCCCTGAGAACGATATCCGGTCTTACCGTTTTATTACTTGCAACGAACCGGTACACTTGCCGAGTCCGTGTCACAAGATTTTGAGTCTTTAAAGTATTTTTAGGTTAATTTAGTTGATTTAGAGTCAAATAAAGCACTTACTACTATTTCTTGTTTTCAGGTTAATAAAGAAGCAGTTCTGGAGTTTTCGCCCCGCGAAGGTAGGCTCGCCTCGCGAGCCTGAAGGCTGACTGTGCCAGAAAATGCAATCCTTTCTGTCTCGCCCCACGAATACTTGACTCGCCTCGCGAATGATAAGCTCGCCTCGCGAGAGATCCAAACACTGAAGACTGTTCATATTATTCGGCTCGCGAAGGTATACTCGCCTCGCGAGCTCGCGGAATCCGTGTTTGTATTTAAGTTTGTTTTAGGACAGAACAGTTAGATCCTATCATCTTCTCTTCTTCTTTTCTTTTCTTTTCTTAGGACGGCTACAACAGTATGTTTAGGTTTATTTTTGTAATGGAGAACTAGTCTCCTTGATTAATCTACTGCGATTGGTTTCCATCTACGCTTGAGGTTTTGTAATTCCTGAACTTTATGCTATTCTCTTTCAATACTTGTTTTATATGTTCTGTTTGCTTAATTCAGAATCGTATAGAATAGGTGTTGATTTATTTCGATGATTGTGTGTTCCTATACTTAATCGCGTTTGCTTAATTCGCGTGTGTTCGTTCATGTTCGCTTAGTTCATGAGTGCTTCACCCCGTTTGCTTAATTCGGGAATAGGAACATATGTCTCGTAGCATTGGTTTCGCTTGTTAATTGATGTTACAATCGAAAAGAGAGTAGAATCTGTTTAGGGCATGGAATTATGTAAACCAATGATAGTGGGAAACCGAGAACAGTAGGTTAATCGCTTTAGTTTATTTGGTAACTATTTAGTTTGCATTGTCTTTCTTTTTGTTTCTTTGTTCAATTCCAAATCCAAAACCCCCCAAAAACTGATTTTGTGTTAACAACAACCCGAGAGTCCTTGTGAGACGATATCCGAGTTGTCGCCCTTAACTACATATTTTGTAAACCGCACGCTTTTTGGAGCGTGTGCGACAGCGCGTTCAAAAATTGGCGCCGTTGCCGGGGACTCTTGTTGTTATTAACAGAAATTAAAATTAAAAAAAAAACTTTTGTATTACTGAATTAGTTACGGCTGCTTTGTCTGGTTGTGAATCTTAGTGCTTCCCATGGATAATTATATGCAAGATTTTATGCCTAATGTTGATTATGAACCATGCATATATTATCCTGACTTTAGTAAACCACCACCATGCATATGTTATCCTAACTCTGCTGGAAGTTATGAGTTTAGCAGTGGTTTTGACATGATTGGAGTGAATGAGGTCCATAGCTCTTCTTCCAACCAGGCCCTTGAGAATAAAATTGATGAGCTCACTTCCTTGGTGAAGCAATTGGCAATGGATAAGGTTCAGCCGGCAAGGTTGTGTGGCATGTGCAGCTCTCCTGAGCACCTGTTTGATGCATGCCCCATTCTGAAAGAAGGGTCAATTACTGATTTGCCTCAAGCTTATGCAGTCCATCCTTACAATCAAGGCAACAATCAGAACCGGTACAACGTTCCTGGCCTTTCCACTGATGAGTACCACCCCAACTGGGGAAACCATCCAAACCCTTGGTATGGGGACTCACAACTGATGTTACCACTGGCACCACTACAAAACTGTCCCCAAGCCACCACCTCTGGACCTTCTGGACCTTCACTAGAGGACCTATTCAAGAAAATGACTGCACAAATGACTACACTTTTTCAGCAGCAAATTGAACAGTTTCAGGCCTCACAGACACAGTTTCAGCAGCGAACGGATGCTAGCATTAACACTTTGCAAACTCCACATCCCCTTGAAGAACATGCAGATTCACAGATAGTTGTTCTTGACAATACTTCCTCTGAGGATAATTTTGATAATGATGTCAAGAATACTTCTATTGATGAACTGTGTGTTGAATCTCCAGATATTCACGCCTCCCCTGATTCTATCTATTATACTTCATGTGTTGATTGTAATGAATTTGCTTCGTGTGTAGCGTGTTTTGAAAGGTATGAAGAGCAAAACATCCATATGGAACATGAGACATATGAGGCTGAGGGCCATGTTCAGCCAGGAAACATAGAAAATGAGGATCAGGAGGACATCTGCTTCACCATGCTTGAGGATAATGAAGAACCTTTGGAATTAGATGCATGTGTTGAAAGTGATGGGGTGGATGAACTGTGTGCTGAATTTCGGACATTCGGGCCTTTTACCGATTCAGTTTATTGTACCATATCTACTAAGCGTACTAACTCTAACCTTTTCGTGGTGTGTCTTGAGAATTCTGCAGGTTTAACAGGTGATGGATTTGTCAGTGCAGTGAATGAAGAACGTGCAGAAGATGAAGCAGCACCAGTAACACTCTCTACCTGTTTGTCACATCCCACTGTGGAACCACCATTGATGGAGTTCAAGCCTCTGGATTTTGCACCATGGCCAGTCCAAGAGGTTGAATCCCGATTTTATTGGGAGGACTTTGTTGAGAAAGAGGTCAACCTTGACCCAAGAGGGGGTGAGAAGCCCGCCGCACTTGGCGAGGTCACCATGATTGTCAAGCACCCACTTCCATATCAAGGCAGCAAGTTAGGGGACCATGGAACAAGCTTCCGTCCCTTGTCTATCACTTGGGCATTATGCTTCATGCCATGGGATCCAGGAGGATCATATTGCAATTTGAGCATTCCGTGGCCCCTGTGTCACAGACAGTGGGATCCTGGTGGAACCGCCCCCATGAGTTTTCTCTGAACCCTACTCTTTTTAATTACTTTTCCTTACCTTGTTTTTGTTTTGTTTTCTTTAGCTCCAGAATAATTTGAGAAGATCAGGAGTATGTGTGTTGAGTCTTGTGTCGGCTAGCTTGCTGGATTTTAATTGAATTTTGCATAGATGGATTGCATGTCATGATTTATGTTGATGATTTTCTCCCTAGGTCTTGAAATTTGAAAATTTGATCCCCATGTGAAATTGAAGACTGAACTTTGAGATATTTTGTTATGATTGCATGATTTATGATAAGTTTGGGGTGATGGGAAGCACACACTAGGGATAGAATCTCGGTCAAACAATTTGCAAAAATGTCTGGGTGAGGATTTGAGCCTCCAACATGTTTTTAACTGTGAGAATCACTTTTGAGTTGCACTTTCCCGAATTTGCTTGAATCTCTTTATGGTTTGCATGCTTATGTGTTTGCATCAAATGATTTAGGCAGATTTTCTTTGTAAATAACCACTTGGCCTAAATTGAACCATTCCTAATGCATGTTCCCTAGTTAGCCCTTTGAGCCTAATTAGCCTGTTAATTCTTGATGACCTCATGTTATGAGCCTAAAATCTGGAAAAACCATGTTAACCCGATCTTAGGATTAGGAGAGCATGGAAGCTTAACAAGAGAATGGTTGCAAGAAACTAAGTTTGGGGTGGCTACAAGGATGTGACATGTCATTCTGGATTGGGAAAAAAGAAAAAATAATAATAAAAAGGTTGGAGCCAAAGGCAAAGAAAAAGAAAAAAAAAGGAAAAAAAAGAAGAAAAAGAAAAAAAAAGGAAAAAAGGAAGAAAAAGAAAAAAAGAGGAAAAAAGAAAAGTTTAAAAAAAAGTATTAGAAGAAAAAGGCTGTAGTCACCCAAAGCATAAAGAAAAATGGAAAAGGAACTTGAGGGGAAATTCAATGTATCAAAATGTTCATGCTCTCTTAGTTCCTAAGGACTTAAGCCTAGTACCTTTGTATATCCTACCCTTAGCTAGGCCCCATTACAACCTTAAAAGACCTTTTGATGTTGCATGCATGTTTTCCGTGGGAACCATTTTGAGATAAAAATCAAATTCATGGGAAGTGTTCTTAAAAGTGAATTGAGTGAATGTTGTTAGCCTGACAAAAAACTGAGCGATTGAGTGAAACACTAAATGCCCTTGTGAGGAAGGCAATTGTTTGAATTTGGTGATCTCCCTGTTTATGTGTAACTTGGATCCCTTGCTTAGATTAATGATTGTTTGAATGATGAAGTTCTCAATTGTTTAGAATGAATGCATGTGGGGATTACTTCGTTTAAAAGGGGGGAATCATTAAGGAAAAAAATTGTTGATGAAGTGCTTGAAATTTGTGCGGAATTTGATTGAACCTTTAAGCTTGCCATGTCTTGAGTTTTTTTTTTAAGTTTTTGAGTTTTAGTTTGCTTGGGGACAATCAAAGTTTTAAGTTTGGGGCATTTTGATAAGCTTCTGGCTCATCTAGTTTTATGACTAGTATGACCGTGGTTTTGTGCTAATTATACCTCGTTTTCGCCCAAATTAGACTTGATTGTCTTCAAGCAAGATTTTGAGTCTTTAAAGTATTTTTAGGTTAATTTAGTTGATTTAGAGTCAAATAAAGCACTTAATACTATTTCTTGTTTTCAGGTTAATAAAGAAGCAGTTCTGGAGTTTTCGCCCCGCGAAGGTAGGCTCGTCTCGCGAGCCTGAAGGCTGACTGTGCCAGAAAATGCAATCCTTTCTGTCTCGCCCTGCGAATACTTGACTCGCCTCACGAATGATAAGCTCGCCTCGCGAGAGATCCAAACACTGAAGACTGCTCATATTATTCGCCTCGCGAAGGTATACTCGCCTCGCGAGCTCGCGGAATCCAGAAGCTGTATTTAAGTCTGTTTTAGGACAGAACAGTTAGATCCTATCATCTTCTCTTCTTCTTTTCTTTTCTTTTCTTAGGACGGCTACAACAGTATGTTTAGGTTTATTTTTGTAATGGAGAACTAGTCTCCTTGATTAATCTACTGCGATTGGTTTCCATCTACGCTTGAGGTTTTGTAATTCCTGAACTTTATGCTATTCTCTTTCAATACTTGTTTTATATGTTCTGTTTGCTTAATTCAGAATCGTATAGAATAGGTGTTGATTTATTTCGATGATTGTGTGTTCCTATACTTAATCGTGTTTGCTTAATTCGCGTGTGTTCGTTCATGTTCGCTTAGTTCATGAGTGCTTCACCCCGTTTGCTTAATTCGGGAATAGGAATATATGTCTCGTAGCATTGGTTTCGCTTGTTAATTGATGTTACAATCGAAAAGAGAGTAGAATCTGTTTAGGGCATGGAATTATGTAAACCAATGATAGTGGGAAACCGAGAACAGTAGGTTAATCGCTTTAGTTTATTTGGTAACTATTTAGTTTGCATTGTCTTTCTTTTTGTTTCTTTGTTCAATTCCAAATCCAAAAACCCCCAAAAACTGATTTTGTGTTAACAACAACCTGAGAGTCCTTGTGAGACGATATCCGAGTTGTCGCCCTTAACTACATATTTTGTAAACCGCTCGCTTTTTGTCGCGTGCGCGACAGCGTGTTCAAAAAGTACTCAATCAAGTAAGTAAATTTAGGTACTCGAACTTACATGTTTAGTTGTAATATATTTTAAATTTGTCATTCAAGGATAGAATATTATGTAGACTCATGGTCATGGTCATAAGTAAAATCATATATATCCTGAATTGCAATTAGGTATCTGTTCTTTAATCAAATTGAAAGCTGATTCAAAAGTCATGATTTCAAGTATTTAAATCACTAAATTGAATAGTCATGCCCCAAAATTAGAGTCGGTATAATCCTTAGATTCCAACTATCATTCTTACATATGCACAAAATTGGATGAATTTGATATAAGGCTAAAAAATAAATTGGTCTCCTATAATCTCTTTATATTGCATCAGCTTCAAAACACAGAAGAGTGATGACTTCTAATATTTACTAAACATAAATAATAAATATCTCCAAACTCAGAGTTGAGTATCAGTATCGGATGCATATTTTTGTTATGGCAAATTAACGCAATAAAATAAAACATTGATTGGATATAGGAAACCTAGAAAGAGTGACAAGATCTGGAAGTGAGAGTAAGACGTCACATGCAGCTGTTAGTTAAGATGAGACATGAACGATTGTGAAGAAGAAAGAGGCAACAAGATATGTACTTATATACGATGTGACAGGATACGCTAATTTCGCTTCCCTTCTCTTCTTTGTTTCCTCCTTTTTATACTCAAATTCAAGCAACACTGCACTATAATGGTAGTTTTGTAATTTTGCTCAATTTTTTGAAATTGTACAGCTGTCACAACACTTTGCACACTATACAGTACACACTAACTTGTACTATATTAATTGTATCTGTACTATCAAATTTGTTTTTGACAGACTTGTGCTATCAATTTTAAATCTGAATCCAATCTTTTTTTATTGGACTAGTCATAATACTGCTGTTCAAAAATTTCCAAAATAAATATTAATAAATTTTTATATATTAAATTTAAGTATAAACTTATTAATGTGAAACAATCTAGTTGAGGCATGTGTATTAATGTAAATCAAATATATCTTTTTTTTAATATTTTTTTAATGCATTTTTAAATTTGTTAATTATTAATTATGTTATTTATGTTTAATATTATTTTAATAACATAATTAAGTTTTATTGGAAATTATAAATAAAGCAAAAATAATTAATTAAATGCATATTAATGACTTTTATTTAAGTGAAAATTTCAAAAGTTCATTTTTTAAAAATAAGTTAATCAATATTTACTTAATTGGATTCATTAAATGAATTATATATATATATATATATATATATATATATGACTAAAAAAATTTTATATATTAAAAATAATATGAAATTAGTTAATTACATTTTAATTTCTTCTATTTAAGGGGAAATTTCAAAATTTCATCTATCAAAATAAGTTATATATATAATCATAAATTGATCGCGATACAGCAAACAATGGTCTCACTCTAAACTTTTGTTAAAATCAAATTTATAAATTTCGATACGGTAATCAATTAATTGTATTATTCATTTTATATTATTGTAATTCTAATTTAGAATATTTCATTATCAACTGTGTCAGGTAATTACTTATTTTTTTTTAGTTATTGGACTTTATTAGTATGTATTGTCATTGTAAATATATTTTTTTTACAGTCAACTAATTATAAAAAATCAATAAAAATATTTAACTCTTATGTTGGCAATTAATGTAAAAAATTTATATTGACAATATATCAAAATTAAGCTCTTACAATTTTTTTTAATTTTTCTTTCAATAAAGCAAATGCATTTACATTACTTAGTAAATAAGCATAAACATGATAATAAATTCCCAGAGGCCATTATTATGACTTAGAGCACTAATGGGAAGCATTTAGTGAGGCAAGGAGAATACAAAAGGTCATCAGAAAATTAAGCCTAAAAATATTTCGAAAATTAAAAATAAAATGATAAAATTGAACTTAATTATTATCTAAATAACTCACTAATAATATGCACTAATTTGGATCTGAATATGCTTCATTCCACATGCTTAAGTCATCCATGCTTCTATCATTCCCCTCCTCTTGAAAGTGATTTGTCCTCAAATCAAAACATGCACTCAAAGTCAGTGGATTATTTAATAAAATCTTTCTTTTGTGCTTTCCACACTTTGCTTGAAAATTGGCTCTTCTTCCATTTTTTTTTCTCTTAAAGGTCTCATTTTTCTTGAGATATCCATGATTGTTTTCTTTTTCTTCAACTTTTATCTCATGGTTTTCCATTTCCTTTTCTTCTCTCTCATCACTCTCCTTTTCTTCTACCTTTTTCTCATGGCTTTCTTTTTTCTCTACTTCTTCTTTTTCCTCATCCACCGAACCCTCTTCTTTTATTTTTTTTTCTCACTCATTTTTATTTTCTCACTCTCTCCTTTCAAGTACATTTGATCTTCATACACTTATTTTGGAGATAATGGCCTAAGAGTAATTTTGCGATTATTAAATACAAAGGAGTACTTATTATTGTCGACATCATATCTCGCTTGTCGTTCAATCTTCCAATGACGCCCAAGTAACAAGTGCCTCGTTTCCATAGGTACCACATCACATAACACCTCATCTTCATATCTCCCAATCCGGAATGACACTCATACTTGTTTGTTCACCATCACATCACCAATATCATTAAACTCCGGGATGCTCCAAATGACAAACGGTTTTGGATGCTCTTGAATAAGAAGTCCCAACTTTTGCACCATGGTGGTACTAGCTAGGTTAATGTAACCCTTTCTATCAATGATCAAACTATATATCATGTCCTTCACATAGCATCTAGAATAGAAAAGATCATCCGTTTGCTTGGAATCATTTTTCTCCATTACTGACTCCATGAAGAACCCACTAATAAATATTCAAACTTTGCATACAACCACCAAGAATGATGAATACAATTTGGAAATCTTCAAATAAATTTTTTTTTGTATTGTTTTCTCATAGAACAGAAAAGAACAAAGGAAAATAGCACCTGCAATTCAAGGATCCAAAGCTCTGATTACCAAATGATATGATCCTGATCCATACCGCCTTGAAGTTTCAGACAAAAGAAGGATATTGACGCCACACTCAAGATATAGGTGAGAAGGTGAGTGATAAGTCATGAGTTTGATCGCCACAAGTTGCCTTGATAAGGTCAGATTTAGTTCTTTTACCCAAGAACCAAAGGGAAGCTCTCACAATAGAAAAAACTCTTCAAATTTCATTATCTTCAAAACTGATTTGTGTATTACAAGAGTTCCCTATTTATAGGCTAACTTGAAAATACAAGGAATAAAACTCCCACTACCATGATTTTACCACAAATTGATAAATGCATTTACATTACTTAGTAAATAAGCATAAACATGATAACAAATTCCCACTAGCCATTATTATGACTTAGAGCACTAATAGGAAGCATTTAGTGATGCTAGGAGAATACAAAAGGTCATCAGAAAATTAAGCCTAAAAATATTTTGAAAATTAAAAATAAAATGATAAAATTGAACTTAATTATTATCTAAATAGCCCACTAATAATATGCACTAATCTGGATCTGAATATGGTTCTTTCCACATGCTTAAGCCATCCATGCTTCTATCATTCCCCTCCTCTTGAAAGTGATTTTTTCTCAAATCCAAACATGCACCAAAAGTTAGTGGATTATTTAATAAAATCTTTCTTTTGTGCTTTCCACATTTTGCTTGAAAATTGGCTCTTCTTCCATTTCTTTTTCTCTTAAAGGTCTCATTTTTCTTGGGATATCCATGATTGTTTTCTTTTTATTCAACTTTTATCTCATGGTTTTCCATTTCCTTTTCTTCTCTCTCATCACTCTCCTTTTTTTCTACATTTTTCTCATGGCTTTCTTTTTTCTCTACTTCTTCTTTTTCCTCATCCACCGAACGCTCTTCTTTATTTTTTTTCTCACTCATTTTTCTTTTCTCAATCTCCCCTTTCAAGTACATTTGATCTTCATACACTTGTTTTGGTGACAATGGTCCAAGAGTAATTTTGCGATTATTAAATACAAAATAGTACTTATTGTTGTCGACATCATACTCGCTTGTCGTTCAATCCTCCAAGGACGTCCAAGTAACAAGTGCCTCGTTTCCATAGGTACCACATCACATAACACCTCATCTTCATATCTCCCAATCCGGAATGACACTCGTACTTGTTTGTTCACCATCACATCACCGATATCACTAAACTCCGGAATGCTCCAAATGACATACGGTTGTGGATGGTCTTGAACAAGAAGTCCCAACTTTTGCACCATGGTGGTACTAGCTAGGTTAACGTAAACCTTTCTATCAATGACCAAGCTACATATCTTGTCCTTCACATAGCATCTAGAATAGAAAAGATCCTCCATTTGCTTGGAATCATTTTTCTCCATTACTGACTCCATGAAGAACCCACTAAGAAATATTCAAACTTTGCATACAACCACCAAGAATGATGAATAAAATTTGGAATTCTTTAAATAATTTTTTTTGTATTGTTTTCTCATAGAACAGAAAAGAACAAAGGAAGATAGCACCTGAAATTCAAGGATCCAAAGCTCTGATTACCAAATGATATGATCCTGATCCATACAGCTTTGAAGTTTCAGACAAAAGAAGGATATTGATGCCACACTCAAGATATAGGTGAGAAGGTGAGTGACAAGCCATGGGTTTTATCGCCACAAGTTGCCTTGATAAGATCAGATTTAGTTCTTTTACCCAAGAACCAAAGGGAAGCTCTCACAATAGAGAAAACTCTTCAAATTTCATTATCTTTGATAAGGGTGATTTCACCTCATATTTCTATATCATATTGCATGCATTTTCATGTAGTTTATGCATTTTTAATTTGATTTTTGTTAGGTTTTACCTTGGAATAGGGTAAGGTGGTTTTGTGGTGTTTATGTGCAGGAATTGAAGATTAAAATGTTCAGGAATAGTTATGATAGAGCTTGCACGAAGATGGAGCTTGAAAAGCAGGAAAAATGAGCCAAACGGAGCCCATCACGGCCTAGCCGTGACAGTTATCACGGCCACGCTGAAAAAAAAAGAACGCGAAAGTCAGAACCTGTCACGGCCAGGCCGTGAAGTCCATCACGGTCGTGACAGGCCAACCAATGTCAAGTTTTCCAAGACAGAATCAGAACGGCTTGCCGTGACGGGCATCACGGCCTGAGTGACGTGCAATATCTAAAAATTTAATTGCTGATTTGATCGATTTTGTAAATGACTTTGAATTCAAGTTACCCTACATTATAAATAGGTCTCTAAGGCTCGAAAATAGGGGATCTCTGGGGCTGCTACCTTAGGCAAAAATTAGGATTTCTCTTCTTCTCAATTTCTTCTTTTCTCTTAGGTTTTTTTTATGCTTTTGTTAATCAAGCTTGCTATGAACATGGCAATGCTTGAGTAGTCTTTTTATTTCTAGGAATTGGGGCTATGCCCAAGACTTGTTTTATGTGATGAATTGACGTTTTACTTCTTGTTAATTTCCATTTTGATTTCGATTTAATTCCGATTGCATGAATTACTTATGAATTTGGTGCGCACTTATTTGCATGTCATAGATACTCTGAGGATGAGCCTAGCGGTGAACTTAGGTATTGGATCTATAGGGATTGAACTTAGGACTTAAATCACGAGAATTAGAAACGGTCCTTCGATGGTTCATTGAATTGTCACGAATCTTAATGGGTTCAATTTAAATACAATTACCACGAGAGTAGGGGTTGGTTTAATTGGGCACGATTTTTGTATCTCGAGATGGAACATTAACTTATATATGATAAATTCACCTTCAAAGCAATTTTGATAATTAACAATATGGGTAGTCAATTTAGCAGCATGAGCATTTTTGTTGGTAACTCAATTCTTGGAAATCTCTTTTAATTTGAAAATCTCCAGATTTGATTTGATTGCGATTTTATTTGTTTGCGTTTTAAATACTTGATTTGTTAGTTAATCTTATTTCATAAATCAAATATTTTCCAAATCCTTTTCTTGTCTAGTTTAATTAATTTAATAATTAATTGTTATTTAAGATCACGGCCTCTGTGGGTTCGATCTTTTTATTACCTGACGACGAAGCCGTTCACTTGCGGACTCACGCTATCAAGTTTTTGGCACCGTTGCCGGGGACTGTGCTTTCTTGAATTTCAATTTAATTTTTATATTGATTTTTATGGAATTTTTTTATATATTAAATTTCCTTTTTTTCCCTAGAGTATCTATCTCTCTCTTGCAGGTATTTTTCTCTTTTATGGAAAAATCCCAAAGTCTTGGAAATCTTATTGAAGTTGACCCCGAGATCGAAAGGACCTTTCGTCGACGTAGGAGACTACAAAGACAAAGAGAGAGAGGGAGGTTGATTCCTATTCCACTCATGGCGAATCTACCAGATACCAAACCACTAAAGGACTACGCAGCCCCAAAAGCTAGGGGTTTGCGAACTGGAATTGCTGGGCCAAAAATTGAAGCGGAGAACTACACTATACCGCCTCAGTTAATTGGCATGATTAGGCAACATCAATTGGGAGGATTACCCTCGGAGGACCCGACTAATCGTGTGGAGACATTCTTGGAGTTCACTGATGCAATAAGAATTCAAGGTGTCCCGATTAATTCTATTCGCTTAAGGTTATTCCCCTCCTCTCTGACTGGAAAAGCAAGAGCTTGGTTGAAGCAAGTGACCGCTAATACTTTGTCAACTCGGGACCAACTGGAGCAAGCATTCTTGGAAAAATTCTTCCCTCCATCCAAAACTGCTTACCTACGAACTCAGATCACCGACTTCTTTCAAAAGGACGAAGAATGCTTATCCGATGCTTGTGATCGTTACAAAGGAGTGCTAGAGTCTTGCCCACATTATGGGCTCGAGATGTGGTTGTTAGTACATGCCTTCTACAACGGATTGGATTACTCTTTGAACGCGTTGTCGCGCACGCGCCAAAAAGCGAGCGGTTTGTAAAAATGTAGTTTAGGAAGCGACAACTCGGATATCGTCTCACAAGGACTCTTGGGGTGTTGTTAACAGAAAAAGTCAGAATTGGGGGGTTTGAGATTAAGGTTGCAATTAAGAAAACAATTAAGGAAAACAATGCAAATGAAATAACTATCAAATAAACTAAAGCGATTAACCTACTGTTCTCGGTTTCTCACTATCATCGGTTTATATAATTCCATGCCCTAAGCGGATTCTACTCTCTTTTCGATTGTAACATCAATTAACAAGCGAAACCAATGCTACGAGACATATGTTCCTATTCCCGAATTAAGCAAACGGGGTGAAGCACTCATGAACTAAGCGAACATGAACGAACACACGCGAATTAAGCAAACGCGATTAAGTATAGGGACATACAATCATCAAAACAAATCAATACCTATCCTATATAATCCTGAAGTAAGCAAACAGAACATACAGAACAAATATTGAAAGAGAATAGCATTAAGTTTAGGAATTACATAACCTCAAGCGTAAATGGAAACCAATCGCAGTAGATTAATCAAGGAGACTAGTTCTCCATTACAAACATAAACCTAAACCTACTTGTAGCCGCCCTATGAAACGAAAAGAAGAAGAGAAAAGAAGATGATTAGTTCTGCCCCAAAACAGATATAAATACAGATTCTGGGTTGTGGTCGTTCGCGAGGTGAAACATGTTTCGCGAGGCGAATATTATGAACAGTCGCTTTCTCGCGAGGCGAAACATGATTCGCGAGGCGAGCCAGAGAGGGTGACTGTTGCTGCTCGTGCTGGTCTTCAGGCTCGCGAGGCGAATCCTCCAGAATTGCATTTTTCCATTGTTTTCTTCATTCCCTTGGCTCTAAGTGCTTTATTCTAACCTGAAACAATAGGAAATTGCAGTGAATGCTTTATTTGACTCAAAACTAACTAAATTAGCCCAAAAATACTTTACAGACTCAAAATGTTGCTTGAGGACAATTTAATCTAATTTGGGCGAAAACGAAATATAATTAGCACAAAACCATGGTCATACTAGTCATAAAACTAGATGAGCCAGCGGCTGATCACTCTTCAAAGGTGTCACTTGACTCCGCAGCTGGTGGAGCCTTTATGAATAGACCACCAACTGAAGCGTTCAATATCATTGAAAACGTAGCCGCCAACTATCACCAATGGAGTTCGGAAAGAGGTAATAACCCGAAAAAGTTTTCCGAGGATAAGTTTGAAATGAATAGTAATGATTTAATCATTTCTAAATTTGACTTATTGAATAAATGCTTTGATAAGCTTGAAAAGGCTAATGTGAGTTCAATAGGTGCTACTAATGTTGTTTGTGAGATTTGTGGAATGCAGGGATATGACATAATGGAGTGCCCACATGGTATTGCTCCTGGATCCAATACTTCGAGGGAACAAGTGAACTCTTGTCACATTTTCTATGACACAAACCCGAAGTTGCCAAATTATGTTCCCCCAAATCCTTACAACCAAGTGACGAAGACTAATCTTTATCTATCCTATGGGAACTACAACAACATGTTGAACCACGAATTCCAGGAAGGCCAAGGTAATAGGAAACCTGTATCGTGGTATCCTCAGGTACAAAAGTCTAAACTTGAGTCTCTTTTGGAAAATTTTGTTGAAACTCAAACAAAGCAAAATGAAGAGTTTAGGCAACAAGGTAGGGCAGTCAATGAGGCAATAAAAGAGTTAACATCTAAGGTAGATAACTTAGCCATCCATAATAAGATGTTAGAAACTCATATTGCCCAACAAGCTAGTACATATTCTAGAACTAAGGGTACGTTTCCAGGACAACCAGAAGTTAATCCCAATGAGCACTGTAATGCTATATACTTGAGGGATGATAAGCTTGGGGTAGTTGAAAAGGATGTGGAATGTCAGGAGGACATGAGTGAACTAGAAGAGATAGAGCCAAAGTATGTCCCTCCACCACCTTACCAACCCCCAATACCTTTCCCACAAAGGTTAGTCAAGAAAAAGCAAGTAGAAAAAGATACTAAGAGCTTAATTGAGGAGCATGATGCCATGATAAAAACTAATATGCCTCCTAAACTAAATGATCCAGGAAGTTTCTCTATTGCTTGCTCAATTGAAAAAGTGAAAATAGACCATGCCTTATGTGACTTGGGGGTTAGTGCGAGTTTGATGCTGCTTACTATCTTTGAGAGGTTAGGAACCAAGGAATTGAGACCGTCCAAATTATATTTACAATTTGCGGATGGCTTAACTAAAACTCCTCTAAGCATACCAGAGAATGTTCCAATAAAGGTAGGAAAAATTTTCATTCCTACCGATTTCATGGTGTTGGATATGAACGGGAATTCTAAATTCCCTATCATTCTTGGAAAGACATTCTTGGCCACAGCTGGAGCAATAATAGATGTAAAAAATGGTAAGCTCTCCTTGAATGTAGAGAAAGGAAGGGTAGATTTTGATTTGACTAACTCATATAACAACCCTCCTTTTTAGAGTCATGTGTGCAAGATTGAGATAATGCCTCCAGAGGTAAAGGAAGAGCTTAATATGGAAGCAACTCCCAAACTTTGCATGACAAAAGATGCTCCAAATAATGATGAAATTGGAGTTGCTCAACATGTGGAGTTAAAACTTCCGTCGGGAGGAAGTAAAGCCATGAAACTCAGAGTGAAATGAGCAAAGCGAAAGCACATGTGGCCATATGAACAAAATAGGCTCTGTGAAGGACTTCCTTGGAAGAGAGGTGTTCCTTCACTTCCAAGCCCAGCTGATCTCGGTTGATTGAAGGGAGTATTGTCAAGCTTAAGACCGTAAATAACACTTCTTAGGAGGAAACCCAAGCTTTCTTTCCCTTTTTAATTTGTTTTTGAATTTTGTTTTTGAATAATTTGAGAAGATTAAGAGAAAAAAGATCACAAATTGATGGTTTTGCCAAGTATTTTCAGGTTATGAGGCATGAAAAGCAAAAAGGCATGGAAAACTGAAGTTAGAGGGGATCATGGCCTGGCCCTGATGGCCATCATGGCCGTGATGGAGCAATTTTAAAAAGGAAGAGGAGACTAGAATGGATCACGGCATAGCCGTGACGAGGGTCACGGCCGTGATGCGCCAGAAGCTGAAAACTAGAAACGATCACGCCCAGGCCCTGATAGCCATCACGGGCATGATGTGAAAAAGCAGGAAGTCAGAATTGATCACGGCCCAGTCGTGATAGCCATCACGGGCGTGAAGCGAAGGAGCCCAACAAAACAGAATTGATCACGACCTAGCTGTGATGTATATCGCGACCGTGACAAGGCCCAGTAACCAGCATCTGAATCGATCACGGCTTGGCCGTGATGAATGTCACAACCGTGACGTGCCCTCAAACAGCTCTATGACTGGCATCTGAGCCAACACCCTCCACCACCTCGGTGAGTTGTTCCATTTTTCTCCTCTCTCCGACTTTATTATTTACATTGGGGACAATGTAAGTTTTTAAGCTTGGGGTAAGGGTATTTTTGCTTTCTTTTTTGCATTTTTGCATTTTTCATGCTGCTTTCATATAGGCGTAGTTTTGCATAATCACATGATTAGATTGCCCGTTGCTTAGAGTATGCATCCAATTGTGAGAACTTTGTGCCAAATGAATCGAGACAGAGAATTTGTGAACCTAATTTTTGTATTCTTGTGATAGGCTAAAAATAAAAATGCTTGAGATGATCTTCTGATAATTGATAATTAGCATGTAGTTCCTTGGATTTGTGTTTCTCATTAATTTCAAACTACTAAATGTGAGATTTTTGAGCCTAAAAAGGGTACTCACTAAATCTACCCCATTCTTTGTGATTGAGTGTTTTATTCCTCTTGGATTGTATTCTCTAGAACTTGACTTGAAACCGTTTTGAAACTTAAAAATTTTTGAAAACATATTTGAAAATGATTGAGGCACTAAGTATTTTTCTGGCCTTCTGAGCTTTGACTGATTAAATGCTACCCCTTAATTACCCAATTTTGAGCCTAATAAAATGAAATAATTTTCTTGGTACCTTGATTTATTTTGATGAATGATGCTTGGTATGACACCTTTTAAAGTTTTGCAAAAATGGCAAAAAGGTGGTTTGAAAAATAAATTGTGGGATGAAAAAGTTAGAAATATATTTCTCTTAAGTTGAAAATCTCCCCTTCTCCAAATTGAAAAATAAATAAATAGACAAAAAAAATGGAGAAGGAGATCGGAAAAAGAAAGTGAGAAATAAAAAAAAGGGAAGAAAGAAAGAAAGGTGGAAAAGTGAATTAAAGCCCAAAAAGGTATTTTAGAAGGTTGTCATGCTTTGCATTGTTTGATAGCCTGTTTAGCCTTCTTGAATTTTCCCTTTCTTGATTTCCCCACCTAACAATAAATCACATGGCCCCATTACAACCAAAATAAAAGACCTCTTGATTCTTATGAGTTTTCATTAATAAAGTAGAGATTTGGTTAATAGTCAAGCTTATGGTAGGGTACCTTCTTTGAGAAAATTGAGTGAATTGTCATATGTCCTTAAACACTTGAGTGAGGTGAGAAGAGTGCCCGAATTAGTGAGAGGCATGAATCTAGAGAACCCAAGCTTCTAATTGGACTTGAAATTGATTGTCTCTTGGTTACTTATTTGGATGTTCCTGTTACTTGGATTTGTTACTCGGGTTATAGGTTCATTGTCCATGCTCTGATTGTTTATCTTTGATGGCCTTAGTGATTACTTGAGGACAAGAAAAATCTTAAGCTTGGGGTAGTTTGATGAGTGTGATTTCACATCATATTTCTATATCATATTACATGCATTTTCATGTAGTTTGGGCATTTTAAATTTGATTTTTGTTGGTTTTTACCTTGGAACAGGGTAAGGCGGTTTTGTGGTGTTTATGTGAAGAAATTGAAGATTAAAATGTTCAGGATCAATTATGATGGAGCTTGCATGAAGACAGAGCTTGAAAAACAAGAAAAATGAGTCAAACAGAGCCCATCACGGCCTAGCCGTGACAACCATCACGACCATGACCAAGCAAGGCTGAAAAGAAAAGAACGCAAAAGTCAGAACCTGTCATGGCCAGGCCGTGATGGCCATCACGGCCGTGACAGGCCAACCAATGCCAAGTTTTCCAAGACATAATCTGTCACGGCCTGGCTGTGACAGGCATCACGACTGTGACGCGCAATATCTGAAAATTTAATTGCTGATTTGATCTGATTTTGTAACAGCTTTGAGTTCAAGTTACCCTACATTATAAATAGGTCTCTAAGGCTCGAAAATAGGGGATCTCTGGGGCTGCTACCTTAGGCAAAAATTAGGATTTCTCTTCTTCTCAATTTCTTCTTTTTCTCTTAGGTTTTTTTAAGCTTTTGTTAATCAAGCTTGCTATGAACATGGCAATGCTTGAGTAGTCTTTTTATTTCTAGGAATTGGGTCTATGCCCAAGACTTGTTTTATGTGATGAATCGACGTTTTGCTTCTTGTTAATTTCAATTTTGATTTCGATTTAATTCCTATTGCATGAATTACTTGTTAATTTGGTGCGCACTTATTTGCATATCATAGATACTCTGAGGATGAACCTAGCGGTGAACTTAGGTATTGGATCTATAGGGATTGAACTTAGGACTTAAATCACGAGAGTTAGAAACGGTCCTTCGAGGGTTCATTGAATTGTCACGAATCTTAATGGGTTCAATTTAAATATAATTACCACGGGAGTAGGGGTTGGTTTAATTGGGCACGGTTATTGTATCTCGAGAGGGAACATTAACTTATTTAGGATAAATTCACCTTCAAAGCAATTTTGATAATTAACAATAGGGGTAATCAATTTAGTAGCATGAGCAGTTTTGTTGGTAACCCAATTCTTAGAAATCTCTTTTAATTTGAAAATCTCCAGATTTGATTTGATTGCGATTTTATTGGATTGTTTTTTAAATACTTGATTTGTTAGTTAATCTTATTTCATAAACCAAATCTTTTTCTTGTCTAGTTTAATTAATTTAATAATTAATTGTTATTTAAGATCACGGTCTCTATGAGTTTGATCTTTTTATTACTTGACGACGAAGCCGTTCACTTGCGGACTCCCACTACCATGCATTTACCACAAATTGACAAATGCATTTACATTACTTAGTAAATAAGCATAAACATGATAATAAATTCCCACTAGCCGTTATTATGACTTAGAGCACTAATAAGAAGCATTTAGTGAGGCTAAGAGAATACAAATGGTCATCAGAAAATTAAGCCTAAAAATCTTTCAAAAATTAAAAATAAAATGATTAAATTGAACTTAATTATTATCTAAATAGCATACTAATAATATGCACTAATCTGGATCTGAATATGCTTCTTTCCACATGCTTAAGCCATCAATGTTCTATCATATATATATATATATATATATATATATATATATATATATATATATATATATATTGGTACATATATTTATTGTGTAATTTATTTATTTATTTATTAGCCATCTGGTTGAACCAAGTGAACCATGACTCGAAGGCCTCATCGGTTCGACCTTCGATCCGGTTTCTAAACATTGCACGAGACTACAAGAGTGATTATTGCATTTTCACCGGTTCCATTTTGATGCCTTTTATACAAGTTCAAGAACAAATACTCACTTTATAATTGATCAAAACATATTTTTTTAAAGCATCGACTAAAAATAATAAAAAAGTGATTAACATCGTGAATATTAAAATTTGTTGAAGGAACTTAATTACCTATACTAAATTTCAAAAAACTTCCTTGAGCACATTTGACCATTTGTTGCTCTTGAAGAAAATTGTCCTTCTTTGTAAACATTAAACTAGGGATATCAATGGTCGGTTTGGGTTAGGTTCAGTAGGTTTTAGGATTCAACTCAATCAAAGGTGAGTGGGTTGGTTTGGGTTGGGTTTGCAAAAAAAATATGAAACCCAACCCAACCTAACCACTCATGGATGGGTTGGGTGTGTCGTTGGGTTTGGCAAGAAACATACATATTTTCACCTTTGGGTCGTGTTGGTTCGGGTCCGGGGGTTTGTCATGACAAAAAAGTGTCGAAAATCACAAATAAACAAATTTAAAACTTTAAATTACATCAACAAATTATGATAATATGATCTAAAAGTCTAAAAGTTGAACCCATAATGGAAATTACATCAACAAATTATGGTAATATGATCTAATTAAGTATATTTTCTTTTGACTGGGTTGGGTTGAGTTGAGTGGGTTTGCAATTCTGAAACCCACTACCCAACCCATACTCTATGGGTCCTCTTTGTTTTTACTCAACCCAATCCAATCACCCAACTCAACCCACAAAATCATGTTTGGGTTGGGTCGGGTTGGTTGGGTTCGCAGGTCTACCCAGACCCATGGATACCCCTTCATTAAACAATCAAAATTCTTAGTCCATGCGTCTCGAACTCTAGAGTAGGGGTGAGCGTGGGACGGGTTGGACGGGTTATGTCTGTCTCTTACCCGATCCTAAACATTGATAGGGTCAAATCTTTGAACTCAAACTCATCCCTGGACCCGAAGGAACCCTGTCATATACGGGTTGGATTAAGACCTGATCTAAATGGGATAGGACCGGGTTGACCCGAATTTAAATATATTATTTGTAAAGAAAATTTCTATGAGTGGGAAAGTGCTGAATTTTTTTATAAGGTAAAATATCAACAAAAGATGCCACCTAAAAGTCACCAATTGATCCAAAATTAGATGTTACAAAATATCAACAAATAAATTATTTTTCTATATGCTTCCTTGATGCTCATGTTACTAAAGCCGCATTTTCAAAAAAAAAAAAAATCTCATCAAACAAGATTCTTTTAATGTCATAAAAGCCACAAAATGCTTCCTAAAAGACATCAATTGGACTAATGTGAGACGTGAGATGTGAGAGTAGAAATTTAGTAATTTACTTCATACTTCTTTCTTAGTGACCGCTCATGAAACGTATTCTAGGATGGGATAAAAGTACATTTTTATTATATGGGAAGGGTTGGATAACCCGAATGTCAACCCGGACCTGTCCCTAACCCGGCGCTGTGTCACAAAGTGAGATACAGGTCCGTCCATTCTCTTCTGCGGGTTAGGGTCAAACCCCGCCCGTAAACCACAGGTTACAACACATACAATTCTTATGGAAAAATACTTGACTTTGAAGGAAGATTACAGGTATTTTACTGTTTAATATTGCAGGTAGAACCTTAATCTACAAAGAGAAGGAGTTGCACAATTCTACCACCAGACACTATTCCACTTGAAGCAAAAGTTAGAACGGTGTCTCCTTTAGATCTTAAACATGCAGATAAAGTTCTTCATATGAATGTTTTCCACATTCCTCTATAACCATAAACATAAAGTAATCCTTCCCAATCTTTGGAAACAACACCCTTAATAATATCATAAACCTTTCCTACTATTACAATTATGGTTGTCAAACTAGCGAGTTGACTTGTAGAATCGTCCGAGTCTACGTTTCTAGGTAGGGAAAACTGGTTAACTCATATGACGAATCGTTTTCTAAGCAGACTCGGTCAAACTTGGTTTGACTCCGTCAAAATCCCTCAAAATCTCGAGTCTAGGTGCAAGTCGCCGAGTCTGAAACTCAACTGGACAATCTCTTGAATCTCCACCGCGAACAAAGCCTCAAACTGGCGCACCACCGCACGAAGCTGCTTCTCCACATCCCTGCAAGTTTGCCACGAACCTGACACGAGACCGTCATCCCTCGGCTGCGCAAGGCCCATCCTGCACGAAGCATCTTTCTTCCCTGCTGGGAGCCGTTTCTGGAGTACACTCTAGGGTTTCTGTCTCAGTGTCTTTAGGTTAGGGAAGAAGAGGGTGGTTGGGCTCAAAATTGAAACCACAAAGACACTAGAAAATAGTTTGGGCTGGTAAACTATTTTTTTTTTTACTGGTTGGGCTGGTAAACTGACTAAACTCCATAGGTCCCTATTACATAATCTTAATAATAATAATAATAATAATAATTATTATTATTATTATAATAGTAAATTAATAGTAGTAGTAGTAATAATAATATTAACAATAATAATAATAATAATAGTAGTAGTAGTAGTAGTAGTAGTAATAATAATTATAATAACATGCCACACTACAACAGAAAAGACTTTAGATAGAATTTCCGTATTCCTTTTAATAGCGTTTTTAAACGCTATCTATTACTCCGTTATTAAAGCTTCTGAACTAAGATAGCACTTCCAAAACGCTATCTTAGGATATATCTTAGATAGCGTTTCCAAAAAGAAACGCTATCTTAGGTCCTTTTTTTTTTTAATGTTTACACTGGTTTTTTCAAATTATCTCTTCATTCATCAAAACACAGTAAAGCTAAAAACACAGTATCAAAACACATCAACCAAATCAAAACACAGTAAAACTAAAAATCATGCTATTCAATATATCAAATTAATACAACTGTATGTAAAAGATGAAAGTCCACAACATAAACAAAAAACAAAAAAAATTACACAATCCTCAAATCCCCTCTAATTTTGAAACCCTAAGCTTACATAAACAAAAACACAAGACTCGTAGATCTGGACGAAGGGACGATACAGTGGAGATGGCAGGCGCGGCGGTCTTGTTCGTGATAGGTGGACGATACAGTAGATCTGGTTTCGACGATGGCGGCGGGAGGTCTTTCGTGGTGGTACGAGGATGTGGCGCATCGGAGCTCGCGGCGGACGTCGTCTGGATGGTGGTTTCTGTTTGTTGCAGAAGGAGTGAGATGTGATGACGAAGATGGCGGAGGAGGCAGGGACGTGCGATGAGGGTGGGTGGAGCAGCGGCTGGGTCGAGTACGATACTCGGTGGCGCACCTAGTAGAGACGGCGGAGGACTCGTAAGAAGGCTCTGATCTGGACGAAGGTGAAATCGTGAGGAACTTGGAACTCTGGTTCGTGACTGGACCGAGGCTGAGGACGAGCGAGCAAAGGCAACCAGGTGGGGAGGAGGGGCGATGGCGGTCGGTCATCAGGCGGAGGCGTCGCGGAGGCGCGGTAGGCAGAGGAGGAGCTTCTCAGATCTTGTCAAAGTGGGAACGAAATGAGGAAGGGTTTGGAGTCAGAAGAATAGGTAGAGTCATGGACTTCTTTTAATTTAATTTTAGGAAAGAAAATATATTCCTTTAAAAAATGCTATCTTAAATGATATCTAAGATAGCATTTTTTCTAGGAAACGCTATATTTTCCTATTGTATGACTTTTAATAGCGTTTCCTTAAGGAAATGCTATCTTACGTACCACCTACGATAGCGCTTCCTTAAGGAAGTGCTAAGGAAGCGCTATCTTTTCCTACTGTATGACTTTTAATAGCGCTTCCGTGTGGAAACGCTATAAAAGGTGCGCTATTAAAAGTCTAATCTGTTGTAGTGTCATTTATACTTTTTTTATATTAGATAGAATCTTACGAGTCTACGAGTCGATTCTATATGTTGAGTCTACCTTCGCTCCATGAGTCTACGTAGACTCGTGAGTCTAACAACCATGAATACAATTGAGACGGGACAAAAGAGTCTTGCATAGTTGCATTCTTTGGCAAGTAGAGACCCTATCACAAGAAGTCTTGCGTTCTTTGGCAAGTGAAGGCTCGAAGATATTGTAAACAACTTTTAAGGTAGTTAGGATAAAAGTCAACAATTTTTTTTATGTGATAAATTATGTTTGATTGATAATTTAAGAAAATTTATATTGACATTACATACCAAATAAATCTATAATATAATATAATAAAAAATAATATTAATAGTTTGTTCCAATCAAAAAATAATGATATTAATAGTTTCCAAGTGAGGAAGAATAAGGTGCCGTGAAGAAGAGATTACAGTTACAGATAGCTTAGGTGTTTCTTTTGCAGGAACGACGTAGCTTCGGGTGCTTGTATTTGGTCTGCCAATGGTCCAAAACCCAATATATTAATGGGTCTGCGTACCTAACATAATATTATTGAAATAAACGGGTATTAATGGATCTATAGTTGTGTTTATCTATTGGGCCTATGGGATTCTAAAGACGTACTAGTATTATAAACCCGTGCGATACGCACGGGTCAATTTTTAATCTAAAAAAATTATTATAAAATGTAATTAATTTATTAATTTTAATGATTATTTATATTTTGAATATATTCATGTTATATTTTATGAGTTTAATTTCTATGCACTATTCATATAAATATTTTTCATACTGACATCCAATAATATCTTGACCAGCATCATGAACAAACATATATAATTCAGTATATAATATTGTGTTTGCCTTGTTTTATCATTATACACAGAAGAGATATAAATTATTTAAAATACATTATATTTTGCAAATACTTCTTTGCAAACAACATTTTTAATAACACAACATGATTAAGTGTACACTTTTTACTCCAAAAAAGTGTAACACCCTTAAAATTTTAAAGTTGGTAAAAATATAAAATAGTAAATTTGAAATAATAGGTATAAATAAATAAAAATTTTGATGCAAAAATATTTGATTTTGGGCTTAATTGGGTCCTGTTAGCAGTATAAACCAATACCCAATTAGTGCCAATCCGAGATTAAAAAAAATTAATTTAAAATTCTCTCTTGTTTATTTTATTTTATTTATTATTTTTGAATTGAACTTTAAATTTAAAATTGTAAAATTTTCCCATACTTTAAAAAGGTAAGGGTAAAATTCCCCCCTACAGGCAACTCTACAGCAAAGAAGAAAAAAAAATATAAATTCTAAAAACATATAAATAATAAAATAATGCAACCACTGATTACTGTTACAGGAACAATAATGAAAAACTTCACAATTGTTAAAGTGTATTGATGATTGATATTGATTTATGATGATGATGATATTGATGATTTGCGCACACCAGCAAACAGGGATAGATTTTTGTCATAAAAAAAAAAAAAAAGCAAACAAGGAGAAATCAAAACTTCAAAAATATAGGATTCATAATGGACAAGTCCTCTCTCTCCAACCCAGCCACATTTGTCAATTGTCACGAGGCTTATGAATAAATCTTCTAGATGGTTTGGTATAAAACAAATGTTTGAGTCTTTCTTCACAATTATCAAAATTAAAGCCATGTCTTTTAATTTTATATTTTATTGTCTATATATGTAAAACTGGGTGTACATTTTTTTGTGCCATTTATAATGTATGAATAATGGAAAGCAAACATGTGAATGACATAATCTGTTGTTGTGATTCAATGTTTTTTTGATAAGCTGTTGTGATTCAATGTTTTTTTTTTATAATTTGAAATGATCCGATGCATGGAATAAAATATTGTCAACATAGTCCGTATTCTATCTGTGTTTCGATTTGGGACGCAAAAGTAATACATTTGAGAAATTTGTACCGCAGATAATACAAACGTGATTTCTCACTTTTCTTTTTCTTTTTCTTTTTAATAAAAAAGACAGATAGTTAACAAAATTGTTGCACCGGGAATTACTAGTATTGAGTTGTTCTAATTAAAAGTATTGATATTGATATGGAGGAGTTTCTTCAGCATTATTTTATCATGAAAAAAAATCGGCATAGCAAGATTAAATAAAATCAAGACCCAGGCTCCGAAAAAAACCTAGAGCCGTCTCCCTCTCAACCTTTCCTGTATTCTTCTTTTCCTTCTTCCTTATCCACAGAATGAGGTGATTTTGAATATTTTTTTGTCTGGAATTATCCCTCTACATCGTATTTTCTCTCATTTTATCTAAATAAGTGGGTTTTCCACATAGATCTGGTTTTTCTTTCGTGTTTTTTCGTGTTTTTGTCGTCTGCATGCGGCAATGTTTTGTTCGTCGTCTTGTTGTGGCGTCGTTTGGTTTCCCGTATTGTTGCGGTGTTCGTTTGGTTCCGATTGTCAGATCAGCTTCGATCCATTAATTACAGATTCAATCAAGACTTGGGCGTCAACGTTACATATCCGAAGGCATGTGTATTCCGGTCACTTTGATTTTTCCACATTTGTAGGCATTTTGCCGTGTTATGCTATTAACCTGGGTGCTGTGAGTTTGTTCCCAGATTCATCCTTTTCGGTTTTTAGCGATATTGAATTTGTGTTGTTTTCGATTTATTTTACCAATTTGAATGAATGAATATCTTTTTTAGTAAAAAAAAAAGATTAAATAAAATCATCTTATTAAAAACTAAACTGATTGAAGTACAGTTATTTAAATATGTTACATAATATAATAGCAACTGGTTGATAGGAACAGTTCTGAAGCATCCGAGAGCTCATAAGTTTTTCATCTAACCTGTTTGCATCAATTGAATTGTTAATTACTTAATTGAATGAACAAAAAGAAAGGTACTGCTTAGGGTTTAATTGATTTTTGCTTTTTTGGTTTAGATTTTGGATACTTCAAAATCATGTTTGTTTTTCGTGAAAGTAATTTAGGGATTCTGAAGGTGATTGTTTTGAAAGTTTTATTCAACAAAATCAATTCTGGATTGATTAGAATTGATCCAGAATTGATTTTAAGATAAACGAGAATTTCTTTCGTTTAATTGATTATAAGTGTAAGACCTACAAAATTCTTTATATTTACACATCAAAAGTGATTTTACTTTATCATCCAAACAAAAACAATTCTTCTAAACTCGTTTTTCAAATATCATCACTAAACACACATCAAATTTTTTAACCTTAATATTTTAAAAATCAATTCTCTGATAATCAATTCTTTCGAAATCAATTATATCAAAATAAAAAACAAATTGACCCTCTTCACATATAGAACCTCTTGCATTTGATGAAAAGATCATACTAGAACGTCTACATGTGGTAACTGTGAATTGCAATGCGTGTGAAATTTTGAAAGATAAATAAATAGCTGTTCAAGTGAAAGATGAGGAGAGAAAGGTTTATTTTATCAAAAAAAAAAAAAGAGAGAGAGAGAGAGAAAGGTTTAAATGAATTGAAATTTTCTTTCTATGATGATTTATTTTTTTCAAATCAGTTGCAGAACATCATACTTGCAAGAACTGTAATTATATTAATAAATATGAGTGTTGATATCTAAATCGATTAAAAAAACTATAAATTCATAAATAAATAAATAAAACGAACAAAATTGATATTTATTAAAAAAAATGAATCTTATTTTGTGGAAACCGATCGGATCAGATTTCATATTCTTTTTTGTTGAAACTGAATCAAATCAAACTGAACTGCATATGTAAATAATATATATATATTCTGATTTTGATTTATTTTTGTTAGTTTTTTCTTAATAATATTTATTAGTTAGATGTAACATATTTTTTTTTTACTATTTTTAACGTTTCAAATATAAAATTGATACTTGTTACCTCGTAACATTTTGGATTTTAATGTTATATGTTATATCTATTAATATTATTTGGACTTATATTTTTTAACTATTATGTTTTTTTTTTGATAAAATTTTTAACTATTATGTTGACAACTACATTAATTGGTGGACATAATAATATGTGGTGGGTGTACCACTGCACCACTTTGATGGGTGATACATCATACACGTCTCCTTAGTTTGTTTAGGCCACATTTTGTTTTGTTATTGTTTATTTTTGGTCTCAAATCATTGTGGAAATTTTCAGCATGATTAGTTGCTTTTCTTTGTTGTAAGTCAAGCTGACTGTGGTGATACTATCACTTATCAGCTAGAGGGGGTGTTAGAGGTGTGAAGAATTTTGTTAGATCAATTTGTTGTGGTTTGTTAGGAAGTTAGTAGTATCATTTAGTTAGCTTTATAAATAAAGTTTAATTGGTAAGTATTATTAGTGTAAAGTTTTTTACACTGTCAACCAATCACAAATCATAAAATATGTGACTTTTAAAATAATTTGAATAAGAATCAAAGATTTTCAATAATATAATAATTTATTATTAATTGAAAATATAAAAAATATTTACACTAATAATAATATATACCAATTATACTCTTATAAATAAAGTTTCATATATTTCATTTTATCATCTTTTAATCAATACAAAATGTTGTATCATGAATATGCTCTCTTTCAAACCTTGCCTTGTGTATCTTTGTCCGTTAAAACTCCTTTTTGCCTCCTTGATAAACTGTCAAATTTACTCGCTTATTCAACTGGCAAGTCAAACCTGTCAGAGTTGAATTTTGATCCTAACAAAACAACTATATTCAATCGCTTTCGATAATGTTTCAATTTTAAATTTCGAAATTAAAATATCTGCGCTCTTCGTGGTGCATAAAGTGCATGTATAATTAATTAATATATAATAGTTATGTTTTTCCTACACCTTTGATTTTTCTTAGATTAAAAAAGAAAGAAAAATTAGCTGATAAAGGAAACGAATTGGTTAATTGTTGAGGTGACCACCGTATTATGAACGGTAGCCCTAAAAATAGTAGAAAATGAGAGACACATGCTTGCTTATTCCTCATTTAACACATGATAATTATTTTGTATGTTGTGTTGCGGTCAAATTGAACTCTATCCCGAGTCTCTAGACTAGTTGACATGCATCAACCACCCGTGTAAAATATGTATTTAATATTAGAGTTTTAATAAAATCGATATAAAAAAGAAGGTGGTGATATTTTTGAAATTAAATTGAAATATTTAATATCGGTTATAATAAAAATTGATGTGATAAAAATATTTAACATTGGTTTTTACAAAAATCGATGTGGAAAAGTGAAACCAAAAAAAAAAATTATCAGATATAAGATAGACATCAGTTTTAGTATAACAGATGTGAAATAGTGAAAAACATCAATTGTAGACATCGGTTTTATGATAACCAATGTGGAAAAGGGAACAAAAACAAAAAAAAAAATTAATCAGCCATAAGATTACACATCGGTTTTATTAAAAAAGATGTGGAAGATTGAACAAAAAAAATTGAATTTTTTTAAGCAGCAACATTTTTAACATCGGTTTTTGTTGTTAACTGATGTGGAAAAGCAATATAACACATCGGTTTTGGATGTAAACGATGTGTATTTTCATTTTGTTTTCATTTATTCATCCCTTCAATTCTTTTCTTGCACGCTACCACTAAATGTCTGAAATCCAATATCCACTTTGTTGCATGCGCGTTCCGTAACCCTCACACCCTCACACCTCCATTCTTGCTCGCTCCGCCGCATCCTCCACTATCACCTCAGCCTTGAAGCCCCTCCGCTTGCTCCGCCGCTTCGTGTCGTGACCCTGTAGCCTCCGCTTGCTTCGCCGCTTCCTGTAGCCCCGAAGCCCACTGTCCGACGCTTGCTCCACTTGCTCCGCCATTTGCTCCGCTTGCTCCGCCACTTAGTCATCTCAGGTAATGCACCTCTTATACCATGTTTATAAGGAATCTGAGCATTGGGAAAGTACAATGGAAGCTTCTTCAACCCATTTCTATTTTTGACTAATTTTTCTCATTTCCGGACTGTGCAAAGGGCTTGATGTGGTACCGGTTAGTGGTCACATTTATGGTTCAGACTTTCCCTACAGTTGTTACCTATCTTGCCCTCATTCCTTGCAAGGTACAATATTTACTTTGAACCTTAACTTTGGTCAGTAATGGTTTTTCCATTTTTTGGTTTTGGATAAAAGTAAATGAATTGAAAGTTGTTGATTTTTTGTTGATTGGGATTGAAGAATCATGAATGCCGAGTTATTTTTTTTATCCAATGCTATGTAGGATTTGTTGTAAGTTTGGTGTGTGCTTAAAAATGTGTTCAAAACTACAGTGATGAGTTTTCTTCATGTTATGTCAAGCTTTTTCATGAATAGTTTTTCCATCTTTTGAGGGTGTGGTAATTATTACCTATTACTTTGCGGTTTTTGATTATCAGGGGTGTTATTAGTCTCTTTGTTTGAATCTGACTTTGATTTGAGTCTAACTGATGGTTGAATTTTCGATGTTCAAATTATGGAACTCTTTACTTATCCTACAACTCTTCAAAGATGACTATTAATTGTCAATGCCTTTAAACAGTTATTTTGTTATTATTTTCAGTTTGTGACTTAAAAAAGCAGTTGGTATATTAACTATTGCTTATTTTGATTTTTATTTGCATTGTACTTGGGGATTGGAGTGTTTTATTATTTTTCTTAATGTTAATTAATTAGTAAAGCCTTAGTTTCCCGTTTGAGATGCAATACTAATGAGCACACATGTACGTGCTTAAGGTACCGCTCATTGTATTGGATCTTGAATTGTCCAAAGTTGGACAGTTTGGGAAAAAACTTTTTCTTCATTCAGTTAAAATAGTTATTCAATGTTTCTCATGTTCTATACTAGATGAAAGTTCGGATTGTTACATTTCCTTTCATTCTCCGGATGCATACTTTATCGTGGTGGATGTCATCGCGTTCAAGTCGTGTACGTTGGAGACCGAAGGGAAATACTGTCGAAATTTCGTCGAGTATGAGCATGAGAGTTAAGGACTAACTGTTAACCGAATGTTGAAAAAGTTTCTTCTCAAATGGGATAGAGCCATACCTGTCATAAGAAGTAGTTGATGAAGATCTTGGACTAAGTACGAAGTTATTGGTTTGAGTCATGGATCGCGGTAAGATGAATGCTAGACAGACAAGTGATGAGTATGAGAATGGAGTGGAAGATTTTCTACAATTTGCAAAAAAACAAATGCCCCCGATAGTGGTAACAGAAGGTTTTATTGTCCTTGTGTTAACTGTTTGAATGAGAGACGACTAGAAGCTGAGGAGATACGGGAGCATCTTATTTGTGAGGGGATTTGCAAGTGTTATACAATATGGATATGTCATGGTGAATCGTTAGACAGGTTGAGGGTGTCGCATAGAGAGGAAGTTGATGACGTGGATATGGACGATGGACTAGAGGATATGATCCGTGATGTTGGGCAAGAGTCTTTTCGGCGAGCACATGTGTATGATACTTTGTGCAGTGATGCAGAAGTGGCTTTGTATCCGGGGTGCACTAATTTCACACGGTTGTCAATAATATTGTTCGATGTGAAGACGAGAAATGGGTGGAGCGATAAAAGCTTTACCGAATTGCTTGAGTTGTTGAAATACATGCTTCCAGAAGGTAACACATTACCGTCCCGAAACTATGAGGCGAAGAAGATATTGTGTCCGGTGGGTATGGAGTATAAGAAAATACACGCTTGCCCCAATGATTTCATATTGTACAGGAAAGAGTTTGAAGAGATGCACGAGTGCCCTAGGTGAGGGGTATCACGTTACAAAGTGAAGTATGGTGATTCTAGTTGTGATGCAGTCACCAAGGGTCCTCCTGCGAAGGTGTTATGGTATCTTCCATTAATTCTGTGGTTCAAGCGATTGTTTGCTAATGAAAAGGATGCAAAGAATATTAGATGACATGTAGATGAGAGGAAATGTGATGGACAGCTTCGTCATTCGGCTGATTCTTTGCAATGGAAGAGAATTGATAGTTTGTTTTCGGAGTTTGGCAATGAGCCCAGAAACCTCAGGCTTGGACTTGCTACCAATCGAATGAATTCATATGGAAACTTAAGTAGTATTCATAGTTCATGGCCTGTTCTCCTGGTAATTTACAACCTGTCTCTTTGGTTGTGCATGAAGCGTAAATACATTATGTTAAGTATGATGATTTCGGGTCCAAAACAGCCAGGAAATGATATTGATGTTTATCTGAGTCCCTTGATTGAAGACATGAGAATGTTGTGGGATGAAGGCGTTGATGTGATCGAAGGGTATTACCGTGAGAGTTTCAGATTGTGTGCCATGTTATTTTGCACCATCAATGACTTTCTAGCATATGGGAACCTGTGTGGGTATAGTGTTAAGGGGCATAAAGCATGCTCAATATGTAAAGAAGGCACATGTCACCATCAACTGCAACATGGAAGGAAGACAGTTTACCTTGGGCATCAGAGATTTCTCCAGCGTAATCATCCTTATCATAGATTGAGGAAAGCTTTCAATGGGCTTCCAGAGAATGAAATTGCTCCGGTGGCCCTGACTGGAGACCAAGCTTATGAACGGGTGAAGAACACTAATGTTATCTATGGGAAGACCCAGAAGAAGGCTACTGAGAAGAATATATGGAAGAAGAGGTCGATCTTCTTTGATCTTCCATACTGGTTTAAGCTTGATGTAAGACATTGTATTGATGTGATGCATGTGGAGAAAAATGTGTGTGACATTTTAATCGGAACGCTTCTCAACATTCAAGGCAAGACAAAGGATGGTTTGAATTCTCGTCTGGATCTAGTTGCGATGGGTATACGAAAGCAGTTAGCTCCACATAAAGTGGTGGATAAGAAGACTTGTTTGCCCCCAGCATGTCATACTTTATCAAAAAAAAGAGAAAAGAAGTTTCTGTGAATGTCTACGGGGAGTCAAAGTGCCACAGGGCTACTCTTCAAATATCAAGAGACTTGTCTTAATGAAAGATCTCAAATTAGTTGGCTAAAAGTCTCATGATTGCCATGTCTTGATGCAACAACTACTACCGGTGGCCATTCGTGACATCTTGCCTAAAAAAGTCAGGCATGCCATTACTCGGTTATGCTTATTCTTCAATGCTATATGTAGCAAGGTCATTGACACTAAAAAGTTGGATGACTTGGAAAATGGGGCAGCCATTATCTTGTGCCAATTGGAGATATATTTTCCACCTTCATCTTTTGACATCATGGTTCATTTGATTGTTCATCTAGTGAGGGAGATTAGATTGTGTGACCCCGTTTATTTAAGGTGGATGTACCCGGTTGAGCGATATATGAAGATCTTGAAAGGATATATGAAGTATCCACACCGTCCCGAAGCATCTATTGTTGAAAGGTATCTTTGCGAAGAAGCTATTGAGTTTTGTACTGACTACATGTCATAAGCGGAACCTGTAGGGCTTCCGAAGTCTCGTCATGAAGGAAGATATGATGGTAATGGTACACGAGGTATCACTGTTAAGAGCATGGATCAGGAGGAAGTGCTTCAAGCACATTTGTATATATTGAATAACACTGATGAGGTTGAACCATACTTATGTGAGCACAAAAGCATCATCAATGAAACTTACCCTATAATGAATGAAAAATGGTGTTTGAACAAGCATAATAAGACTTTCTTGAACTGGTATAAAGAAAAAACTGCAAAGGATGGTACTGCTTCTGATACATTAAAATGGCTAGTACAGGGGCCTAACTTTAATGTCATATGCCGAAGTGGGTACGATATCAATAAGTTTTCCTTCTATACAAAATCCCAGGATGACAAAAGTACTATACAAAATAGTTGGGTTATGGTCGTCGCTGAGTCCATGCATTTCTCTAGTTCGAAAGATAAAAACCCTGTTATGAAACCGCTTCATACTTTGGAATCATTGAAGAGATCTGGGAGGTTGATTACACGAAGTTTAGAGTGCCTATTTTTAAATGTCAGTGGGTCGACAGTAACAATAGTGTGCAAACCGATGAGTTAGGATTCAAATTGGTGGACCTTAATAAGGTAGGTAATAAAGAAGAGCCTTTCATCATGGCATCCCAAGCAAAACAAGTGTTTTATATCCGTGATCCTTCTAACAAAAGTGGTCAGTGGTTCTCCAGGGAAAAACATGTATAATGTAGTGAGGGAAATCAATATTCAACTCTTGATATTTCTAATGCTCCTTCTTTCTCAACACGGGTGCCTAATTTCAATGAGGAAAATGAAGTGGACGATGTACATGCTACTCCTAATGATCACCAAGAAGGGTTATGGGAGAACTTTACTACATGACCACAGTGTAAGTTTAGTTTGAGTTATGTTTAAAGTCATATTATATGTTTACGTTGATATTTATAAGTTATGCTTATGTTGATCAATATTTATAAGTTATGTTTGATATTTATCCAGACATACTGACAATTTTTTTCTTTGTCTAAACAGGTATACATGGCTGATCTTGAGGATATCCCTCCTTCATATAGCGGGTCGGAGACCCCGTCTACGGGTAGAAAGGGTAGACGTGCCACACGAATGAGGAATTTGACTGCCAACCATGGTTCAAATCAAAGGATAAGAATTGACTTTGATGCTAAACTCAATCCTATTGGGCCAATTGCAGAGCAATTTATCAGTTTTGTGGGGATCCTTGCTCGAAGCAAGCCTAGTATACTTATTGAGCATTGGAAAGATGTACCGCAGGGCATGAAGGATCAGATATGGGAGATTATTCTGGTATATATACTTTTATGTCTTGTGTTTTTATCTACTTTATTTTAATCTTATTAATATCATACAGTAATTCGTTGATTCTTTTGGTGTTAATGTAGCTCAACTTTGACCTGCCGGATACGACGGATATGAAGAAGCGTTTGATAAAGTATGCTGGTGACGTTGGAGGGCTTTTAAGGTGGACCTGGGCAAATATTATGTATTCAAGCCAAGCTGTGAAAAGAACCCACTTGAAGTGTACCCGTTTCTTGACCAGGCGACGCGTGATCGCTTTGTTCAGAACCGACATGATCCCAGCTTTCAGGTTAACTTATTTGAGTTGTCTCTAACTTTATGTAATTTCATTAATTTTATTAATTTACTTATGTAATTTAATTGTCTTCTATTTATAACAGAAGAAGAGGAAAAAGGGGCATGAAAACCAAAGCAAGAATGTCTACCCCCATATACTGTCTCGTGGGGGATATAAAAAACTTGACCTGACAATGGTGGAAGAGGAAAAGAAAAGACTTCCACAAGAAGCATCTCAGACAGATCCTACAGCTGATAATCGTCTAGAAGTTATTGATCCACCTCCACCCCCACGCCATCGTAAATGGAAGAGGACCCGACAAAGAAGTACGGGACAATATACATCTGATGAGGCCTGCCAAGTAGCTGAGAAGATTGTAAGTATAGTTTGAATTGAAATTGTGATTTTAACAATGTTACTGAATTGTAATGTGACCTAATATTTTATATGTTGTAGGATGCCTTAGACGAGCAGGCCACTCAAGGAACCTTTGTTCCTAGAGCACGCGAGGATATCTTAGTTGAAGCCATCGGTAAACCAGACCACCCAGGCCATGTCATTGGTGTTGGATGGGGCGTTGGAATTTGTCAATACCATGGTTCATCTTCACACCAACGCCACAGGGATGTTGTTGAAGATAGAGAACGGCTAAAACGGGAGATTGCAGATGAGCATAGACAGGAGATGGCCCAGCAGTTTTATCAGCAACTAGCAATAATGGTTGCTATGTCCCAGCAAAATACAGGTGTCCAACCTTCTGTCCATGTGAGCACTAAGGGCTCATATGATCCTCCTCACCAGCCTGAAAATGATGATGATGATGAGGACGACGACCCTGATAGGTGTGAGCTGTATGTTGATGATCATCATGATTGGCGCTTAGTGGCATTGGGGAAGGCACATAACTTAGGTAATACCATACACCATCGTTTATTACCGGATGATCATGTGAGGGTCGTGGTTGAGACAGTGGGCCAGGCCCCTGGTAACTTCATCCCATGGCCAAGAAGACTGGTCAGGTTTCTTGTTGCATATGAGGTATTCAATTAGTTGTGTTTTTCTATATTTATAGTTGAAATTATTTATTTTTGTTTAAATATAATGCTTTTTTTTAGGATGCTGGAAATGATATTCTGCCTAAAAGGTCGGATCCAGGAAGACCAGAGAAGTCTGCTCCTACCAAGGTATTCATTTGACCATTCAATTAATTACGAATGAAATAACTTAACTGTGATTACTAATGTATATCTTTGTTGTTTAGGGGATTGACAAAGGGTATCCTGGTGGTGTTTTTAAATGTCTGGCTATACAGGTTGTGAACATGGAGGCTGACGTAGCTTTGGTAAGGTTGGAACATGATGCCAGGCCAGGTGACGATCTGTATATCACAAAGAAGGAAATTATGGAGATGGTACTCAATCGTGAAATGGCTAGTGCTTCACACATCTCGTTATGGTGCACGTAAGTACATTTTATTTGTAAGTTAAGTAATTAAATTTTAAATACTGTGATAATTAACATGCTTTATCAATATATTAGGTATCTGCATCGCATGTTAGTTGATCAGGGTAACCTCACCCTTTATGGATTCATTGACCCCATGCTCATTCAGGGCGATGTTCTCCTAACATCAGAAGACCTGATCGCCACCATACGTGATATACTTGCCCGATATGATCATCACCTCTACCTTGCGCCTTATCTCAATAAGTAAGTACCAGTTTTTTAATTATAATGTACTATATATGACTTAGTTACTAATTGTTCCACAAACGCAGTAAACATTGGCAATTGTTGATCTTGTGCCTTCGGTTGAATGTTGTGGTCTTCTTCTGCTTGATGGGAAATAAGCGGCGAAGCAACTGAAGATCATCATGGAAACGTAAGCATTAAAATAATTTATAATCAGTAATGAATTGTTTTAATCATCTGAAATCTATATGATATACTTTAATTAATGTTTATTTTCTTATGATAGTTCTATTGATGCAATCCACATGCTGCATGGTGAAAGGCGTCAGGCTATTAGATGGATTATTCCTAACGTAAGATATTTATTAGTACAAATGCTTCAAGCGCAGTGGGTATAATTATTGATTTCTATTTAATTCCTTATATTCTAATTGGGTTTCATTTGTACGTAGTCCCGTAGACAACGTGGATCAAGAAAATATGGATATTATGTGATGAAGTGGATGGTCGAAATTATCTCCTCCGGTATCACTGAAAGATGGCAGGAGGTAAATGCTAATTGACAACATAATTTGTTGTAACAGTTATAGACTAGTTATATGTTTTATTTTAGTTTATTACTTAAAAGATATAATATTATGTCCAATTAAACTTGCAGATATTCAACAATCCGACTCCACTCTCTAATGCCGACATCAATAACATAAGGATGTGTTGGGCAACTTTCTTTCTTGAAGTGTGATAACTCATTTTTGAGTTACCTTTTAGTGTGTATACTTGGCCTAATTAATTTTTATATGTGTTTAATATTGGTGATTTGGCTGAGTTTACATTATTATGCTTAATTGGGCTTAATTGCTAAACATTGTTAATTTTCGGATTTTTCACTCATCCTAACCTTGTTGCCTTGGACAGAGCATAACTAGAGCTACAGATATCGGATTTTGGTGATCTTGCTGTATCTAGAAAGATAAGGAAGAGACCTACAATTTCAGTTTTCACAAGAATTGTCAAATTAGGCCAAAATCAAGGCCAAAATGGGTCCCGAATTCTCTGATGCGGATGAGTTCGCTGTCCATGATATTCTCTCACTTAAATGGGCATAACTTACTCATCTTAAGCCCAATGAAGGCATATGATACCTTGTTGAAAAGATTATTCAGAGGGTCTTAATTTGGAAAATGGTTAGATTAGGATTAATGAGTATAACGAGCAGTTTAGTGCCGCACAAGAGAAACGAAAATTAGACACATTTGCAATCCTTGTTTTTCAAGTTTTGGAATTCTCTTCCCCTCTCTTCTCCCCTTTTTAGTTTTCTAGACTTTGTTGGATGTTTTGTTGTTAAAGCTTCTCCAATGGTGATGACTATGGAAGGCTAAATCTTTTATCAATCCTATACATTCAAGTAATTTGGTTTGAATTCTGAGTTCCCTACTCTTAATTGTATTTCAATTGCTTCTTCTCCTCTTATCTTCTTTCAATTATGATTTCTGTGTTGTGAGCGTGATTACGCTTGATCTATGTCTGATTAGTTATAGATTCAGTTTTCATGATTGAATTGGGATTAGAAATTAGGATTGATTAATCCAAAAATCTAATAGAGATTAGGGAACCGATTGGTAACCTAGGTTAATTGAATTTGTGTATAAATCAACATTGTTAGGGATTGCGATTGTGACTCCAATTTGTTGTTTGAAAACCCCCCTTTCTCTAATATTCTTGATTGGCTGATAATTTTCAAGATCCTCGTGAGACGACCAAGGTTGTTTTGCCTTGTACTGCAGTTTTTTTTAATTACTATATTATTTTGACCCGTGTACAACCACGGATCAAATTTGCGCCGCGTGGGGATCTTTGATTTTTATTAGCCATATTAGGAATTCATATTTTTTTGGGACTAGTTTTCATCTTGAAATTGTCACATAATTTTAAACAAAAAGAATATTTTAAAATTATTTGATGTGGTTTTTTATTTTTAATTTTTTTAGCTTATCAGGTAGTGTAAAATTGTTTGTTTTGGGTTTTTACTTTTTTTTTCCTTTTCGATTTTGCTGTTTGGAGCTTATATGTGAGTGTGCTGAGCTTATATGTATATATTATATCGATAACATTGAATATTGTGATTGTCGTGGCTATGAATCTTAGTACTTCCTATGGATAATTATATGAAAAATTATGTGCCTAATGTTGAATATGAACCATCATGCATATATTATCCTCAAATTGATTCTGCTCATTTTTCAAAAGGTTATATAGATTCAAGTGCGTCTGCGTCAATGAATAATTGTATGCCTCATAGCACTTTGAGAGATTTTGCCACATCTTATGAACCACCATGCATGCATTATGTAGAGAAAGATGTTGAGCCATCATGCATATATTATCCCGACTTTACTGGTGATTATGAGTTTAGTTGTGATTTTGGCATGATTGGAGTTAAAGAGGTGCAACTTTCCTATTCCGACCAACATGGCGGAGAACATGGAAGCTTGGATGAGTTAGCTTCTTTGGTGCATCAATTGACAATAAGCCAGCAGCAATATCAGCCTGATCCCACACTTGTCCAACCTAGTCTGGAAGAATTGGTGCAACAAATGGCAGAGCACACTCTTGAATTCCAACACAGGACAAAAGCAAGTCTTCAGAATTTGGCCAGTCAAATTAGTCACATTGCCTCCACCTTGAGTGCACTGCAATCACAACATCCCCTTGAAGAGCATTCAAATTCACCAATAGATATTATTGACAATACTTCTTCTGAGAATAATTTTGATAATGATGTCGAGAATACTATTATTGATGAACTTTGTGTTGAATTTCCAGATATTCCAGATTTTCCTGATTCTATTTTATGTACTTCATGTGTTGACTTTAACGATGCTATTTTGTGTGCAACATGTGTTGAAATTTCATCCTTTTTAGGGTATAAGGAGCAAAAAGTGCATATGGAAGATGAGACACATGAGGTTGAGGACCCTGTTCATCCCAGAGAAATGTAGAAAATAGGGATCATATGGACATGCTACTCACAGAAAGAATCCCCATAAAAGATGGTGATCATGTCATGATGGATGATGCAAGACTACTTATGTTAGAGACAACCACTAAGGCTTTCATGGTTGATAAAGACTGGCTCAAGAAATTTGGTGAGAAATTCTCAGAGCAAGCATTTGGGAAGCGCTTGAGCCACAATGAGACTTGCTGCACTACATTCTATAAGGCTTTTTCTCCCCCTTTCTATTTTATTTTTCGTGTTTTCTATGTGAATGAATTTGTTCTTGTTCTTGATTTTAATATGTTCTACATTGAGGACAATGTAGATTTCAAGTGTGGGGGAGATATACTATGTTATGTTGTTTTTAAATTGTGTGTTGAATTTTGTTGGCATCTGTTTCTTTTGTTGTTTATGTTATTTTTCTCTATTTTTAAAATAAAACGTAAAAAAAATTATTTTTTTATTGGTGTTTTAGTATCTTAGGAATTTTTTGTTTTTTTGTTGTTTTTAAGGTCTCAAAAAAATTTAAAAAAAATATATTTGTGTTTGAGTCTTGTTGCATGTTTTTCAGTGAATTTTTTAAGTTTGTGTGAGTTGTGAGTGATTTGCATCATTCTTGGTTAAGAGGTTTCATGACTTGATATGGAGAAATTCTTGTATTTCTAGTGTAATAAGTTGGCATTGAAATTAATTTGTGAATCATTTGTGGTAGAATTAACCCTTGTGAGTTTTTGAGCCCTATACATGGATGAAATGCAATTGTTCCATGCTTTTCTTTCTTGTGTGATTTCACTCATGATTGTTAATTACTCTAGAATTTGACTTGACTCTTTGAAGCCTCTTGTTCACATGCATGTATTGAGATGATTTAGGCCTTCTTTGTTTTTAAGCTACTATCCAAATAAGCCTACCTTAAAATTATCCCTTTGATAGCCCTTTGAGCCTATTTATCCCATTCTTTGTTTTATAGCTCATTACAAGCCTAAAAGTGAAAAACAATGATATGACCCAAACCTTAGGGAGTAAAGGAGTTTTGGAATTGTTTTGGGAATGGATGCTTAAATAAGTGTGGGGTCTATGCAATAGTTTGTGGCATACTTGATTGGGTGGCAAAGTGCAAAAAAAAAAAAAAAGAAGAAGTAAATTGTAATGCAATGTGAAAGTGCAAAAAGGAAGAAAAAGTTCAACAGAGACAAAGTGTTATTCATTGGCTTTGAATTGTGTTTCTTGGGATAAATTTGCATGCTTATTTAAACTCATTCCCCATTGCTCCTCTAGTCTCTTTGGTTTATAGCTAACATTCCTTCTTGTATCCACCCATACCTTAGCCCCATTACAACCTTGAAAAAGTCCTTTTGATCTTTATGTGCATGTGTTTCAAGCGGTGGATGTTAGAGGCTTGTCAAGCTTATGGTAGTGTTAGCATTCATGATGTGCCCTGAGCGTAAACACAAACATTACACACTTGAGAGTTGGAGTGTATGCCCAGTGAGGACTCTACCACTTTGGGTTCATCTTTGATTTGAATTGCCTCCTTGTTTGCTTGAGATGTTAAGGACGTATTCATGATTGTTTTGATTCCTCGATACTTTGAATGTTTGTATCTTGCTCACTCTTGTCCATTCTTGGGATTCATTGATAAGTGTGTTTGTTGTGTTCGTAAAATTTTTAGGAATTCAATTTTTGAGTTTTGCTCAGGAGTGCAAAAGAGTAAGTGTAGGGGAATTTGATAACTCATTTTTGAGTTACCGTTTAGTGTGTATACTTGGCCTAATTAATTGTTATGTGTTTAATATTGGTGATTTGACTGAGTTTTACATTATTGGGCTTAATTGCTAAACAATGTTAATTTTCGGATTTTTCACTCATCCTGACCTTGTTGCCTTGCGCAGAGCATAACTAGCGCTACAAATATTGGATTTTGGTGATCTTGCTGTCCCTAGAAAGATAAGGAAGAGACCTACAATTTCAGCTTGTATCTTGTTGTCCCTGATATATGTTTTGACATGAAATCTGTAATATATCATATGTAGCTTTTTGATTTCTAATTATCTTTGTTGTCTGAATGTAATTGAATATATTTATTATTTGTAATCTTTTAATTTAGTGTGTTTTGGTTGTACAAAAGTGATTATGTTGAGAATATTTAGATTCTCAGATTGATCCGGATCATCAAACAGGGAAATGACTATCACACATCAGTAAATGGGGGTTTTTTAAATAAAAAAAAACTTTCACATCGGTTTCTTAAAAAACCGATGTGATAACCCAACATTTCACACCGGCCCACTTTCCACATCGGTTATTTTTAAAACCGATGTGAAATACTGGTTTCCACATCGGTTTTTAAAATAACTGATATGGAAAGTGAGGTTACCACATTGGTTTTTTCAGAAACCGATGTGAAAAGTGTTGAACATGATTTATTGTCTTATTGAGATAGAATTTTTTACATCGGCTTTAAAATCAATGTAAAAAGTGGCAATAAACCACATCGACCGTTTCAACACCAGTTTGAAAATCGATGTGAAAAACAAAGAAAAAAAATCGATGTGAAATCCCTTTTCTACACTAGCGCACCATTAAATTTGTTCTAGCTAGCTATATATACGAACCAAATTGAATATGACTCCTTAATATATATCGGTTTTTTTCAGTACCTTATCATCGGGTCAATCATGTTCAATTCTTCCTCACATGGAGTTGAGCAATTCTTGATATTTTTTCCATGGATATATCGCAATTTACTTTTTGGCTTTAATGTAGATGTGCATGCACACACACAAAAAAAAAAGGGGAGCACATGGCATATATGCTTGGTTGTTGCGTTTTATTACACAAACGAACCCCACATCCCATCCTTAGAAGGAACCCTTCACTACTCCAAAGGGCAAAGACAGAGGATGCTTTAAAAAATATGAAATTTATTAGGATGTTCACCAAGACATTCCTAAAAGGAATAAAGGGAGGGAGGGAGCGAGTTATGGGCAACAGAAGTTAAAGACCCCAAAGAGCCATGTTCAATGTGTTGTGCTTTACGGCACTTGTTTTCTTGCCACTCTTGTCGTATTTGAGCCAATGTCCTTGGCCCAAGGACCAATTATTTAAAGATTTTTATGCCAAAGATCCCTCGTGTATTAGTGTAAGTTTTAATTATAATAATAATTAGAAATTTGTATTGCAAAACATACGAAGATTTTAAATTAAATAACTAAACTTTGACGTGCATATGTTGAACTTAGGCCATGCATGATACTCTCTCTCTACATAATTTTAATTTGAGAGATAATTTTTGAGTCCTACTTATTTGGAAATAAGTTTTTTTTTATAACAATCTTTTTTTTTTTTTTTGGATAACATGTATTTGGAAATAAGTTAGAAGTAATGTTATTATCATGTCAAATAAGGAGAATATTTATGCAAATCGAACACATAGAATTGATATTTCACTGCAAAAATCACGTTGATTTGCCATGACATGAAAATTTTGAGAGGAAACAAATCATGTTAGCACATTTCTGGTGGCCTTTAAACATGGTTCACATTAGGGGTGTTCATCAATCGATGCAAATCAATTCAAATCGCACAAATCGAACCGAACAAATCGAAAACCAAAAAAACCGTTTAACTTTCATTGGATTGGATCGGATTTTGGATCCCAGAGGGAAAACCAATCCAATCCAATCCAAACCGAACCGAACTACTATATACATATACTATTATTTTCAATATTATAATATTACTTATACTTAAGTATTGTTTTCCATACTTTTATATACGAATTAACACCTTCATTCTCTTTAATATTTTTGTTAGAATGACATATATGAGAATATTTGAAATAAATGTTAACGTCTTGAAGTTATATTTTGCTAAAAGTTGTGATGTATATCATGTATATACTTGATTGAGTAAACATGAAAAATAGGAGATCAATTAAGAAAATTAGAAAAATAATTATGTACAATTTATTTATAGCTAATTCAAGGAAAAAATAAGATAAGTGAGAGTATGTAAAATGAATTAACATAAAAGAATATTTAACATAAAAGAACGCGATAAAAATATCGATAATTATCTTTCTCAAACTCCCAAAATTGGTCAAGAATTTTCATCACTCGTCATCAGATCAAATAATGGTTAATAAGAACAGATAGTTGTTGCAATTTATAAATTTTCTACTGTTCTAGTATAGAGAGGGGTTAAAATAGATGTTGAACAGTCTAAACTAGCTCCCTTAAATGAATATTATATTTTGTCCACTAATAAATCAGTAGAAATGATATTTGACGTAAGAAAAAAATAAAATAGGATAAAAACCGAATTATCTAATCAAATTCAATCCAAACCGCAATTGATTGGATATAATCGGATCGGATTTTCAAAAGGAAACAATCCAATCAAATCTAAACCACGTGTTATTTTTATCATTTGATCAGATAAATTTTAACTTAAATTATTGATCAAATCCAATCCACGAACATCCCTAGTTGACAATTCACAGGACATAAAACGCCTATCAAAATAAATAATAGGTTGTTAACTGTCAAGTGTTGACTCAAGACTGGCTCGTCTAAAATGAAATGAATGTTGATAAGTTGAAGCATTATTAGCCCACCAAGTTGGCGGGCCAGCCCGTCCCAACTGTCTAAATGACAAGCCCTGTGGGGAGGCATAGTGGGTCAGCCTTGCGTGAAAAAATCTGATCTTATCTATACAGGTACAACTACAATCCCATTACAGCGAAAGTTTGGACAGATGTTAGTATTATATTCAATGATTTATCTAATAAACTTGGTTTACTATTATTAATATTAGAAAAAATCTATTCTTACAGTATAATTTGTTTTAGTAATGTTCTTTTAAAATTGCTGATAATTTTCTTTTAATTCTTATAAGGTAAATTTTTTTTACTACTATAATAATTGATGAATATTTATTGGTGTAAATTTTTATTGCTATTATTTTTTTATGACCCTTGTGATATTATTTGTTACGTGTTATTAAGGGATTTTTTTTATTGCCTCTTGTTGTTTTAAATAGATACTTTATCATTAATGTCATCGTTACTCCATATACTTATAGTATAATTTTTTTAGCAGTGTTCATTTAAAATTGCTGGTAACTTTCTTTTAATTCTTACAAGCTAAATTTTTTTTTACTACTGTAATAATTGATGAATATTTATTAGTATAAATTGTTATTGCTATTATTTTTTTATGACTCTTGTGATATTATTTGTTACTTGTTATTTGTTATTATAGGATTTTTTTTATTGCCGCTTGTTGTTTTAAATAGTTTTTTGACCAAAATGAGTTTCTTTTAGAAACTATTTATCAGTAGCCAGTAGCAAATAACAATGACAAGTAGCAAATAATATCACCAGAGGCATAAAAAATAATAGCAATAACAATTTATACCAATAAATATTAATCAATTATTACAGCAGTAAAAAAAATTACCTTGTAAGACTTAAAAGAAAGTTACCTGCAATTTAGAAGGAACATCGCATAAAAAAATTATACTATAAGTATAGGGAGTAACGATGACATTAATGATAAAGTATCTATTTAAAATAACAAGAGGCAATAAAAAAAACCCTAATAACAAGTAGCAAATAATATCACAAGAGTCATAAAAAAATAATAGCAATAACAATTTACGCCAATAAATATTCATCAGTTATTACAGTAGTAAAAAAAAATTTACCTTATAAGAATTAAAAGAAAGTTACCTTCAATTTAGAAGGAACATTGCTACAAAAAAAATTATACTATAAGTATAGGGAGTAACGATGACATTAATGCTAAAGTATCTATTTAAAACAACAAGAGGCAATAAAAAAATCCCCTAATAACAAGTAGCAAATAATATGACAAGAGTCATAAAAAAATAATAGCAATAACAATTTACACCAATAAATATTCACCAATTATTACAGTAGTAAAAAAAATTTTACCTTATAAGAATTAAAAGAAGGTTACCTGCAATTCAGAAGGAACACTGTTAAAAGAAAAATTATACAATAAGTATAGAGAGTAACGATGACATTAATGCTAAAGTATCTATTTAAAACAACAAGAGGCAATAAAAAAATCTCATAATAACAAGTAGCAAATAATATCACAAGAGTCATAAAAAAATATTCATCAATTATTACAGTAGTAAAAAAAAATTTACCTTGTAAGAATTAAAAGAAAGTTACCTGCAATTCAGAAGGAACACTGCTAAAAGAAAAATTATACTATAAATATAGGGAGTAACGATGACATTAATGCTAAAGTATCTATTTAAAACAACAAGAGGCAATAAAAAAATATCCCATAATAACAAGTACCAAATAATATCACAAGAGTCATAAAAAAATAATAGCAATAATAATTTACACCAATAAATATTCATCAATTATTTAAGTAGTAAAAAAAATTTACCTTGTAAGAATTAAAAGAAAGTTACCAGCAATTTTAAAGGAACACTGCTAAAAAAAATTATACTATAAGTATAGGGAGTAACGATGACATTAATGATAAAGTATCTATTTAAAACAACAAGAGGCAATAAAAAAATCCCCTAATAACAAGTAGCAAATAATATCACAAGAGTCATAAAAAAATAATAGCAATAACAATTTACACCAATAAATATTCATCAATTATTACAGTAGTAAAAAAAAATTACCTTGTAAGAATTAAAAAAAAAGTTACCAGCAATTTTAAAGGAACACTGCTAAAAAAAATTATACTATAATTATAGGGAGTAACGATGACATTAATGCTATTACAAGATAAAAAAAATTACTATTGTAATAATTGATGAATATTTATTGGTGTAAATTGTTATTGCTATTATTTTTTTATACCTCTTATTATTGCTATCAATTGTCTTTTTTTTTAATACTGGTGGGCACTAGTCTGACTGACACCTTTGAAGGTGACAATCTGACTGGCGCCTTTGACTTGGAAGGCGCCAGTCTGACTGGCGCCTTTGACCCGTCAGAGTGAAGAAGAAAAAAAATATGCCACGTGTCCAAAAGGACCCCCCATTGGTAAATAGTTTCGGAACAACCATAAACTGGTAAATAGTTTCTAAAAGGAACTCAGTTTGGTCAAAAAGCCCATCTTAAGGCTGTAAAAAAAAGAATATTTAGATATTTACTTGGAACTACTAATATTGGTTTTCTGTATTTAAGATCAAAAGAATACAGATTAGTGGGATATTGCGATGCTGATTTTAATGGAGACAGAATAGAAAGAAAAAACACCAGTGGAGGATGTCACTTCATTGGAGCAAGTTTAGTCTCATGGTCAAGCAAGAGGCAGACAACCATTGCCCTGTCTACTACTGAAGCAAAATACATCTTTGCTGCTATTTGCTGCTCTCAACTCTTATGGGTAAAACATCAACTTGAGGATTACTCTATTTATGAACATAACATATCTGTATGGTGTGATAATTCCAGTGCTATATGCTTAACTAAAAATCCAATTCAGCATTCTAAGGCTAAACATATTGAAATCAAACATCGTTTTATTAGGGATTATGTTCAGAAAGGCATCTTTGATATTAAGTTTGTTAAAACTGAAAACCAATGGGCTGATATTTTCACTAAACCCCTCGTAGAAGAAAGGTTTTTATTTATTAGAGATAATCTAAACATGCATTGCATTGTTGAATGACATGTCTGAATGTTAACCTGTCTGTGCTTTATCACCTGTTTATGCTATATCTGTCATTACTCCTATATACATGTTCTTTTAACTAAGCATTAGTTCAGGGGGAGTGATGTTACAATAGTTTAAGTAGAGTGTGTCTCATATGCTTGCTGCATTACTATGATTTTCTTAACATGTTATCTCGCCCTTAACATATCTCATAAATAAAACTTGATAACCCTTTTTGATGTTGACAAAAGATGGAGAATGAGAGAAATGAGAAATGTGACAGAAATGTGTTATATAAGTAAGATTGCTCTGATAATAATTTCAAAGTAAAACAAGTCAAACTTATGTGTGACTAAGTTAAATGGGTTATATAATTAATCTAAATGTCTGATCAAGCATCTGCATGACCTGTCCGCTTAACAAAATTTCAACCTGTCTGATATATGTTATTTTCTTTGTTGATATTTTCTAAGGTTCATTAAATCATCTCAATGTTTGTCATCAACAAAAAGGGGGAGATTGTTAAGTCTCTAAAATGTCTGATGTACATTTCCCTAAGTTTTGATGAGAACTAAACATTGGTTAATGATTTAATTAACCTTCATATTTGTTGCTAACCTGTCGATCTAGTGTGTAGATTAAAACCATAAGAAGCGCTCGTCCACTAAAGTGATAGAAGCGTTCATCCACTAAAGAGACACAAGTGCTTGTCCGCTAAAGTGACAGAAACACTCGTCCAGTAAAGTAACAGAAGCGCTCGTCCACTAAAGTGACAGAAGCGTTCATCCACTAAAGTAACAGAAGCGCTCGTCCACTGAAGTGATAGAAGTGCTCATCCACTAAAGTGATAGAAGCGCTCGTCCACTAAAGTTACAGAAGCGCTCATCCACTGAAGTGATAGAAGCGCTCGTCCACTAAGGTGACAGAAGCGCTCGTCCACATAAGTCTTTGGACTTTCTAAGTCCTTAATGAGAAGCTCCGTCCAATGACGTGGCATATGGAGCTCGTCTACTAGCTCGTCCGAGTGTAAAATCTTAAATGGCTATATGAACGCGGTTATTTTCAAGATGGACGCACTTATCCTATGAACGCGAATTCTATAAGAATTATCAAAATCTTATTTCAAGAACCAGAATCAAGAAAAGTCAGAAGTTACTCTCTCAAGCAACCTCGGTTATCAGAACCATAGACCAGTTAAAGAATGCTTTCAACATGCTTTATTCCCTAGTACCTCTGGTCCTTACACGAAAAGGGAGTTGTCCTCAACAAAGTACAAAAGCTCTCTGCATAACTCTGATATGGTTGTATCACGATGCATAAAGCCATGATCCTTCATGTTAGAGTGCAACCAACATTCCTATTGCATTAATGACTGCCTAGAACGACTCTATTGCATTTAATGAAGTTCTGCTTGAAGCCAACATATGAGAGAATGTCTCTAACGGATCCTATATGCTTGAAGATTATAAATACATAAGTCATTGAAGATGAAGTATAGAGAATACATAGAGAATACACATAGCATTAAAGAGCCATTACTCTGCGCATTAATATCTTCATTCTTTCATTCTGTATTCTTCAATCATTTGAAGTTATTACGCAGACTTTCCTAAGCTTTACATTTAAACCACTCTGAGTGTTAGTGAAAGTTATGTCTGTCTGAAGTTGTATTTATTACAAACCAAATCTCTCAAACAAACCTGAGTGAGCCTGAAGAGGCTAAGTGTGCAAAGAATACTTATCTTGAGCCTGAAGAGGCTAGGTGTGCAAAGAATACTTGTCTTGGAACCTGAAGAGGCTAGGTGTGCAAACAATACTTGGAGTCTGTAACCTGATCAGTTATAGTGGATAAATCTTGGTGCTGCCATGGACTGGACTTAGCTCTTTGCTTTGAAGAGTGAACCAGGATAAATAACTGTGTCAATCTCTCTTTCCTTAAACTCTTTAGTTGCTTTTGTTTTCTTATACGCTTATCAAGTGGTGTGTTTGCCAGAGTCACTGTTAATATTTCATCAGACGGGTCACCTATCTGTCCTATATCTTTCACTCGTCTAAACCTAGCTTCTGTATGCGAAAAGATTTCTACTTTGTTTAAATTCTGATAAACACAATTCAACCCCCCTTTTCGTGTTTATAGTTGTCTATTGCACCTACCTCCTACGGTCGCAGTGCTGGGCCCGCATCTTTTGCTTCTCACAATAGGTGGATCTTGCAAACTCTCGTATTGGCTTTGGGCCTCTGGATTCACGGTTGCCTCTGCTCCGTACTTTAACTTCAGCCTGTTGAGTTCATTGGCCAAATACTCGACAGGTAGGGTGTACTCGTCAACTTCACGATGTGCCAGCTACAAAACCTCCTTCGGTAGGTGGACAAGTGTAGCGTACCTAGCTACAGATTGCGAACTCCAATAAAATGAACCATCATCGCCGTTTCCACGGATGACATCTTTGGCAGACTTCGTCCACCGATCAAGTATTACGCATTTAGGCAGCTCAGATATGTCTTAGTACACTAAAACAACAACAATATGCTCACAAGGAAAACATATTGATTCCATCTTTAGGCAAAAACATGTAATTTCAACCACAGACGGACAATAAGACACCTGCCAAATGGAACACTGAGAACGATACTTGGACACAGAATAGATAGAATACATCTACATATCCTGACATGAAATGATTTTAATAAGCACAGCTTTTGTAAGCACTTTACGAAACAAAGAAAATCTCTTTGGTGAAAATTTTTGAGGCTGGCCTTTCAAGAAACCGTAGCCTTGTTTGTAGTACAACCTGCCCATACTCAGATTGAAAATCATCCTCCACTTCTCTAAATCTAAAGTATGTCAAACACATTTGAAATTGTTGTACAAACCTAGTCAAGTTAATCCTGGAGTGAACAAACTTTCTAATATGACTATGCAATGCTTCACACCTGGATGTGGTCCTTATCCCTGCAAAAAAATTCCCTTGAATATGTGCGGTACTCCACATCTTTATTTTTTCACAAAGATCTAATATCCAGTTGTTATCTTCCAAACCGAACTTAGCAACCATATCATCCCATATTTCTTCAAATTTTGCAACCTCCTAATCACCAAGCATGCACTTCTTCAGATATGGCAAGAACTCAGCAACACCAACATTAGTCATTGCATTGCGAAGCAAATGCCAAGCACATAACCTGTGATGCGCTTTAGGAAATACTCTATTTATTGCATTCTTCATAGCAACATCACCATCTGTAATGACAGAAACCAGTGCCTTGCCCTCCATCGCATTCAAAAACTGTTCAAGCAACCATACATAAGTCTCTTCAGTCTCATTAGATACCAATGCATTAGCAAAAACTATAGTTTGATTATGGTGATTCAGTCCAGCAAAAACAACAAAAGGACACATGTACTTGTTCTTCCTAGACGTTGCATCAAATGCTAAGACATCTCCAAAAACTTTATAACACAACCGACTATCCCCATCACACCAAAAAAGTTGTTTCAACCTCCCTTCTTCATCAACTGTGTGTCGAATAAACATATGAGTGTCTTTTATTGATATATCTTTGAGGTACTTCAAAGCGCCTGAAGCATCCGACGATAGCTACCTTCTCTGTTTCCCAATTTGGTTGTAGATATCTTTTTTTTACAAACCCAATCTTATCATACCCACCGGATATGCCAGCAAATGCACCATACATATGGGGCGGACGTATACCAACTCTTCTAAAATTCTCAATTTGAAGAATATCAGCTGTGCTCATCTTCCTATGTTCTGGTAAAAGCGAACAATATTTATCCTCCAAAAGAGCATGATTATGGTCAAAGTTAAAAACTGAAACATACCATCATTGTGTGTTAGTATCAATGTGTACACAGAAATATGCCCTGCAACCACACTGTGTTTCATGTTTTGGTTGACGCGTCCTTGTTTCGGGGGTCAAACCCCTATCTTCTATGTATCCTTGACGTGAGCAAAGAAATGTATGTTGTACTATTACCCCCACCATTACCTCTAAGCACTTGCCCCTTGCGAACAGAGAACACATTCATTCTGACCAACCAACAGTAAAATCGGTATGCCACTTCCAAATCAAAAAAATCAAACCTCTCAACTTCAGCAACAGTGATTTTTTTCATCTCTATGTTTACGATATTATTAAGCCCATTTATTACAATTTTATCGTTACCATCATTGTCTTCGCTTGCACTAGCACTCATCTGATAAGAACATTCCTCCTCATCTTCACCACCAACTCCCTTGGGATCAAAGGGAACCTCTTGCTCTTCATATTCAAAGTAATCTTCCTCTGAAAATCCGTCAACATAACCCTCCGTATTAACATCGTATCGGTCACCATCATCAATAGTTACATCATCCAACCCTTAAGGATAACAAAATTCAACAAACTTTCACAAGCCATACAAAAAAAGTTCAATGAAGACGATAGTCAACTAGACAATTTGGGGTACTTACATTGGAAATCTCAACTTCACTATAATACATTCCATTTGGCTCATGTGAGGGTACATCCATTGCCTGCCAAACACCCCATACATCAAACAAAATTTCTCACTATCAAAAATCTCAAACTTCTGTGAAATTAACTATAAATTTATAATTACCCCTATCAATTTTACATGGTCCAACTAAAACTTCACTAATCAACCACAACAAAAATAGAATTTTTATCCAACACATATGCATTTTTATCAGAGGGCTCAAATATTCAGTAACCTGAGCCAGAAATAACTCACAGCATATACTTCAATCGAAAAATCTCTAAGCCAAACAAGAAAATCGACTACATAACTATAGTTACTTTAACACTTTCAATAAACTCGTATACACAAATACTGCTATTAATGGTTCAAATCTTGCCTCCTAGCTATAAACATACCTCGTTTTGATTCGCTGGATTAAGAAACTATTGCAGCATACAGGAAGACACACAGGTATGAGAAATTTTGCATTAGGATATTCCTCCGTGTCCGACCCAAGTATGTTGATGAAGCATATACAAACGGTACTACGCAGCAGAACAAGAAAAATCAGCAAGCTTCGGTGCGTGAGGTCAAGATTTGGCCTGAAACCACCGTTCTCCAACCACGCTTATGTGAGAGTTGGGGGAGTAAAGTTTAAGCCTTCAACGGATTGGGGTACTCAGATATTAGTGCCACTATCTTTGGTTTTGTCCGTTAGTGCCTAATTTACTTTTGTTAGTTAAAATAATAGCGTTTAGGGGCATAAAGGGGACAATGGGTGTTTATGATATTAGCCCAAAATAGTGATGACCGACAGCTGTTATCTTCATTAAATGATAACTTGCAGTGACCGGTCCATAGCACCTCTCTCACCGTGAGAGATACGACCAACTTGCTCACTCTAGCCATCGCCTTGAATTCAAATCAGAAACTCCATTTACCCAAACATTGAAAACATAGCAGTACTTATTAACCTCATAATCACACAAATATGCACTATTTACTATATTATTATTAATTAAAATATTGAAAATAAATTATGAAATTACATTTACCTAAATGCCTCCATGAATCTACAATCTGATTGGTAACGATGATATTAATGTTATTACAAGGTAAAAAAAAAATTTTACTACTTTAATAAATGATGAATATTTATTGATGTAAATTGTTATTGCTATTATTTTTTATATCTCTTTTTATTGTTATCAATTGTCTTTTTTTTTAAATACTGGTAGGCACCAGTCTGACTGACACCTTTGAAGGTGACAGTCTGACTGGCGCCTTTGACCCGTCAGAGTGAAAAAAAATAAAGTATGCCACGTGTCCAAAAGGACCCCCATTGGTAAATAGTTTCAGAACAACCCTAAACTGGTAAATAGTTTCTAAAAGGAACCCAATTTGGTCAAAAAGCCCTTAAGATGAGATTCTCTAGGATCAGATTGGAATCTAGCACACGTACAGACACTAAATTGAATGTCAAGTCTGCTTGAAGTTAAGTACAATAGAGAGCCAATCATACCACTGTAGACAGTTTGATGTACCTTTTTACCTTCATCGTCTTTGCTTTGTTTTTCATTGGGTTGCATAGGGGTTTTCATGAGCTTTGCATTTTTCATTTTGTATTTCTTGAGTATCTCCTTGATATATTTTTGTCGATGAATGTAAATTCCATCACTTGTCTGCTTGATTTGTAATCCAAGGAAGAACTTCAATTCTCCTATCATGTTCATCTCAAATTCAGCTTGCATTAGATTTGAAAATTCCTTGCACAACTTTTCATTAGTTGCTCCAAAAATAATATCATCAACATATATTTGAACTATAATAAAGTCCTTTTTAGAGCATTTCTTGAACAGAGTAGTGTCTACTTTTCCTCTAGTAAAACCATTATGCATGAGAAAAGAACTGAGTCTATCATACCATGCTCTAGGTGCTTATTTCAAACCATATAATGCCTTTTTAGGTTTGAAAACGTGATCCAGTTTATCAGTATCCTCAAAACCAAGGGGTTGTTTGACATACACTTCTTCTTCAATTATACCATTCGGAAAAGCACTTTTTACATCCATTTGAAACAGGGTAATTTGGTGTTGTGCAGCATATGACATTAAAATGCGTATGGCTTCTATTCTAGCTACAGGTGCAAAGGTTTCAATATAATCAATACCATCTTGTTGGTTATAGCCTTGAGCTACTAACCTTGCCTTATTTCTAACAACTTTACCATCTTCATCCAATTTGTTTCTGAAGACCCATCTTGTTCCAATACCCGTCTTGTTTTTAGGCTTAGAGACAAGAGTCCAGACATCATTTCTGGTGAATTGGTTAAGTTCCTCTTGCACATCAAGAATCCAGCTTTCATCCTCAAGAGCTTCTTCAATGCGTTTAGGCTCCAAATCTGAAATAAAGGCCACATTGCTTGATTCTCTAAATATGGATCTGGTTCTTACTCCTTCGGAAGGATTTCCAATAGTAAGATCCTTAGGGTGATGAGTGTTGAACTTCCAATCCCTTTTGAGATCATCATGAAGATCTTGACTTGTCTGCTGACTCGTTTGTTGACTCGTCTACTGACTTGTCTGTTCCACTTGTCTGTCAGCCTCAGGCACAGGTTCTGTTTTGGTTAGATCGGGTTGTTGACTTTCTGGCTTGTTTATATCAAGACCTGCAAGATCATCTTCTAGATCCAATAGTTCTTTATCAGTCTTTAATCCATCATTGAATTTAACATGAACAAATTCTTCAATAATACAAGTTCTGGAATTGTAAACTCTAAAAGCCTTACACATTTCAGAATATCCTACGAAAATACCTTTATCTACCTTATAATCAAACTTTCCAAGATTATCTCTGGTATTTAGAATAAAACATTCACATCCAAAAGCATGAAAATAAGATATGTTGGAGCTTTTTCCTTTCCACAATTCATAAGGAGTCCTTTTTAGAAAAGGCCTAATAAGTATTCTGTTTTGTACATAACAATCAGTGTTTACAGCTTCTGCCCAGAGGTACTTAGGGAGATTATTTTCATTGAGCATAGATTTAACCATCTCTTGTAGAGATTTTTTCTTTCTCTCGACCACTCCATTTTGCTGTGGAGTTCTAGGTGCAGAGAAATTGTAAGAGATTCCATTCTCCTCACAGAACTATCTAAACTGCTCATTTTCAAATTCTCCCCCACGATCACTTCTAAGGGTTGAAATACAGAAACCCTGCTCATTTTGTACTCTTTTACAGAATACTGAGAAAGTCTTAAAAGACTCATCCTTGTGTGTTAGGAAGAGTACCTATGTGTATCTAGAATAGTCATCAACTATGACAAATCCATATTTGTTCCAGCCAGGCTGGCAACACTAACTGGTCCAAACATATCCATGTGTAACAAAATCAAGAAGTCTAGAGGTTGATACTTGATTTTTAGATTTGAAACTTGATTTTATCTGTTTACCTCTCTGACATGCATCACACAAGACATCTTTCTTAAAACTAATATCAGGCAATCCTCTCACGAGATTATTCCTTTTTAATTCAGAAATTAGTTTCATACTAGCATGTCCTAGTTTCTTATGCCATAACCATCACTCATCCTCTTTAGACATCAGACAGGTTACACTTTGATATGAGAGATCAGACAGTTCAATCTTATAAAGATTTTGTTGCCTTTTAGCTGAAAAGAGGGTTTTGCCACAATAGTATTTAACTATGCATACATCCTTGGTAAAGGAAACATCAAAATCACTATCACATAATTGATTTATGCTAAGAAAATTGTGTCTTAATCCTTTAACCATAAGAACATTAGATATAGAGGGAGGAGGGGGTTTACCACCAATAGTATCAATTCCTATAACTTTCCCTTTCTGATTCCCTCCGAACGCAATGTGTCCTCCTTTCTTAAGTTGGAGGTCTAGGAACATAGACCTTTCTCCTATCATATGACGCGAGCAACCACTGTCCAGGTACCAGCAGTAGTGTTTTCTTTGTCCTATTGAGGACATCTGCAACAAAAATTATTTGATCTTTAGGTACCCATATTTTTCTGGGTACTTTTCTGTTAGTTCTAGGATTCTGTGAGGACTTCCTTCTCTTCTTATGGATACACTTAGACATAACATGTCCAGTTTTTCCACAGAAGTTACAGACAGGTCTAGAGTTGGTTACAGTTGACTTAACAGATACTGTAGAAGCTCTAGTTAATACTTTATGATGTGTCTGATGGACATGTCCAATACCTTCTTTTTTAAGAGAGTGCCTCTGACAACCAAGTAGCTTAGTCAGATTATCTCTACCATTAACAAATTTGGCAAGATCAGAAGTGAGCTCTTCCACTTTCTGTTGAAGTTTTTCAACTTCTTCCGATGGTGATGTTTCACTTGAGATCTTAGCTTCATTTGACTTTTCAGTCTTCAGCTCACTGATCTCTTTTGCCAGCTTCCCACACTCTTGAGATTTCTGTTTATGCTCACTGGTGAGCTTTACATACTCTCTCTTGAGGGATTTGAAGACCTTAGATAAGAAGTTGGATTACTCCAGCAACTCCTCATAGGTATCAAGTAATTCCTCATAGTCAGGATGTACCTCATCGTCTGAGTCTGAGTCAGTGTTGGCCATCAAACAGAGATTGGCTTCTTCCTCTGTTTCTTCATCAGAAGATGTTGACTCCAGATCCTCTCAAGTAGCCATCATTCCTTTCTTCTTCTTCTTGAAGAATTTGTTAAAAGGGGCCTTCTTGAGTTGAGGACATTCAGTCTTGATGTGACCAGGCTTCTTGCACTCATAGCAAACAATTGGACTTTTGTCTGTTGAAGTGGATTCTTTGAAGTTCTTGTCCTTGTTGAACCTTCTGAATGGCTTATCCCTCTTGAACTTCTTTTTCTGTAGGAGAAGCTTTATCTTCCTGGTCAGGAGACACAATTCTTCATCACTCTCAGAATCCTCATTTTCAGATAGGTCAGCATCACTGGATGACTCGTCTACCTTTAGAGCCTTGGAAACTTTTGCTGACTTTTGATCAGCTTTCATAGCAATTGACTTGCCCTTCTTCGGTGCAACTTCATCTCCAAGTTCTTGCTCATTAATAGTGAGTGTTCCAAGAAGTTCATCCATAGTCAAGGTAGTGAGATCCTTGGCTTGAGAGATAGCAGTGACCAAAGGTCTCCACTGTTTAGGTAGACTTCTCAGAATCTTTCCAACCTTCTCAGTAGACTTTGCCAAGAGATTTTAAACTGTTGACTATAGTTTGAAATCTTCCTATCATTTGAGCAACAGATTCGCCTTCCTCCATGACAAACAGTTCATACTTTCTGACAAGTATGGTAATCTTTGACTCTTTGACTTTGGCTGTTCCTTCATGTGTGACACCTAAAGTGTCCCATATCTCTTTGCCAGCGTCACAAGCACATACCTTCTCAAACTCCTCAAGACTGAGAGCACAGATGATGTTATATCTAGCTTTGTGGTTTCGCTCCCATTTTGTCTTTTCTGCAGTAGTCCACTGAGCTTTTGTTTGTCAGTGTTATCATCATTCTTGGGAATGAATGGACCATCTGTAATGACATCCCAAAGATCAGAGTTTGTAGATAGAATGAACCATTGAAATCTATCTTTCCAATAGTTGTAGTTTTCTCCATTGAAGTAAGGAGGTCTTGTTAGGGAAGCTCCTTCAGTCTGGTGACTTCCACTTGAAGTGGCTCCAGCAGTCATGTCTATTCTTCAGGACCTTTTACCTCTACACTGTTAGATGCTCAACCCGAAGGCTGAGCTCTGATATCAACTGAAATAGACAACTATAAACACGAGAAGGGGGTTGAATTGTGTTTATCAGAATTTAAACAAAGTTGAAATCTTTTCCCATACAGAAGCTAGGTTCATACGAGTGAAAGATACAGGACAGCTAGGTGACCTGTCTGATGAAATATTAACAGTGACTTTGGCAAACACACCACTTGATAAACGTATAAGAAAACTAAAGCAACTAAAGAGTTTAAGGAAAGAGAGATCGACACAGTTATTTATCCTGGTTCACTCTTCAAAGCAAAGAGCTGCGTCCAGTCCTTTGCAGCACCAAGATTTATCCACTATAACTGATCAGGTTACAGATTCCAAGTATTGTTTGCACACCTAGCCTCTTCAGGCTCCAAGACAAGTATTCTTTGCACACCTAGCCTCTTCAGGCTCAAGACAAGTATTCTTTGCACACTTAGCCTATTCAGGCTCACTCAGGTTTGTTTGAGAGATTTGGTTTGTAATAAATACAACTTCAGACAGACAGAACTTTCACTAACACTCAGAGAATGGTTTAAATGTAAAGATTAGGACAGTCTGCGTAATAACTTCAAATGATTGAAGAATTCAAAATGAAAGAATGAAGATATTAATGTACAGAGTAATGACTCTTTATTGCTATGTGTATTCTCTATGTATTCTCTATACTTCATCTTCAATGACTTCTGTATTTATAGTCTTCAAGCATATAGGATTCATTAGAGACATTCTCTCAGATGTTGGCTTCAAGCAGAACTTCATTAAATGCAATAGAGTCGTTCTGGACAGTCATTAATGTAATAGGAACGTTGGTTGTACTCTAACATGAAGGATCATGGCTTTATGCATCGTGATACAACCATATCAGAGTTGTGCGAATAGATTTTTGTACTTTGTTGAGTACAATTCCCTTTTCGTGTAAGGACCAGAGGTACTAGGGAATAAAGCATGTTGGAAGCATTCTTTAACTGGTCTTTGGTTCTGATAACCGAGGTTGCTTGAAAGAGTAACTTCTGACTTTTCTTGATTCTGGTTCTTGAAATAAGATTCTGATAATTCTTATAGAATTCGCGTTCAAAAGATAAGCGCGTCCATCTTGAAAATAACCGTGTCCATCTAGTCATTTAAGATTTTACATTCGGACGGGCTAGTAGATGAGCTCCATATGCCACGTCATTGGACGGATACTCCTTTAACTGGTTGAATGTAACCTAGTAGACGAGCTCCATATGCCACGTCATTAGACGAATACTCCTTTAACTATTTGAACGTAACCTAGTAGATGAGCTCCATATGCCACGTCATTGGACGGAGCTTCTCATTAAGGACTTAGCAAGTCCAAAGACTTGTGTGGACGAGTGCTTCTGTCACCTTAGTGGACAAGCACTTCTATCACTTCAATGGTCGAGCGCTTCTGTTACTTTAGTGGACGAGCACTTCTATCACTTTAGTGGACGAGCACTTCTATCACTTCAGTGAACGGGCGCTTCTGTTACTTTAGTGGACGAGCGCTTCAGTCACTTTAGTGGACGAGCACTTCTGTCACTTTAGTGGACGAGCGCTTCTTACAGTTTTAATCTGCACACTAGATAGATAGGTTAGCAACCAATATGAAGGTTAATTAAATCATTAACCAATGTTTAGTTCTCATCAAAACTTAGGAAAATGCACATAAGATATTTTCGAGACTTAACAGTAGGCAGCGGAGAGCACAGACTTGTCTTACCTGGTGCAACTGGACACAACATACATTCTTGTCCTACCATTAGAGAAAGTGGAAATGGTGGTGAGGGAAACCAGGATGGGCCAATTGATGTCTCACACAATACTCACTTGGTAAGTGGACAAGACAACTATGGAACTACTGCTTTCCATTTGTTAGATAGTTCATATTTATTTGGTGCATATCATGAAAACATGTAATTGCATAGTAACTCAAGTGATAGACATGTCTCGTTTATTTAATTGGATATAATCATGGATTTCATTGAATATATGTAAATATTGCAGTTCCGGCAGTCACATACATTTGTAGGTTCATCCAGCTAAGTACCATCAGAAGCGGATTTGCATGCATCGTGAACTAATGGACCATTATTTGGGTAGTGCGTGATAATTTTTGTAATTAAATTTAATGGTTTGTTATTATGCTGATGATTTTACCAATTCAATATAAATATGGTTTATGATTTGAAATCTGTTGAATTGCAGGTTTTTATTGTCATTGAAGAAGTGAAACTGTATGAAACTAGCCATTTAAAGCTAATTGGATGCAGACCAGCGTTTTTGTCATTACGTGTTTTGTATGGTTGTGTTGCAATGTATAATTTAGATCTATAGACGTTTTTTTAGTAGCAATACTTATGTTGAAATGACCACATAATATTTGAGCAGCTGTCTTTTAAGATGACCATTTATTTGGACACTTAATTTGATTAAGTGGATGTATTTTTTGTTATTTTAATAAGTTAAACAATATAATTATTATTAGAGGCTATATGTAACAATATGTAATTTCCATAATAAAATTTGATAATTCAAATTTAAATTGTTAAGCAATTCAACCAAATGTCATTAAGTTGCTAAATGGTTATTTATTGATCATGCTTGGGAACAGTGTCACCTATTAGACCGGTACTTAATTCACCGGGTATTTCATGGGAGGATAGTGGTCACCGATGCAAGAAAGTGTGAGTGGTGTGGAGCATTTCTAGGGAGGGTGCCATACTGGGAAGTTTTCCTAGGAATCGTGTCAGTGAGGACAACGAACGTTGAAAGGATGGATGTTGGTTTGTGGGGACGCGATACCTTCAATTGAGCAGCCAATTGTTACAAATGATAATACACTTGGGTAGCACGAAATGGAGGCTCAATGCTCTGAGCATTGCAGCTTGAAAACTGTTTTTCCTCCTTTGTGTACAATCTAGCTTTTTCCAGCAATAAAGTTGTCATCGTACAGATCTTTTTGCAATTTCTCATGGTACTATCATGCTTTTTACACACAGAAACCCATCAAAATTGAATACACCATTTTCCTATGTAAAGTTTTCTATTTTGATTCTTCAACCAATGTTAAGGGTACTAGTTAGTATTGCCCATACATTTATGATAAGAGTCAAACATTTTTAATGACCCAACAATCTATAATTGTTTGATCGTATAAAAAATCTTTACATTAATAGTACATATCAAATAATTTTTTTAAAATTCAAATTATAAATTAATATGTATCAACTCCTTTTGGTTCAAATGACAAGGACTTCGGTTCCCTTTAAGCAATTGAGATGTCTTGGGTTCGAATCTTATGTATGATAAAAAAAAAGGGGCTAGGATAGCTCTGTCCTCTTAAATGGGTCTTCCCGGCTCGATTCAGATTAATTTGAGTCCTAAGCTCACATGGTTAGGACTTAGTGATTAATCTTGGCTTAGCTAATTATCTAAGGATTATGACTTTGTTGTCTAAGTCAAACCAAAGATCACATGGTTAGGACTTAATGATTAAGCTTGGCATAGCTAGTGATCTCAAGATTAGGACTTTGTTGTCTAAGTCAACATAAAGTTGTACTTGGTTGGGACTTAGTGATTAAGCTTGGCTTAGCTAATTATCTAAGGATTAGGACTTTGTTGACTAAGTCAAACCTAAGCTAACTAGGTTAGGACTTAGTGATTAAGCTTGGCTTAGCTAATGGTCTAAGGATTAGGACTTTGTTGTCTAAGTCAAACCAAAGATAACTTGGTTAGGACTTGGTGATTAAGCTTGGCATATCTAATGATCTCATGATTAGGACTTTGTTGCCTAAGTCAACCTTAAGTTGTACTCGGTTAGGACTTAGTTATTAAGCTTGGCTTAGCTAATTATCCCATGATTAGGACTTTGTTGACTAAGTCAAACCTAAGCTAACTAGGTTAGGACTTAGTGATTAAGCTTGTCTTAGCTAATGATCTCATGATTAGGACTTTGTTGTCTAGGTCAACCCTAAGTTGTGCTTGGTTAGGACTTAGTGATTAAGCTTGGCTTAGCTAATTATCTAGTGATTATGACTTTGTTGACTAAGTCAAACCTAATATCAAATCACTTAAGACTTAGAGATTATAGCCAATTATCTCATGATTAGTACTCTGTTGACTAAGTCAAACCTAAGCTAACTTGGTTAGGACTTAGTGATTAAGCTTGTCTTAGCTAATGATCTCATGATTATGACTTTAATTTGTTGTCTAAGTCAACCCTGAGTTGTACTAGGTTAGGACTTAGTGTTTAAGCTTGGCTTAGTAATTATCTCATGATTAGTACTTTGTGGACTAAGTCAAACCTAAGCTCACTTGGTTATGACTTAGTGATTAAGCTTGTCTTAGCTAATTATCTCTTGGTTATGACTTTGTTAATAAATATTTTTTCTTAGATATTTTTTTTCATCCAACAAGTAAATATTTTTTTTATTAAATCTTAGATATTTTTTTTCTGCCCCATCAAAAATATTATATTGCACCCATTGTTCTATAATTTTACTCTAAATAATACTAACAATATTGCTTTCACTACTCTACAAGATTACAATTCTACTTTACATAACACCTTTTATTTTTTCAGTACAACTTCGTCACATACTTAGGGAAATATTTTAATAGTGTTGTAAATGAAAAAAATATTCAACAATTTAAAAGTATAAAAGCACATAGAGATTAATTATAATTTATAGAAATTGAGATATCTTCAATTTTAGGACTATATAATGGTATAGTTTTTGTAATCTTCAATTTTTGGCTTAATAATAATGATATTATTAATTTACTGTTTGTACATTTATATAATTTTTTATAAAAATATTTATGATATATATTATTACCACCACTAGTCAAAATTTCTGGATCCGTCCTGGATGGAGTTCTATTCTAGTCGTACTAGTGGTAAAAATGTCGCAGGCCTCCACACCATTACCATCCATCGGTGCAACAAGTCACGTCAACCCTTAAAATAATCAATAAATATTTTTCATGGGTTTCTCGTAACCCAAAAATTCATATAACTTCAATTTACTAAAATAATCAGATAAAATATTCATTTTCCCGATACATGTTGTTCAATAGATCTCGAAACACATCAGGTATTTGTAAATTTCATCAACTATGTCGTACATGATCTATTTACGAAGGATCTATTTAATCTCATTTCAACCCAGTCACATTCCATTTCGGTCCGGTCTTAAACTAAACCGCATATGATTGGGTTCCTTTAGGTCTATGGATGTGTTTACGTTTAAATAATTGACTCCTAAAAAGTTTTGGGCAGGGTAAGGATAACCATAATCAGGCCCAACCTGTCTTCAATAATATTGGGATTCAATAATTGCCATTTATATTTTTTTTTACCAAATTACTGATCTTATACCGAATGTTTTAAAAACCGGACCTAACCGGATGATTCAACCGTGAACCATCCAGTTCGGCGGTCCGGTCCACCGCTATTGAACCGTGGTCTGGTTGAACCGCCCTAAAACCGGTTGAACCGGAGTTGAACCGCTTTTAACCATCAATTGAATCGGGTTGAACCGTTTAAAGTGATTTCTATATTTATTTATTTTTACTTTTTCCCCCAATTTAGTCTTATTTATTTATCTATTAATTTATTACCGATTGAACCAATTGACACCAAAATCAAACACCAATGTGGCAACTTTTATACTTTTCCCATATATTTACTCATTATTTCTCTCTTATCTTTCATTCTTTTATTTTATAAACTCACCATGATTGGTGGTGTCAAAATTTGGTTTCCAATATTCGTGTCAAGATATAATTTCTCCAAATTATCACACACAAAAACCCATCAAAATTTCCCCGCTCTACAAACCCATACCATCGACCACAACAACACGTCCCATCATTCCTTATTTTACGCATAGAAAATTACTGCACAAGCATTCAGGAACATAATCACGCCTGACCATTGGACAACATTGGTAACATACATGTTGCATGCTTCCAGATACACACTGCTGGCGCCTTTTACGGAGTTAGATTTCAAAAAATAATTCCCTTAATTAAATTCAATATTATTGTGGCGCCAACTATCATGCCTTTGATTTCCTTATTTTGTTATACTACTCTTCTGCAAAGAATCTTCGACTTTTTTTTATCACATTTTTTTCATTTCATTGGACCTCATAAATAGATTGGGCCATTTAACGGACATGCTACAACAAAGATTTGGTCCAACTGACCCATATCCAATGCAGCCGTTCCAATTCTGCACTTGCCCTTATTTCTTTCCACTGTTCATCATCCCCACGCAGACACCGACGTGCTTCAACAAGGTTAACAGCATTCCGGTGTCTTTCATCACCACACCACATTCCTCCACCATTGATGCACCCATTTAACACGCAATAAGTAAAAATAATTAAGAAAGCCAAACTAAATCAAATATTTAATAGCTATTCAACCATGGGTTTCTCGTAACCCAAATATCCATTCACCGTGAATTTACAAAAAATTCAGTCGCCCAACTCCACTGCATCCAAGCGGCCAACGATCGACGGACAAGCGAAATCAAACATACAGAGGGGTTCTAACAGTACGCCGAATGGTTGCTGCTGCTGTGGTCGGCTACCGTCTAAAACCTAACACTACACGGCGGCTCTCAAAAAATATACCCTAAAAGAATGGTTTTTGCATAATAAGGCCAACTAGGGCTACACATATAGCTGGTTATAATAAAAATAAAAGCCTGGACATATAGCTACTGATAATAATTCCTACGGACATATTGGGAACTTTAAAGAATGAGTCAAGCAACACAACTAGTTCGCATTGAATAAATCCGCGTCGTCTATTTTTTCAACAGAAAATCCAACGATCAAAGTGTCTCTTTGATTCTTTGATGTCTCTCTCACCGTGAGAGATACGACCCACTTGTTGACTCTAACCATCGCCTTGAAGTCAAACATGTTCATTGTTCATTTGTGTTAGACAACTCATTTTCTTTTAACAAATTATTTTAATTCTAAATATTTAAATTCGAACATGTTGGTTGTTCCAACTTCCAATGGACATGCATCTTTCATTCTTCCGATGCATTGAAGATAGAACAAGAATAATTTCAACACTCTTTGCAAAACGTGTTTCTCTCTCTCTCCCTTCAACCCTTTTAGAAGCCTCTTCATATTTTTCTTCCCTTCATAAGCACACGCAACACCTATACCAGAAGCATCGTGCAGTCCTGTACCAGAGCAGCTGAAACATTACTGCTTCAACCCCGGGTTGTCATTAGGGTTTTCATAATTGATTTGAAGTCATTTTTTGGGTTTCGTTTCTTCTTCCACCTACATGGTCTCAGCGCACAACAACATACAGTTTGAAGAAAAAATTTATATTTACACTGGGTATTGAGTTTCTCAGAAAAGCATTTATTCTTCTGTCTTTTTCATACCCATGCCAAATTTGTTGATTTCTTTGCTATCTTTTGAAGGTATTTTGATTCAGCTATGTTATAGGTTTTAGTTTCTGGGTTTGTTGTTGCAATTTTTACTTTCTCCATTTTGTGTTCCGACGAGTAGTTTTGGTTCAGGCATTTTCTGAATCGGGAGATGATTTACCTTCGACCCTTCACATTTCCATGATTTCCTGTATGCAATCGGGTGAGTAGTGTTGGGTTGTTTTAAATTTTAATTTTAATTTTATGGTCTTGTGATGTGGAATTGGAATGTTGAATGGCAGCAATTTCTGGGTAATCGATGATGAAGTTGGAGGGTGGGTACACTAGAAACCTGGTTTAATATTTTTACAAGTTCTGCCCTCTTTTGTTTTTATCATATTTGGTAGATTTGGTAGATGTTTTTGTGGAATTTACCCCCCCTGCAAATCTTGATTAATCACTAGTGTAAAAGAGCCTTTCTACAATTATTGAAAAACAATTTCTACAACACTTTTGATGCATTCAGCCACATTCTTCTCATGCAATTCATCAAACAAAACAAAGATATATCAGGCATTTGATGCATTCAAACTTGTTTCTATATTCACTGAAAACTTTTCAAAAAAAACAAAACAAATAGAATTTGATGCATTCAAACTTGTTTCCACATGACCTGGAGATAGCAAAACAGCAAAATTTGTTTCCGTCTTGCTTTCAACACACATTCATTGATATAAAATCACACATACACACACACATTGATTGAGAACCAACCAACCAATATGTTTATTCTCTGCTGTTGAATAAAAAAATTACCTCTGATGATGAATATCAAGAGAGAAGGACAGAGAGAGGGACCGAGGAGAGTAATACCCAAAATAAAGTTTACACCTACAATAATAATTTCAAGATTTTCGGTGAAATACCCAAAATCAAGTAAACAATAGATTAAAAAACAGAAGGTTAGAGAAGAGGGAGAAGGAGGAGAACAAACCGAAACAATGAAGGAGATGGAGCAGTCGTCATTGGCGGAGATGGAACAACTGACATTGAAGGAGATGGAGCGGTCGACGTTGAAGGAGATGGTAGTGCCTCAAATCAGTATGGCAGATAACAGAGACAAACAGTGAGGTGAGTGAGGGTTATGAGAAGAAATGGAGAGGGAAGAAGCAAACCTGACGATGGCAGCACGAACTGCTGAGAACGGCGGAGAATGCGGAGCACAAACGACGGAGAAGAGCGGAGACAGCGCGTGAATGACGGAGAAGGGCGGCTGAACAAAACTTGGGCGGAGGGTGCGCGAACGGCGGAGGAGGGTGGACAGAGAAGGAGCTTGAACAGGTTTCTGAAACTCTGAAACGGAGGGAATGAGTGAACACTGAATGCTAGGGTTCAATAATGGATCAAGGAGTTATTTGAAAGTTGACTTTCTGCATCGGTTGAAAGAGTAACCATGGTTGAAAGTAGACTTTTTACATCAGTTGCAAGAGTAACCGTTGTAGAAAATCATTCTTCGAATCCATTTTATTACAAAAATGCCATCGTGCTACTTTCTACAACGGTTCTTTTTGCAACCGATGTAGAAAGTCATTCCCAGAGTCCATTTTATTACAAAAATGCTACTGTTCTACTTTCTACAACGGTTTTAGTCCAACCAATGTAGAATCCGTGATGTATAAAGCATATTTTCCACTAGTGGATACTTATATATGTGTTCTTTGAAAGTTTTTACTCACTTTTTACATCTGCCTTCGATTTTTGTTTTATCTTTTTTTACTGTTTCCATAAACAAGGTGATGTTTTTAACGTTTTCAACCCATTTTCCCCAATGATACCTTATTTTTTGGTATAAAAATATATTTGTTTTCTATTCAATTTAAGATTTGAGAGTTCCATGAATACAAATTTCTGTGGCAGAAAAAGTGATCGATTAGCCTACTAAAAAAATTGGAAGAATTGCTGGATATACAAATCCTTAAAACCCATTTTGATTTGTACATTGTTATTCAAGTTGTTAATTTTATTTATAGAAAATTGTCTGATTAGTATACTTAATTGTAGATTTACTGCCCAAGTATAAAGTTTAAACACTACTCCACTGCTAATCTTGATTAATGCTAATCTTTTACTCCAATTAATGCATGAGGGATAAAGAAATTCTTTAAGCAGGGAGTAGAGTGATTTTTCTTTGATATTTCCATTAAAGCTGCTACATACTTATGGTAGTATCAATTGTGGTTTTTGTGTAAGGACTAAATATATTCTTGCATTTTTTGTTGATGGTGGACTTATATGATGATAGAATTAAGCAGAAAGCTATGAAGACAGTCTCTGGTCTATCAGGTATCAACTTCTAAAGTAGTGTCATTGGGCATGAAAGACAAGAAATAAACCTTAATTGGGAACATTGATCCGGTACATGTTGTGGGGAAGCTACGAAATTAGTGTCATTCTAAAATCGTTTAAGATGGACTTGCCAAAGTGGGGAAGAAGGAAGAATCTAAGTCAAATGACAATAAATATTTCTCATAAGTTCCTGATCCTGTAAAGTTGTATGAAGCTTATCTACTTTATTATCAGATGAGAGCATCACATTACTAATCAATATTACTATTTTCCGAGTGTTGATGAGAATCATGTTGGTTGTGTGTCATCTGCTAAATTTCACAACACCCCGGAGTTGGATAAAAGAAATTGTTGTCTTCTTTTTCTCTCTTTGTTTTTTTGTAATTTCTCATTATTATGAAAGAGGGTGGTGAAGTGTGCCCTAGAAAATTGATGTGTTGTATGAGAATTTTTTTTGTTTATGTTTGGTTACACTTAGTTTTAAGTGAAGTTTATGCATTCAACAGAAGTAGAAACTATAATAGATTGTTCAACGTGGTTCAGCTAAAATTGTTCAAGAGAAAAGAGGAGAAACAAGATTAACTTACACTAGAAAAGAGGAGAAATAAATCCACTAGATTTTCAAAAGAGAATAAAAAAATAGGATAGTTAAATATATATTTTCTAAAATGGTTAACTCATACCAAAAAAGATGAGAAACAAACCAAATAAGTTTTACGGAAAGAACATCAGTAATATGAACAACAATATTTTCAAGTACTTACTTTTATTGTCTAATCTTTTATCGTATGAATAATATTTATTGAACTTAATATATATTCTTTCAACATATATTAATATTGTATAAATTGTATTATTTAAATTTATATGATACAATGAAACAATATAAATAATATCTACACCCAATTAGAATAACATATATATTTTTAATTTTACAAAACTATATTTTAAAGAAAATTCTAATTCTTATATAGCATGTATCGTGCCACGACGCAACAACATCATTCATCATATAATCCACGGGCAAAAACACTAGCTATAAAACAAAAGGTTTAAATAAGATTTTGATATTTGAAGTTTTTATTTATTTAGCTAGGTTTTTGTCTCTAAATTTATTTGTTCAGATATTAATCCATTTACTTTTTCTTTTGAGTTTTTATTTCTCAGTAACTGGTACTTTAATAAGTAGAAACTATAAAAACCACTTATTCATAAAAATCAGAGACCAAAACCTTATGAACAAAAATTATAAGGATTGAATATATATATATATATATATATATATATATATATATATATATATATATATATATATATATATTCTAACGCTAGGGACCAAAGCACAATTAGTAAAAGTATAGGGACTGGTAACTTAAAAAATAAAGTATAGAAGTGAAAACTCAAATAAATAATAAATTATAAGGATCAGAATCTTCTTTATACCTAATAACAAAAGATTTATATAATAACAAGATTCAACATTCTAATTTACTGTACATCCGATGTGGCTAATTATCCATCGTTTAGGGAGGTTTTATATTATTAAATTCTATTATTGTTGGGTTTAATTTAGTTTGTGGGGTTTGTTCTTTTGGTTTGTTTAATTGTTACGGTTGCTTCTCCTCCACGGTTTCATTCAATGCACACCTCCACTCAATTTGAATAACATTCTTTAAATCCATTGAATATACTAATAAGGTTAAAGTAATTTTTTGGTTTTTAAACGTGATATTGATTTTTAATTTAGTCCATATATATAAAAGTTATCAATTTGATCCCTATACGTGACACCGGTTTTCAATTTGGTCCACACCGCTAATTGGTCCCTATAAAAGAGGGACCAAATTATAAATTATTATCACACATAGGGACCAAATTGAAAATAATTGTCATATGTAGGGACCGATTTCAAAATATTTTTGTTGAATTGGTCCCTACATGTGACAATAATTTGTAATTTGATCCTCTTATATAGGGACCGATTAGCAGTGAGGACTAAATTGAAAACCAGTGTCACGTATAGGGACAAAATTAATTACTTTTTACGTATTGGGATCAAATCGAAAATCAGTGTCACGTACAGGGACCAACATTAATTCATATTGAAAAATGTAACATTATATCTATTATTTTGAACACCAATAAAATATTTATTATAGTATCCACTATCAGTACAAAACAAATTATACTGACATTTATTAATATTTTGATATGTACGTTTTTAACAGCATTAAAAAATGAATCAATGACTTGGTTACCTTATCATAGTAGTCTAGCTATAATCGCAACATTAAAAAAATGTCAAGAAAGAAATACTAGAACGAGATAGTTTTTTATAACTTAGAAATAATAATAATAATAATAATAATAATAATAATAATAATATCTTCATTATCTTATTATGTAAAATAACGATCTTCTTTTATTAATCATTAACAAAAAAATGATTTTAATGAAAAATTTACCCTTACATTATACTGGTATATTACACTAATATAAACTAAAAGTTAAAGCAAGTGAAGGCCACTTAGGTGGTGTTTGGAAGAGCTTATTTAAGCTCCTTTTGACTTATCTGATGACATAAGCTCTTATGCAGTGTGTTTGGCGAAGCTTATAAAAATAACTTATGTCATCCCATAAGGAGTTTTTGACTTATTTTCATAAGTCACTGGGAGAAGCTTATGGAATTATCATAAGAGCTTATGCATTAAACATCATCTTCGTGTTTTTCACTATTTGAATCCTCTCATGCCCCTTTCTTTCTTTTTCTTTCTTTAAGCGCTTATGGCATAAGCTCTAATGCGATAAGGTCTTATGTGATAAGCTCTTAATTAAGTTGTTTATCCAAACGCATCCTTGATATAATAAAAAATTAATAATTTTCTTATATTTGTGTGTGTTGCGTGTGTTTTGTTGATTGGCTCACTTAACTTGTCACTTGTGGAGTGAGAGACTGGGTTGAAAAATTAGCAGCAATGCAAGACGGATCGATTCATTTGATGATTCTATCTGATTAAATTAGATTTTTGGGTCTTGTCTTATTATTATTTTTTTATTCGTTTTGGTGTCTTATGTTTAAAAAAAATTATTTTAGTCTCTTAAATTTGAAACGTTACTCAAATTATTCATTTCCATCATATTATTGTTAATCTCTCTCCTACGTGGCAGTTAAGTGATGATACGGGTAGGTGACATGATACGTTTGTCACATGGCCGTGTGTAGTGCTGCCACGTGAGAGGACCAAATCGAATCCAAAAAATATGATAAGTGGCCAAAATGAATCTTAAAAAATAAGATAAGAGATCAAATCAAAATTTTAGCCCTCCTTCCCCAATGTGTCTTATTCTCCGGTGGGTCTTTATTCCTTAAGGATTGTAGACAGTCACGGACCTTTCTCCAAACTAGTGATTGGTGCAGCACGAAGGAGCCCGGATTTGGTGGACCATACGACAACTTCTAAGTGAAACATGGTGGAGCATGGTGACTTCGATGGACTTTATGGGGGTTGGTTGACATGTTGCGTGGAAGAGGGCGAATGGGTGACAATGGCTGTTTTGAATGACTGAGTTGAAGACAGGGGCGGAGCCGGACTTTGACCATAGGGAGGGCCAACTAATAAAACTAAAGTTCATTTAACAAATATGTACACATCAGATTTTATGCAAAATATTGATAATTATATGTTTCAAAATATTAATTACATTAATAATCATCAAATCACAAAATGTTGCATGTCATGAAAATAAATAACGTATAATTTTTTATTAAAAAAACATTTATAATTAAATCTAAACTAAATTTTAAGTAATTTTCTTTTCAATATATACTAGTGACTCACAATGGACCGTCAGATGACACACACACATATATTCTGGATCTACCGGATGATTCTCGACATCTATTACTAATTTAATGTATATTCCTCATTTACTTTTATTTATTTATTTATATATATATAAAAAATATATAATAGAAATATATAAAATATATAATAGAAAGAAAAAAGTCAGGGAGGGCCAGCACCCTCCCTAGTCATAAGGTGCCTCCATCGCTGGTTGAAGAATGATCATCCATACACTAGTGCAGAAAAGGGAATCCACGTCGGTTATTTTTGGCTTTCCACATCGGTTTTAAAACTGATGTGGAAACGACCGATGTGGTTTATTGCCACTTTACACATCGGTTATAAAACCGATGTGTAAAGTATATTTTAAACATCGGTTTTATATTAACCGATGTGGAAAATTAATTTAGCAATTGATAAGCAGTTGTAAATTTAACTTTCTACATCGGTTTTATAAATAACCGATGTGTAAAGTTAAATTTACACATCGGTTTTAAGCAAAACCGATGTAGAAAGTTAAATTTACACATCGGTTATTGAGAACCGATGTGTATATTCTCATTTTTTTTAATCTTTTATTTACATTTCAATCATTTATTTCCCCTGTTTCAGTAATGCAGATCAATAAACAAACCAGCAGTACCCTGATCAAACAAGAAACAACAACAGAACACCAAACCAGTTTTGACACAATCATTCAAAAGCAAAACATACTTCATTCAATTTCCTTAGCACGAGACAATCAGCTCTTACACATATGGTTAAAAATACTCGACATTTCATCAAATGACTAGTGAGCACAGAATCAAAACAGAGGGCATCGGGCCTAATTAATTTCGAATGAATGAAAACAACACTTTATCAAGGCTACATCAAAACACGAGAGAAGAAGAATTGAACCAGGACACGAGCACTAATACATATCATCAGTCAAAGGTACACTATAGCTAGTATATGATAAGTTTTTAAACTAACTACATATATACAAACTATGGGTGGTACACTTCAAGAAAGAAAGTTGCCCAACGCCTCTTTATGATGTTGATGTCGAATGAGACAATGGAGTTGGATTGTTGAATATCTGCAAGTTTAATTGGACAAAAGATTATATCTTTTAAGTAATAAACTAACATAAAACATATAACGAATCTATACTATTACTTCTAATTGTGTCAATTAACATTTACCTCACTCCATCTTTCAAGTGAAACGGATACACCTCAAGTGGGTTCTTTTTACTTTTTGGACCGAATATATAGTATCCGCCTGTGTCGGCTTTAAAACCCCTCCAACGCTCTCCAAAGATACTTAAGCAAACGCTTCTTCATAGCGTATGTATCCAGTATGTCAAATGTCAACTACATTAAGACCAAAAGAATCAACGAATTCATTGTATGATATTATTAAGATAAAAATAAAGTAGATACAGACAAACACAGGACGTAGAAGTATAGATACCAGAATACTCTCCCATATCTGCTCCTTCACGTCCGCCGGTACATCTCTCCACCTATCAATGAGTATACTAGGCCTGTTCCTAGCAAGGGTCGCCACAAAACCGGTAAAAGCGATCTTCCATTGGCCCAATAGGTTTGAGGTTATCATCAAAATCTACTCTTATCCTTTGATTTGACCCACGGTTGGCAGTCAAATGCCTCATCCGTGTGGCACGTCTACCCTTTCTACCGGTAGACGGGGTCTCTGACCCGCTGCATGAAGGAGGTATATCCTCATGATCAGCCATGTATACCTGTTTAAACAAAAAACAAAACAAAAAACTTGTTAGTATGTCAGGATAAATATCAACTTCCTCTCTATCCGACACCCTCGGCCTGTCTAACGATTCACCATGGCATATCCATGTTGCATAACTCTTGCAAATCCCCTCACAAATAAGATGATCACGTATCTCCTCAGCTTCTAGTCGTCTCTCATTCAAACAGTTAACACAAGGACAATAAAACCTTCCGTTACCACTATCAGGAGCATTTGTTTTTGCAAACTGTAGAAAATCTTCCACTCCATTCTCATACTCATCACTTGTCCGTCTAGCATTCATCCAACCGCGATCCATGACTAAACCAATACCTTCGTACTTAGTCCAACATATTCATCAACCACTTCTTATGACGGGGTATGGCCCTATCCCATTCGAGAAGAAACTTTTTCAACATTCGAAGTGATTAGTCCTTAACTCTCATGCTCATACTCGACAAAATTTGGCAGCATTTCCCGCGGTCTCCGACGCGTACACTACTTGAACGCGATGACATCCACCACGATAAAGTATGCACCCGGAGAACGAAAGGAAATGTATCAATCCGAACTTTCATCAAGTATATAACATTAGAATCAATGAATAACTATTATAACTGAATTAAGAAAAAGTTTTTTCCCAAACTGTCCAACTTTGGACAATTCAAGATCCAACACAATGAGCGGTACATTAAGCACGTACACGTACACGTACGCTCATTAGTATTGCATCTCAAACGGGAAACTAAGGCTTTACTAATTATTGAGGGCATATTATCGAATCAAATAAATTTTCAAGAAAATACATTAAAACTCCAATGAAAGCTTTTCAGTCAAAACGTACCTTCTGAGAGACAGACACACCTAGTTGTTATTATGCAAAGACAGCAGAGAAGTGAACAAAGCAGAGGCAGTAGCACTATGCAATGAAGTGTAGATCACCCTGCAGCAAAATGAACATCTAAGAATTCTAATGAAAACCATAAAATTGACAGACACTATAAGGTCTTTGTAAAGTTACTTACCAAAACACAGAGAGGAAAAGGGTAAAAACAAGATCTAAGGTTAGTTTATTGCTTTTTTATATTGGGAATTCTATTCTGTCTAAAGGTGTGAGTGTACTACTACTCGTTTGATTCTCTTGTTTCTTGTTTCAATTTCAGAAAGATTATGCAATTAGTCATGTTGCATTCAGTCCTCTTGGACATGAGGTTGTCATCAGCTATGAGAAAGAAAACATTTAAGTGATGAACGTAACAGGAAAGACCAACAAAACATCCTTTAAAGTTTTAAAAAGAAATCAGACTGCTTTTGTGGACAATCCTCATAGCCTTTACTTAAATTGATCTATCACAAAACATGACAAAGATTAACCTCATGAAAACGATAAATCCAACCCCGGGCCTGATATCATTAATCGACACTCCATATGAATCAAAGGATATATCAACAAGAAACAACATTCATAGTACCCCTTATCCTTCTATAGCTTTATCAATGGTGCCACCAGATAGTAAATTATAATTATATTATAATAGTAAAACAAAGTAGAGTTATACCATGCTGTACATAAGTACCAAAATATGTCTAAATGTTAAAGAAACTGTAACAAGTTGCTCCATGTACAAAGAGAAAACCTAACAAATAAAAACAAACAAACAAAAATATATTTTGAAGCAAAATTTGAAAACAAGTGAAAAGAGAATAAGAGGTTCTTAGAGGGTTTGGAGAGATTCTTGAACTCATGTCTAATCACAAATTTCCTCAAGAGGATCACCAAAACTATGGCTTACAAAGTTTACACTAAAAATAGTAAGAACTCAGAACTCATGGTTAAACTCAAAATATAAAATAGTCAAAATTCCAGGAACCCCGTGCCAAAAGAAAAGGGTGTTGCAAAAAGTCTACTTTGCAGGCACCAAGAATCCAATCAGATCTCTGTAGCTTTTCATCAACACGGAATACATATTGAAATAGGAAAAGAAAAGCAATATTTCTTAGTAAAAAAAGGTATAAAATCATAAATTTAAAATAAAGGTGATGTGTGTGGAAGCAACTAGAAGATGTCCAACAGTTCTAAGGAAAATGGGCATTAATAGAAGGCACTACAAAGCATCAAAAAGAAGTTTTGGGCTATGATATGTATTCCATGTCTTGAAGATGTAGCTAACCAAGACCAACCAAAAACTCAAGACCAACCAATGTAGCTAAATGCATCGATTAAGCTCATCAATTCTAAATTAGAAGGCAAATGCAAAAGTCCATTGTTCGTCAAACTTAACATTCACGGGCAAAATGCAGAAAAAAAGGAGCATGGAGCATGGAGCATGGGATTACGGTCTAACAGTGAAAGCATACCCAAAAAAAAAAGGAATGGGTCACAGAGAACCAAAACCTTAAACTCAATGCTTCTTTTCCTCAAGACTTACAACCAAAACCCTAAACAACCAACAAAAAAATAGGTCACAGAGAAGAATAAAGAAAGAAAAAAAAAAAGATAAGAGAAGGGGTTTTTTACCAAAACAGAGAGAAGGCAGAGGTTTTTGTTCACTCACGAGGGCGCCGGAGGAGAGGACGGTGGTGGCTTCCTTGGTGGTTCTTGTGAAGAGGAGAGGGCTGAGTTTTAGAGAAAATGACAAACAATAAGAGAAGAATGAGAAGGGAAGTTTGGAAAGGAAGAGAGACAATGAGAGGAGCTTACCTTTGTTCGATGTTGAGAGGGTCAGCTGTGGAGAGCTATGGAGAGACAATGCAGAGCGACGGAGAGCTGTGGAGAGCAGTGGAGAGCGGTGGAGAACGTACGTAGGTCAACAAAAGGGAAAGGGAGAGTTGGAGACTAATAGCAGCTATTTGTGTATTAGGGCAAGGGAAAAGAAGAATGAGACTTGGGAGGGAGAGAGCTCAGATGAATTCTCAGCGCCAAATGAAAAGGGAGGAAGTAATAATACACATCGGTTAATTTAGAACCGATGTGGTAAACTTTCACACATCGGTTAATAACAAAACCGATGTTTAAAAATAAAATTTTAATTTCTAATTTTTTTTTATAGTTTTATACATCGGTTATAAGAAACCGATGTGGTTAATGACTGTTTTACACATCGGTTCTAATACAACCGATGTTAAATGTTAAAAATTTCTGACTTTAAGTTTTTTTTATTTTAATTTTAAACATCGGTTAGAAATAACCGATGTGGAAAGGTTTTACACATCGGTTATTCTTCAACCGATGTGTGATACTTTGATTTTAATTTCAAAAATGTCACCGCCTCCTTTTACACATCGGTTTAATAGAAACCGATGTGTAAACTCCGATGTAGAATCCCTTTTCTGCACTAGTGATATCTATCTATAATCCTTAGGGAAGAAGGCTCGTTGCAAAAAAAGACTCACCAGAAAAGAATGACTAAAATTTTGATTTGATCTCATATCTTATTTTTTATATTTATTTTGGTCTCTTATCTTATCTAAAAAGAGTCTTTTTCCAACTTTTCATCCATCCAAAAAATATTCCACCTTTTTCCTAGTTTATTAAAAGGGTATCCATCTCTTATCCATCACAAATAATCTTGATGGACATTTTTGCCATGAAGAAAGCTTTAATGATGTTCTCTTGTAACAATGGTTACACATGTTATATTTTTATTAATCGAGGATTATTAATCTTATGTTCCTTAAAAAACATCACAAGCGTACAGGCTATAGAATCTAGACAAGCAAATCTTTATAGGAAAGTAATAAAAAAAATTGAAAGAAAGGAAAGTTGTATTTTTATTGTTTAGCTAGAAAAGTTTTATATTCATTTTTTTCGTAAAAAAACTTACTTGTTTTAGATTTTTTAACAAATAACACTGATTAATAAACCCTAAAATCATAACCAACTTTCCTCCTTTTGTCATCCCACGCGAAGCAACACATACATCCGTTCCGTTGTAACTTGAAATATGGGTTTTGTCACACTTTCTTTCCCAAGATAGTTTTAGTTTTCCTTTTTATACGAAAACTTTCAGTCACTTTTAAAAGGAAACACATGCACCACATGATTCTTGTCATTGCAGAACCCATTAGTTAAAAGGAACTAAGCACATGAACGTTTTACACAATTCAAAATTCAAAAAGGACACGACGCGTATATTGCTAGGACCGTACTTGAACATATCGCTACATTTTTTTTTGTACATATCGGCACATCTATTTAATTTTGCACAATGGCTAATAATAATAGTACTTATGTTTCATTTATTTTATTTGTTGCCTAATTAACAATAATAACACTTATTTTTTAAGCAAAGTCTAACATGCACTTTCTTAGAGAAGATGTGTATATATACCTTAAATGGGGTTCAGGATGGTGGACTCATGAGGATGTGGTCGCGGTGGCAATGAGGGAGGTAGCAGTTCTGATTAACATGTAAAACTATAAAAAAGCAACCAATAAAATTACAAGAAGTATGATATATCCTGATTCACAAAGTTGAAGGGATGAAATTATTTTTGGAAGAAATTAACGTGTAAAATTTCTCTTTTTTAGAAGTATTCTAAAGGATTTGAAAATGGTTTCAAATATGTCTGTAAGGGATCCAGATTTCCTACTTTTAAAAAAAGTTACATTTATGTATTCATACATTTATATACAGTTTGATCAATCCTAAGCTTTCTTAAACACTTTCATGATTTTTTGAATGGAGGATATCCAAGTCGAATGATAAGTTATGGAAATGGCGAATGTTAAGAAACGGTGGCAAAATGCTGAGGGGTGGTGGAAGTTCTAATTAAGGGTCTTGCTTTTAACACCTTTTTTTTTTTTGCTCCACACACTTAATGTGGAGTTTTTTATTTTTATTTTTCAAAAATGCTTTTTACCCACGATGGAATCACACCTGATTTATTTATGTTTGTACTATCCATAATTTATTTTTTGAAACACTTCCAAAAATTAATTTACGGACATGTAAAATAATATTTTGAAAATTAAAATCTATATGAGTAAAATGACAATATGTATATTTTTAGATTTACAAGAAAATAAACTCCACCCGTGTAAACTCAAGTTTTTTTTTTTTATAAAAAATGAGGAAAAAGATGTAAGAATATCCTATTAAGGGGTTAGAATATCAAGTCCCAAGAGGTTGTACCGTTGTATCACAAAATCCACAAATATTTTCATCTATTTCCTGTCAGCGAGGAAGTCATTAGTTGAAAGGACCTTAGCACGTGAACATTTTACACAATCCAAAATTCAAAATAATACCTCATGACGCGTATATTGAGGACCACTGGAACTTATTGCTGCATCAATTTGTTTATTTTTATACATTTATTTACTTCTTTTTATTTTGCACGTATTGACACATGGATTTAATTCTATACAACTGTTAATAAAATTATAAGGATTTAATTGAAATGTATTATTAATATAAAAATTTCAACACGGTTAATTATTTATAAATTATTATATTATTAAAACTATAAAATAAATTATCTCCGGCTATGCTTCCTCTACAGCAAGAAAAAGTAAGGGGGAGAGGAGAGAGTTAATGGAGAGAAAATAATGAGATGAAGAAAAGAAATAAAAAAGAAATAGAAAAGATGAAGAGAGGTATGTTGAAGAGAATCCAAACTCCTAAAACTGCTCGACTCTTTTTGATTTATGATGGGCTAATAATATAAAAGACTTTCCATTTTTTTTTATTAAATTCAAGTTATAATTGTGTAGTATTAATATAAAGTTGTTTATACGGTTATACCCATAATTTTATATATATCTCCTCTCTTTTTTTTACGGAATTATATATTTCTCCTTAACTATATTATTATATAAAAATTATACTCTATTGTCTCGTTTGCACCGATATTATCACATCTATTCTCTCTTTTCCCCCTCTAGTTTTAAGTATTTCTTGTGTGTCAAACTCGTTTTTCTGGTTTTTTAATTTTAATTTTTTTTAAAAACTTTAACCAGCTTTTTAGCCTAAGGTACTTTTCTGCATGAATTGGAGATACCTCAACTCCATTATAGAAAGGAGGATGGTTAGAATTTAAGAGCGGTACCAATACTTTTCTTCCTTTTCATGTGCATCAAAGATTCGGCCTCGATTGATAGGGGAAAAAAGAGGGAAAGAAAAGAACAAAAATAAACAGTGCTAGCACCATAGAATCCATTTACAGTTACTGCAGTTAGCTAATATGATAAAACCAACAATCAACCAAGCAAAATTATGTGTCTATATATATGTACTATATATTATCAAATTTCCCTTTTTGTTGAAGGAAACTACTATACTTTCGACCAGCTGAAAGCATTTTTAAACATACATTTATAGTAGGAAATAAAAGATATTGTGTTTGCACCTTTGTTGCATAGATCTAGTTAGGAATGAAATGCGAGATTCAAATCAAACAATGAAAGTGAAATTGCCCTATATAATATTCTAAAAATGGAGTTATTGTAAAACTTTACATATCTATCTTTGAGATCTATTGTTGTCAAAAGCTAGTGTCCTCATGCAGATTGCAAAGATGAGAAAATACAGAAACTTCATAGAAGTATATTTGCAAGAAGGGAAAAAAGTCCTCACCATCTAAAATATATATTTACAATTATACGTGTTTCACCAAGGAATAGCATAAGTGACAAAAGCAGCATATAATTAACAACTACAAGAAATTAAATAAGAACTTGAGAGACATGGGATAACAAGCCAGAAAGAAACCCTATGATGAGTATGAGCATGTTGTAGATTGGTTAAACTAAATAAAACAATTGACATTGCAGGAATAATACTTCTGATCATAAACTGTGTATACTATAGACAAACATAAATTGGCTGCCCTACATGGTTAATAGGAGCTATTATTCTACTACTCTAGTTCCCACTGCTTTTCTTTTTGGATCCTCTGCAGTATAACAAAATTTCTGAGGAAGCTTTAGAAGTTGGTTCTTCTGATCTTCTCTATGTATCATATGCCTATGGACTATGTTAATTGACGTTCCCCTGCTATCCGACCGACGACAATGTCGGTAAGGAGTTGGATTCGGGGGAAAATGCGGCAATCAACTTGTCCTTTGTAATCTGTTCAGACCCTTTGGATTTAATTACAAATGTATGGAAGATGGCATCATTTGAAGTAGCGACTTTTGACTCTACAACGCTGATTTGTGCATCTTTGAATGTTTGGATTACTTTTGAAACCGGGTGAGTATCAAGAGGGCAGCTCACCCTTACAATTACCTCATCTTGAGAAGCTTGAATATCCACATCAGGAGCTCTATTCTGATTATCTTCTGTTCTTGGGTTGGCCTCCAACACTGATCCATCCCTTGAAGTGCTTCCAAATCTCTCTCTCTCAAACTCCATCATCTTGAGTTTAGCCTGAAGCTCATTGATGTAAGCAATGGCATCACCCAATAATGATGCCTTGTCCATCTTGGAGATATTAGGCACAACGGATCGCAATGCATAGAAACGTTGGTTCAGCTTCTCACGCCTTTGCCTCTCTGCCTCCACATGATTGAGCGGTTCTTCCCTTCCATTTGCAGGCTTCCTGCCCCGTTTCCTAGGCCTCCTATCATCGGCTGCACTCGGTTGCTCCTCCTTGCAAGAGGCCTCAACATCAGATATTTCTGATTTGGCAATGACTGGTCTCAAAGAAGGCCTTGAAGTAGCTCCTGAGAAATCAATTTGCATTTGCACCTGCCTTTGAGGTTGATAGTTATTAAGCCTGAAATCCTGTATCGCGCCATTAGCTAATTCCGCAACATTGCTTGTGGTGGAAGACCTAGGAGTAAAAATTTCAACAGGACTATTCTGCCTCACACCTTGATTATTCCCTGGCCAACTTGAACCATGAAGACCATTTCTAGGAGCATTAGGAAAGTTAATACCATTTCCATTGAGGTGGCCTTGGCCTCCCCATGGCCTCTCCTCCATTTTCCTAACAGCAAGTTTCTCCCTAAAATGAGTCCGACCCGGATTTACAAAAACCTTAGGAACTCCATCTACCACCTTATTATTATTATTGTCCCCAATTGCCAAACAATGCAAAAGGGCATTCTCATCTCTCTTTTCATTAACAACAGACAGTGGTGAAAGTGGCTTAACCCTAGGGTATGCATATGATGATTGGGTTGAAAAAACAGTCTTTATGGCTTGCAACAATTCAAAGCTCTCAGTTAACATTCTCACAGAACCCAACTCCACCACTCCCAAATCAGTAGGTACTAAAACAATAGTTTGAACTGCAGCTGATTTAGCTAAGAAAGATCTAACACAGTAATCAGAGTTAGATTTCATTGCATCATAGAGCCACACATGCTTCCCTGAAGCAAAACACTTACCTGGTCCACCATGTCCACGAGGGAAAGAGAAGTACATGGAAGCAAGAAAGAACATTTCTGTGTCAGTAACACGGTCAAGACCAACAACATAATTCTCCTCATCTGAACCACCAAAAGTTGTGTGAAGCTTCTGAAGCACCTTCTTTCTCATCCTTTGTTGCATCTCATCTTCCAAACCAAGCCTCAGAATCCCTCTAATTCCACTCTCTTCTTCTTCATTTGGTTCTCTACAACACCCATCTCCCCAACCAAGAACCCAATCCCCAGATTTTGACTGAGAAAGTTGCCAGAAAATTGCATAGTTCCAGCTGAAATTGGACACGTTGGGACGCTCAACAAGATCAGAGAGCTTGTTCTGAAGGCTCTCATCATTACCAAAAGCCATTAAGAGAATCTCATTGGAAACAGAATTTGAAACCAAAAATTCCAAAGCTTTTGTGCCTAGAACACCTGCAACCATGGCTTTTTCATTATCATCCCATAACCCCACCTCGACCTTCATCTCTGATTATATCCAAAACAAAAACTAAAACTACCCCACGACGCAAAAATCTCAAATTTTCAACCCCTTTATCGAAAAATACGATTTTTTTCTCTGCTTCCGTGTCATGAAGCACAACCACATCAGATCTCTGCTGCCATGACAGGGTGACACCGATAGTCTTAGGTGATAAAAAGAGACATTAGAGTGAAAGGAAACAAAAGGGTGTGTCTACGAGGAACAACAATAAGGTGGTTGTTGTTGTTCTTCCTTCGTAACGAAGTGAAGGTTAGTGTGTGAAAACTGAAGAAACAAAGAAGAAAGGAAGCGGGTAGAGAGAGAGAGAGGTGAACCCTGTGCCCTACGCTCTCAAACTTCTAACTGCAAACCTTAAACTAGGTTGGGTCAAACTAGGGTTAAGACTTGAACTATAGTTATTTGGTTGGAGGTTAAGTTAGTCGGCAACAATTATCACGTGGCTTTGCTTGTTTACGTTTGCTTCTATTCTATTTTCTATCAACTAAGTATTCTTTTATAATAAAAAATGATTATCCATTTTCGTCCCTCAAATTTTTTGAGGATTCATATTTGGTTCTTAAAAAAAAATATAATTTAGTCTCTTAAATTTTGTCATGCGAGACACTCTGATCTTTTTATACATCTATTTAATGAAGGGACTATAATATCTGTCATAATAAAATTTGAGATCAAGTTATCACATTTTTTTTTAAGACCAAAAGATGGTCTTAAAAAAATTTTAGTAATCAAAACAGGGATTTACTCTTTATAATAAGTTGCACTTGCGCAACACAGAACACCAGGATTATTATTAACTTTCGGATGAAATTGCCATGTGTGATTGATTTAATTATTTAAAAAATAAGAAACGCGATGGTAGAGGAATATTAAGAACACAAAATACCACGATAAAAACACGTTATTTAAAAAATCAATTAAGAAGTTTGTATTGATTTAAAAAAATATCTAACGAATGTACTTAGAAAATTGATTAAGAAATTAAAAGAAATATATATAAAAAATATTATATTTATTATAATGAAAAGTATTGAATTTATTTATATTCTCAATACAAACATTCCTTTTATTGATTTCTTAATCAATATCCTTTGAACACTCGTTAATAAAATCCTTAAAATAAAAATGTCTTAAAAAGATTTGATATTGCTAACGAGTGTCAATATTATTTAAGAAATATAAATAAATTAATTATTAATTAAAAAGTTAAGCATATCTCTTTGACAATGTATCGAATACATTATTTTCATTAAAAACTTATTTTTTTTAAACAATTTAATTGATATATTTAGAATACTGTTTTTTTTTTTTACTAAACTTAGAATACTGTTAGCATTTACCAAACAGACTTTACTTTAAAAAATTTTAAAAAAAAATAAACGTAACTATTTCGCGTCTACGTTATCGATCTACTCTTTTTTTTTTTTTTTTGGCGAATCGTTATCGATCTATCTACCTACCCATGTTATACAAACTCACTTCTCTCGTGCTAAATAAATAGTGACAACAATGACTCGCACGCAAATCCTATGTGTGTCAGTCGCGCACACTTATGACTTGTGAATATCTGAATTTTGTATATAAATATAGGAAGGGAAATGCTTACGGGTGTTTTTAAGAACACCCTCGATGTTAAAATATTGGATTTCATTATAAATTTTATAATATCACATCATATTTAAGTGATTCATTCATTTTTTCTTCTAATGATAAATATAATAAGTAATTCTTAAACAATCTAATTATTAATTCTTTTTTATTTGTTACTAAATTTATTTTCTCTGCATTCAATTAATGTTTCCTCATTCTTTCACAAATTTTGTTTTCTAATAGATAAGCAATCCTCTCTTGATTGCTTATACAAACAACCTTACTTAATTTTAAGTAATCAGTGATACAGCTTTAATTTTAAAGACAAATAAGCAATATTTATTTATCTTTAAGCAATCCATGAACAACTAACAATAGAAATGTTACGAGACTTTGCTTAAAAAATAAAAAATGATTATCCTTCCCTCCATACCAGTTACTGAGCTACGTAAACAACTTCACGTGACAGGTGAAAGAAAAACAAGGGTTGGCTGCACCACTCAGAACAGAGCGCTTTACCCTACCACTGATTATCCCAATAATTTTATTTTATTTTATTTTATTTTATTTAGATAATCTTTCTGAATATATATGATCATATCAATATCTTAATTAAAATAAGCTTACATATGGAAAATGAGCGGATGAAAGATTCCAAAAATACCGTATCCAACTGTATACTGACAACATTCAAGCGACATCTTAGTATAATAAGTACTAAAGGATTAAATTATAAAAAAAAACACCAATATTTTTTAGACTCAAATATAAGTAAAATCCAACCAACTTAACTCTATTTAATACAAGTATTTCAAAAATCTAGAAAATTAACTAATCAAATCAATTTTCTCTTTATTTTTCTAAGAGCGTTATATATTTCCAAAATAATTAAATAATAGTTTAATAATTATAATTCATTTTTTTATATAAATCAAAATAATTAATTAAATTAACTAACTTTCTTAATAAATATGAAATTAATTATTTTTAATTATAATAGAGTCCGGAAGAACTGCTAGTTTTTTTTTTTTTTTACTAAGGTGATACTAGGTAGTACTAGTTACTAATAGCGGTAGTACTAGTTACTTATTGTTAGCGGAATTATTTGCCTTACACGCATCCCTCGCACTTTGTTCACATGATTTGTTCCTATTGTACGGTATAACGACAAGCGTGATCACCAAAAAAGTAAAGTAGATTTGACCAAGTATGGTTTGCCATTTGCAAACCTTAATTAGTCATCCTTGGTTAACCAAAAGAAAACACAATCAAACTCTCAAAGCATTAATTTATGGAATCATGACGTTGAAAGTTAAATGGAAAGAGATTCCTAGGAAACCAAACACATATCTATGTCTAATTTCTTACAAATAAAGCACTTCTATAAACTTTATGAAACATCATGGCAGATGGAGGCCCTAATTTGCGTGGAAGCATAAGGCAAATAAAAAATATAAGTTATTTAAAGCAGACGTTGTTGTTGTTGCAACATTATTTACAACATTTGCCTTATGCTAATTGCCTGCCTAATTTGAAATATACAATTTTTTGGTCGTGTATTAAAAATAAGATATAAGAATAATGGATAGATGGATTCCCCCTTGTATGTCGTTGACATTATCGTGATATTGACCTTCACGTCGAAAGTGGGGTTTTTTGAACATGTAACATTACAAATAAATTTAACTGGAATTATAATTCACTTTTACTGTTACTGACTACTCTCGAGTATAGATAAATTGATTTAATTTGTGAACAAAAGTAAATGCTAAATATGCATATCATAAAGTGTTTATCAAATATGTTACGTTCTTAAAGTTTTGAAGTGGATTTAAACTTATCAACTTCAAATCATAATATGTCATTAATATTTTGCCTCTATGATTTTAATTTCTATTAATTAAAATGCAAAATCAAAATAATGAACATCGTAAAAGAGAGGAATTTCATGTAAATGGACCCTACATATAGCATAAGGATTCATAAATTATCAAAGAAATACCTAATGACTAGAGTCAAATTAATGCTCAAATAGACATTTCTTTTTTAATCAACATGCTCAAATAGACATTTATTTCTACAAAAAGGAAAAAGTGAGATACCTTGTAATCTTTTTTTTTTTTAAGTAATAAAGAGAAACCTATATCATGTGAAAGCATTTGGTAGAGTTCTACATTTTAAAATTTTATTAAAAGAATACTTGTTCGTAAGAATTTGAGTTTCATTTCTATTTTTTAAGAAAAATATTTGTTTTTCTTGGGTTCCAAGATGGGCAAAAGCTGAAAAGCTCCTCAAGAGACAACTATACAATAAGGGAAAGAGAATTACTCTCAACACACTCTTCATGTGGGTTCTGTAAAATTTAAGCGAGACACACATGAATTAGTGGAGTCAAATTCCAAAAAAGTGAAACTCATGTGAATTTTAATCAATAGAAAAGACTGTATTAGAAAGAGAAGAATATGTTGGTAGCAATCCTAAAGTTTCATTGAAAAATGTTCCCATCCAAATTGGACCAGGGGCCCAACGTATGACATGCCCAACTATGATAGGTGAACGACCGAATAAGGATGTAGGCCAATCAGGATAAGAGGAAAACAGATCGGTCAACCCAAGAGGAAGACATCCATGTCGAGATAAGAAGACAGCTTGGGACGCGAGGAAGACGGTTCGATCGGTTGGGTCAAAGCCCAATTTCTTGAAGATCGGACTAGGTTAGGCCCACTAAGAAGGTTATAAAAGAGCCCACCTATTCATAATGAGAACACACTCTCACACACCCTATTAATCTAGGGTTTTACTTATACCTAAGCTAGATTGAATAAGCCTCTCATGGATCTCTTATAACCAGATCAACAATTAATACAATATCTTCGCTATTGCTAGAATTTATTGTTCTCCCCCGGACAAAAAGGGTCCACACTCAACGGTGGTGAATCTAGCAAATAAAATTCCAAACTTTAGGAATAACCATAATTTACCAACCAATCAAGTCCAAAATCGAGATTTTTTTATAATATAATGTTTATAAAGTTTAATTTTCTAGAACATACGCTCCTTAATTAAGATTAGGCTCCTTTAAAGTGAGCAAAATTATGGAGTGAAAATGTAAAGGTAAATACCATCAATAATTAACTAAAAGTGGATTGAAATCGTCAATATATATTTTAGAGTAATATTATTTGAACAATCATAAATGAATATCTTATTATCAACACCATATGTATCCTTGGTTTTTAAGACTTTGAAATATATGAGAGATTTTTTTATAATATAATGTTTATAAAGTTTAATTTTCTCGAACATACACTCGTTAATTAAGATGAGGCTCCTTCGAAATGAGCAAAATTATGGAGTAAAAATGTAAAAATAAATACCATCAATAATTAACTAAAAGTGAATTGAAATCATCAATATATATTTTAGATAAATATTATTTGAACGATCATAAAGGATATCTTATTATTAACACCATATGTACCCTTAGTTTTTAAGACTTTGGAATATATGAGAAGAGAGAAAATGATAAATAAGTATGTGGTAATAAAAAAAAAGTATTTTATATTTTTCAATAACAAAAAATATACAGTATTTATATTTGATGTTGATGTAATATTTAGTATATGATATGATAAAAGTGTTTTTTATGATGTGTAACTTTGTATGAGTTAAAAAAATTAAAAATCAGAAAAATTAAATATTTCAATTTTAAAAATATAAAATATATAATTTTTTATATAAATTTATTCTTTTGAGATTATTAATACGTGCAAAATTATACATGTGAAAAAATCCATGATAAAAAACGCATACACTATTTTCTCACTTTAGGGGTTCCATCCTTTAACTAATGACACGTTACCAAGCATGTGCTTTTCGATACGCGTGATGAAGCCTTTGATTAACATGCATCTTCTTTCTAATTATTAAATTAAAGCAAAACCTTCTTCCACGCCCTCCTAGAGCGTGAAGGGGATCGAAAATTCATTTGATCACGCCGGTCTTCACTCTTCACGCAATTTGTGCGGCTTCCATCATTACTCTCTCCGAAAACAAACACGTTTCCGAACATCACACATATTCCACGTGCCCCTTTTACGCTCTCAGTCATCCACGTGTCCTCATCTCGCGCATCCTCTTTCCTCCTCCAATGAAACCTGATAGGGGATGTGGTTGTGGGGCCCGCTCCTGCGAGGCACGTGAACCCCATTGGACCTTGGTGGATGAAGCACGTGAAGTGCATTCATGCCTCGTTTGGCTCCTCCAGGTACGATATAACAAAAATATCATAGTTCTAATTTTTTTTAACAGGAAGGCACCGATAAAAAAAAAATGTCGTTAACAGTGTCCTAATAATTTTGATTAAAAAATCATAAAAAAAATTTATATTAAAAAATTAAATATAATATTTTTTAATATATTAAATATATCATATATTGAATACACAAGTGTCCATTAAGAACATTGACCAACATTTAAAACAAAAAACTAACTTTACAAAAAGACTAAACGAAGCCCCAATTTTTTTTTAAAGATCCTTTTATTAATCGTTTTAATTTTTAAGAAGATGCTAACAAGTATCTTTGAAGTATTATTTAAGAAATCAAAAGAAATATTTTTATATAAAAAATGTTATTTAATATATTGAAAATCGTTTAACTTACGTTCTCAATAAAAACTTTCATTTTATTGATTCTTTATACAATGTTAGTATCACAATCTTCATCATACTCCTCTTGACACACATTTATTATTAGGTGAATTTCATGTATGAATATATTTTGGTCGGTCTCATATTAAGTTCATTTAATAATAAAAAATATGTTAAGAATGAGTGTGATAAAAAATACGATACTAGTAATTTTTTTAATTAAATTACATTGAGCATCGGGTGGGTAACGTGTTTGGCGTGTGCATTAAAGTTTAGCACCCTTGCCAATGTCCCTTTATTATTGGGTGGATTTTATGTAAGAATATGTTTTGGTCGGTCTCACGTTAAGTTCATCTAATAATAAAGGGTGTGTTAAGAAAGAGTGTGATAAAAAATGTGATACTAGTATTTTTTTAGATAGTGTTTGATACAAGTTTTATAAAAATATTCTCGAGAATATAGACACGAGAATAAAAGTTTTTCATATTTGGTATAAGTTTTAAAAAGTTATTCCAGGCATAAAAGATTCTCGAGAATAAAATTAGTGAATGATAATTATAAATTTGAAAAAACTCTATTAATAAAAAAACTTTATTTTTAAGAATCACATTCCTAAAAATATAGTTTGACTGGAAACTAGATATCAAACATCACCTTAATTAAATTACATTGAGCATCGGGTGGGTAACGTGTTTGGCGTGTGCATCAAAGCACCCTTGCCAATGCAAGCCGCCACGTCTCCCTTAAATGAGTGTTTAAGATTAAGTTATGACTTTATAATAAAGGGAAATGATAAGAATATTCTTAAGATATTTGTTAAGGAATCAATAAAAAAAATTATATGGGAAATTGATATATTTAATATTTGAATATATAAAATATTTAATTTTTTAATAAATATTTGTTTTTTTATTCTTTAAAAAATATCCTAAGAATAATCATTAGCATGATCCTATAATAAATTATCAAGTCCCAGTCACATTGTATATTTACACTAAATTAAGAGTCTATTTGGGTTGCGAAATCCGCTAGCGTATAATGGATGGAAAAGCAGCCCCATTTGGTAACCATTTCTAAAATTAGCGTTTAACATTTTTTCACCAGCGTTTAACTTTTTTCCAGACGCTACATGAAGTAGCGTTTGAGCTTATAGCATATAACTTATCATTTTTTCTTCCATTTTTATCCATACTATCTTGATTAAATTTATCGCTTATCCTTAACTAATAAAATAAAATTCTAATCATTTAACATGATATATAAATAAAAATTAATTTCACTATTTAGATTTATATTTAAGATAAAAATTAGGAAATATATTTTTATCTATAAAAAATAAATTTATATAAAAAAATCGATATATAATTTTATTTATATTTATTTCACTTTATTTATTAAAAATAATTAAAACTAAATTAATATTAAAATTTTAATTTTAAGTGATAAATAATATAAAATAAAATAAAGTGTTAGAAGTAATAATTATTTTAAAATAAATAATATATTATATATATAATTTATTTAAACAACATGCAAATATTACTTTTATGTCATTTTACATTATTCGCTAGTTCAACCATTAGTTTTACCAGACACTTCAAATCTAATCCGTTAGTTAATCTGCTATCCGCTATCAGATAGCTTATCCGATATCTGATATCCGCTATCCACTAGCTTATCCACTAGTTTATCCGTTATCCGCTAGTTTTTACCAAACAGGGCCTAAGTATGCGGATTACCAATCGACGCCACCTAACTGTGTGTGCTGTTTTTATTTACTATTTAACGTTATACTCCCTTCGTTCTTTATCTTTGATGTTTTAATATTTCTACACATAAATTAAGAAATCATTAATTTGTGTATACTTATACCAAAATACCATTTTTTCCATACAACTAATTGTTTATAAATTCCAATTGCAGCATTTATTTATATATATCCAACTACAACATTTATTTGTGTATATTTGTACCAAAATACTAGTACCATTATTTCTATCATTAATTTGTGCATATTTGTGACAAATATTTGGAACATGCAACATTTATGACCTTATTTAAGTATGAATGATTTTGTGTATTTTCAAGACAAATCAACTTAGTTTTATACAAGGGTATACATGAAAAAATTTAGTCAATTATACACCAAAGATAAAGAACGGATGGAGTAATTAAAGGAGTGGCACTAATTAAGGTATTGAAAAAAAAGGGTTAATTGCACTTTTTATCCTCCAACTATTTTCCACGTGCGATTTTAATCCCTACACATTTGATCTTCCTATTTTTTTAATGTTGCAAATTTGCTCATTCCGTCCAATGTCCGTCAATTTTTTCAATGATTCATAAAGAGAAATCACTGCTCTAAGCACATATAACCTCCTCTTGTTGAGCTTTTCCCTCCTCTGTCTCTCCGTTTCAACATGATTCATTGGTTCTTCTACGACATTTGTTGGTTTCATTCCTTCTTTCATGACTTTTTTTTGTTCAACCACAAGGTCCTCTAACACATAAACTCAAGCAGAGGTTCTATGCGTTTAAAGAAGTGATTCTTCTCTATTGATCATTGAAAAATTGACAGATATTAGACAGAAAAACCGAATTTTCAAGATTCAAAAACTAGGGGCAAAATGTGCACGAAAAAAAAAACCACAAAAACCAAAATCGCACCTGGCTAATAGTTGGAAGACCAAAAGTGTAATTAAGTCTAAAAAAATAAAATTGTATAAAAAGTAATGTATTTATTATTTTGAATAGCTGTATATTTAAATTTTTGTTTTCATGAAATAAATATTAGGAGAATGTTAATTAGTGCCCTTAGGGCATTGTTTAATAAACTAAGAAAAGAAATGTTGTATGGGAAAATAGCGTATTCAGTATGTTTAAAAATGTTACACTTAATTTTTCAATACAAATTTTTCTTTTGTTGATGTCTTAACCAACGTTCTTAGGATACTCAACGGGATTACCCAAAACTTATAGTAGAGAACATTATAGAAAATGAAGTAAAGAAAAATGTCTTTTTTTTAATCAATCAAGTCCATATTTTTGGCCCATTAGAGTCATGTCTTGTTGAGTCATTTCCTTCAACAACAAAAAAAAAAATTAAAGAAGAAGAAGACCCAAACTCTTTCCTTATAGAAAAATCCACGCACCAGCCCTTTTCGGTGCTACTCACATCCCGCGTCCAACAGAACGTGTCCCGGCCACCACTTCTTCTGCCAACCTAGATCATGGGTCTTGGGTTTAGTTAGGTGTATGGGCTAACTGGGTCTCCCCTTCTGTTTAGTTAATAGGTACATCTTTGATGGAAAATAAAATTTATGATAATAATAAATACATTTTTTGAAGACAAAAATAAATGCAAAGGGAAATTTAGATATTTAAGTTGTGTATATTCAGTGTCTTTTACTTATATATATTTTCATATAATGGCATGAATTAGAATCGTACCAAATCAATGTCATAAGCTTGGATTTGAGATATGCAGCGTTTGAAACAATTTTCGTGGAGACGTGATGCGAAAGCATCTTGTTGGAGCTTTCGTGTTTGATGTTCAAGAAATTTCAAAAATACCACTTTGAACGTGACTTTTTGGGAAATGTGATTTGTCAACTTGATTCCAAACATACACGTAATTTACGCTGACAGACCAATATATGAGTAATTTCTGCAAGTTGAAGAACATGATTATGCTTATCAATGGACAACATATTTACAAACTTACTTTTTCATACTTGGTTGCTACTCCAGGTAGATAAAACTTCTCTAAAGTGAATACAAGTGTAAAATTAAAAAGTGAAAAAGTTAGGACGTATCCACCTTGATTAATTAAAGTGTATTGAGATATCAACTCACTTTTACTAATTAAGTGTAAATACATCATTACTTTTTCATTTTATACTTTTTTTTATTCATTTCAGAAGAGCCTAATCCACTCCAGGTGGACAATTGTTTCTAATTTCAGCTCAAGGGTTATTCGATAAAGGATCCCTTTCATATGGTTGACTACAATCCTTTGCAACTTACAAATCTACATGAGTTATCTTTCCAGTTATTTTACGCTTAATGGACTGATGTCTCCTCGCCCCAAATCCAATCTGGGCCCTATAAGCAACCGAAAAATCACATGGCAAGATTTGGGTTATCAAAATCCATTCCTATTTCAGTCTTCAAAGTAAATTGGGTCATCTTCATACTCCATTCCATGTAGCTTGCGATTGCTACATAAATAAGATCAATGATTAAATAATTAAATAATAAAGGTTAAAGTAATCTTTTGATCCTTATACGTGACACTGATTTTCAATTTGGTCCCTATACGTAAAAAGTTATCAATTTGGTCCTTATATGTGACACTGATTTTCAATTTGGTCATCGCCGCTAATTATATAGGGACCAAATTACAAATTATTTTCACATATAGGGACCAAACTGAAAATAATTGTCACATGTTGGGACCGATTTCAATTTTTTTTGTTGAATTGGTCCCTACATGTGACAATAATTTGTAATTTGGTCCTCTTATATAGGGACTAATTAGCGATGAGGATCAAATTGAAAATCAGTGTCACGTATAAGGACCAAATTGATAACTTTTTACGTATATGGACCAAATTGAAAATCAGTATCACGTATAGGGACAAAAAAATTACTTTAACCAATAATAAAATAGAGGTAAAGAACCGTAAAAAAAAAATAGAGGTAAAGAACCACGTGCTCGTGCTGTCCAATACAAAATCTCAAGCATTCTTATTCACAAAAGAAAATGAATCTGAAATTACTCACAAAAGAGAAATCTGATACTTGATAAAATTTAAACAAATTTCACTACAGGACAGATTGTCTAAGGACTTGTGAGCAATGGACGAAATCAGATTTGGAGTAGTAAGAGTAAACTTTCTGGGCACCACTTATGGTTTGAGTATAATTTTTTGAACAACTTATAGCAACAACTTTTATACCTAGTAGTTTTTTATGTAAAAAGAATATGGGCGCTTTTTTATTTTTTTGGTAATGAATATTGGCGCTTTACTCATGAACTATGTGTTGTGAGAAGTTTTAACACCTTATGTAAGATATTTTACCGCCAATTACATGGGTAAATCCGGTTTAATGAAGATGAACGGCTGAGACAGGATGTGCAATTATTTTGTAACTCTAGAGAATCTTTGTCATCAAATAGACAAGAACTTAAAGTTATTTTAAACCTTGGACAAATTCAAATATTATCCTATCAGAACTCAAGCACACATGCGCTGGATTGTTATGTAGCAAATTCTTATAAAAAATAAATAAATGAGAGAGCTTGGTATAATTAATTAGCATAGTAATTGATATTTAATAATACGGTCCCTTCTTCCGGGTTTAATATATAGGTCCAATATTTCCTACTGAACAAGAAGCAAACGTCATAGGTATCGTTGTGACAGCTGTTCGATAAAAAGGATTTGGTATGTTGAGATAGACATACTCCAGTGAGCATATCAATCACATTATTATCTATTTGCATGCATGATGGGTGCTTAGCCAAACAATTCCAGCCCCTCATTAAATAATGGAGACTTTTTAACAAATTGATTATATATAGTTGTAAGGAGTAGGTGGTTTTGCTTTATTTCAACTGTACCCGTAAACATTATGCCAGGGTATCATCAATCAATAATTCATACAAGGGGATCTTCCTCATTTTTAAGAACATTTGATTTTTTTTTAGACTTAGGGCCGTGATTTTAAATTACGGTTGTGATTGTAGATGTGGTCACGGTTGCGGTCGTTGTGATTGCAACCAATGCGGACACTTTGATGGGAAATACCGTCACTGCGATGAGAAATAATTTTATGTTCGTACAAAACGTAAAAAAATAATATAATTATTGTAATTTTTATATATCTTTTATTAATAGTGTTGTATAATTTTTTATTGATTTTTAAGACATTGCATTATCTTTATGAATAATTAAATTTAATTGTAGTTAACATACAATATAAGCTACTAATTGACTAAATACAATAGATCAATTATTAACATGTAAACTAAATAAATATTAACTTAACATGATTCATCTATTTTTTTTTTCAATGTATTTTTACTGGCTCTAACTTTAATATAAACTAATAATTAGTTAATAACAAATAAGCTACTTAGGTAGCGTTTGGTACAAGCTTTAAAAAAGTATTCCCGGGAATGTTGGCATGGGAATAAAGTTTTCCCATATTTGTTACAAGTTTTAAAAATTTATTCCCAGGCATAGAGTATTCCCGAGAATAAAATTAGTGAATAATAGTTATAAACTTGGGAAAACTTTATTCCCATGTGTGAAGGTGAGAAAAATTTATTCCCAGGAATGTAGTTTGCCTGGGAATAAAATATTCCGGATACTAAATGCTACCTTATTAACAAGCAATGTAAATAGATGATAATATTAATAATATAAACATACAATAAAAGCTACTAATTGACTAAATAAAAGTAAATCAATTATTGATATGATTGTGTTGTTTTAATTTTTTTAATCAATAATAAAACTAAGAGAGGATGATCTAAAACCTAGAAATTCTATACACACTCCAAGTCCCAATTTTATTTTATTCTTTTTGGATTCGAAGTCCCAATTAATTTTATAGAAATCTGACTGCAATTAAATACACATATAATAGTGCGTGATCCATTTAAATAAGTTTAGCTAGTTTCTACTTTTTAAATGAAAAAATTATTTACTATTCAAAAAGAATTATTAAATAGATAAAAGAAAAGTCAAAGACTTTTCACTTCTTCTTCTCACCAAATGACCTTTGCGTTTCCTTCCCTTGCTCCCCGACTCCTTTTATGTTTCTGCCCCAAACCTGAACCAAAGAACTCATTTTTAACCTTCATCAGTTCATCCTTCAACCAAAGAGGAGATAAAGTGAATGGATCTGGTACCAAACTGAATAGATCTTGTGCGAGCAACGGCAGAGATGCGATCATGCGACGGAGCTGGTGCGAGAAACGGCGGTGGATACTAATATCGCGGCATGAACAACGTTAGATGCGTCTGATGCATCCGATGCGGCCGAAAATCCGCTCCGTTGCGGCCGCTATTCCATTGTGTGGTGGCCGTTTTCTGTGATTTTGAATCACATTGCAATTACAGCCCGATGCTATTGCGGACATCGTCGCATCTGCAATATTGCGACTGCATCACATGATGCGGTCCGCAATTTAGAACCATGGTTAGGGCCTATACTTTGTTAAGTCTTGAGAATCTTCCGTTCCTAATTCTCTGCTTTGAAACCCTTGTGCTTGAAACGTCCATTTAGCACCTAATACTACTAGAGTAGATAAAAACGGCTTGTATTTTGTAATATTACTCTGCTTCTTGATTTAGTTTTTGTTGTTGTTGTTTATGCTTATCAGGGATTAATTCTTGATACCTCATATCCTGTTTTTTGTTGGAGCTCTCTAGGCCCTTGATCTCAGATATTTTTTTGACGCAAGCTTGATCTTAAATATCTAAGAAATCGATTATCATTGGTATTCATACAAAAAGTTCCTTTTTATTAATTGTTTGATATCTATTCCAATTCCAACTTTTCTCTAAAATCCTCTTCCGTTAGATACAACAATAAATCCAATTATAAATAGCCACTAAAATTCATTTACAAAATGTAGTTTACCCAAAAGTATGATACAATTGAGTAAAAAAAAAAGAGTATGATACAATTTGTTTATGTATTAATATCATATATAGAGCTATACATGATGTATACTTTAATAATGTGTGGACTGTGGTCCTATTTTTAAAGGTGTAAATGGAGTAGTAATTCCTTTTGTGTAGATATTGGATGTAATTTTCATTGCATTAAAATCAGTAACCGAAAGAATTATAATCATCACGGATTCACGATATATGAAGATTATATATACAAGTCCAATAATAAAATATAAAAATCCAAACAGCCATATATATATTTTTTCAGAATGAGATGGGTTTTTTTTTTTTTTTACAATAGAATGAGATGGTTAAGTAATTATTTAGTATTCACACATACTTACCTATAATTATTGCTATAAGATACGAAGAACTGTTGTTTAAAACAATAAGTAACATTAACCTAGTGCCGTCTCTTTCTCTCAACATTCTCTCTACTCCTCTTTTCCTTCTTCCTCATCCACGGAAAGGAGGTGGTTTTGGGTCATTTTTTGACATGGAATCACCCATCTACATCGTTTTTATCTCATTTTATCTAAATAAGTGGTTTTTCCACATAGATCTGTTTTTTTTGTTGTGTTTTTCCATGCTTTCGTCGTCTATGTGCAGCGGTGTTTTGTTCGTCCTCTTGTTGCGGTGTCGTTTGGTTTCCCGTCTTGTTGCGGTGTCGTTTGTTCGTCGTTTAGTTCAGATTGATAGATCAGCTCCGATCCATTACAGATTCAATCAAGACTTGTGCGTCAACGTTACAGATCCGCATGCATAGGTATTTCGTCCACTTTGATTTTGTCACATTTGTAAGCATTTTGTTGTGTTATGCTATTAACCTGGGTGCTGTGTGTTTGTTCGCAGATTCATCATTTTCAGTTTTTAGCGAGGTTGAATTTGTGTTGTTTTCGATGTATTTTACTAATTAGAATGAATGAATATCTTTTTTAGTAAAAAAAAAAAAAACAATAAGTAACGTTCGATTGGACAACTCTTTGAAACTGTTGCTTATACCATCAGGTAGTAGTTTTGATAGTTATGCCTACATTTCTTTTAACTATTTTCATGAAACAAAAATGTTGCAGCGTGATTTATACTAAATTGCATATAGGCATGGTAATGAGACCTGAACCCGTGGTACCCACCCGAACCCGCACTGACTTTGACAGGGAAAACCCGATTTGACTAGGGACAGGGGCGGGGATGAGGATATAGATATCCGCTCCGCCCCTACCCCGAACTCGCCATGTTGTTTATGTAATATATATGCTAATATCCTCATTGTTAGGAATCAAGAAGGGAATTAGCTGAATAAACTCTCTGAATTGCATTAATCACTAAGAAGTCTCTTGTATAGGCATTGTTACAACAACTTGTTTTCTAAGCTAAGTAATAACTAACATAACAGAAACAATTATTGCTTTCTAATAACAGAAACTGAAAACTAACTCTTACAAATCCTCTCTTAAACTGAATTTGCATCTAGCAAAGTAGTTTAATTACACATTTTCTTCATGCCTAATCTGCCTCTAAGATTGGAGATGGATTCCATCTTCAATGGCTTTGGCATTATGTCAGATAGCTGCTCTTGGGAATTGTAGTGGACCAATTCGATCACTTCATCTCTGTAGAGAACTCTAAGAAAGTGGAACCTTACATATATGTGTTTGCTTCTTCCATGCATCACTGGATTCTTAGACAATTTGATGGTACAGCTGTTGTCACAGTACACAGTGGTAGGCCTAAGCTGTTCATGTCCAAGCTTCTCTAAAATCCTTCTTAGCCACACACTTTGACTAGCACAAGAGGCTGCTGCTATAAATTCTGCTTCTGTTGTCGACAATGTTACCACAGGTTGCTTCTTGGATGACCAAGATACTGCTCTTGAACCAAGCATAAAAACAAACCCCGAGGTATTCTTTCTATCATTTAAATCTCTTGCATAATCACTGTCTGAATAAGCCACAAGACTACCCTCTTCTCCTTTTCTATACATGATGCCCAGTTCCAGTGTGCCTTTCAAATACCTAAGAATCCTTTTGACAGCAACTAGTTGTATTTCTGTAGGTCTCTCAATGTATCTATTGAGTAGACACACAACAAACATCAAATCGGGTCTAGTTGCAGTGAGACACATGAGACTTCCCACCATTTACTTGTAGAGTGTTGCATCTGTTGCCTTCCCTTCTTCATCATTTGAGAATTTACATCCTGGTACAATATGATTTATCACAGAGTTGCTCTTCTCCATGCCAAATCTTTCTAGTACTTCATTAGCATACTTCTTCCGGTAGATGAATATTCCTTCAGCACATTGAGTTACTTCAATGCCTAAGAAATACTTCATCTTGCCCAAGTCAGTTATATCAAATTCCTTCTTCATAGAATGCTTGAACTCAGCAAACATTTCATCATCATTTCCATTAAAGATGAGATCATCCACATACAAGCTGACAATTAACAACTTGCCACCATTTCCTGTTTTAACAAACAAAGTGTGCTCATGAGAACATTTTTCAAATCCTTGTTTGCTAAAATAGGCTTCAATCTTGCTGTACCATGCCCGAGGGGATTGTCTAAGACCATACAAGGCCTTTTTCAGCCTATACATGTTGTTCTTCTCACTTTCTTTCTAATATCCCAAGGGTTGATCAACATAGACAACGTCATTTAGCTCACCATGTAAGAAAGCACTTTTCACATCAAGTTGATAGACATTCCATTCCTTGAGTGCAGCAAGAGCTGAGATGGTTCTAATTGTGTCCCATCTGGCAACTGGAGCAAAGACCTTATTAAAATCAATTCCTTGTTAAGTCTCTAAAATGTCTGATGTGCATTTCCCTAACTTTTGATGAAATCTAAACATTGGTTAATGATTTAATTAACCTTCATATTGGTTGCTAACATGTCTATCTAGTGTACAGATTAAAACTGTAAGAATCATCTATCTGCTCATAAGTGACTACCTGTCTGGATAAGCGAAAGTCAACCTGTCTGTTGACTATGATTATTGACTTCTTTCAAGATACGTCTTCAACCTGTCTCCCCACGAGTTCCTACACTTGTCTGAGGTTACTCGTTGAAGAATCAAGGATTAAACAAGCTTTTGTTGGCTGTCCCATCAGAAAGAGACTTGAAGCCTTCTCTCCTACTCAGTCTCACGCCTATCAAGAAAAGTCAGAAGTTACTCTCTCAAACAACCTCGGTTATCAGAACCAAAGATCGGTTAAAGAATGCTTCCAACATGCTTTATTCCCTAGTACCTCCAGTCCTTACACGAAAAGGGAATTGTACTTAGCAAAGTACAAAAAGCTCTCTGCACAACTCTGATATGGCTGTATCACGATGCATAAAGCCATGATCCTTTAAGTTAGAGTACAACCAATGTTCTTATTGCATTAATGGATGCCCATAACGACTCCATTGCATTTAATGAAGTTTTGCTTGAAGCCAACATCTGAGGGAATGTCTCTAACGGATCCTAAATGCTTGAAGACTATAAATACAGAAGTCATTGAAGATGAAGTATAGAGAATACATATAGCATTAAAGAGCCATTACTCTACGCATTAATATCTTCATTCTTTCATTCTGTATTCTTCAATCATTTGAAGTTATTACGCAGACTTTCCTAAGCTTTACATTTAAACCACTCCGAGTGTTAGTGAAAGATCTGTCTGTCTGAAGTTGTATTTATTACAAACCAAGTCTCTCAAACAATCCTGAGTGAACCTGAAGAGGCTAGGTGTGAAAAGAATACTTGTCTTGGAGCCTGAAGAGGCTTGCACAGCTGAAGAGGCTAGGTGTGTAAAGAATACTTGTCTTGGAGTATGAAGAGGCTTGGTGTGCAAACAATACTTCGAGTCTGTAACCTAATCACTTATAGTGGATAAAACTTGGTGCTGCCAAGGACTGGGCGTAGCTCTTTGCTTTGAAGAGTGAACCAGGATAAATAGCTGTGTCAATCTCTATTTCCTTATAAACTTTTTAGTTGCCTTAGTTTTCTTATGCGTTTTTCAAATGGTGTGTTTGTCTAAGTCACTGTTAAAATTTCATCAAACAGGTCACCTGTTTGTCCTGTATCTTTCCACTCGTCTGAACCAAGATTCTGTATGCGAAAAGATTTCAACTTTGTTTAAATTATGATAAACACAATTCATCCACCCTTCTCGTGTTTATAGTTGTCTATTTCAGTTGGTATCAGAGCTCAGCCTGTAGGTTGAGCAACTAACAATGTAGAGGTAAAAGGTTCTGAAGAATAGACATGACTGCTGGAGCTAGTTCTAGTGGAAGTCACCAGACTGAAGGAGCTTCACTAACTAGACCTCCTTACTTCAATGGAGAAAACTACAACTATTGGAAAGATAGATTCCAATGGTTCATTATATCTACAAACTCTGATCTTTGGGATGTCATTACAGATGGTCCATTCATTCCCAAGAATGATGATAACACTAACAAACCAAAATCTCAGTGGACCATTGCAGAAAAGACAAAATGGGAGTTGAACCACAAAGCTAGATATAACATCATTTGTGCTCTCAGTCCTGAGGAGTTTGAGAAGGTATGTGCTTGTGACTCCACCAAGGAAATATGGGACACTTTAGCTGTCACACATGAAGGAACAACCAAAGTCAAAGAATCAAAGATTGCCATACTTGTCAGAAAGTATGAACTGTTTGTCATGGAGGAAGGAGAATCTGTTGCTCAAATGATAGGAAGATTTTCAAACTATAGTCAACAGTTTAAAATCTCTTGGCAAAGTCTATACCAATTCTGAGAAGGTTGGAAAGATTCTGAGAAGTCTACCTAAACAGTGGAGACCTTTGGTCACTGCTATCTCTCAAGTCAAGGATCACACTACCTTGACTATGGATGAACTTCTTAGAACACCTACTGTTCATGAGCAAGAACTTGGGGATGAAGTTGCACCAAAGAAGGGCAGGTCAATTGCTCTGAAAGCTGATCAAAAGTCAGCAAAAGTTTCCAAGGCTCTAAAGGCAGATGAGTCATCCGGTGATGCTGACCTGTCTGAACATGAGGATTCTAAGAGTGATGAAGAATTGTCTCTCCTAACCAGGAAGATAAAGCTTCTCCTACAGAAAAAGAAGTTCAAGAGGGATAAGCCATTCAGAAGGTTCAACAAGGACAAGAACTTCAAAGAATCCACTCCAACAGACAAAAGTCCAATTGTCTGCTGATGCGTATTTTTAAGAATAAAGGCAAGTGCACCTCGTCGCAAACAAGTAATACGGTGGTAAGACCGGTTATCGTATCCACAGGGATCGGTTGCCAATTACCAATTCACAAACTCAACAACTATCTAGACTAAACTATGGTATGAAAAGATCATAAAATAAGGAAATAAAATATTTTTGGTCTTTTGGGGAATTTTATCGAACACTTGGAAGGCAACAGAATTGTGGCTAAAGTTGTCAGGGTTAGACTACACTAATCCTCCCTTAATTGAAATGAAATGGTTTCTAACACAAGTCCTAATTCAATAATGACAATCAAGCCTTTTCTAAAATACTCAAGCCCTAATGTCTTAGGTGGAATGAGCCTAAAACCCCAAATTAAACCCTAATGTCTTAGGTGGATTAACCTGAAATTTTGCATTAAGTCAAGACTTGTAAGATTGCAAGCAGCCAACACCTATGTCTAGATTCTTGACCTACTTGGCATATGATTCATGAGCATGCCTTAACATCAATCTGTCAATTGTCTATCAAAGCAACATATCATTCCTATGGGTAGCTAAGCCAAGGAAAGCATTAAGCACAGAATCACATACTCATAAAGAAATAGAGACTTGCATTAAAACAACCAAATCAAATACAAACAAGTTCAGAAAAGCTACATCTAACCCCAACAACAAGGGGATTTAACTACTCATGAAAAATGAGAATACAAAAGAGAAGGAGAGAAGAGATGAAGAACACTCATAGAAGAATCCTCCAATCTTCTTCCATTCCCAGAGCAAGGAAAACATCCCCTACTAGGGTTGAAACCCTAGTCCAGCCGCAGCTCCAAGTGCCTCCAAGAGCTCTCCAAAAAAACTTCCCCTTTCTGCCCTAAAACAGCAACTTATACCAATCAGTTCTACGCGCGTTCGCGAGGCGAGACATGTCTCGCGAGGCGAATGTTAAAAATCCGCTATTTTAGAGAATTGAACTCTCGCGAGGCGAGAGTTTCTCGCGACGCGAAACCGAAAGGTTCTTCTCAATTACGCCCGTGAGGAGCATCAGGGCCTGGGCGTGATGGCTTCTGATCCCCAGACTCACGAGGCGAGACATGGTTCGCGAGGCGAACCAGAAAAGCTTGCATTTTCTGGAACAATCAGCTTTCAGGGTCGCGAGGCGAATCCAGTCTCGCAGGGCGAATCTCCAGAATCCTGCTTGGCTCAATTTCTTGTCTTTTCAAGCTCTGTCTTCATCCAAGCTCCATCAAGGCTAATTCTGAGCATTTTTACTTGAATTCCTACAAAACAACACCAATAAACCGCTTCACCCGTTCCAAGGGAAAATCTAACTAAAATCAAATAAAGAATGCCTAATCTATATGAAAAATGCATGCAAAAGTATATAGAAAACATGATGTAAAATCACACTATCATCTGCTATGAGTGCAAGAAGCATGGTCACATCAAGGTTGAATGTCCTCAACTCAAGAAAGCCCCTTTTAAGAAATTCTTCAAGAAGAAGAAGAAAGGAATGATGACTACTTGGGAGGATCTGGAGTCAACATCTTCTGAGGAAGAAACAGAGGAAGAAACCAATCTCTGTCTGATGGCCAACATTGACTCAGACTCAGACGATAAGGTACATCCTGACTGCGAGGGATTACTTGATGCCTATGAGGAGTTGCTGGAGGAATCCAACTGCTTATCTAAGGCTTTCAAATCCCTCAAGAAAGAGTATGTAAAGCTCACCAGTGAGCATAAACAGAAATCTCAAGAGTGTGAGAAGCTGGCTAAAAAGAACAGTGAGCTGAAGACTGAAAATTATAATGAAGCTAAGATCTCAAGTGAAACATCACCATCTGAAAAAGTTGAAAAACTTCAACAGAAAGTAGAAGAGCTCACTTCTGATCTTGCCAAATTTGTTAATGGTAGAGACAATCTGACTAAGCTACTTGACAGTCAAAGGCACTCTCTTAACAAAGAAGGTATGGATATGTCCATAAGACACATCATAAAGTATCAACTAAAACTTCTACAGTATCTGTTAAGTCAACTGTAACCAAATCTACACCTATTTGTAACTTATGTGGAAAAATTAGACATGTTAAGTGTATCCATAAGAAGAGAAGGAAGTCTTCACAAGACTCCTAGAACTAACAGAAAAGGACCCAAAAAAATATGGGTACCTAAAGATCAAATAATTTTTGTTGCAGATGTCCTCAACTGGACAAAGAAAACACCACTGCTGGTACCTGGACAGTGGCTGCTCGCGTCATATGACAGGAGAAAGGTCTATGTTCCTAGACCTCCAACTTAAGAAAGGAGGACACGTTGCTTTCGGAGGAAATCAGAAAGGGAAAGTTATAGGAATTGGTACTATTGGTGGTAAACCCCCTCTTCCCTCTATATCTAATGTTCTTATGGTTAAAGGATTAAGACATAATTTGCTTAGCCTAAGTCAATTATGTGATAGTGGTTTTGATGTTTCCTTTACCAAGGATGTATGCATAGTTAAAGACTGTTGTGGCAAAACCCTCTTTTCAGCTAAAAGGCAACAAAATCTTTAAAAGATTGAACTGTCTGATCTCTCAGATCAAAGTGTAACCTGTCTGATGTCTAAAGAGGATGAGAGATGGTTATGGCATAAGAAACTAGGACATGCTAGTATGAAACTAATTTCTGAATTAAAATGGAATAATCTTGTGAGAGGATTGCCTGATATTAGTTTTAAGAAAGATGTCTTGTGTGATGCATGTCAGATAGGTAAATAGTTAAAATCAAGTTTCAAATCTAAAAACTAAGTATCAACCTCTAGACCTCTTCAGTTGTTACACATAGATCTTTTTGGACCCGTTAGTGTTTTCAGCCTGGCTGGAAGAAAATATGGATTTGTCATAGTTGATGACTATTCTAGATACACATGGGTACTCTTCCTAACACACAAGGATGAGTCTTTTAAGGCTTTCTCAATATTCTACAAAAGAGTACAAAATGAGCATGGTTCTGTATTTCTACCCTTAAAAGTGATCATGGGAGAGAATTTGAAAATGAGCAGTTTAGACAGTTCTGTGAGGGGAATGTAATCTCTCACAATTTCTCTACACCTAGAACTCCACAGCAAAATGGAGTGGTTGAGAGAAAGAACAGATCTTTGCAAGAGATGGCTAGATCTATGCTCAATGAAAATAATGTCCCTAAGTACTTATGGGCAGAAGCTGTAAACACTGCTTGTTATGTACAAAACAGAATACTTATTAGGCCTTTCCTAAAAAGGACTCTTATGAATTATGGAAAGGAAAAAGCCCCAACATATCTTATTTTCATGCTTTTGGATGTGATTGTTTTATTTTGAATACCTGAGATAATCTTGGAAAGTTTGATTCTAAGGTAGATAAAGGTATTTTCGTAGGATATTCTGAAATGTATAAGGCTTTTAGAGTTTACAATTCAAGAACTTATATTATTGAAGAATCTGTTCATGTTAAATTCAATGATGAATTAAAGACTGATAAAGAACTATCAGATCTAAAAGATGATCTTGCAGGTCTTGATATAAACAATCCAGAAATTCAACAACCCGATCTAACCAAGACAGAACATGTGCCTGAGGCTAACAGACAAGTGGAATAGACAGGTCAGCAGACGCGTCAACAAACGAGTCAGTAGACAAGTCAAGATCTTCATGATGATTTCAAAAGGGATTGGAAATTCAACACTCATCACCCTAAGGATCTTATTATTGGAAATCCTTCTGAAGGATTAAGAACCAGATCCACATTGAGAGAATCAAGCAATGTGGCCTTTATTTCAGATTTGGAGTCTAAACGCATTGAAGAAGCTCTTGAGGATGAAAGCTGGATTCTTGCTATGCAAGAAGAAATTAACCAGTTCACCAGAAATTATGTCTGGACTCTTGTCTCTAAGCCTATAAACAAGTCGGTTATTGGAACAAGATAGGTCTTCAGATACAAATTGGATGAAGAAGGTAAAGTTGTTAGAAATAAGGCAAGGTTAGTAGCTCAAGGCTATAACCAACAAGAAGGTATTTATTATACTGAAACCTTTGCACCTGTAGCTATAATAGAAGCCACACGCATTTTAATGTCATATGCTGCACAACACCAAATTACCCTGTTTCAAATGGATGTAAAAAGTGCTTTTCTAAATGGTATATTCGAAGAAGAAGTGTATGTTAAACAACCCCTTGGTTTTGAGGATGCTGATAAACCAGATCACGTTTTCAAACTTAAAAAAGCATTAAATGGTTTGAAACAAGCACCTAGAGCATGGTATGATATACTCAGTTCTTTTCTCATGCATAATGGTTTTACTAGAAGACAAGTAGACACTACTCTGTTTAAGAAATGCTCTAAAAAGAACTTTATTATAGTTCAAATATACCTTGATGATATTATTTTTGGAGCAACTAATGAAAAGCTGTGCAAGGAATTTTCAAATCTAATGCAAGCTGAATTTGAGATGAGCATGATGGGAGAATTAAAGTTCTTCCTTGGATTACAAATAAAGCAGACAAGTGATGGAATTTACATTCATCAACAAAAATATACCAAGGAGATACTCAAGAAAAACAAAATGGAAAATGCAAAGCTCGTGAAAATCCCTATCCAACCCAATGCAAAACTAAGCAAAGATGAAGAAGGTAAAAAGGTAGATCAAACTGTCTACAGATGTATGATTGGCTCTCTACTGTACTTAACTTCAAGCAGACCTGACATTCAATTTAGTGTCTCTATGTGTGCTAGATTCCAATCTGATCCTAAATAATCTCATCTTAAGGCTGTTAAAAGAATATTTAGATATTTGCTTGGAACTACTAATCTTGGTTTGCTGTATTTAAGATCAAAAGAATACAGATTAGTGGGATATTGTGATGTTGATTTTGCTGGAGACAGAATAGAAAGAAAAAGCACCATTGGAGGATGTCACTTCATTGGAGCAAGTTTAGTCTCATGGTCAAGCAAGAGTCAAACAACCATTGCCCTGTCTCTTCTTTGGCGGAATACATCTCTTTTGCTAGTTCTTTGCTCTCAACTCTTATGGGTAAAACATCAACTTGAGGATTACTCTATTTATGAACATAACATATCTGTATGGTGTGATAATTCCAGTGCTATATGCTTAACTAAAAATCCAATTCAGCATTCTAAGGCTAAGCATATTGAAATCAAACATCATTTTATTAGGGATTATGTTCAAAAAGGCATCTTTGATATTAAGTTTGTTAAAACTGAAAATCAATGGGCTGATATTTTTACTAAACCCCTCGCAGAAGAAAGGTTTTTATTTATTAGAGATAATCTAAACATACATTGCATTGTTGAATGGCATGTCTGAATAGTAACTTGTCTGTGCTTTATCACCTGTCTATGCTTACCTGTCCGACTCTGCTGAGTCACTATGCTAGAACTCATCAGTTTTGTTGAAATGGTTATTATTTAATTAATTCCATTCCCTTATTTGAAGCTAATTGTGTGCATAGTAGTTTATATATCTCGAAAACATGTTTTCATTATGTCTTATGTGGGCGTTACAGTTCCTCATACAAATCGTGCCTTTTTTGAATTAAAAATATCGTTTTTCTCTCTCCTACCTTTTTGACTATAAAAGACAATAGATCAGAAAGGTTGAAACTTTACGTTTCAATATTCCAAAATCTCTTTGCCTTCTCATCTTTCAAACCCTCTTCTCTCTCGAAACCCTAGAATCGTTTTCTCTAAAAAAAATGGCATCATCCAAGCATCTCTCTTCAAAAGAAATCGCTGAGAAATACAATCTTAAGGTTACTGAGATAAAAAAATATCATTATGGGAAAGACTGTTGATCTTCAACAGATGAAGATGTTGGGAATTTGCGTATAAAACAAAATAAAATGCAGCGGAAAAATTCCCATCGAAGGATCCATGCGAATGGTCATGATTCATGATTAGAAAGTTTACCTCTTGAAGCGATGGTTGTTGGTTGAAATTCATCTATCACGAACACCGCACGAACGGTGTCTCCAGAGGTATCCACACGAGCGGACTCCGTGAATGTCCAACGTCACGAACCTGAAGCGTCTCTGTCTTGCAGTGCTAGCTTCAAAACCGAGGCTTACTGTTCACTCTTACTCTCTCTGTGCGGCTAGGGTATCAACCTTGTGTGCACAACAACTTAAGTGTTCTACTTATAGTAGCGCCTCCTTAAGTGAGTTAGTGAGCAACACTTGACCTAAGCCCATGTACTATGCGCTAGGCCCAATAGGAAAGTCCAACTCTCCTTTTAATGCTTCTTTTAATCCGCTCTTATGTGTGTGACCCTATAGGTTCCCAAAACGTTAGTAGTAACATTAAATCCCATTTAATATTACAAACAGTGAGCGGTATCAAGCAATACATCACTGCTTCCTAAGTAGTGAGAAAGTCAGTGATTTGACGAAACCTTTCTGTGACAAATATTCATGTGCATTATTATCCCTTTGTCCATATATCTATATTGAACACAAGGCATAGAATGTGTTACCCTTGTATGGTTCAATATCATGTTCCCTGATACCCGAGTAGACTTAACAACAAATGAGGTCAATATCTCATATTGACTCATTTCAGCACGGCCATGCATTTTACAGTCTCACTCTATCAGGGGGCCCACAGATATTACTCCTGTTATGTAGGAGGGACAAATTCCATCTAGGTCACTCACGTCCCTGTGCATGGCTCGTGGTATGCCCAATGACCGTCTTTATAATCATCCTATTACAGATGACGTTTGACGATATTAAAGCACACGACTCCTCATGTAGGGATCGTAGTGATTTCAGGTCGAAGGATTGCATACACCATTGTCACTATGAGAACTACTTATGACACTCACATAACTCTCCATGTAGTGTTCTCATGGTGGGTCAATCCAGTACATCATTACCTTAATGTGTACCCATGTGGCAACTCGATATCTCATATCTATGACCCGTGAGATGTGGTCATCAGTCTGCACACATAATAGTCTCAATTGTATTATTATTGTCCTTATTAATAAAATACTTGACTACGGATATTTAAGAATAGGATTTCATTGTTCAATAGTGTCTCACGATCAAGTCATATACTTGATATTCTATTAAACTGAAATTTCTATTCTACGGACTTTATTATGTTTAAACAAGTAACACAATAAACTGGAATGCCTCATATCATATATATATAATAGCAAGACACAAATGTAAGTCTAAAGAAATACATTGGCCTCTAGGGCTTACACCAACAATCTCCCACTAGCACTAGAGCCAATCAGGCATAAATCTAATGCCCATCGATCTAGTGTGACCTTCATGCTTCTGTTGAGCAAGAGGTTTCGTAAGTGGGTCAGCAACGTTATCAAGCGTTGGTACTCTGCATATTTTCACATCTCCTCTATCGATAATCTCTCGAATGAGATGGAAGCGCCTAAGTATATGTTTGGATCGCTGATGAGATCTAGTTCCTTAGCTTGTGCAATGGCCCCATTGTTATCACAATAGAGATCAATGGGGTCCACAATACTAGGAACCGTACCAAGATCAGTAATGAACTTCCTGATCCAAACAGCCTCCTTTGCTGCATTGGAGGCGGCAATATACTCAGCCTCTGTAGTAGAATCGGCAACTGTCTTCTGCTTTGAACTCTTCCAGCTTACAACCCAGCCATTCAGGCAGAACACATAACCAGATTGCGATCTGGAGTCATCCTTATCGGTCTGGAAGCTAGCATCGGTGTAACCTATTACAGCAAGCTCTTCCTCGCCTCCATATACCAAGAACGAATCCTTAGTTCTTCTCAAGTACTTAAGGATGTTCTTGACAGCAGACTGATGACTTTCACCGGATCGATGGTACCTGCTCGTTATGCTTAAAGCATACGATACATCTGGTCGAGTACATAACATGGCATACATGATAGATCCAATTGCGGATGCATATGGAATCTTACTCATGTGATCCCTATCCTCTTGAGTGGAAGGGGATTGTGCCTTTGATAGGCATATACCATGTGACATAGGCAACAGTCCTTTCTTGGATTCATGCATGTTAAAGGGTCTCAACACTTTGTCTATGTATGTACTCTGACTTAGGCCAAGCAATTTCAGCGATCTATCCCTATAGATCCTGATCCCCAATACATAGGTAGCTTCACCCAAATCTTTCATAGAGAACCAATTCCCTAACCATGTCTTTACATTTTGTAGTGTAGGGATGTCATTTCCAATGAGTAATATGTCATCTACATATAACACCAGAAAAACAACAATGCTCCCACTAACCTTCTTGTAGACACAAGGTTCATCTTCATTTTTGATGAATCCGTACTGTCTTACAGCATCATCAAAACGAAGGTTCCAACTTCTGGAAGCTTGCTTCAATCCAGAGATTGATCGCTGCAATTTACATACCTTTCCGGCATCCTCTGAAATGTCAAAGCCTTCAGGTTGTGTCATGTACACATCCTCAAGAAGCTTTCCATTAAGGAAGGCAGTTTTGACATCCATCTGCCATATCTCATAATCATGGTATGCAGCGATGGCAAGTAAGATCCGGACGGATTTAAGCATCACAACAGGTGAAAAGGTCTCATCATAGTCGACACCATGAATTTGCTTGAAACCCTTAGCGACCAATCGCGCCTTAAAGGTGTGTACCTTACCATCCATGTCAGTTTTCTTTTTGAAAACCCACTTGCACCCTATGGGTTTTACCCCTTCAGGTGGCTCTACCAAGGTCCATACCTGGTTGGTGTACATGGAATCCATCTCAGATTTCATGGCCTCAAGCCACTTCTCAGATTCTGGACCAGTGATGGCCTCCTGGTAGGTCACAGGCTCATCTTGATCCATGAGCAATACATCACCTTATGGAGTCATGAGAAATCCATATCTCTCAGGCTGGTGACGTATCCTGTTAGACCTACGCTGGTCTTGTGCTACTGGAGCGGGTTGTTCCTCCACAACATTCTATGAAGGTTGCTCATGTTCCACCAATGGTAGGTCACTACTCTGTGATTCTTGAATTTCTTCAAGTTCTATCTTCCTCCCACTGGTTCCTATGGAGATAAACTCCTTTTCTAGGAATACACCAGTCCGTGTGACAAACACTTTGCCTTCGGAAGGATTATAGAATTGGTATCCCTTGGTTTCTGTGGGATACCCCACAAAGAAGCATTTATCAGATTTGGGATCAAGCTTATTAGAAACTTGACGTTTTATATATGCTTCACAACCCCAAATCTTCATAAAAGATATGCTGGGTCGTCTACCAGTCCATATCTCATATGGTGTCTTTTCTACCGTTTTGGATGGAACACGGTTAAGTGTAAAAGCTGATATTAATAGAGCATGTCCCCAGAAAGAGTTTGGAAGGTTTGCATGACTCATCATAGACCGAACCATGTCCAACAAGGTTCGATTTCTCCTCTCAGAAACACCATTCCATTGTGGTGTTCCAGGTGGAGTGAGTTGAGATAAAATCCCACACTCTCTCAGATGATCATCAAACTCTAGGCTCAAATATTCACCACCTCGATCTGATCGAAGAGCTTTAATATTTTTACCAAGTTGGTTTTGTACCTCATTTTTGAATTCCTTGAACTTTTCAAAGGATTCCGATTTATGTTTCATAAGATACACAAATCCATATCTACTGAAATCATCAGTAAATGTGATGAAGTACTGAAAACCACCTCTAGCTAATGTGTTTAGGTGTCCGCATACATCGCTATGTATAAGAACCAAAAGGTCGTTGGCTCTTTCACCTTTGCCGGTGAATGGAGCTTTAGTCATCTTTCCCAATAAACAAGACTCACATATCTCATATGATTCATAATCAAATGAGTCCAAGAGTCCATCTTTATGGAGCTTCGAAATGCGCTTCTCATTTATATGGCCTAAACGACAATGCCAAAGATAAGACGGGTTCAACTCATTTGGTTTGAACCTCTTAGTATTTATGTTATAGATGGGCATTTCAAGATCAAGGACATAAAGTCCATTACTCATGTGTGCACTAGCATAGAAAATATCATCCAAATAAATAGAACAACTTTTGTTCTTTATTATAAAATAAAAACCAATCTTGTCCAAACAAGAAACGGAAATGATATTCCTGCTAATTGCAGGCACAAAATAACAGCTTCTCTAACTCAATAGTAAGCCCATGGGCAAAGTCAATACATAAGTCCCTACAGCTAAAGCAGCAACCTTTGCTCCATTTCCGACTCGTAGATCGACTTCGCCCTTTGTCAATGGTCTACTCCTGTCTAGGTCCCGCACATTTGTACAAATGTGAGAACCACATCCAAGATCTAATACCCATGATGCGAAGTAGATAAATTGACTTCTATAACAAACATACCGAGCGGAAGTCTCACTTCCCTTCTTCTTCTTGATCTCTTCCGGTATTTTGGGCAGTTCCTATTCCAATGTCCCGGTCCGACCACAGTGGAAGCAATTGCCTTCCTTAGCCACACCACCCACAAAGGCTTCAAACCAGAAGTACCGGGTTTGATCTTGTTGATGGCCTTGCCCTTGCCCTTGCCCTTTTGTGTGTTCTTGGGCTTCTTGGGCTGCTTCTTGCTATTTCCACTGGACCATCAAAATGGCCTTCCCCTTTCCTTTGTTAATATTTTGTTCAACAGTTCTCAACATGCTCAACAATTTGGCAAAGGTTTGTCAAGATCATTCATATTGAAGTTCATGACAAACCGACTATAGCTCTCGTGCAACGATTGCAGAACCAAGTCGGTGGCCAACTCTTGTCCTAAAGGAAATCCCAGTCTCTCGAGATTCTCAATGTACCCGATCATCTCGTAGTACATGAGGACTCACAGTGGCCTCCTTCCGCCAATTTACACTGGAAAACGGCTCGGGAAACTTCGAACCGCTCATGCCTTGCTTGCTCTTGGTAGAGCAGCTTGAGGTGCACGATCATATCGCACGCTCCATGGTCTCATGTTGCTTTTACAGCTCGGAGGTCATGGTAGCAAGCATAAGACAGCCGACGCTCTAAGGCGTCATCCCCGATGCTTCTTATAAGCATCTCTGTCACCCTTAGGAGCAGCTTGAAGCGGTGGCTCCTCAGAATAGGCTCCTCAAGAACATACAGCTTTTTCTCATGTTTGAGGACAATCCTCAAGTTTCTGCATCACCAGTAAAATTGCTCCGGATAGTTTGTCCTTCTCAAGGACGGATCGCAATGACAAAGTTACTTGATGTGTTTGATGCCATAGTAATCTACAGAGATAAATATGCAAAATATAAGTATCATGCCATGAAGTTATTTAATTAGGTTTTTAATTAAATACGCCTCCCACTATTTTACTCAAAACAATGACCCTCATCATTGATTCGAAAAATCCCGTTGGAAGATTTTCTAGTGGGCCAAGATCCATATTTCACCTAGCTTTAAGTCACTTTGGCCGATCACTTAAAATTCGGTTATTTAGGTAGGAAACACTTTCCGATTGCATCTCATGCAACTCTTGGACAGTTGGGTGAATAACTCTTATTCTAATCCATCACATGGACTAAAGCCCAACTTATGAGCCTTTAAGCCTTTCAATCCTATTGAAGTTGGCTTAGTTAAGTCAGACCCAATGGATAGCAGTTGAACATTACATTTGTCCCATCGTGCCTTACTATTATAGATAAAGGTACCCCGCTTTGGCGGACCCACACTTAATCGATCATAGTCTTGACGAGTGCCATGCATCGGAAGGCCTTTAAGTGTGACTTAATATTTCCTTTTGAGGGATTTGTTTAAAGTTTGATCTCATCATTTGTTAAACTCTTTAACTTATTATTTACATATATGCATCTAATAGATATATTAGTTAAACTCTTTTGACATACTATATACATACATGCATCTCATACATATATAAGGCAAATAAATGTGATATGGTTATGGCCCCTAACGCATTGATTCTCCCAAGCCAATGAGAGAATCTAAACTAAAACCTAGGAGCATCCAAGCTTCTCCAAGCAAGATCTCCCACGTGATAACGTCTTCTTGTCTCCATCATTACATTACATAAACATAAACCTCATTTTCATATGAGGGGAGTGAGATGAGAAAAGAAGATACATATGGAATATAAGAGAAAGGCACGGCACGCAGGCCGTATTTCAAAATATAAACCAAAAGATAAAAGGACTAAGGCCATAACCATTCACCATACATCACCAAATAAATAGTAACAACCAATAATAATACACAATTATTATTATTATTAATTTTATTAATTAGAGATTTCAAAATCTGAATTTTGAAAACGTAACATATATATAACAAATCACATTTATTATAATTGATGTTACTATAAATCACATTTATTACAATTGTTGTTACTACAAATCACATTTATTGTAATTGATATAAATCACATTTATATAAATCACATTTATTGTAATTGATATAAATCACATTTATATAAATCACATTTATTGTAACAAATCACATTTATTGTAATTGATATAAATCACATTTACATAAATCACATTTATTGTAACATAAATCACATTTATTGTAATTGATATAATTATTAAATGGTGACATAAAATTTTCAAAATTTGAATTTCGAAATTACACACTACGCAGAGGTAGCATGGGGGTCCCGCTGCCCGGTCAGCAGGTGGGGTCAAGGGGAGGCCGCCCCTTGCGGGGTGCGGGGCAGCGCCCCGAAGAAAAATTTTCTCTCCGAAGCGTGCCTCGCTTCCTTGGTGGCTAGGGCGTCAACCTTTCAACCCTAAAACCGCAAGGCCCGTGAACACTTCACGTTGCAAGGAACGGCGGCTACGGTTTCAACACTTGGAACCTCAGCCGCAACAACATGAACTTTTCATGTCTGAAACCCCTTAACGCCGCCAACACAGAACTGAAAACAATCATGTTTAACATCAACATTTGACGCCATCGCAGAACATAATAAGGATTCAGAACCAACGTACATATCGCATACATACACAAACATGCAATAGACGATATATCATATACATACGAAAATCACGTAAACAAGGTTTCGCAAACCGGATGCAAACGATTTTCAAAAACAATTTTCAGAAAAACGATTCACATTATAAACATGTTATCATACATAACAGATAAACCACGTAACAAAATCATGGTTTTCGCAAGCGCTCGATACCATCGTTGGGAATTTGCGATAAAACAAAATAAAACGCAGCGGAAAAATTCCCATCGAAGGATCCATGCGAATGGTCATGATTCATGATTAGAAAGTTTACCTCTTGAAGCGATGGTTGTTGGTTGAAATTCGTCTATCACGAACACCGCACGAACGGTGTCTCCAGAGGTATCCACACGAGCGGACTCCGTGAACGTCCAACGTCACGAACCTGAAGCGTCTCTGTCTTGCAGTGCTAGCTTCAAATCGAGGCTTACTGTTCACTCTTACTCTCTCTGTGCGGCTAGGGTATCAACCTTGTGTGCACAACAACTTAAGTGTTCTACTTATAGTAGCGCCTCCTTAAGTGAGTTAGTGAGCAGCACTTGACCTAAGCCCATGTACTATGCGCTAGGCCCAATAGGAAAGTCCAACTCTCCTTTTAATGCTTCTTTTAATCCGCTCTTATGTGTGTGACCCTATAGGTTCCCAAAACGTTAGTAGTAACATTAAATCCCATTTAAAATTACAAACAGTGAGCGGTATCTAGCAATACATCACTGCTACCTAAGAAGTGAGAAAGTCAGTGATTTGACGAAACCTTTCTGTGACAAATATTCATGTGCATTATTATCCCTTTGTCCATATATCTATATTGAACACAAGGCATAGAATGTGTCACCCTTGTATGGTTCAATATCATGTTCCCTGATACCCGAGTAGACTTAACAACAAATGAGGTCAATATCTCATATTGACTCATTTCAAAGACGGCCATGCATTTTACAGCCTCACTCTATCGTGGGGGCCCACAGATATTACTCCTGTTATGTAGGAGGGACAAATTCCATCTAGGTCACTCACGCCCCCTGTGCATGGCTCGTGGTATGCCCAATGACCGCCTTTATAATCATCCTATTACAGATGACGTTTGACGATATTAAAGCACACGACTCCTCATGTAGGGATCGTAGTGATTTCAGGTCGAAGGATTGCATACACCATTGTCACTATGAGAACTACTTATGACACTCACATAACGCTCCATGTAGTGTTCTCATGGTGGGTCAATCCAGTACATCATTACCTTAATGTGTACCCATGTGGCAACTCGATATCTCATATCTATGACCCGTGAGATGTGGTCATCAGTCTGCACACATAATAGTCTCAATTGTATTATTATTGTCCTTATTAATAAAATACTTGACTACGGATATTTAAGAATAGGATTTCATTGTTCAATAGTGTCTCACGATCAAGTCATATACTTGATATTCTATTAAACTGAAATTTCCATTCTAAGGACTTTATTATGTTTAAACAAGTAACACAATAAACTGGAATGCCTCATATCATATATATATAATAGCAAGATACAAATGTAAGTCTAAAGAAATACATTGGCCTCTAGGGATTACACCAACAGAAGAAACTAGGAATGGATGTCATTGAAGAGTTGGAGTACTCCAAGTGGACTTCTTTCTTCGACATCAAGGAGCTTGTTCACCTTAAGCTGATTCAAATGTTATGGAGAAATGTTGTGGTTTTCACCAACCGACTCAACGGAATCAAAATATTTAAGGCTGAAATGGGGGATAGAACCCTTCTCTTCCCCATAAGCTCTCTGGAGCTTGTCACAAAATGTCCGAGAACCGGTGCTGGCTTCACACCCAACTGGGAAGATGAAGTGGGAGCTGACAATGTTAACATTGCCATCTATGGTGTTCCCAAACCAGTGAATCCTAAGCCTGTCAACATGGTGGTCAAGTGCAGATTCCTGTACAAATTGTTGTTGGAGTGCGTGATGCCAAGGAAAGGCTCATGAGACAGTGTGACCAAGATGGACAGATTTGCTCTGTACCACATGATCCACAAAATCAAGGTTGAAATCAACGACCTTATCTACATGTACCTTGAGACTCTGATCAAGAGAACCAACATGCAGACCTATCCTTATGGGATGTTGCTGACAAGGGTATTCAGGAACAAGTTGTTTGTTCCTAGTGATGTTCACTTTGTGGACATGTCACTGCCCATAGACAAAGATACTGTCTATGATGGACATCAAGGGAATCCCTCTTGCTGATGAGGAGGAAGACAGCAAGAAGAAGAAGCACAAGAAGAAGAAACCTGCTATTGAGCAGAAGGAGGAAGAACCAGTGGTTTCCACTGACAAATCAGAAGTCCCCATTTCTGAAAGATTGCTCAAACCGTCTGGAAAGGTGGCCAGACAAGACCAAATTCCAGAGCTGCAACCCTCGGTATCTGAAGATTCTGCTGTAATAGTTGAGCCTTTGAGGTTCAAGCTGAGGAGACCCTCTCTCAAGAGGAAGACTAGTGAAGCTAAAGAATTAGTGGATGTTCCTGCTGATCCCAGCAAGAAAAGGAAGCTGGTGAAGACCTTTGCCAAGGTCAGACAAGTTGAGTATGAGCCTAGCAAAGAGGAAGCATCTGCTCAGGGGGAGCATACAGAGCAAGTCCTGGAAGAACCAAAGAAGACTTTCATTTTGGGAATAATTCCCAAAAAGAGAAGATCTGGTTACCCAGTACCTGCAAAATCTAACACTGCAGAAGACCTGTCTGGAGGAGCTCAGACAGTTGTACCCAAGGATGACCAAGTGTCTCACAAATAGATGAAGATATTTGAAGGGTAGACATCTCCTTCATTCCCTTCCCCTTCTCATCAATGTATCATCAACCCATCTATCTCTTCTCCATCTGCCCTTTTTGTTCAACCTCTTTTTGTTGCATCTCCTATTTCTTCACCCGTCTCCTCCTTTCAAACTCAAAAATCTTCTTTCACTATTGTACCTAATGATTGTCAGTACACAGTTGTTCACAGGGACTCTGCTCCCAAAGAACAAACTGGCATATCATCGAGACTCTTTGTGTCTGATCTGCAATCTCTTTTATTTGCAAGTATCTCACATGTCTTTTTCATTCCTTCTCCTCCACCTCATATTCTTAACCCCTGTAGAGAACTTTTCTTCTACCCACCTATTATTTTCTTCATTAGAACATTAGCTGGAACTCACTATCCTGCTTCTATTGTAATGCTACCACATAGGTCTAGGTATTTCTTTATGTTAGTGACAGGATTTAATTCTTTTTTCTGCCATATTGATTTTTTATTACCTATCCCTCCCTCTGTTTTAGCTCAAACACCTCTTCCCCCACCTATTCAAATAACAATCATTAGACTGTCTCTGTCTGAGAGACTTTCCTGTGTGTTTTCTTCACCTGATACTGACTGTGTCAGAATCAGTCTTATCTTCAAATTCGTCTTTCTTCCTTTCTATGCCCTTCAAACTCTCCATGAACTTTTCTTCCCTTCCATCACCTCTCTCCTATCTCTCCCTAAGGCACCCCTGGTTTTAGCTTTACCCTGACACTCTTCTCTGTCTATCTCTTCTCAAACAGTGGCCTTACAAGACTTTCATCTGCTTCAAGGACAAGTAGAAGACTTAAGAAGACAGCTAGATGAAGAAAGGCGAGCTAGGCTGCTCTTAGAGCAAAGGGTTGCTGCTTTGTTTTTGTTAATTAGTCAATCTAGGTAGTTTTTAGGTATATAGACTACCTTGTACTTGTAAACGTTCATGATGAATAAAATAAATTTCTTCTTTATTTCTTTAATGCTTTCATAGTTTATTCCTTTCTGATGTTGACAAAAGGGAGAGAATGGGAGAAATGTGATATAGGAGAATGGGAGAATGAATATGATATGATCTTAAATAGTACATGGACATGAGTATGTTCTGATAGTTGCTATAATTGCTCAAATAAATCTTTAGTAAGATTGCTCTGATAATAATTTCAAAGTAAAACAAGTCAAACTTATGTGTGACTAAGTTAAACGGATTATATAATTAATCTTAATGTCTGATCAAGCATCTGCATGACCCATCCCAGAATTGCTCAAAGTCATGCTCGCTTAACTGTGGAGTTCTTAAGTGATGGGCTACCGAAAATAAGATGCATCTTGTTAGTATAGGTAGTACCAATCAATTCATATAAGCCTTCCTCAACTGTATAGTCCCATACCTACACAGTCTCAGGATCCCTCTCATTCGGGTGTATAATCGGTTCATTCATGTGTCCCTCCGCCAAGAAGCCTGCCAGGAGCCGCTCCTTGTCCGTGCCTTCTTGCACCGGCGACCACTCCCCGTCATCGTCGGCACCCAGGTTCTAAATGCCCACCAGCTTCCGCTTCGTTCGTCCTCGAACCACACTGTACTGGGAGAGGAGCCGCTCTAATACCATTTGTAACATCCCAGCTGCTTTATGGATCGACGACTGTCCCCACAAACCAACACGGGTCTTTTTAGCGTGCTTTGTCCTCACTCACATGCTTCCTGGGAAAACTTTCTAGGAGGTCACCCATCCCAGAATTTGCTCCAAGTCAAGCATGCTTCTGTGGAGTTCTTAAGTGATGGGCTACCGAAAAGAAGATGCATCTTGTTTGTATAGGTATTACCAATCAATTCATATAAGTCTTCCTCAACTGTATAGTCCCATATGTACACAGTCTCAGGATCCCTCTCATTCGGGTGTGTAATCGATTCATTCATGTGTCCCTCCGCCTACAAGCCTGCCAGGAGCCGCTCCTTGTCCGTGCCTTCTTGCACCGGCGACCACTCCCCGCCCTCGTCGGCACCCGGGTGTTATCATCTCAATGTTTGTCATCATCAAAAAGGGGGAGATTGTCAAGTCACTAAAATGTCTGATGTGCATTTCCCTAAGTTTTGATGAAATCTAAACATTGGTTAATGATTTAATTAACCTTCATATTAGTTGCTAACCTGTCTATCTAGTGTGCAGATTAAAACTGTAAGAATCATCTATCTACTCATAAGTGACTACCTGTCTGTTGACTATGATTATTGACTTCTTTCAAGATACGTCTTCAACCTGTCTCCCCATGAGTTCCTACACTTGTCTGAGGTTACTCGTTGAAGAATCAAGGATCAAACAAGCTTTTGTTGGCTGTCCCATCAGAAAGAGACTTGAAGCCTTCTCTCCTACTCAGTCTCACGCCTATCAAGAAAAGTCAGAAGTTACTCTCTCAAGCAACCTCGGTTATCAGAACCAAAGACCAGTTAAAGAATGCTTCCAACATGCTTTATTCCTTAGTACCTCTGGTCCTTACACGAAAAGGGAATTGTACTAAGCAAAGTACAAAAAGCTCTCTACACAACTCTGATATGGCTGTATCACGTTGCATAAAGCCATGATCCTTTAAGTTAGAGTACAACCAATGTTCCTATTGCATTAATGGCTGCCCAGAACGACTATATTTTGTTTAATGAAGTTCTGGTTGAAGCCAACATCTGAGGGAATGTCTCTAACGGATCCTAAATGCTTGAAGACTATAAATACAGAAGTCATTGAAGATGAAGTATAGAGAATGCACATAGCATTAAAGAACCATTACTCTGCGCAGCAATATCTTCATTATTTTATTCTGTATTCTTCAATCATTTGAAGTTATTACGCAAACTTTCCTAATCTTTACATTTAAACCACTCTCTGAGTGTTAGTGAAAGATCTGTCTATCCGAAGTTTTATTTATTACAAACCAAATCTCTCAAACAAACCTGAGTGAGCCTGAAGAGGCTAGGTGTACAAAGAATACTTGTCTTGGAGCCTGAAGAGGCTAGGTGTGCTAAGAACCTGAAGAGGCTAGCTGTGCAAAGAATACTTGTCTTGGAGCCTGAAGAGGGTAGGTGTGCAAACAATACTTCGAGTCTGTAACCTGATCAGTTATAGTGGATAAAACTTGGTGTTGCCAAGGACCGGACGTAGCTCTTTACTTTGAAGAGTGAACCAAGATAAATACTTGTGTCAATTTATCTTTCCTTATAAACTCTTTAGTTGCCTTAGTTTTCTTATCCGTTTTTCAAGTGGTGTGTTTGTCTAAGTCACTGTTAAAATTTCATCAGACAGGTCACATGTCTGTCCTCTATCTTTCCACTGTTTGAACCAAGCTTCTGTATGCCAAAAGATTTCAACTTTGCTTAAATTCAGATAAACACAATTCAACCCCCCTTCTCGTGTTTATAGTTGTCTATTTCATTCCTTGCTGCTGTGAATACCCTTTTGCTACAAGCCTAACTTTGTGCTTCTCCACTTTTCCATCCTCATTGCATTTAGTCTTGTAAATCCACTTCACCCCTATTGTCTTAGCACCTAGAGGAAGGGTTGTCAATTCCCATGTGTTATTCTTCTCAATAGCCTCAATTTCAGTATCCATAGCTTTTCTCCAAACATCATGTTGCAATCGCTTCAAAGATAGGTACTAGGATTCTCCGTTGAGCTGAATATGGCCAAGTTATGCAGCTCCTCATTTGTCACATAATCATCCAGTCAAACTGATTGTCTCATAATCCTCCCTTGAGCTGGATTTGTGACATCTTCAGTCTGAGCATCATTCTGTTCTTCTGTTTCTGCAGCTGCAGTCTCATTGGCATTGTTTGCATTATGCTCAGGTTCAGTTTCTACCTCTTCCTCTGAACTGTTGCTGCCATCTTCAAATTCTGCAAGCCTTTTCTTTTCTCCAATTTTCACCTTTTTCCATCTCCGTTTTTCAGTTTCATCAAAAACAACATCCCTGCTCACAATCACTCTCTTTGTGACAAGATCATAGAGTCTATAAGCCTTAGACTCTTCACTTACCCCCAGGTTCACACACATGATACTTTTGTCATCCAAATTCTTTCTTTGAGCATCAGGAACATGAGTATGAGCAATACAACCAAACACTCTGAAGTGTTTTACTGATGGTTTGATTCCACTCCATGCCTCCTCAGGTGTAACATTCTTCATAGCCAGAGTTGGACTTCTGTTGAGCACATATATTGACCAATTCACAGCCTCTGACCAGAACTCTTTAGGAACATCCTTCTCAGATAACATACTTCTAACCATGTTCATTATGGTCCTATTTTTCCTCTCTGCCACTCCATTCTGTTGTTGAGTGTATGCTGCAGTGAGCTGTCTTCTAATTCCATTACTATTGCAAAAGCTATCAAACTTCGTGGAATTAAACTCTCCACCCCTATCAGTTCTCAAACAACAAATTGAATTTCCAGATTCTTTCTTTACCAAGACTTTAAACCTTTTAAAGATATCAAGTGCTGCTGATTTTTCTGATATAAAGTAAACCCAAGCTTTTCTACTGAAATCATCAATAAAGCTAATGAAGTACCTTCTTTTGCTATTTGATTCTGGCTTGATAGGTCCACAAATGTTAGAATGGATCAGCTCCAGTCTTTGTGTTGTTCTCCAAGAGCCCTCCTTTGGAAATACATCTCTATGTTACTTTTCAATCATGCAACTTGTGCTGATTTGAGGAGACTCCTTGATGTCTAGTAGGCCTTTAACCATCTCCTTTTGAGCAAGAATTCTCAGACCCTTGATGCTAAGATGGCCATATCTACAATGTCATAGATATGTGCTTTCCTCATAGGGGTGGAAGTAGGCTAGGCCGCCCGACAGGGGCCTATGGCCTGGCCTGGCCTATTTAATAAAAAGGCCGGCTAAAAGCTTTTTCAAAAGCCTTTTTAGATAAATAGGCCAGGCTTGAGCTTCAGAAAAATCCTACGAAGCCTGATAGGGCGGCCTGATTAACATTACTTTTAAATAAATATTAAATACATATAATATAATATATAATATATAATAATAATCAAATTAGACTAAACATATAGTAGAAAGATACAAAAAACCTAATCAGACTAAACCCTAAGTTAGAAAGTCAGCTTCACTAGTTCACTCTTTCTTCTTCATTCCTCACTCCTGACGACACTGAGCTCTGCCTCACCGGTCGCCGATCGTGCTCGATTATTCGCCTCGTTCGCCTCGCCTCATTCGTTCGTTTGCCTCGCATCAACGGGCGGCCTCGCCTCGTTCATTCGCCTCCTTCGTTGCCACACTCCTCGTTCGGTCATCGCTTTGCCATCGCTTCGCTGTCCCTCGTCAGGTAAACCTCTGTACCTTTGATCTTAAATTCTCAATGAAGTTGGTTCTGATGATATGGATGTTTCTGTAAATGCTATGTCTACTACACCAATTCCTGTTGTCTCTATTTCAAAGCCTGTACAGACTTCTGGGTTGCCAACGACCCCTTTGCAGTTTGAGGGGACACTTGGATGGAAAGGATCTGCTGCCACCAGTGCCTTTCGCCCAGCATCACCTCGTAAGAATTTTGATACTGAGAAGAATGTTTCTGTTTGTGGGAGCTCTGATAATTCCAAGCAGAGGCAGGGTTGCCTTGATATTGATATGAATGGGGATGATGGATTTACTGGAGGTGTGGAGAAGAGCATGCTAGATACATTCTCTTTTAACATCATTTGTTTCTTTAGTCCAGTGGCTTGCTCAGAGATGTTTAATCTGTAGTTTATAAGCATCTTATTTAAGCAGACACCCGTTAATCTTCAATTACCATGACAGTCATTCATACATAAAAATGTGGTGCAAATTTTATAACTGTTAACTGAGGTGGTTTGATGTTGCCTTTTGCTAAATATTTCAAGAGTAAATGGTAGTTTCTGATTACTTGAGGTTAAAGAACACATTGGTATGGAATATGCTTAATGCCGATGGTATGCATTATTATTTTTTAGGCCAATGGTACAATATGATGTCTGCATTCCTGTTTACTGAGTCCACAAAATGTCTTCTCCATTTGGGGGCAGCAATGAAACAATTTCATTTACTCCTGCTTGTACTAATGAGGTGAGTGAACGTGCACCAACAAATTCAAGTCAACCAGAAGATAACACACGAGGATATGAAAAAGACAAAGATCAAGTAGCTGAAGAGGTTGTCATTAAGAGGAAGAGGCAGAAAATGTCAGTTGTATGGAAAGATTTTGATGAGGTTGAAATTGCTAGAGGTGCAAGGAAAGCTGTTTGCAAATTTTGTAAAGATAAATTCGCTACGGGTGGGAAAGGGTCTAGCACTAGACATCTTAAGAGACACTCCGAGAATTGCTTGCAAAGGAGGTTGTAGATGGCTCAAGAAAAGAAGCAAACACTCATTCCATTTCAGTCTTCTAATCCAGGTAATCCATTTGTGAGTTCTAGTGTTAGATACTCTAATGAGAAGATGAGAGAAATAATTGCCACTGCTATTATGGTTCATGAACATCCTTTTAGTATTGTTGAGGATGAGGTTTGGATGTGGGCTTTCCAATATGCAAACCCGGATTTTCAAAAAGTTGGTCGTAAAACTGCTAGAAATGATTGTTTAGCAATATATGAGGCGGAGAAGAAAAATTTGAAGTCGTTGTTGAAAAGTGTGAGTAAGATTAGTTTAACAACAGATATGTGGAAATCAAGCCATCAAGTAGCAGAATATATGGTTATCACTGGCCATTTCATTGACGCAGTGTGGAAACTTCAAAAGAGAGTGTTGAGTTTTGTGAAAGTGCCTGCTCCAAGACGTGGAATTGATGTAGCTGATGCAATTTTTAAATGTTTAAAAGCTTGGGGAATTGAAAATAAAGTTTTTTCGGTATCTGTTGATAATACTGCTTATAACGATTCATGACTGAGAAATCTTAAGGAGAACTTGTCTCTTAGTAATAAGTTATTCCTTGGTGGTGCCTTGTTTCACGTTATATGTTGTGCACACATACTAAATTTGCTAGTGCAAGATGGACTTAGTAAGATCAAGGATATCATTTTCAACATTCGTGAAAGTGTGAAGTATATTAACTACAATGATGCAAGGCTAAAGTCTTTTTGTGATATTGTTGAGCAAAAAGTGTTGAAATATAGGAAGCTTATCATTGATTGTCCAAAAAGATGGAATTCAATATTTCATATGTTATCAACTGCTTTAAAATTTAAGATTGTTTTTTATTCTTAAAAGGAAAGAGAGCCGCACTATGATTATGCACCTTCACTTGAAAATTGGGACAAAGTTTAGAAAGTTTGTAAACTTCTTGAGGTGTTTGATCTAGCTACTCATGTGATCTCAGGTAGTGAGTATCCTACTGCTAATTTGTAACTTGCTGAACTTTGGAGGGTGAAACAAGTGATTGACAATGCGGCTGAGGATCGAGATCTCTTCATGAGAGAATTGGCATCTCCAATGAAAATAAAGTTTGACAAGTATTGGGGGGAATGTAATTTGCTTATGGCGATTGCTAGTGTTTTGGATCCCAGGTGCAAATTTCACATTGTTGACATATGTTTTCCCTTGATATATAAGCCTCGATTAAGTAGCAAAAGAGAATATAAAGAAGGTACGAAGTTCATTGGAAGAGTTATATGATGAGTATGTGTGTCTAAGTCTGGAAGAGTCATCCTCAACAGAAGGAAATAATGGTGGCAACAATCCAACATCTTCCACTGAGCCTAAATCTTCAGTCATAACTAGATTTGACCAAATTATGAGCATTGTGCGTGAGAAGGAAGCAGTTCCTCCAATGAAATCAGAATTACAAGCTTACTTTGATGAAGGCGTTTATATTCCGGATGGTAATAACCCTTTTAGTGCCTTGGAGTGGTGGAGGAGTAACAGCCTAAAATACAAGATTTTGTCAAAGATGGCTGCTGATATACTAGCCATTCCAATCTCAACCGTGGCTTCAGAGTCTACATTTAGTGCTGGAGGTAGAGTTATTGATGAATATCGCTCTAAATTAAATGAGGAATCTATTGAGGCACTCATTTGTGGTGGGGATTGGCTTCGTCATAAGTTTAATTTGAATAGAAAGTTAAAGGTTAGAACTTTTGCATTGTGACATGTGTTATTTCTTATATTTATTAACATAATTATTTTAGTCTAATGACATGAATTGTTTTATTATTTTGAAGGTGAATGAAGGACGTGAAGATATTACCTTGAAGATTTGATGTGTTTGCTACTTGTTGCATTTGTTATTGTTTTGTGTTTTTGTTATAGACCTTGAATATCTATTGGTTGTATTTTGTATTTTATGGCCTGAGGCCTATTTGACTATGGTTGTATTTTGATTTTATGGCCTGAGGCCTATTTGTTATGGTAGTATTTTGTATTTTATGGCCTGAGGCCTATTTGCTATAGTTTTGTGATTTTGTCATAGACTTTGAATATCTAGTGGTTGAATTTTGTATTTTATGTCCCGAGGCCTATTTAATCATTGCCCTATTTGCTTCGGCCTATTTAGCACCAGGCTTGTGGCCTTATTAAGGCCTTCACAGGAAATAGGCCTTTTAAAAAGGCTTTCAGGCCAGGCTAGACTTTTAAAAAAGCCAGGTCAGGCCTTAAAAAAAAGCCTATGTCAGGTAATAGGTCAGGCTTAGGCTTGATAATTTTGAAACAGGTCAGGCCTATTTAGCTAAAGCCTGACCTGGCCTGGCCTACTTCCACCCCTATTTCCTCACTCTCCATTTGTAAGCAAGAAGGGACAATCACATGAGCAGCTATAGCAACATTCTGTTTGCAGACATTTTACTTGACATTATAAGGCATCTTTCATTATGAAAGACTTTACACATATCTTGCTTGAAAACAACAACAAGATTCTTCTGTTGAAGTTGGCCAATGCTCAGCAAATTGTTCTCCAGTTCTGGAATATAGAATACATCAGTGATGATCTGAGTTGTTCCTTCAATCTTCAGGTTAACACTTCCTTTCCCTTTGACTGCCATTCTTGAATTATCTCCCAATTTGACTGATTCTTTGAATTGATCATCAAAGTCAAAGAACCAATCTTTGAATCCACATATGTGATTGCTGCATCCAGAATCAAGAAACCACACCTTTTCTTCTTCATTGGATTTGGATTCTGCAAGAGCCATGAGCAACATCTCCTCTTCCTCATCAAATTCAGCATAGTTTGCATTTTCTCCCCAATTAGGGCATTCATATTGGAAATGCCCTAATTTATAACATTTGAAGCATTCTACAAGTTCTTTGTCAAAGAACTGCCTCCCTCTACCTCTGCCTTCTCTACCACGACCCCTTCCTCTACCTCCTGTTCTGCCAGCATTTGAGACTTTCAGGGCCTGCTCCTCTTCTTTGTGTCACCTCATTCTTTGTTCATGCACCATGAGGCTACTTTGCAATTCATCAACAGTCATTGTGGTCACATTATTTGACTCCTCGATTGAACATACTACATAATCAAACCTGGCAGTCATAGATCTCAAGATCTTTTCAACAATTGTAAGTTGCTCCACTGTCTAACCACGCGTCTCATCTTGTTCATAATTGCCAAGGTTCTTGCAAAGTACTCTTCCACTGATTCACCTTCTTTCATTCCAAGAACCTCAAATTCTCTCCTAAGAGCTTGCAGCTGTGCTCTTTTTACCTTAGTGGAACCCTGATACTTCTGTTTCATAGAGTCCCATATCTCCTTCGAGGTGTTCTTATTCAAGATGGTTTCCATAATGCTTCTATCTATTGCTTGGAATAGATATTTCTTTGTCTTCAAATATTTCAATTTACTGTCTTCTGCACTTTTCAATTGCTCCTGGGTTGCACCTGCTGGTGCTACTGTGATTCCAGTTTCCACAAGACTCCAGTACTCCTTTGATCGAAGGAGGTTTTCCATCAACATTGCCCAATGGTCATAATGACCATCTGTGAACACCCCATTTTGACTGGGTCTCTTAGTCTTCACTAAATTTTTTTATTTTATTTTTTCAAAAAAAAATAATAAAAAAATAAAATAAAATAAAAATTTGAAAAGAAAATAAAAAACTCATCTCATCCAACAAACCCTAGCAGCTACTTTATTTTGAATTCGAACCTAGTTTCCTAATCTTGGCAGATTTTTATTGAGAATAAATTCGCATGATGGGAGGGTAAATCCCTTAATTTTAGGCAGACAAGGCTTAACAGTTCCAGAGATTAGATGAAATTTTTAATCCTTAACAGATTTTTAGGATCAAAATGGGAACAATTCCTAATCTTGACAGATTTTTATTGAGAATAAATTCGCATGATGGGAGGGTAAATCCCTTAAATTTAGGCAGACAAGGCTTAACAGTTCCAGAGATTAGATGAAATTTTTAATCCTTAACAGATTTTTAGGATCAAAATGGGAACAATTTGGCAATATAAGAATCACAACAAGAACGCAGAGAGGGGATTTTTTCCGAACGAAAACGAGCAACAAAAAAAGAGAAAGGAATCGAGAGAAAAATTTGAGGGAGAACAACAACAGTGAGAGAAAAAAAATCAGAGAACAACAATAGTGAGAGGAAAAACTCAGATTCAAGATACCCAAGCTTTCCTATTTTTCTGGCTTTTACCGTTCTCCTCCTTCACTCCATCTTCTTCTCATTCACCATTCATCACCCTCTTTGATCTCCATCTCCTCCATAGACAACCATTACAAATCACCATTGTTCATTCTCTGCACAATATTATTAGCATCACCACCTTGCTGTCGTCACTATCTTAATCTCTTCCGCCATCAACGCCGTGTCTCCACCGCGAACCACACCGCCGTCTGGGCCGGAACCGCCGTTATCTCGATCCAAGCCGCCGCATCTCCATTTCTCTGTTCTCCCGTATGCAGGTAGAAGAGGAAGAGGGCTCTATGCAAACGTTTTTCTTCTTATGTCTGATACATTGAATTGGTGTTTTTTAGTAGTTTTCTTTTTTTTCCTTTTTTTTATCTTTTTTTATTTATTTCTGAATATTAATTGTGGAGTAGTTATTGGGCTTGAGCCCAAACTAGTGGGTTCAATATTTTTTAAAAAGGGGAAATAATTGGACTAATAAAAAGTATATGAAACTAGATTTGATCTTCTTGTTGAAATGAACAAAATAGAATGAGGCAAAAAAAAAAAACACACAAGAATTTTTGGGATTGCTTGGTGAGAGGTTTCACACTCAATTCCTTGAATATGAGATAGCTCTGCGGACGTATCTGACGTGTTCTATCTCGTTTTAGAAAAACCTTTTTTCAAAAAAAAAAATAAAATAAAAAATAAAAAAATAAAAAACAACAAATAAAATATTTTCTACAAGAACTACGTGGCTTTGAGTTTCCCATCGAAGCAGGGAATACGTAAGAGCGGGATCAATCATCTCGTCAAGCCAAAATTAATTTTTTCCTTTATTTTTGTTCTTTTTTTAAAATTTATTTAATGTGGATGATTAATTAGTAATTCATTTAATGTATTTGGATTGCTCTATGACAAGTGTCATGCTCAATCCCCTAGCTTTAAGGTTGCCCTATGGACTTACGTGCCGTGTTCAACCTCATTTAGGATTTATCAATAATATATCTTTTTTTTAAAAAAAATTAAATAAAAAAAAACAATAAAGAAACATAAAAATAAATATTAATAAATAAACAAATCCTTCCTTGCAAATATTTTTGGGGTAAACAAATAAATAATTTAATTTCGCACGATTAATTCAAGGTACCATTTGTAGGATGGGCGATGTAGGGTGCTTAACACCTTCCCTACTCGTAACCGACTCCCGAACTCGGCTTGGTTTCAAAGACCGTTTTTTAGGGTTTTCCAATTTTTCCTAAGTTAAATAAAATTGGTGGCGACTCTACCTTTTTCTCTAAAATTTTCATTTTATCATCGTCCTCGTCGTAATTTTTTGGTTGCGACAGATGGCGACTCCACTGAGGACCATTTCGAGAGTCAAGCCTAAGTAATGAGTTGTGCATTTTGGTATTTATTGTTTACCCCCTTTTATTGTTTTATTTTATTTTATTTATTTATTCATTTATTTTTATTTTTTTATATACATGTGATTCCTTTTTGCTTTAATAATTATTTTTACACTAGGATAGGAGACCATGGTATTTGTTGTTTGCTTGTCTTTCAGGTTCAAGTAGTTGTCTTAGGATTGTACAGGTTTGTATGCCTCCAGCACACACAACACCGACACTCATTTTCACACACTTTCAGCTCTATACCCGAGCTTGTGGGATCTTAAGGATTAGGCGGTGACTCGGCATTATCATTGAAGGCCTAGTGCCTCTCTGATATTTGTTGACTCACCACTCGGATTGTTACTAGTGTCATGGGCTAATCATCCTGGAGGGTTTATCCCTACTTGTGGTTAGGTTCATGAACTAGGTCCTTGACAAGGGCAATATGGGGACTATGACCTTTAGAAGTCTAGACCCGTCCTAAAGCTTATACTCCTAAATTGACTTAGTGGCCGCTCGACTTAGAAGTTGCCATCATAGGTACCCTTGATTAGACCTTACCTCTTAAGACACTTGGAGGCGTACCATATCTCCCTGTGTTTTTCTATCTGTTTACTTATTTATTTATTTTTACTTCATTTCCCTTCGTGTTTTAACAAATGGTTAATAAATAAATAAAATACATATTATATATATATATATATTTTGCTTTAATTTATTATTTATTATTTATTTTTATTTTTATTTTTATTTTTTTATTTTTATTTTTTATTTTTTTACTTTTTGTAAAAAATAATATATATATTTTTTTAGGTGATTCTCTTTTGTGGAGGAAAGACACTATCTGTGTAGTAAGGAACGGAAATGTCTAACTCTAGCAATGCAATTGGCCTGAAGATGAATATTAGAATTGACGTGAAAATCAATGATGTGAAGACTTTAAAACTTTTGATCTAACTCTGTTAGATGGGAGACATTGTATTTTCTCTTCAAAGAAATAAAAGCCTTTTTTTTAGGGGTTACATCCATCAATGAATTCTGCTCTATCTTATGGTGTGTATGATTGCATTGCTAGTGAATGATGCTGTCTATTGAGGGACACATGTTCCCATGGATTTGTCATCAACCACGCATTAACCTAAGGGGGATGTGCCCCTAGAGTTATGTGTTGGGGTGAAGTTGCTTGCTACAAAATTGGTCTTTCCTTTGCAAAAGAAAGAATTCATGGTTTTTCGAAGTATACTTTTATCTTTCTTTTAATAATAATAATAATAATTGACGATTTTTCAAACAGAGCTAAAAACACGAATCTGAGGGTTCGAGAATCATTGCGCGACCTAAGAAAGACAGTACCAATCAAACCCGAGTTTACAACACAAGATACCGGACCAGGATGGCTGCCAACAATCCTGAGACCGGAAGGAACTTGAGTTTAGAAGTAGACGAAGTGAGGGGAAGGGTGACTGAAATCTCTGAAACTCAAGCAAGGTTGGAGGCTATACTACAAGATATGAGGGAATCTCTTAGTAGGCTTAGTGTAAATAGAAGTGGAAACGAAGATGACCCACATGTGAGCGTACAGCCGGCCCTCTCCATGGTGACGGCGCCAATAAACCATAGCTTTACTCATGGAATGTCGGGTTACACGGAACCCATAGTAATCCCCATTGGGGAAGGATATCGCCCCATCGAGAATGTGTATCATGAGGCTGCTGGCTACACATGGGAAAAACCCCGTGCATTCATTCCTGAACAATCAAGAGGAGTCCAGTTTAGACCCGATAAGATGAAGGAAGAGTGGATGGAGAAGGTAGAAGAACAAATAAAAGAGATCAAGGGCTCAAATGCTTATGGCCTTCTCAAGATTGAAGAACTTTGTCCTGCCACAAATGTCGTGATTACCAAGTATTTCAAAATTCCTGATTTTTCCAAATATGACGGAAGTGGGAACCCACGATTCCATTTGATTAGCTATGCCACCAAAATGGCCATCTGGTCTAAGGATGACAAGTTCCTCATTGGCTTTTTCCATGAAAGTTTGACCGGAATCGCACTAGAGTGGTACCTTCAGTTAGACCATTCTAAGATCTCTCGGTGGACAGAATTAGCCGGTTTGTTCATGGATCAATACAAATTCAATTTGGACATAGCTCCAACCCGTGAACAGTTGACTACAATGCAGAAGAAGAGTGATGAATCCTTCAAACAGTATGCACAAAGGTGGAGGAGTTTGGTTGCTCAGGTTCAGCCGCCACTGATGTTGTCCGAAATGTGCTCATACTTTTTGGGAACCCTGGGATCCCCCTTTATCGGAGCAATGGCAGGAGTAGCTTATAGGGATTTCTCTGACTTGATTGCGGAAGGGGAAAGAATTGAAATCCTAGCCAGAGCCGGGAAATTGCCAACTGACATGGAAGGAAGTGCATCCAAGAAGGGGTTCCAGCCCAAGAAGAAGGAAGCAGAAGCAAATTATGTGCAACACCAGCAAAACTTTGGACCTCGACATGTCCCTTCATACCCAAGGTACCAAGCACCATATCAGACCCAAACACCATTTTACCCACCTCAACAGGCCTCGCCAACCATCACCCAGCCACAAAACCAAATAAATAACATCCCTACCCCTCAACCATACAACCCCACTCGCCCAACATATACTCATTATCCACCTGCACCTCAACAAACCCATCCAAGCTACCCTCGACCTCGCTCAAATTTTCCAAATCAGGGACGTTCCCAATATCAAAATCTGCCTCCTTTCCCAAGATTGTCTATCTCTATTGCAGATTTGTTCAAACAACTATTTGACCGTCACCTAATCGCTGGAAACCCTGTACGGCCTATGGAACCACCTTTCCCTGCTTGGTACAATCCAAACTTGACTTGCAAGTATCACATGGATGCTCTGGGGCATTCCGTTGAAGAATGTGAGGCCTTCAAGACAGCAGTAATAAAATTGATTGCTTGTGGAAGATTGGGTTTCGAAGAAGATTCTGGGCCTAGCATTGTTAATAACCCAATCCCAAACCATAATGCGGGAAATAGCGTGAATAATTTGGAAGTGAAAGGGCCTCAAGTCAAGAAGGTTTTGGAATTGCGAACCCCGATGCAAGAAGTATTTGCAGGGCTCAAGAAAGCAGGATACGATATTGTTGCACCGATGAAGCTGAGTGGAGAAAAAGAGGAGTATGATGGTGATTTAAGTTGTGATTATCATCATGGGCAGGTAGGGCATGATATCGAAACTTGTTGGGACTTTAAGGTCCGAGTCCAAGGATTACTTACCTTGGGGGTGATCCAAGCTAGGCGAGGTACGACTGAAGAAGTTAGTGTGGTTGAAAAAGTTGTGCTCCGGATACCACCTATGAGTGATGCGCCGGCTCCAGAAAAAGTGATTGTGAAGGTGACAAAGCCAACTCCTTTTGCCTATAATGATACACACGCTGTACCCTGGAATTATGAACAGAAAGTTGAGCTAGTAGGAGGGGCAGGAGAAACTTCGAAGGCCCAGGTTACTAATGTTGTGAGAATTGGAGGCATCACAAAGAGTGGGCGATACTATGACCCGGTAGAAGAAGAAGCAAGGAAGAATACCAAAAATGAAGGAAAAGAGAAGGAAGAAGAAGAAGAAGAGTTTCTGAAGATCATGAAACAAAGTGAATACGATGTGATAGAGCAATTGAAGAAAACACCGGCAAGAATATCGCTTTTGTCGCTTGTCCTCACATCAGAGATGCATCGTAAGGCATTATTGAAGGTGTTGAATGAAGCTTATGTTAATCGCGACGTCACGCCAGAGAATGTAGTAAACATGGTGGATCCGGTGAGGCGGATCAACATGATCAATTTCTCGGAAGATGAGGTGTTTTCGAAGTTCAGAGATAGTCCTAAGGCACTCCACATTACCATAAGGTGCAAAGGATTTGTGATTGCGAAGGTGCTTATAGATGGTGGCTCGGCATTGAATGTGATTCCGTTGTCCACTCTAGAGCGGCTAAACATAGGTTTGACGGATTTGACACCCCAAGAGATGATTGTGCGAGCCTTTGATGGGACAGCAAGAGGGATCTTAGGGGAAATAACTCTGCCCCTCGAAGTAGGGCCTAGTTGTTTTCGTGTTCTCTTTCAAGTCATGGAGATCCAACCAGCTTATACCATGCTCCTAGGAAGGCCTTGGATTCATGAAGCTGGTGTTGTTCCATCAACATTGCATCAGTGTCTGAAATATATTCAGGATGGGGTTGTAATTACCATCCGCGGTGAAGAGGAAATCATGCTTTCAAAGCCTGTTTCGGTGCCATATGTAGAAAGTACGGAGCAAGTCGAGGATGATTCCCTACGTAGTTTTGAAATCCTGAAGCCAGAGAGCAAGAAGGAGGAGCCGCCAATGCAAAATGTGAATGAAGTGGCAATCCGTATAATGGAAAGGAATGGGTATCAGAAAGGAAGAGGCCTAGGGTCAAGCCTCCAAGGAATCCCTCAACCGATTGCAGCGGTTACAAGAGATGGAAGACATGGACTAGGATATAATCCTTCTCTAGTAGAAGATATGAAGTACCTGACTCTCATAGGCAAGAAAGAAGAAAGAAAGGAATTTAATTATATACCCCACTTGACAGATACTTTCTTAGCGTCAACTGAAGTGATCTCACCAAAAAAGTTGACTTCCCCTCATTTCACTATCAGTGCACTTGAAGAGGAGCAAGCAAGAAACCCTGTTATTTATCTCTCTGCTGACAATGAGGTCCTTGGCAATTGGCAGTCTGAACCATTTGTTGATGTAATTTCCATGAAGTAATTATCTTTTTGTATCTCGTATAAACTGATGTTTACTTTGGTTGAGAAATGAATAAAATGAGTTAGTATGATTTTTCAGCATTTTTTGGTGTCTTCCTTTCCCTATCCTTCATCTTGTATCAATTGAGTTTCATTTCTTGAATAATATCCTTGCCTATATTTCTCTTGTTTCAAATATCTTCTTTCAGGAACCTCACCACCGTCGAAGGTTTGTCTCACAAAAGGAACCTTGAAACCTCATTTACCGATTCCCTAGCGGCTGTTGACGAAGACGATTCTGGGATTAGTGAGGAAGAAGAAGCCATTGAGGAATTTACAAAGTCGATAGAGCGCTCAGAAAATGGGTTCACTTCAAATGATGAAGTTATAGAAGTGATTAATATGGGGACCGAGGAAGACAAGAAGGAGTTGAAAATAGTGGATAATCCGTAACGTGCGTAAATGGTCGCGCTATTTAAGGAGTACCTTGATGTGTTTGCATGGTCCTACAAAGATATGCCAGATTGGATCCAGAGATAGCATCACATAAAATCCCACTGCACCGGATACGGTGGTGAAGAAGCAAAGGTTGAGGAGGATGCACCCAGATATGTCACTAAAGATCAAAGAAGAGGTAACTAAGCAGTTAGAAGCCGGGTTTGTGGAAGTGTCGAGACACCCAGAGTGGGTCGCTAATATCGTACCAGTACCAAAGAAGGATGGAAAAGTAAGAATGTGTGTGGATTACAGAGATCGGAACAAAGCAAGTCCGAAGGACGACTTCCCATTGCCTCATATTGATGTCCTCGTAGACAGCACAGCAAGGAACCACAGATTCTCTTTCATGGATGGGTATTCGGGATACAATCAGATTCTCATGGACGTCGATGACAAAGAGAAGACGACTTTCATCACCCCTTGGGGAACTTTTTGTTACAGAGTAATGCCTTTTGGGCTGAAGAATGCCGGAGCCACCTACCAGCGTGCTATGGTAGCATTGTTCCACGATATGATGCACAAGGAAATAGAGGTATATGTGGATGACATAGTGGCTAAGTCTAAGGAGGGGGAAAGTCATGTAGCAGTTTTGCATAAGTTATTTGAGAGATTAAGGAAGTACAATCTGAGACTCAATCCCACGAAATGTGTGTTTGGAGCCTCAACCGGGAAATTGTTGGGTTTTGTGGTCAACAGGGAAGGAATACAGGTGCAGCCGGAAAAGGCAAAGGCGATCGGGGACATGCCGGCTCCCAAGAATGAACGAGAAGTAAGGGGTTTTCTAGGGAGATTAAATTACATTGCCCGATTCATTGCTAACTTGACAAGCACGTGTGAGCCTATTTTTAAGCCGTTAAAGAAGAATAATCCGGGAGATGGAATGAGGAATGTCGGAAGCCTTTGACAAAATAAAGGCATACCTATTAAACCCACCGTTGTTTGGTGCCGCCCACTCAAGGTCGTCCTTTGATATCAGTATCTCACGATCCTCCCAACCTCAATGGGGGCAATGTTGGGGCAATATGATGAGTCCGGCAAGAGAGAACATGCAATTTACTATCTAAGCAAGAAGTTTAATGATCATGCGGCTCGATACATGGCAATTGAGAAGACTTGTTGCACATTGGTATGGACCTCCAAGAGACTCAGGCAATACATGTTATACTACACCACTTGGTTAATCTCTCGAATGGACCCTTTGAAGTACATCTTTGAAAGTCCTCACATATCATTAAGGGTCTCAAAGTGGCAAATGATATTATCAGAATTCGATATTAAGTATGTGACCCATAAATCCGTTAAGGGAAGTGCAATTGCTGATCATTTAGCTGAAAACCCTGTTGAGGGAGGACATCCAATTATATCCGAGTTCCCTGATGGAGAGATACTGTCATTAGAAGAAGGTGAAACGGAGGAAGATGATATGTGGAAGATGTATTTTGATGGATCAATTAATATGCATGGAAGCGGCATAGGAGCGGTGGTTGTCTCTCCGGAGGGCAAGCAATACCCAGTGGCTGTTAAGCTCGAATTCGAATGCACCAACAATATCGCTGAATATGAAGCATGTGCAAGTGGATTACAAGCAGCAATCGGTCTTGGAATAAAACAGCTAAAAGTCTTTGGAGATGCAGCCTTAATCATTTATCAAGTCAACGGCGAATGGCAAACTAAAGATCCCAAGCTTATCCCGTATCAGAAATACTTGACTCAGTTAGTTGCGAAGTTTGATGAGATTACTTTCTCGCACTTGACTCGAGACAAGAATCAATTTGCGGATGCTTTAGCCACATTAGCCGCTATGACCAAGCTGGGTCTCCATACCACCGTCAGGCCTATTCAAGTGAAGGTACAAGATGAGCCAGCATACTGTGCACATGTGGAAGAAGAGCTCGATGGTAATCATTGGTATCATGACATCAAGCAATATATGAAGAATAGAACGTACCCAGCTGGAGCAAATGAAATAAACAAGAGGACGATTCATAGATTATCAATGTCCTTTTACTTAGATGGCGAAGTTCTATATAAGAGGAACTATGATGGGGTCCTCATAAGATGTGTTGATGCTCGTGAAGCCCGGACTATCATGACAGAAGTTCACGAAGGGATATGTGGAACGCATGCCAATGGTCACATGATGGCACGCAAGATCCTACGAAATGGTCACTATTGGCTAACAATGGAAGCCGATTGTCTGGAGTATGTCCGAAAATGCCGCAAATGCCAAATATATGCAGATCAGATCAAAGCTCCACCGTTCCAACTACACAATCTGGTGTCTCCATGGCCATTTTCTATGTGGGGAATAGACGTCATTGGACCAATCAATCCCAAGGATTCAAACGGACATCGCTTCATCCTGGTTGCAATAGATTACTTCACTAAGTGGGTAGAAGCAGCATCATATGCCAATATAACTCAGAAGGTGTTTACCAAGTTCCTGAAGAGAGATATTATTTGTCGCTATGGAATACCGAAAAGAATCATTACAGACAATGCTGCCAATCTTAATGGGGCGGATGTAAAGAAGTTATTAGAGACTTTTAAAATAAAGCACCATAATTCCACCCCATATAGACCTCAGATGAACGGGGCGGTAGAAGCAGCCAACAAGAATGTCAAGAAAATTGTTGCTAAAATGGTCGTAAATTATAAGGATTGGCATGAAATGTTGCCATACGCTTTGCACGCATATCGTACCAATATACGATCAAGTACTGGGGCAACGCCTTTCTCACTGGTGTATGGAATGGAAGCTGTTTCTCCTATAGAAGTTGAAATCCCTTCGTTAAGAGTGCTGATGGAAGCTGACTTGGAAGAATCAGAATGGGTGAAATCTCGATATGATCAGTTGAATATGATTGAAGAAAAAAGACTGGTGGCCCTTTGTCATGGACAACTATATCAAAGAAGAATGGCTAAAGCCTTTAATAAGAAAGTCCGTCATAGAGAGTTTCAACCAGGTGATTTGGTGTTAAAGAAAATACCTCCCAACCAAGAAGATGCCCGAGGAAAATGGGCACCCAATTATGAAGGGCCATATATAGTAAAGCGGGCATACTCAGGCGGAGCCTTGGTCCTAACAGATGAAAACGGACGAGAGCTACCGAGACCTGTAAACTCTGATGCCGTGAAAAAGTTTTATGCCTGATATAAAAAGGAAGAAAAAAAAAGGGAGAGCCCGTTAGGTCGAAAACCCGCGAGGGCGACCTAAGCAAAAGTTAGGGCATAAATAAAAAAAAACAGAGAGAAGTCCGTTAGGTCGAAAACCCGCGAGGGCGGCCTAAGCAAAAGTTAGGGCATAAATAAAAAAAAAGAAAAAAAGAAAGAAGAAGTCCGTTAGGTCGAAAACCCGCGAGGGCGGCCTAAGCAAAAGTTAGGGCATATATATATAAAAAAAAAAAAGGAGAGAGAGAGAGGGGGAAGTCCGTTAGGTTGAAAACCCGAAAATGCGACCTAAGCAAAATTAGGACAAAGAAGCTGAATCTTAGGCTGAAAACCCGCAAGGGCAGTTTAAGAGATATCTCAATATCCACCATGCTAGGGAGTTTTGCTCATAACTTGCTACACTGGGGCAAATTTTGTTTGTAACTGGCTACAATGGGGCAAAGAGAATCATTGAAATATTAATGAAAGGATGCATGTGGAAGCTGAGACCAGGATCTGCGACGTCAAACAGTTGTTGGGAATCAGTTAAGAGGATCAAGGAACCAATACTGGGGCAAATTTTTATGTGGTTTTTCTCTCGTCCTATTATCTCTTTTCATACAACTCCCATGCACCCCTTTTGTATTTCCCTTTTTCTTTCCAATTTCCTTGTGTGCAATGTAAATTCTCATGTTAAGGCAAGGATTTTATTCATCCATCTTTCCTATTGTGCTTAAATCATGTTTGCGCATTGAAATCATGTCTCAATTGAAGTAAATTTAAGTTTAACGGTATGATTGGATAATTCTAATGGTCACTTTAACAAATGGTTTGAACCGAAGAAAGCCCAGCATTTCAAAGTCAATAAGGGAGATAACGGTGCATAATGAGTAGAAAAGAAAAGCAATGATGAAAGTATCCACGAGCCCTAGTCTTGAAGGAAATAATCACTCTACCGTTTTGAAAAAAGAAGCCCCTCTAATCAAAAGGTACTGACTCAGAGTTGTTGATAAACAAAGGGTTGATTGGTCGAAGTCTTTTAATGGAGCGTATGATAATCGAGACAAAGGTAAAAGAAAGGTTTTTAAGAGAAAGCAAATTACCATCAATTTATTTTTGGGATCTGAGGCCCACTGCAATTTATCTTTCGAGCTCTGAGTCTCACTGCAAATTTATTTTTGGGATCTGAGGCCCACTGCAATTTATTTTTCGAGCTCTGAGGCTCACTGCAAATTTATTTTTGGGATCTGAGGCCCGCTGCAATTTATCTTTCGAGCTCTGAGGCTCATTGCAAATTTATTTTTGGGATCTGAGGCCCACTTCATTTTATCTTTCGAGCTCTGATGCAAATTTATTTTTGGGATCTGAGGCCCACTGCATTTTATCTTTCGAGCTCTGAGGCTCACTGCAAATTTATTTTTGGGATCTGAGGCCCACTGCAATTTATTTTTCGAGCTCTGAGGCTCACTGCATTTCATTTTTGGGATCTGAGGCCCACCACAATTTATTTTTCGAGCTCTGAGGCTCACTGCAAATTTATTTTTGGGATCTGAGGCCCACTGCAATTTATTTTTCGAGCTCTGAGGCTCACTGCATTTTATTTTTGGGATCTGAGGCCCACCGTAATTTATTTTTCGAGCTCTGAGGCTCATCGCAAATTTATTTTTGGGATCTGAGGCCCACTGCAATTTTATTTTTCGAGCTTCGAGGCTCACTGCAAATTTATTTTTGGGATCTGAGGCCCGCTGCAAATTAACTTTTTCGAGCTCTGAGGCTCACTGCTAATTTTATACTTGGATTTGAGACCCACTGTCACTTTTATTTTCCAAGCTCTAAAGCTTAATTTTCTCCAGCCTATTTCCCATCCCGGCCAAAATGTGAGTTCATTTTCTTTACTAGTTCCTTACTATTACCACATGAAAAAATCGTTCTTTCTTCATGTATTCTAGTAATGGACAAGTAAAGAGGGGCAACCGTGAACACCCCATTTTGACCGGGTCTCTTAGTCTTCACTAAAATTTTTATTTTATTTTTTCAAAAAAAAAAAAGAAAAATAATAAAAAAATAAAATAAAATAAAATTTTGAAAAGAGAATAAAAAACTCATCTCATCCAACAAACTCTAGCAGCTACTTTATTTTGAATTCGAACCTAGTTTCCTAATCTTGGCAGATTTTTATTGAGAATAAATTCGCATGATGGGAGGGTAAATCCCTTAATTTTAGGCAGACAAGGCTTAACAGTTCCAGAGATTAGATGAAAATTTTAATCCTTAACAGATTTTTAGGATCAAAATGGGAACAATTCCTAATCTTGACATATTTTTATTGAGAATAAATTCGCATGATGGGAGGGTAAATCCCTTAATTTTAGGCAGACAAGGCTTAACAGTTCCATAGATTAGATGAAATTTTTAATCCTTAACAGATTTTTAGGATCAAAATGGGAACAATTTGGCAATATAAGAATCACAACAAGAACGCAGAGAGGGGATTTTTTCCGAACGAAAACGAGCAACAAAAAAAGAGAAAGGAATCGAGAGAAAAATTTGAGGGAGAACAACAACAGTGAGAGAAAAAAATCAGAGAACAACAATAGTGAGAGGAAAAACTCATATTCAAGATACCCAAGCTTTCCTATTTTTCTGGCTTTTACCGTTCTCCTCCTTCACTCCATCTTCTTCTCATTCACCATTCATCACCCTCTTTGATCTCCATCTCCTCCATAGACAACCATTACAAATCACCATTGTTCATTCTCTGCACAATATTATTAGCATCACCACCTTGCTGCCGTCACTATCTTAATCTCTTCCTCCATCACCGCCGTGTCTCCACCGCGAACCACACCGCCGTCTGGGCCGGAACCGCCGTCATCTCGATCCAAGCCGCCGCATCTCCATTTCTCTGTTCTCCCGTATGCAGGTAGAAGAGGAAGAGGGCTCTATGCAAACGTTTTTCTTCTTATGTCTGATACATTGAATTGGCTTTTTTTAGTAGTTTTCTTTTTTTTCCTTTTTTTTAATCTTTTTTTATTTATTTCTGAATATTAATTGTGGAGTAGTTATTGGGCTTGAGCCCAAACTAGTGGGTTCAATATTTTTTAAAAAGGGGAAAGAATTGGGCTAATAAAAAGTATATGAAACTAGATTTGATCTTCTTGTTGAAATGAACAAAATAGAATGAGGCAAAAAAAAAACACACAAGAATTTTTGGGATTGCTTGGTGAGAGGTTTCACACTCAATTCCTTGAATATGAGATAGCTCTCATGACGATCCTCCGTGTTCTATCTCGTTTTAAAAAAACCTTTTTTCAAAAAAAATAAAATAAAAAATAAAAAAATAAAAAACAACAAATAAAATATTTTCTACAAGAACTACGTGGCTTTGAGTTTCCCATCGAAGCAGGGAATACGTAGGAGCGGGATCAATCATCTCGTCAAGCCAAAATTAATTTTTTCCTTTATTTTTGTTCTTTTTTTAAAATTTATTTAATGTGGATGATTAATTAGTAATTCATTTAATGTATTTGGATTGCTCTATGACAAGTGTCATGCTCAATCCCCTAGCTTTAAGGTTGCCCTATGGACTTACGTGCCGTGTTCAACCTCATTTAGGATTTATCAATAATATATCTTTTTTTTAAAAAAAATTAAATAAAAAAACAATAAAGAAACATAAAAATAAATATTAATAAATAAACAAATCCTTCCTTGCAAATATTTTTGGGGTAAACAAATAAATAATTTAATTTCGCACGATTAATTCAAGGTACCATTTGTAGGATGGGCGATGTAGGGTGCTTAACACCTTCCCTACTCGTAACCGACTCCCGAACTCGGCTTGGTTTCAAAGACCGTTTTTTAGGGTTTTCCAATTTTTCCTAAGTTAAATAAAATTGGTGGCGACTCTACTTTTTTCTCTAAAATTTTCTTTTTATCGTCGTCCTAGTCGTAATTTTTTGGTTGCGACACCATCGAACTTAGGAATCACGGGTTGAAAAAAATTGCCCTCAGTCATAACTCTCTCAACTTGACTTCTCTTTATCACTCTTACTCACGAAACTGTAGTTTTTGTATCAGGCCCCATTGAAGCTCTGATACCAATTGTTAGGTATCAAGAAGGGAATTAGCTGAATAAACTCTCTGAATTGCATTAATCACTAAGAAGCCTCTTATATAGGCATTGTTACAACAACTTGTTTTCTAAGCTAAGCAATAACTAACATAGCAAACAGTTATTGCTTTCTAATAACATATACTGAAAACTAACTCTTACACTCATATATCTATATAGGGTATTGGATTTGATTTGATTGAAAAGTTTCATTCCGTATAAAATGGTATTTTTTTTGCGAAACATTTGATTGTGCTTTTACAACGGTGTTTTGATGTTATCAGTGTTATTTGAAGCATAACGAAGTGCTTCTAAAGTATTAGTTTCTTTTTAATTTGTAGCTGAAAGAAAACTAAGTACAATTTTTGAGTTGTTAATTTCAATTAAATCAAAATAATTTTTAAATTTGATTACTTGTTAATAGGGGCGGGAATACACGAGGAAATCCAATCCTCGCTGGGGACGAGAATGAGGATTTATTATTCAAACCCGAAGGGGAACGAGGTGGGGTTGGGGAAAGCCAAACCTGCCCCATCCCGCCTCGTTGCCAACACTAAGTGCATCTCCATATAGTTTACCATGTTATGCTGGTAATGACTTACACTAACTATTCTATAATGCTATTTGTTGCAAACTATAACAGATTAATTAAATCATATTCATAAGCTTTAGTGGCATAGTATGTAGGAATAACAATGACTGAAATGAAAACGTAAATAGAAAAAGTGATGAGACGTCATGGGATGCATAAAATAGCGGTCATTTTCGGTTCTCAATCTGCAAAACTCAAAAGCTAATTGGACAATTGGTCAATTAGAAGACATTTTGGCAAGGAAAACGACATAGGGGCTTTGTGTTTGTTAATACCATTTTTCTAATTTTTGCAACCTTCTACGTGGTAAGAAAATAAAAATAAAAATATTATCTTAAAAGTTGTTTATTTAATTTCTTAAAAATTTAAAATATATTCTTTTTAATATAATATTTTTATTTTTTATTTCTTGATATATGTAAGATTACACATATTAGGTAAATCGTTGTTAATATCATTGTCAAATATCAATTAATATCCATCAAGCCCATCCCTCCCTCCCACCAAAAAGCCCATAGAATAAGCACAAAAAGGCGAAACAATCACCCTAATCCCGTGCAACACTCCCCCCGTGTGAAGTTGTGAAGAGCTCAGCATTCAGTAAACAAGCAAGTTGGGGGGCACCTTTGTCAATGTCACTGTTGTCCCAAATGGAACGTGTAACGTGTTCATCACACAACACAGGCCATCAATGATGAGGGTCCAATTTTCGTTGGCACGGGTCCAATTTCATCGCATTTCATTATTAATGCTTGGTTAAGGATTTGTTTGGTGGTGGATAAGATAGATAGAATAGGATAAATTATTATATCTTGTTTAAAATTATTATTTGATAAGTCAGTAGGATATGATAAATCAATCTTGTCATCTATTATATCATGTTCATTTAGTTAAAATTATATCATGAGGGAATGATTGTATTAGAACCCAACAGAATAGGATATTGTGATTAAAAGTATAATAAAATATAACATGGTTACCAAAAAAATATAATAAAATATAAGATATTTAAAATAATAAAAATATTAAAAATTAATTTTATTTCGTCAAAAGGTTAATTTTATTATTTTATATTATTTAAAAAATGAAAATATAAAAATTATTCTAATAATTTAACTATATGAAAAATAAAAACTAAAAATAAATATTAAAAAATATTAAAAATTAATTTAAGTTAAACAATATTTTAAAAATTTAAAATAGTATATGTAATTTTATCATAAAGATAATTTTGTATTTTTATATAATTTTAAAAATTAAAATTATAAAAAAATTAAAATCTAATAAAATATGAAAGCATTTAGAATAAAAACAAAAAATTTTAAAATTCACATTAAATTATAATGTTATCCAGTTGGTTATCTGGTGAACACCAAACGTTGGATATGATAACAGCTTATCATGATCATATCCTATCATACTCCTATCATGTTCTCTTATCCTATCTGTCACTACGTCTTATCCTGACCACCCCAAACGAGCCCTAAGTATCAGAAATTAGGAGGAGAATTAAACAAAAATTAAAAATAGTTTCCACCAATAATTATTTCGTAGGTTGCTTCAACTAATTTTCGTTTCAAAGTTTGACCGGCAGGAACTGGCAATTTGAATTTTCACATCATGATCCATGATTGTGTTATAATTTTAAACTTATGTCCGGTGTCTTGGGTTAAGTTAAAATTATCAAACCATTACTTTGTTTTGGAAACTGTCATATTACATCGTATTCAAGTTAAATGAGCTGTTGTTGTGTTAATTTCAAACTTGTACCTGGTCTTTACCTAAATTGTCATCCGTGAGTTATACATATATACAAACAACTTTGATAAATAATGTGTTTGGTTGTCTATATTGAAAATTAGATTCCAAATGATATTTGGGCAAAGGTTAGTTCCCTAGCAAAATCAAGCGCACACAGAATATATTTGTCGATCATGAAATTAAGGAAACGAAAAATTTGTGTCATGAGTAACATGGTGAGAGATTTTATTCATTTCATGAAATGGTGGTTAAGTTCAAGACACTACTTGATGTCCTTCTCTGATAAGTAGGTCGTGTTTGGTGGTTAGTGTGTATATGTAATTGGTTCATGTATATGGGCAAGAGTATTCTTTCTACTCTAATATATGAATTTTGCTTTATATATAAAAAAAGTACAGACCTAGAAAAATAAAAGTACAGGTGTATTGTTTCTCAAATCAAACAAAGGGTATCAACAAAGTTGTTTTAATAAAATAAAGATTTCTTTGTTCAAAAATCTTGTTGTAGATGGTTGTTAAGATACTCTTTTAAAATTGTGAGTATTTAGCAAATCTTTCGAAAAGCAATTTAATACTAAATAGGTTTAGAGTCTAGTTCAAAACCTTTAAATCCATGATTTGGATGGAAATGAAAGAAAACATGGTGAGAATTAACCCCTTCCCTTGTTTAATATCAATTAACCAATAAAAACAATGATTTGGATAGATGGTATTTCCAAGGGGCTCGCAATTTTTTCACACCTTCCTTGAGGTAGACCGGAAGGGTTTAGAAGAAATTGTTTTTGATAATCAAAAAATATATTAATAAAAATATAAAAATACTCAAACTCATATATAAAAACAAAAGAATAGAAAAAACTTAAAAGGACATACTAATGTAATTAAAATAGTGAACCAGAAAGCACACTGTATTAGCTTTACACAACCTATAAATCCCCACCACCCCCACCCCGGAGGTAGTAAGTGACCAGTGCCAAACATGAAAAATGACTTCCAAAAAAGGGAGGCGTACCAAGGTTTTGGAGGAAATTAAATTTGACATTGCTAATTTACTTTTATTTTTTTAATAATGTTTTTATGATTATGAGTTTTAGATCCTAAGAAATTGGTCTAGTGGAATAAGACAAGGTCTTGTATCTTACGGGTTGTAAGTTCGAACCCCTACTAGTCTTCCTGGGGTGAGATAAATGTAAATATCTTTATAAGTGCTCATAAAGCCCGAAGATTTTCCTTGTCTTGGATTGAGACATCATTCACTCACCCTAAATTTATCTGATAAAAAAAAATCTTACGAGTTTTAGAGAATCATAGAATGATTTGGTATCTATTTATTTAAATACGTTTTAATTTTTGTTTCATAGCCCCACAAAGAAAGAAAAACATTTTTTTTTAATCAAGTATCTCCACAAATAAAGTAATATGATTAACTCTGCTACAGGGGGGTAACGATGAATTGATGATTAAATAAAATTACTATAAAACTGGTCACTCAAAGATTTGAATTCCGACTTTACAGATAAAGTTCATCTAAAAGTAGAATCTACTTTTACTATGATCAACCATTATTAGATTTGTTTTTCTATTATGTAATATCAAATAAGGGTTTTTTTTTTCTTTCCTTTATTTTTTCCATTATATTACTTCCTTTTGTTCAGTATCAAACAGCAAAAAAAAAAGGATGCCATCTATAAAAACAAGCTCTTGGCATAAATGGCATTTCCGTAGAAAGCGCAACTTTTGCCCCAAAACCATGATCAATTTCCGAGGGCACTTACGTAATCTCCGATAGCTGAGTCACTCAAACCTCTGATGAAGCTTATAAATGTCGGAAACACTGTCACAGCCAAAACGGCAAATGGAGCATCAGCCACCAACCTGCACCGAAGATGAACTAACCACCGCCGCCGCCACCACCACGGAAAAATCTCCCAACCGTCAAAGCGGCACGCGCCACCCCATATATCGCGGCGTGCGGAAGCGGCGTTGGGGCAAATGGGTATCCGAAATTAGAGAGCCACGCAAGAAATCGCGTATATGGCTTGGTTCTTTCCCTGTTCCAGAGATGGCGGCGAAAGCATACGACGTCGCAGCTTACTGCCTTAAAGGCCGTAAAGCGCAGCTCAACTTTCCCGACGAGGTGGACCACCTGCCGCTACCGTCCACGTGTACGGCCAGGGACATTCAGGCTGCGGCGGCCAAGGCGGCGAATATGGTGGTCAAAGAGAAGAGTACTAGCATTGTATCCGACGATGGCGGCGATGATTTTTGGGGTGAGATTGAGTTGCCGGAGCTGATTAATAGTGAATGTTGTTTGGGTTCTCAAAGTGGGTCCACCTCGACGTGGAGTTCCTCCGGTGACAGCATTGCGGCGTGGTCGGAGGTTGAGCTCTTGCCACAGCAACCGTTCATGGCGTGCCTATAATAAGTATTAATTGGGTCTGGTGGTGGGTCGCGGTCGACGGTGGTGGTTACAGTTGTATTACTTTCTATCAGTTGCGGACAATTAGGAAAAAATACGAATAATGGAATCGATTTAATAAAAAATTAATGAAATATATTTTATAGTTTTTGTATCTATTATTACATAATAACAAGATTAGTATAAGACATTCATCTTCTATAGACATGTGTATATTGTATGAGCTAGTTTTAATTTTATCATATAATTTTTCTCTACTTACTTTTTTTATTAGTTAATAATCTATATTAGTTTATTTGATAGCGGTGGCGATGATTTTTGGGTTGAGATTGAGTTGCCGGACCTGATCAATGGTGAATGTTGCTTGAGTTCTCAGAGTGGTCGGAGGTTAATATTTTGCCGCAGCAACCGTTCATGGCGTGCCTATAATGTGTGTTAATGAGGTTTAGTGCTTGGAATGTTAATACGTATGGGAATCGAGTTTCTGATTTGGTTTATCAGTGGATTCAATAAAAAACTTGTAAAGTTGTGTTTGCAAGGGGAGAAGCAAATGGGAGTCCATGGTTTAGTCCAGGCATCTATCAATTATGCTCCTCACACTATTTTTCATTTAGTACCTTTTTGTATTTGGAACATTATTTACAATAAAATGAAGTGGTTTGGTTGGTGTCAAAATAATATTAATAAACAACTTATAAAATATACCCCATCCGGTCTTTATTATAAGAAAAAAAGTCTCAAACTTTTTTGTCCAATAACAATTTCAACTACTTCTATCCAATTTAATGATGTTATTTCTAAAATATCATTCATTTAATACAAATTTTATTTTCCAATGATTCATTTTATTCCCAATAACACAAACTTAATAAATAAGATAAATGATAATTTAAATAACAAATTTAGTTTTTTTAAATAAGATGAACAATATTAAATGAGATTAACTACATATCTTAATATGTGTGTTTTGTTTAATTTTTGCTTATAACAGGAGTATTATTTCATAATTTCCACATATAAGTTTTCTCTACTACTTTAATTTTTTAATTAGTTAATAATATATATTTTCTTTCTTTGATCCCTTGAATCGGAAGATAGTACTCCATTACATATACTCTTATATTCTTTTAAAAGTTTTTTTTTATGTAATTGATAAATATTGGTATTCAAGCTTCATGCATAAATGATACTTTCTCTCTCTTATTTTTTTCTTCTTATCCATAACAGAATGTCTTCAACACTGAGGAAACAAGCAGAGAGATGGCCAGGTTTAAGATTAAGCCCTAGAAAATTTTTAAATAAACTTAAATGAACTTGTTAACAACTCCTTGATTACTCCATGTCAGGTTGTCTCATATGCTATGTGCTCTAATTCTCGAGATTTTTAACCATTCTTGTTTAGTTTTTTATTTACTTATTTATTTTGGTAGATTGTCCCTATTTATCTTTAGAGTTAATTTGAAACCTCTCCCAGATTTTCTGTCTTTCACTTTCTTTTATTCTAGTGGGAAAAATGAATTTAACTTTCTGCAGAATAACGGGGGATACTGCAGATAATCACAAACATATTTATCTTTGTTGGAACTTGGAAATACATCATCGTGTCATATTTTGTTTTATATTGAAGTAACTATTTATGACAAAATAGTAGTGTCTTCCTGATCAAGATTTCCCCAAAGGTAGCTGGAGAGAGGGTGAGTGTGTTTATATATCCATCTAATTTTGCCTCAATAAACATTATAATGAAAGCTCTTGCATGCACGTAACCGAGCAAAATGTTAAAATTAAGCCCATATTTATTTTTTGCTTTGATTAAGGTATGTTTGGATTTTCGTTTGAAAAACCGTTCAATGTAAAAACACATTTTTCAAGATACAAAACGTAAAAGTACTTTAGTTGGTGTTTGATCCATTCCAATACAAATTCAAACATTCACTTAGGTAATGTTTGGTACAAGTTTTATTTTAATATTATCGATAATGTGAGCATGTGAATAAAATTTTTTCATACTTGATATACGTTTAAAAAAAATTATTTCCAATATAAAAGATACACAAGAATAAGGTTAGTAAATAATAAGGGAAAACTCTATTACTAAATGTGGAGGTGTGAAAAAAAATTATTGGGAATGAGATTCCAATATAAAACATTTCACGAATCAAATGGAACCTAATTAAAGCTATCACTTTTTCTAACAGCAACAGTTCTCTCTCTGTTTTTTGTTTTACAAGAAAGAACTACTGCATTTCATTAAGGTTTAATAAACATCTTGGTCCCTGAAAAGTAAGTGTATTTTGATTTTAGTCCCTGCACTTTTTTTTCGTTGGTTTTGATCCTGTAAATTTAAAACTTTTGGTTTTAGTCCCTGCCGTCAGTTTTTTTCTGCGTCAGCACTGCCACATCAGCAAATATGCCACGTTAGCTGCCACGTATGAAAATAAACTTTGGTTTTAGTCCCTGAAAAGTGAGTAAATTTTGATTTTAGTCCCTATACTTTTTATTCATTGGTTTTGGTCCTCGAAAATTTAATTTTTTTTAGTATAGTTCCTGTTGTCAGTGACACTATGTTAAGTGTTGATGTGGCTAAAAGAGCGTTATGTCAGCATTGTCACGACAACAATTTTCATGCTGCAATCTTGCTTCCTCTTTCATTCTGTAACAATCTTGCTTCCTCCTTCTGTAGCAGTTTTTATGCTCTTTTGTGTTGAGGGCATCATGGTGGCAACTTTGGAAATTCATTGCAGAGAGCGAAAGGGGAAAACATTAGTAAAGTTACAAGTAAAACACGGCTTAAAAAAAAACATATTAGATGGTATGGAGAAACGCTTCAGAAAGAGGAAGCAAGATTGTTGCAGAATGAAGGAGGAAAGATGGAGAAAGAGGAAGAAGAAATGACACTCAGGTTTTATTAAAAAAATAGTTAAATATTATAATAACAAAATTAAAATAATATAATGGTTAAATATAATAATAATTAATGTTAATATATTTAAAAAATTATTGTTATGATGTGGTAGCCTACTGGCTTAATATAATAATAATTAAGCAATCATGACAATGCTAATGTGGTGCTCCGTTAGCAAAGTCAGCACTTAATAACTGACAATGACTAAAATCCAAAATTTTAAATTTACAAGGACCAAAACCAATGAAAAAAAATACACTGACTAAAACCAAAATTTACTCACTTTTCAGGGACTAAAACCAAATTTTATTTTCATATGTGGCAGCCAACGTTGCATAAAATATTAGTTTTTTTATGACGTGGCACTACGTTAGACACGTCAGCACTTAACGGAGGGTGACTGACGACAGGGACTGAAACAAAAGTTTAAAATTTATAGGGTTCGAAACCAACAAAAAAAAAAGTGTAGGGACTAAAATCAAAACACACTAATAGAGTAGCAGAGAAAGCAGAGAAAACAGAAGGAACAGAAAGCATAGCTTTCATTGTAGTTTTTGAGAGAGAATTTACATTTGATTCATACCACTTACCGAACTATCTGAGTACTATATATACAATGTGTTGGAAGCTGAAAAACAGTTTGAAGAACTAAACTACCTAACCGATTTTCTAACTGATTCTGTTGCAATCTATTTTGGCACGTTTTTCATATTTTAAGTGCTCTAATATGCCCCCACAAGATCAAGGTGGTTGAGGATAGGAGACCACCTTGAGCTTGGTCCTAGAATCAGTGAACAAAGCAGACGCCAAAGGCTTGGTAAGAGGGTCTGCAAGTTGACAAGCAGCAGGCACATGCTGGACCAGAAGGGACTTGTTCACCACCTTTTCTCGCACAAAGTGAATATCTAATTCCATGTGCTTTGTTCGAGCATGAAGAATAGGATTATGAGCAAGCAGAACTGCACTTAGATTGTCACAAAATAGCACTGGTGTGTGATACTGAACTTGCAGCTCAGTTAACAGGGATTCGAGCCAGAGGAGTTCAGAGGTGGTATGTGCCATGCTTCTGTATTCTGCTTCTGTGCTTGACTTGGCCACTAATGGTTGCTTCTTCTAACTCCATGACACTAGATTGGGCCCAACAAAGACGCATGTACCAGACGTGGAACGTCTATCATCGGGATCACTAGCCCAGTCCGAGTCACTGTAGGCACAAAGTTGTATTTTGGCATCAGATATGGCTGGTTGCAACAGAAGACCAAATTGAGTAGTTGCACTGAGATATCTAAGGATGCGCTTGACTGCCTTCCAGTGAGACTCAAGAGGAGATGCCATGAATTGGTATGCTTTGTTGACAGAGAATGATATATCTGGCCTGGTTAAAGTTACATATTGGAGTGCCCCCACAATGGATCGATACAGTGATGCATCTTTGAGGCTGTCAGTACCATGCTTACTCAACCTGCAATTGCTTATCATAGGTGTAGAAATCCCTTTGCAATCTGTCATGCTTGCTCGTTGTAACAGATCCCGAATGTATTTTGATTGTTTCAGTAATATGGAGCCATTAGACAGGTATTTGACTTCTATGCCAAGAAAGTAATCGGGTCTGCCAAGGTGTTTGAGTGCAAATGCTGCATTCAATTTACTAATCAGATCAGAAATGAGTTTGGCAGAAGAACCTGTGATTAAGATGTCATCAACATAGATCAAGATGTATAAAGTGACTCCATGGCTGATGTATATGAACAATGAAGGATCACAGCGACTAGCTTTAAAACCAAACTGTAGTAAAGTCTGTGTTAACTTTTCATACCAGGCACGCGGAGCTTGCTTAAGACCATAGATTGCTTTATGCAATCTGCAAACCAGTGTTTTATCTGAGGACACAAAACCAGGAGGTTGTTGCATATATACTTCTTCATGGAGTGTGCCATTCAAGAAGGCATTATTTACATCTATTTGTTGGATGTCCCACTTGTAGGTGAGAGCAATTGTGAGGATAACCCGAATTGTGACTGGTTTAACAACTGGTGAAAAAGTTTCACTAAAATCAGTCCCAGCCTGTTGATGGAATCCTTTTGCAACTAGTCTGGCCTTGAACTTGTGAACACTGCCATCTGGATTCTCTTTCACCCGAAATACCCATTTACAACCTATGGCTCTTCGATGAGGGGGTAAGGGAACAAGAGACCAAGTATTGTTAGCCTGTAGTGCATCAAATTCTGCTTTCATAGCAGCCTGCCACTGAGAACTTGCCAAGGCTTGCTTTACACTGGTTGGTTCAACATGTGCCAAAAAGAGTCGTGGTTTAAGACTGCCAGTCTTTGATCTAGTGACCATTGGGTGAGTGTTTTGATCACAGGTAGAAGGAGCAGTGGTGATGGTAGGAGGATTATTCGGAATAGAGGAAGCAGTTTGATCACAGGGTATAGGTGAGGAATGAGGTTGCAACATCTGGATCCAAGGAAGTGTGAGATTGAATGGAGGTGTCTGCTGCAGGTGAAACAGTAGTAGGGAGAGGAGGTGGAGAATATGGAGATGAGACAGAGGCAGAACCATGTGTCATCTGGATAGAACTGGGAGGTGCCAAATTGTCATGAACTAATAAAGGTAATGAAGAATGAGATAAGGGCTGACATGAGGAATTAGTGGTGGGGACTTTTGGAAATAATTGAGAAAAAGGGAATTTGAATTCATTAAAAAGAACATCTTTAGAGATATACACACGACCATCTGGACTAAGGCACTTGTGACCTTTGTGACTTGGAGAAATTCCTAAGTAGATGCACTCAGTGCTTCGAAATTGAAGCTTGTGTTTGTTGTATGGCCTGAGTAATGGGAAGCAGGCACAGCCAAATGCTCTAAGTGCAGTATAGTCAGGAAGAGCATTATAAAGAGCATGATAGGGAGAAGTGAACTCAGACAGAGCTGAAGTTGGCAGTCTGTTTATTAAATGCACAGCTGTTGTGAAGCTATGGTCCCAAAACTTGAGAGGCATGGATGCATGAGCAAGTAGGGATAGTCCCATTTCAACTATTTGGCGATGTTTTCTTTCAACAGTGCCATTTTGGTGTGAAGTGTGTGGACAAGTGAGTCTATGACTCACACCAAGTTCATTTAAGTATTTTGTGAAGCATCTAAACTCACCTCCCCAATCAGATTGAACAGCTCTTATGGTTTTTGAGAATTGAGTTTGAATGAGAGTGAAGAACTGCTTAAAGGCAGGTAGAGCATCTGACTTGTTTTTGAGAAAATATATCCATGTATGCTTTGAACAAGCATCTACAAATGCTATATAATAGAAGTAACCTCCATGTGAAGATGAAGGTGCAGGTCCCCACAAATCAGTGTGGACAAGTTCAAAGGTTGCAGTATGTGTGTTTGAGGAGGGAGGAGCATATAGCCTATGAGATTTTCCTAAGCAACAAGCATTACAGAAATCAGAGACAGTTTTATTCATGATTGGAATATTACACAGTTGTAACACTTTCTTTATTGCCTTTGAATTGGCATGACCTAACCTAAGATGCCAAGTAGAAGTAACTGGATTTACAGGACTTGGCTGAGTATTGTGAGACGACTGAGCACAACTTTGCACAGTACTACAGACATCAAGAACATTACTACTACTAGGATTGCAATTGTGACTACTAGTACAGGCAATTGGTGAATGAGCAGTATTACTTGACTTGTCAGAAAGGAAGAAAGGTCCCTTGAGCAGAGGTAGGCCTTGAAAGCTGTAGAGGCCATCAGCTCCTAGGGTACCTTGAAGAAGTACTTGCTTAGACACCTGTGATTTCACAAAGCAAGAGTGAGGATGAAATTCAAAAAATACATTGTTATCTTGAGCAAACTTGGATACAGAGATTAAGTTCTTGGTTATAGCAGGCACATGTAATAGATGTTTTAGAGAAAGCATAATGTTAGGATGTAAATGGGAGGGAAACTGAGAAGAACCAACTGAGTGTGTGTAAACCTTGTCCATTTCCCATGTGGACTTGATCATTGCCCACATAGGTTGCATTCTGCTGTAAGTTGTTGATGTCTGGTGTAAGGTGATGAGAAGCACCTGAATCTAAGAACCATGACTGTGAATCAAGTCCTCCAGGAATTGCAACATCTTGGGAGAAGTTCTTATGATTCAAACTAGGTGCAGCTTGTGAAAAATTCATATTCTGTGAGTGGTGTGGGTTATTGACTGATTGTGATCCTTGTAGTGCTAAGAGGGCACTTGGCTGAGCCTGTTGAGTGTGGTGATTTGCTAAATTCTGTTGGGAATGCTGCTGAAAGGAATTATGTTGGCTTGCTGGATTTTGTTGTGAGTGCTGCTGAACTGAGCCAAGTTGATTGGTCTGAAAGTTCTGATTATTTCGATAAGTTTGTTGACCCTGATTGTTCTGCCTTGGCACAAAATTCTGATCAAACCTGTACCAACAGTGATAGGCATCATGACCATATCTTTCACATAGCTGACATGTTGGACGATTCCCTTGGCTTCTTCCACGCCCCCTGCCTCGACCAAATCTGCCATTTCCTCTTCCTCTATTACTTGCCTGAAAGTTATTTTGGAAATTGAGTCGTGAAAGGAGCCATCTGAATTGGTGTTAACTTGATTGTGCGACTGAGGTATTTGAGCCACATTTGCTGAAACATTTGAAAATGGCAACTCTTGTCTAAACTTGTCTAGTTGTGATTCTTGTACTAGAAGTAGTGCTTCTATCTCAAAAAGTGAAGGTAAATCAGATCTTGCATATATCATCATGACAAACTGGTTATATTCCTCTGGCAGACCTTCTAAGATTGCATCAATTTGGTCTTGCTCAGTAATTGAGTCTCCAATGGCAACTAGAGTATCTGCAATTGATCTAATCCTCAACACATATTCAGTTATTGTTCTATTATTTTTCTTTGTTGATTTCAACTCAGACCTAAGTTGTCTCACTTTCGCCTTCAAATGAGCATAGAAGAATTTATGTATCTTATCCCAAACTTGCCAAGAATGGCGACAACCGATTACTCTAGGCAAAACAGAATCAGAGAGAGTAGATAACAACCATGTAAAGAGCATTTGATCCTGTACTAACCATTTATCATATGCATCTGAAACTAAATCAAGCTCTCTATCAGTTTCTGAATTGTATTTTGCAGGGATGTTAGGGTTTACCACAAAACGGTGTAGTTTGTGTGAAGCTATCACTCCTTCAACCTGTTGATTCCACAGAAGGAAGTTCTTGTCATCCAGCTTGATTGTTAGAGATGGTGCAAAGGAGATTGTTGAGTTAGCATTTGCTGGTGAAGATGCGGAGCGATTTGCTGGTGAAGACGCCATTGTTGAAGCTTCAAAGCTTTTCGGTCCCAAGAAAAGAAGCTACTGATACCATAATAGAGTAGCAGAGAAAGCAGAGAAAACAGAAGGAACAGAAAGCATAGCTTTCATTGTAGTTTTTGAGAGAGAATTTACATTTGATTCATACCACTTACTGAACTATCTGAGTACTATATATACAATGTGTTGGAAGCTGAAAAACAGTTTGAAGAACTAAACTACCTAACTGATTTTCTAACTGATTCTGTTGCAATCTATTTTGGCACGTTTTTCATATTTTAAGTGCTTTAATACACACCTACTTTTCAGAGACCAAAAAATTTATTAAACATTTCATTAATAATCAAAGACGCAATACATGTTGGAATATCAAATAAAACCTGAGAGCTAGCATAGCATTAACAGTGAACTCCACGTTAGAGAAAGACAAAAGCAAATCGTTAAAAGAGATAACAATTTTTTGGTAAGCGATATATGTAAATATTTCTATTAAGATGAGTTAGCATCCCCCGAAACTTCTATATATGTAACAAATACCCATGATAAATCACCCCACTCTAAAACACTTGAATTAAAACTAGATAGAGACACCTTATCAATATTCTAATCAATATGCTACACGGTGGGTCAAAATCCAATATAGCGCATGCAGAACCAAGCGTTCAAGAAAATTAAAAGAAGAATCTAAATCCTAGGTATATATTTTTCTCATGAGGTAGGTCTAACCTAATGTAGAAATATGACCTCCATTAAGTCAACTTTAGCACGTCATTAACTATTTTGTTATAGGTATTTCGTGCATTGATGTTACATTTGAACTATTGAAGAATCTTACAAATAACCATTACCCGAACGAGATAAACCTACTAATAAGAAGGATTTGGTTGCATGACATTGTCTAAGAATCAATCATCGTAGGTGGCAACAAAAAATTTCAGGGAAAATCAACAATGAAAGGTTCTCGTGATTTTTAGTTTTGTACTTTTCAATAATAATAAAATGTGACAAGAAACTGACCTTTTACGCGCTGTTTTTATATGTTTGTTTTTTACTCAATATAGCGGTACGTAGTGGATAGATATAACACTCAATCAGGATCAGGACGCTTCAAAGTTTAGAACAATGAGGGAAGGTGGGTGATTGATTTTATTGTCGCTGAAGGCAATCAATATTGGCAATGTTATAGGTGGGAAGAGTTTAATTTTATGTAAATTATTTTTACATTCAAATCTAATAATATCTTAAGGTTTTGTTTGGTTCATAAAATGTTTTTTTATCAGATAAACTATATTTTCGAGAATCTCATTTTCAAGAATATAGCTGTCAAATCGGGCGGCCGGGCCCGGTCCAACGGCCCAAAATGCAGAAACAGGCCAGGTCAGGCCATCCCAAAATTCTATCGGGCTATGAATCCTGTAGCCTGGCCTAGCCCAGTATCGGGCCGACGGGTCAAAACAACCTGCTTATATAAATAAATTATAAATAAATAATTAATGGAGAGAACAATTTTTTTTACCCTTAAATCACAATTTGTTACAAAATGCCAATCCAAAAAATAAGACTAATTTTTTTACCCTTAAATCGAGTAAATAGCCCATTTAGTCCCTGAAATTACGATTTAGTATCAAGTTGGTCTCTGAATTAAGAAAATTACCAACTTAGTCCCTAAAACTGCAAACCGTGATTCAAGTTGGTCCCTCCGTTAATGGTCGTCCCTTAACACCGTGAAGGGAGCTTTTGTGGCACTTAAGTGCCTAGCTGGACTCCCAACTCAGCATCCACCATGCCTCCACGTTAGTGACACAATTTCAGGGACTTAGTTGCACTGCAAGGAAAATGTCATTTAGTGAGAGAACAAAACCATAGGTAAAAGTCGAAAAACCATAGGTATAGACCCAAAAACCTATACCGACGAACATTCCATTCCGTGGTCAATAATAAGCCACACCTACGGTAATATCTCCGTCACTGTAGGCTTTAGTGATGGTTTCACTAGCGGAAAATATGCAATAAATGAGAAGGGTACACCTCTGTTAACAAAAAATGAAACGTAATAAAGGAGGTGGTGGCATAACCGTAATTATCAGGTTCACTTAATTCACTTTTAACGTCAGTTGTTTAAACAACTGACGTTAAAAGTGTATCTTTTACGTCAGTTATTAAAACAACTGACGTAAAAGATGACTTAGTTGTTTTAACCGGTCCAACCAATTCACAAAGTGTTCATAGACTTCACTTCAGAAACGCTATCCTAATAACATTAACACTCTCACTCTCATTTCATTCAAGTTTCACCATTCACTTCCGAAACCCTAGCGCAGCCGTAGCAGCACCTCTCTCCGCCTCCCTCTTTCGTTCCTTCTCTTCCTGATCCTCCCCGATTCAAGTCTCAAACCTTATTCATTTCATTATGAAACCCTCAAGTCTCTTCCTTAGTCTCTCCGCCCCTTCCTCAATGTCTCGTTCTTGACCCTCTATCTCTGCTCCACCATCGTTGACGACCAAAGACTGGTAGCTTCGAAGGCTTCTTTCCTCTCTCGCAGAGAGGCATAGTAGAGGGCGAACGCAAAGCTCTCAATTCTCTTCGCCCTTTTGGATCTGTGTTTGCTGTCATCTCACCACCTTGAAGCCATCGACTATGGCTTCTCTGTTCAGCGCTCCGCCTCTGGAACCGCCGTGCAAAGAAGTGACTAGATATGCGAAAAAGAATATTGCAAACGAAGGGTCCAGATCTGCGAGCGAAGGGGTCAGATCTTCGAAGAAGGGACTAGATCTGCTAAGAAGAAGACATGCGAATGAAAATCTGTGAAGAAACTTCCTGTTTTTTCTTCAAAGTTCCAAACTTTCTTGTTTTTTGTTCATGATTTGTTTTTTTCTATGGTTTGTAACCTTTGATGCTTTATGTTATTGAAACTTTCTGGGTTCATTTTCTTTTTTTATGGGTTTATTCTTGGCAAGAACGTCTCTCTTCTCAACTAGGTGCTTTCTATTAACAATTTTTTTTGGTTAGTTCAAAACCGTATGAACCCACCCGTCAAACCAACCAAACTGCCACCAGCCCAAACCGAGCCCGCAAACTGACGTTAAAAGTAATTTTTTTAAAAAAAATACTTATAACGTCAGTTATATTAAATAACTGACGTTAAAAGTATACTTTTAACATCAGTTAGTTAAACAAATGACGTTAAAAGTACACTTTTAACGTCAGAAGGAATAATGTCGGGCTTTTTTCAGACGTTCTTTTACCTAACGTAAAAAGTGCTTCCTGCACTAGTGTTTTCACGCATGTTGGTATATTACTCACAAATATACCTACGGTTTATATAGGACCATCCCTGAGATTTTGGGTGTCTTGTGCGAACTAAGGTATTGGTGCCTTTTTATAAGCCGAATATATATATATATATATATATATATATATATATATATATATATATATATATATATATATATATATATATAAACACATACACATATAAATTTATTCTTTATCAAAAATGTACAAAGAGTTGCAAAAAGTCAAAACATGATTTAAAAATTAAAACGCAATCAAAGAAAAGATAGTGTAAAATACCTGTAAAAAGGCAAGCAAGGGTGACAACGACAGTCGGTAGATGAGAAACGCAGTCAGTCAGTCTCGCAGAGGTAGGGACAAAATTAACAAAGGATTTCTGCTTTCTAATTTGAACGAAAGAATCGAGAATGAGAATGATCACACATGGAGTTTCAATTTTTGTTTTTAGAATTCGGTAATGATACATTAATTTTATAATAAAAAAAATATTTTTTATATTGTATATTATACATTTCATTAAAATATAATATTATTTGTAAACAAGTCGGCCTATTCCAAACTCTACTTACAAGGCTTGTCAAGATTTGGGCCTGAATTTTAAAAGACAATTGGGCCATCAAGTAAAAACCTTAACTATAGAAATTTTTTATTTTAATATATACATTAACACATACTCCCTTCGGTCTACAATATAAGAAACAAAAGACTAAAACACAAAGGCCAAGGAAATGTATTGGAATGAGTTAATTGTAATTAATACTTATATAAATTTCCAAAAACACCCCTTCTAATTTTAATTAATATTTTATAGCCTATAATTAATAACAATAATTAATAAGAGCAATGTTGAAAATTAACATTTAATATATGTGAAAATTAATGTATGTTTCTTATATTTTGGACCCAAAAAAATGACCCATTTGTTTTATATTGTGGACCGGAGGGAGTATATACTAAGTAAAAAAAAAAGAATTTGGTGCCCCTAAAATATGAGCCCTGTGCAATCGCACTCATGCTCAGGGCCACCATTGGGTTTATATTTCATTGGTATAAGTTTTAGTGACAGATCATAATTTATTATACCTATGATTTGGGTCATGTCACTACAGAAATTATATTTTAAAGACGTTGGTGAAATTATAAATCAAATATACAATAAAATAATAAATATACTTTGGAACCAAAATAAAATAGAATTTCATTCATATTGAGAATTAACATAAAGTCTTACAATTAATGTATCAAATTACATACTAGTTAAACATGGTTACCTAATAATAACATACTAGCATATAGTATGCACCTAAAGTCATATAACAATATAAAAAATTACAAAGAAATCATGTCATGTTCACTTCATTGTCAAGTCTATGTCGTCGCGAACAAATTAGCTTCAGAATATCCACCGGCAAGTAAGAAATAACAGGTGAATAATAGCACAACTCATCGTAGGAAAATATTAACAATTTTAGTGAAAATTAGTTAATATTAAGTAGATACTAGATTCATTGTCTTCATTAGTGTCTGAACTCGGAGAACTCAAATGGTGAGGAGCTCTAGAAGCATTTGGAACCTATTAAAAAAAACACACACACAACTCAAAACTTAATAGTTATTTTCATACCTCATTCACAAGAAAATATATATCCCTCAAACAAATAATCAATCTGCATCTGTATCTCTGTTTTCAACATGACAAGACCTTATAATAGGCTTAATAAAACTTCACTAGCAGTAGCATGTAATCAATCTAGGACTTTTTTTTTTAGAGGCAAAGAGATTTTTATTCACAGGTTGAGTACAAGATATACACAACCAAAAGGAACAATCAAGATACAAAGGCCAAACAAGGCCAAGCAAACCAAAAGAAAAGTACCACAGTACAAGGATTAAGCACCTTGTCACGACCGTCCCGTCTGGGTGCCACGAAAAAAAGGTAAAAAACAGAGGAGTCGCCACCAAAATTTTATTGTGGGCAAACCTTGGAAAACCATTTATTTTAAGGTAAACTGATATTTTTTAAGGAAAAGAGATTTGAGTCCGGGAGTCGGTTACGAGTAGGAAAGGTGTCAGCACGCTACACCGCCCGTTTACAAAACGGTACCTCAAGTTAATTGTGCAAAATATTTTAATAACCTTTTAAATATTTTGTTTTACCCCAAAAAATTATTTACAAGAAAGAATTATTTTTCATTGGTTAATATTTTGTATTTATTTATCGATTTTGTATTTCAAAAAATGTTGTTGATAAAACCTAAATGAGGTTGAATATGGCACATAAGTCCACAGAGCAATCTCAAATCTAAGGGATTGAACATGGCACCCGAGTCCATAGGGCATCCCTAAATAACACAAGTTTAAATATTTTAATTAGCTATTCACAAATAAAAAGAGACACTAAGATAAGGGGGAAAAAAAGGTTTTGACTAGACAAAATGATTGATTATGCTCCTACGTATTCCCGGGTGCGATGGGAAACTCAAAGCCACGTAGTTCTTTTGGAAAGAGTTCGATTGATTGGTTGATTTTAAATTTTTTTTTTTTGAGAAAAGATTTGATTTTATGAAAAAAAAATTATTTGATTTGATTTTTGATTTTTGATTAGCTAAATTCTAAATATCAAAAACTTCTAAGTGAGATAGAACATGGCACATACGTCCATAGAGCGATCCCGGATCTAAGGAATTGAGTGTGATACATTTCACAAAACAATCCTAAAATTATTTATGAGTAGTTATTATATATTTTAATTTTATGCTTGGCAAAAATAAACAAAGGAAAAGACTCACTCATGATCCTAAAATAGTAAGCCCAATCAGTCAGAAGCCCAAAATCAAAAGATAAAACAAATTATAATTATAATAAAAACTAAAAGAAAGAGAATAAAACCAAGCAGAATGGAAAAGAAGCTTCTAGCTTCTCGTTGTTGTTACCAACGTGCAGAGCAGAGGGTCAAGGAGATTGGTGGAGACGTGGCGGCTGGGCTGGTCGACGACGTGCGGCAGTTCGTGCGACGGTGGGTGCGTGCAATAGATCTAGCGGTTCGTGGCGACGGGAAGGACGACCGGCGGAAGCAGGAGGCGTGGCGGTTGGGCTAGTCGACGACGTGCGACGGTGGGTGCGTGCAGTAGATCTAGCGGTTCGTGGCAACGGGAAGGACGATGCGGCGGAGGCGACAATCTGAGCAGATCCGCGTTTGGATTCGCAGTGGGTGACATGGCGGCACGAATGGCGGTGTGAAGCACGGTGCTTGGCGGAGTTAGGTGGCTGGACGGCCTCGGGTTGGAGCAGCAACGGCGGATTCGAAGCAGCGAAGGTGACGATCTGAGCATATCCGCATCTGGACGGCGAGGCTGGTGACGACACGGTTGCATCTGGCGCGACACCCGATCTGCGTGCAACAGCGCATCCAGGCATGGTGGAGACAACAGAACAATGGGGCGTTGTTTGGTAGGTACAGGTAAGGGTCAAGTGTTGTTATTGAAGGTGATGTTGTTAGGAGGAAGATGAAGATGATGGTTATGGTGCTTGGCTATGGAGGGAGGGTGGCTGTGTTGAGATGTTGAAAATGAATGGTGAAAATGGTCCTGTTTTGGATTGATGAAGAAAGTTGGTTTTCTCTATTACTGGTTTTTTCTTTGTGTTATGTTCTCCTCCCTCACTGTAATTTTTTTGATAAATATTTGTAGAGGAAATATGAAGATCAATTTTCTGCTTTTATTTTGGGACCTGAACATTGGAGTGTTGCAGAGATTAAACTTCATCTCAACTTCCATTTATGTATCACTTTCCTCTTATCTAGGCATAAACACTTCCCAAGTTCTAGAAATCAACCAAAAATAAGACTCATTTGCTTGAGCCTTGTGCGATGAGAGCTACGGTTGAGTGTCAATCAGAGATGCTTTTTCTTTTCTTCTTTTTTTTACTTGATTTTTTTCATTTTATTTTTATTTATTTAATTTGGACTTGGATGTTGGACTTAAAAAACCTTGTAACAAAAACAAATTCGGCCAATAACATAAACATATTTTTTTATGCACAAGATAAACAAAGTTGACAAGACACTATGAGAACACGATAAACCCCTGCCAAAGTACATTAAAAAAACGCAACCTGCCCCTGCTAAATCAACAACTAGCAACAGAAAAAAATAACCGCAAATTCAAAATAGCAGACTGATATTAGCGGCACTTTACACAACAACAGCTCCACCACACACAAAAAACTGACGCAGAAAACAGCCTCCACCAAGAAACCACAATATGCAAATAACCCAAAACATTGCCAAAGCCGCAACTCTTGAAGAAAAACACTCCACCTACTTGCTTCCAATTCCTGCAACAGCATCAAAACTCAGAAACCAAGGAAACAATACCAATCAACACCTCAGCTGAAGACATGAAACTGGATTTAATAACCACAAAGACTGAGTATTTGAAATCTGATTTTTTTTTGCCGAAATCCAATTCCACGACTTAAATTTCGCTTCAAAATTATAATATACCTTATGATTAGCAAAATTGATTGGCACATCTATATTCAAAAAACATCTTCAAAGTGCAGGCGTCTCTAGCTGATTCTTTATCTCAACTAGTATAGAACTTATAATAGGGATGCATACTTGTGCAGCAAGGGTGACTCTTTCCTTTAAACCCTGCACATCCAGTAACCTCTAAATAGTTGAATAGGACAATGAAAAGTTGTTGCTATAGTTTTTATCCTCCAAGAGAAAAAACCCATTCATTCATTCAACAACAATGGTTTTTTATCCTCCAAGAGCAAAAACCCATCCACTTATTCAAGAGCATAAAGCCATTCATTCCTCCAATAACCAGCAGCTTACTCACAATACAATCAAACAATGGAACATTATATCTGTTCCTGCCAAATATCTCGGGTATGAAATACTCGGCCGAACGAGGATTAGTGGGGTGTTTTTGGATTGTGCTTGACAGAATGTGGATTCTGCTCCTACGTATCCAAAAGGGAATCAAAGCAAACGTAGTTCTAGAATGAGGGGTAAGTCCCCTATTTATAGTTGTTCTCTCAGGATCAGGCTCCGAAATAAGCGGAGGAATATTTGGATCAGATCGCGATCATGGGGAGAGATATCCGGAGCCTGATTGTCCGGAGTGGCATTATGGCCAGCGAGATATTCGGCCCAGTTAGCTGCGGATGGATAGCTTGGGGCCGAGTAGTTATTTTCGGGTGTCAGGTGTGCTGACATGTCCTCGGCTTCGGAGGAGTTTGGGTCAAGGCCCATTCGCGGGGGTAAGCTCGGTTGGTCCGATGTGTAGACGAGTTCTCGGTCTTACATTCTCGGCCCAAGACACAAGCCCCCGAGCTCCGAGCTTGAATAAGCGAAGGGAGGCGATACGTATGAAAACCGAGCTTATTCTTCGGTTATGCAGTTATCCACATTCTCAGCTGTCATTTCAATCAAGTCTTCTCTCTGTCAGAGAAAGCAATTATTCCCGTTACTTCTTCGGCACGCCACAGACAAGAAACCCTAGAGTTCCGCGCCCATTTAATGGGGGGAAAATCAAAAGTCGCATCGGGACAATCAAAAGTCGCGCCCCTTTTTGGGCCCAACGGACAATGGGCTACCAATTGCAGGCTATAAATACCTCCTCCGGCGCCAACTCCCTCCTACTTCGCTTACCCTTCTCCGTCATTCACCCTCGTCTTCCAAGCTTCTGCCCTTGTTCCTCTGCTTGTCATCCTCCAGGTACGCTCCGTCTCTTCTCTTCCTTCGTGCTTCTAAGCTCTGTTTCTGATCTTCGGACATGAGTTCATCTATGTCTTCTGAGTCAAATACTTCGCCTCTGGTTGAGGGTGAAGTTTCCCCAATTGGGGGATCCCTTTCTGTTTCTTCTGTTCCTTCGCGGAAGCGAGCGTTGGGAGGCGGAACCATCCTCCTCCGGGTCATCTTCGACTGACTCAGATTCTTCCGAGTCTGATTCGTCTAGGTCTGGTTCTCCCTCTCCTAGAGTGTCCAAACCCGCCGCCCGTAAACAACGCCTTAGGGTTCCTAAAGACCCTATTCCCGATATAACCTTTCCCGGGTATACACGGTTAAAGGGGAGGTTGGAACCTTTTTTTTCGACTACCGGACTCCGATTCTATTGTTGAACTTCGGTCCCATATCAATATCTCAGCCTCGGGGACGAGTCTGAGTTTATTTGCTCTCCGTGCACGAGCACCGAGTGTGTCTTTCTAAGGGCTCGCCCTTCCGAGCCTCCCTTTACATACATGTATAAAACACTTTTTGACAAGCTGCATGTGTCTCTTCCCTTTACTGAGTTTGAGTGCGATGTTCGAGAACCATGAACGCCGCACCTACTCAGCTTCACCCTAACAACTGGGCTTTTATGAAAGCCTTTCGATTCTATGTAAATACATAAAGATAGATCCTACCACTCCGTAGTTTTTTTATTTTTATCAAACCAGATTTGGCGAGAAAAAGGGATGGGTATCCCTTATTGGGTTGAACCGTAGAGGTCTTCTTAGTTTATTCGCCTCGTCTTATAAAGACTTCAAGGTTGGCTTCTTCCGTGTTTCGCCCTTCGAGTTCTCATACTTCCCACTTTTTTGACGAGAATAAACATGCCAAGTTTCCTTTATATCGGCAATCCTCTCCCACAAAATTCGTCGGGCCGAGTATCGTTCCTCGCCGCCGAGGATAGGCGGGATATAGATGTACTAGAGGGTCTTCCTCGGCCCCTCCATTGTGCACGCCTTATGAAACTCCCCTTCTCCTCCACCCCAAGGTCCGATCTTAAAAGTAAGTGCTCGGCTTTTTAGTTTCTTGAGTATTTTTCTGCTGTGTTGTTATACTAACAACTCTTTTTTTTTGATATCATCATGGGAAAGTTCGACTTTTCAAAGCTTGTCAAGGCTGGTGTTGGTAAAGAGGGTCGGGGTCCCTCTTCACCGAGAAGAAGCAGAAAAGACCTCCTCCCACCAAGGTTTCTGCGAAAGGGGCTTCGTCATCCGCCCCTCAAAAAGGAAGAGGGCAGAGGTTGAAGTGGTGGCCGAAGATTCTCCCCTTCCCGGCCCAAGCTCCCCTCGCCCCACTACTCAGGGGACGCAAATCGTGGGGCGAGAACAGCCACTTTCTACCCCCTCGAGCCGAAATGGTACAACACCACCCGAAGGCGGGGACTTCATCTCTCTCGGGGTGAAGACTTCAACCCCTCCTCCTCTTTCGACTCGACCCTCTTAAAAGCCGCTGATCTTCGGCTTATCAGCGGCAGGGGCCCGATCCAGCATGGAGGCCCTCTCGGTCTCATCGCCTTCGTCTTTGCGGCTTTGGCTCGTTTCGTGAGCCGAGAGGTGACGGAGACCGAGAGGAAGTCTCAGCAATTGGAGTCCGAGTTCTTTGCTATTGAGAGGTTGAAGGGGGATCTTTCCGGATTGCCTCCGAGAATGAACGCTTGACTACCACCATCGCCGATATCAACACTCTAACGCCGAGCTAGATTCTCGGCGAAATTGGCCGAGGAAAGCAGAGCTCGAGTGGAAGAAGACAAGGCTCGTGCCGAAGAAAAGGTCAAAGAGGCTCAGGTGAGATTGATCAGCTCAAGGCTGCCTTGGAGGCCGAGATTCAGGCCAAGATACTGCTTGAGGAGGACGACGGGGAGGCCACCCGCTGCATTGTCATCGAGCACCGAGAAGGTTTTGACAAAGGCATTGCCCAAGCGAGGTTACGGTTCCCGGCATCGACCTTTCGGGAGCCGATGTGAATATGGAGGTGGTAAATGGGGAACTTGTTCCCATCATTCCCGGGGGAGGAAGAGGTGGACGTAGTGGGGGGCTCTCCGGACGATCATGTAGAGGCCGAGGAAAGCCACGGGGGAGTAGCTTTTAATAGTTTTTTGTTCTTCTTTTGTCTTGGGCTCATGCCCTTGTAACCCGATTACTTGAATGAATATTATTATCATTTTGCTGATTCTTTGTTATGTTCGGCTTGTCCATCGAATGTTCGGCTAAGGCCGAAATACTCCACCGTCCAAAATGGACGGTGGTCATTATACGAAAAGCACGTGTATTTCATTTTGCGTTGTCATGCATTAAATGCTTTTGGGAACCGTAATGGGTTCACGCAATCGCTGCCTTTCGCTTGGTTTCGAGGTTTGTTTTCCCAACAAATTCTCACACATTCTACTTCTTTTCGTGCCTATAAATAGGGCCCTTCCCATTTGTTCATTCCTCATCCTTTTCTATCAATCAAGTTCGCTTCTTACTTCTCTTCCACCCGAGTAGTTCCATGCTAACAACAGGGGTTTACGTTCCCCTCTCCCGCTTGACATCCTTTTTGGGTTTCACATCCGCCAAAAAGGATGTAAGTGGAGACGGGATCCAGAATTCCTTGATCCTTCAAGAAGGATGTCGACCGGGAGAATAATAATCTTGGGAGTCGAGAAAGGGGTAGCGGCCGTCTACTCCCCGAGTTGGCCGAGCACCTCATCGTCCCAGCTTTCTCGGGGGGGTGTGAACTACAGCCTCCCTTGAGAGAGCGTGATGGCGTTGAATCGGGGGATCAGGGCCGAATGGCCCTTATTTTCAATTTCGGCTTTCAACCTCAGCGCTGCACTCAGTCCCGTGAATGTACTTTTCAAGAGTCAAACTTAGCTTTATTTTTGCTCATTGTACTCGGTTTCCTTGAATGTATCACTCGGCTTTATTTTTGTATTATTGTACTCGGTTTCCTTAATAAAACAATGGCTCATACTTGGCCTTTACGAATTTTGTTTTTTGCGCACATTCAGCTTTACTATTTTCGTAGCTTCAACTCAACGTAAATAACTATAAAGTAGCTCGGATTCGGCTAGTAAGATCGTACCTGACCTTTATACTTAACTTTACGGCTCGTACTCGGCCATGAGGCTCTGACTTGGCCTTTGGAATTGAACGGCTCGGTCTCGGCAACCGGGCTCATACTTGGCCCCTCTGACAACGGCTCGTACTCGGCCGCCGGGCTCATACTTGGCCCCTCTGACAACGGCTCGCACTCGGCCGCCGGGCTCATACTTGGCCCCTCTGACAACGGCTCGCACTCGGCCGCCGGGCTCATACTTGGCCCCTCTGACAACGGCTCGTACTCGGCCGCCGGGCTCATACTTGGCCCCTCTGACAACGGCTCGTACTCGGCCGCCGGGCTCATACTTGGCCCCTCTGACAACGGCTCGGCGACAATGGCTCGTACTCGGCCGCCGGGCTCATACTTGGCCCCTCTGACAACGGCTCGTACTCGGCCGCCGGGCTCATACTTGGCCCCTCTGACAACGGCTCGTACTCGGCCGCCGGGCTCATACTTGGCCCCTCTGACAACGGCTCGGGCTCGGCCGCCGGGCTCATACTTGGCCCCTCTGACAACGGCTCGTACTCGGCCGCCGGGCTCATACTTGGCCCCTCTGGCAACGGCTCGCACTCGGCCGCCGGGCTCATACTTGGCCCCTCTGACTGGCTCGTACTCGGCCATTAAAATAGGATGTCTGCAAAATAAAGACTTCGGCAAGGCAAGGAAAAATAGAATCATATAATAAATTCTGCTTTTTATTGAATGGAGTCCGCGGTGTGCCTCGTTAAAACCTCCCCGGTCAAAACCCATTTTGGGAAAAAATACCGAGGTAGGAAAAGAGTACAACACCCGACTATATACATCAGCTGTAATAAAACTTCAAATGAGAGGCATTCCAAGTCCTCGGGATAGGATTTCCCGATAATTCTTCTAACCTATAGGCCCCGTTCCCCGGGTTTTCAACTACTCGAAGCGGTCCTCCCCAATTTCTTGCTAACTTGCCTTCCGTGCGGTCCTTCCTTGCTTCCCCTTTTACTCTCAAAGCACTAAGTCTCCGCGTGAGAAAACTCCTCGGCCTTACCCTTGAATTATACCTTCTAGTGGCTCTTTGTTTGCAGGCTTCTTCTCCGATTCGGCTTCCTCCCTAACCTCTTCTACCAAGTCAAGTTCGATCCTCATATTGCTCTCATTGTCGTTCGGCTCGTGTTGCACACGTCGGAAAGACGGTTCCCAACCCTCATTGGGATCATGGCGTCGGTTCCGTACGTCGACCTGAAAGGTGTTTCTTGAGTGGTAGATTGAGGCGTACAGTGGTAGGCCCAGAGAATACTCGGTAACTCCTCCTGCCCAGGCTCCTTTAGATCTTCCTACTCTTTTCTTCAGCTCCCGAGGATGATCTTGTTAGTTGCTTTACCTGCCCATTGGTTTGGGGGTGCTCAACGGATGTAACCTGGTGCTTGATACCGAGGTTGTCATAGAATTCCCGTAGCTTCTTATCCACAAATTGTCTTCCGTTGTCGCAGAACGATTGTGAAGGGAATTCCGTGCCTACAAATAAGGCTTTTCCACACAAATTTCTGCACCTTCTCGGCAGTAATCTTAGCCAAAGGCTCTGCTTCAACCCATTTGGTGAAGTAGTCTACGGCTACCAGTAGGAATTTGACTTGGCCTTTGGCTCATCGGGAAAGGCCCCAAGTATGTCCATTCCCCACATTGCAAACGGCCAAGGCGAGTTTAATGTGTGAAGTTCTTCGTGGGGGTATGATTTACATTGGAACATCTCGGCACTCATCACACCGCTCGTCCACTCCATGCAATCAGCTCTAAGGGTAGGCCAATAATACCGCTCGGACTATCTTGGAGGCCATTGATCCGCCTCCCTTGTGAAAACCACAGATTCCTCGGTGAACTTCTTCCATGACATACTTAGATTGGGCCTTGGTCGGACATTTTAGCAAAGGTGATGAGAATCCTCGCTTATACAGACTCTCCCGGCGATTATGGTGAAATGACTCGCCCTTAGCCTGACTTTCCTGGCTTCAGTCTGATCCGCGGGTAGAGCTTCTGAGGATAAGTACTCCCAGACAGGTGTCATCCACTCTCGGTCAACCAACTCGTTGGCCATCACCTCTTCTGTCCCAATGCTTGGTTCGTTGAGGGTTTCTTGGATAACCGTTATGTGGTGTCCCGGTTTCTTTGTCTTTGGCAAGCTTAGACAACAAATCAGCCCAGAGTGTTTTCTTCTCGGGGATATGCTCAATGGTGAACTTTTCAAAGCCGGAGATTAGCTGGTTAACCTTACACAAATATATCCGGTGAGCTGAGGTTCCTTCGTCGATAGCCCCGGATATTTGTCCAGGTGACTAGTTGTGAATCACTTTGCACTTGATGCCTTCGCCCCCATTTCATTCGCCTGACCTTAGTCCCGCTATCGAGCTTCATACTCGGCCTGATTGTTCGAGGTTTTGAACTCGAATTTCAACGATTGTTCCAATATCAAATCTCCTGGTCCTTCCGAGAATCACCCCCGCTCCACTCGCCCGATATTTGAGGATCCATCCACATATAGATTCCACCATGTATTCTCGCCTCACGGTTGTGGATGGAGCTCGGCTATGAAGTCGACAGGCATTGTGATTTCAGGGGTCCTCTCATCTCGTATTTCAAGCCAAACTCGGACAACTCTATCGACCAAGCAATCATACGCCCCGCCAATTCGGGCTTTTTGAGTATCTGTTTGATGGGGTGATCCGTCTTGACAACCACTTGGTGACTACGAAAGCGGGCGCAACCGCCGAGCTGCAGTCACCAAGGCTAAGACCAGCTTCTCAATAACTTGATACCGAAGTTTCGGCATCATGGAGCACCTGGCGATGAAGTATACTGGCATTTGGGCTTTCTCTACCTCCCCGCACAATGATCTGCGCTAATGGCATTCTCGGAGGGCGACAGATCTGAGATACAATTCTTTTCCCGAGATGGGCCTTGTTAATATCGGCGGGGAGGACAGAAAGTCCTTGAAGTCGACAAAAGCCTTTTCGCAGTCCTCGGTCCATTTGAAGGTTTGGGGCTTCTTCAAGAACTTGAAGAAAGGCCGAGCTTTCTCTCGGATTTGGGTAGGAACCGAGATAATGACGCCACGGCCTCTGCCAATCTTTGTACTTCTTTAACGTTCTGCGGGCTTCTCATCTCAATTACGGCCCAGCACTTATCGGGATTGGCTTCAATTCCCCGGTGGGTAAGCATAAAGCCGAGGAATTTACCCCCCTGGACACCGAAAACACACTTTTCCGGGTTGAGCCTCATGTTGAACCTTCTCAATGCTGAAATATTTCTTCCGGATCTAAAGGGTGGCGGGTGGGGTCATGATTTCACTACCATGTCATCCACATATACTTCCATGGTCCTTCCAATTTGATTCTCAAATACTCGGTCCATAAGTCTCGGTACGTAGCTCCCGCATTCTTGACCCAAACGGCATTACTCAGAGCGATAATTTGACCCTNCGGTAATGAAGGCTGTTTTTTCTTCATCCGGGGGGTACATTCTAATTTGGTTGTAGCCGGAGTACGCATCCAAGAAGCTTAAAATTCTGTATCCGGAAGCCCCGTCAACGAGCCTGTCAATACTCGGCAAGGGATAAGAGTCTTTTGGGCATGCTTTGTTCAGATCCGTATAATCAGTGCACATGCGCCACTTGCCGTTTGCTTTCTTGACGAGAACGGCGTTGGCCAACCATGTGGTGTATTCTACTTCTCGGATAAAGTTGGCCTTGACCAACTTCGCCGTCTCCTCTTCGACTACTTTTCTCCTCTCTTCACCTAATCTCCTCTTTCTCTGGGCCACTGGCTTCGCCTCGGGACAGATTGCCAATTTATGGCATAAAAAGTTGGGATCAATTCCCGGCATGTCACATGTGGTCCACGCAAATAGATCGGCATTTCTGCGCAGTACTTGTTTTATTTCTTCTTTCGAGTAGGTTCAAGGTGACCACCGAGCTTGGTACACTTGTTCAGTGCCGCGCGCCGAGTTGGAACTTCTCTAGCTCCTCAATAGGTTGCGGACGTTGTTCCTGCACGTCCATCCTGGGATCCAGCTCAACGGAGTTTCTCGAACTCACCGCCTTGTCCTTCCCCTGTCTAGGGTTTCTCTTGGTGCGGGTTTAAGTTTGCTCACCCTCAAACTATCGGCGTAGCCTTGTCTCGCCATCCTCTCTGATCTGCTCGGACAGCCGCTATATCTCCCGAGCTGGAGGGGAACTTCATCGTGAGGTGGGGGGTAGAGACCACGGCCCCTAACTCGTTCAAGGACGGCCTTCCGATCAGGATATTATACGATGTAACTGCGTTTACCAACACATACCTGACCATGATTTTTTTAGAAGCTCTGGCATCGCCATTAGTAGTCAAGAGGTCAATATATCCCCGAGTATCAACCTGCTCCCCTGCGAAACCAACGAGTTTACTGTCATACGGCTGAATTGATTTCTCCGGGATCCCTAGCTTCTGAAAGGTTGAGTAGTACAATATATCCGCGGAGCTCCCCTGATCGATGAGGGTTCTTTTGACCGAGAAGTTGGCCAACTGCACGGTGATCACCATGGGGTCATCCTGGTTGGGATCTACTCCCCACGAAATCATCATCGGAAAAGATAATAGGGGAGAACTCCGGGAGGCTTGCCGGATACCGAGTTAAGCTGCCGGATGGCCCGCAGATGTCTTCTCCGAGCTGAACTTGTGGTGCCTCCCCCGCGAACCCTCCCCGAGATGGTGTTTATCACCCCCGAATGACATTATCCTCTTCCCGTCTTTCATTTTGCCTTTCTACCGGTCTCTACTCTCTCCTCATTTCTTCGATCGCCGCCCCTCCTCGGGCTTCGGTCACCCTCTCTTCTTCTGTTTCCCCACGCCTCTCACTTGTTGTTGTTGTTTCTTCGGACAAAGTTCTTGAGGTGACCCGCCTGAACCAGTTCTTCAATTTTATCCCGTAGGACCCAAGCATTCCTCGGTGGTATGGCCATAGTTGCGGTGAAACCGACAATGCTTCTGGCGATCCGCATTTTTGGGGGTGCGGCCACCCTTTGGGAGCTGCGAAGCTCTCGCCAGACGCTTCTTGAACACCCGAGCCCTATTTGTGTTGAGGGGAGTATAATGATCATACTTCGGTCCCCTCGGAAATGCTCTACTGGGCCTCTCAATCTCGGCTTATCACCCCCTGCCCTCCTCTTATCTCTGCCTTCTCGCCGGTCAGTCTCATCGGTCCGATCCCTTTTCTTGGACTCCTCTACCTCCTCCATGTTGATGTAACCTGCAGCTTTTCTTCTCAGTTCGTCCATATCGGCCGGCGGTTTGCGAGCTAAGTACCTAGCAAAAGGGCCAGGTCTCAACCCGGTCAGGATGGTGTGTAGTGCAACATCGGCACTGAGATTGGGGATGAGTACCGCCTCCTTGCTGAACCTGGCCATGAAGTTGCGCAGGATTCATTCTTCTCCCTGCTGAAGTTCACCGGGGAGGCCGAGGTTTCTCGGTGGGCTCGGCTCGTGGCAAACTGAGCACTGAACCTCGCCGCGAATGTGTCAAAAGAGTCCACCGAGGCTGGGGGTAGCTGGGTGTACCAAGTCAACGCTGCCTCCTTCAGTGTGGTTGGGAAAACTTTGCACAGGACAGCATCGTCGTCCGTAAAAAGGTACATCTGCGTGGTGAAGGCGTCCAAGTGGCGCTCGGGGTCCGAGGTGCCATCATATTTGTCAATGTTGATGGGCTTGTAGCTGGCTGGCAAGGGGACCCCCATGATATCATTCGTGAAAGGATGCCTCGGCTTCCGCAGGCTGGCCCTGTCATTAAGTCTGTTCGTTTGGAGTGAAGATTCTGGGGCCTGCTTAGGGAATCCCTCTTCCTCTGCTCGGTTGTGGTGGGAAGCCCGGAGGCGAGGACCTCCTTCCCGATATAAGTTTCTGGACCCCTCAACCTCGGGAGGTCGGCGCTCTCTTTCATGTGAGGAGGAGACCGACCTCTCCCTACTCGGCCCTCTCTCCCGACGGTCATTCTGCCGGCGGATTTCTTCATTCTCCCTTCTTAGCGCTGCGACCTGTGCGAGAAGCTCCTGAATCACTGGGTTGTCAGTCATTCCTGCTGGGCCTACGGACTGTTCTCCATTATCTCCGTTAACTCCGTGGTTGGCATTCCTTGGCTCCTCCCTCCTGCAATTTCCGCTTCTCGTCCTCACCATTTTTGTGTGGTATGGGAAAATGTTTGCTTCGATTCCCACAGACGGCGCCAAATGTTCCTGCCAAATATCTCGGGTATGAAATACTCGGCCGAACGAGGATTAGTGGGGTGTTTTTGGATTGTGCTTGACAGAATGTGGATTCTGCTCCTACGTATCCAAAAGGGAATCAAAGCAAACGTAGTTCTAGAATGAGGGGTAAGTCCCCTATTTATAGTTGTTCTCTCAGGATCAGGCTCCGAAATAAGCGGAGGAATATTAGGATCAGATCGCGATCATGGGGAGAGATATCCGGAGCCTGATTGTCCGGAGTGGCATTATGGCCAGCGAGATATTCGGCCCAGTTAGCTGCGGATGGATAGCTTGGGGCCGAGTAGTTATTCTCGGGTGTCAGGTGTGCTGACATGTCCTCGGCTTCGGAGGAGTTTGGGTCAAGGCCCATTCGTGGGGGTAAGCTCGGTTGGTCCGATGTGTAGACGAGTTCTCGGTCTTACATTCTCGGCCAGTACAATATCATTCCCTTTCATTCCCCTCTATTTCATCACATTCCATCAATCCAAACATAGCTTCTAACTTATGCTTCTAGGGAATCATTCGTGGAGGAAACATCAAAATACACAATTAGGAGGTATTTATCCTAGACATCCTGAATACCCTTAGCAGATAGAAACACAATAAGTTTTACGACCACACAGACATGTCATCAAACACCTGGAAAGCAATATAACATGACCTGAGGTATGAACAAATTAGTAGCATGAACAAACTAATTGCATCACAATCTTCATATTGCAAATTTCTGACACTGGGTTCCCCCTTCTCTTGACACTTCTAGGGATTTAATCCCTATAATGAATTAAAGAGGAAGAAGGGTGTGTTACCGTAGCACCGTTGCAGTCGAAGAAGTCAATGGGTGTCGAAGTTCAGGTCCGCCGAGTTGACAAGGTCGTGGTGGGTTGAAGCGTGCTATGATGTCACAATGGCGTGCTGCGACTTCCCTGCGGTGGACAGTTTTATGAAAGAGGGGGTTTTAAGGGGGGAACAGTTTTATGAAGGAGGGGGTTTCTCAAAGAATGTGTAATTTGGCGCTACCATTCTATTTTTGGCATAATCTCGCGCTCATGGTAAATCAATTTAGATAATCGTTCAGTTTTTATTAATTTTTTTTTTAATAATTTAATAAAACAATAAAATTAGTTAAAACAATAAAAACATAAACTAAAAGAAAAACTACAAAGTAAATGTTAGGTTAATTTATATATATAATTTTTTTTGATAAAATACATATATATATATATATATATATATATATATATATATATATTGATAAAACCATATTTTTGTATGTATATATAATTTATACCCACGACTTTTGAATTCTTCACTAAAACATATAGTTAAATCAATGCCATGTCTATACCCATGGATTAGGACTGCACAAAAGTTTCGGCCCGAATCGAAATCGAGCAGCCCGATAGCTGCTGCTTCAATGCGGGCGGGCTTGTGCGGATCGCGGGTCCACGGGTGAAAGAATTCAGTTTCATACGGTTAGTTTCGGGCATGTTCGGATTTGGTAAAAAAATATCGTTTCCGCCCGTACCCGACCGAATCATTAAAGATACTAATATTTATTATCTTGGATAATCCTTCAATGTCATTGGTCGGTTGGATTTCTCTTTAATCTCATTGGTTCTTCAGAATCCTTATCTTATCTATTCAATTAATTTATCAAAATCTCTCACCACCTCTCGCTAGCATTTCAACCTCCCCTCTCTGAGTCATTCTCAATTTCTCTCAAGTATCACCAGCTCCCTACATCTTACACTATTAGTCATTCTCAGTCTCTCAAGTCTCAGTTTCTTTCACACTTTCACCCTAGCATTGCTGAGACTTCACCCTTAGCCATCGTTCCAGTTCATTTGTTATCTCTCCCTCACTCTTCCTTTCACAGATCTGCCTCTTTGCCATCTCTGTTCTCTCTTATTTTGCGCCATCAACCGTGTGGGAAGCTAGTCCACCATCGTCCTTGTGCAGGTGGTGGTGGTCGGAAGCCAGAGCAGCGACTCCCTCGGCCAAGACTTACTCACTCGCCGCACCGACGTCAGCACCAGTCGGCCGCTCGTCCGGACCAAGCACAAGCCCGACGGCTCCGATTAGGGAGAGTTTCTCCATGACTCCATCTGCTCAGATCCGTGTTACTGCCTTCAAGTTTTAATTTTTTTCCTTCTTTTCTTCTTCAGATCTGTAATATTGTTCTTAAAAGATGATATATTTTTATATTTTGTTAATAGTGTGATGTTTGATTTTGGTTTCTGGTATTCTCAGTTCTGTTTTTCTTTTCTTTTTAAAACCGACCTTCAACCGCCACCCGCTCAACCCGCAACCCGTCTAAACCGCATGCTCAAACGGACGGAGATGGGTTTGATATTGGGAGCTTCGGTTTTGGTCGGATTGGGATTTTTTCACCCGAATCCGACCGAAACCAACTGTTGTCCAGCCCTACCATGGATTGAAATCCATCACTAAAACAAATAGTGACAAAATTGTTATTCTAAAGGTATAGGATACCTGTACCCACGGTTTAACATAAATCAGTAGATATATGATATCTATACTTATGGTTTTGATGTCCGTCACTGAAAACGTCCGTAGGTATATGGCAAAATTCTTGTAGTGTTGAAATTTCAGGGACTAAATTTAAAATGGCAAGGGTTTTAATATGGGTTTCATCTTTTTCCCCCACCCTTCTCCAATGGCTCTTTCTGGTTCTCCCCTTTGCTCGGCTCCCTCCTCCTCTGTTCTGCTTCATTCTCTTCATCCCTCCATCCCTTTTTTGCTACAACCGAAGACGAAAATGAGGAAAGGGGTGCAATATAAATCAAAGTAGTATCACAACTTCAAATGCTGGCAGATTCAAGGTTGGGGTGGACGATTTTGTGGCAGCCCAGGGGTTGGGATGAAAGACATGAATTGAGGTACTCCTCCCCTAGATGTTGAAGCCCCTGGTGGTTCTGGTATGTGAACCATAATAGGCCTTGTATATAGTGGTGGCAGAGGTACAAGTGCTGGTGCTAGAGATGGTGTAGGTGACCTCACTGGTGTAGCCTTCTCCCTGGATGGAATAACTAGACCTCTGACTCTATACCTCCTAGCTTGCACAATTGAGATCGAAAAGTTAGTATCAAGTTGGTCCCTATAATTACATACTTAATATCAAATTAGTCCCAGACATGTGTAACTTCAATTCAAATTAGTCCTTGCACACATACCCTTTGTGGTGCATTCACTTGCACTGGTGTAACATCCCCGATTGCTCTATGGATTGATGACTGACCCCACAGACCAACACGAGTCTTTTTAACGTGCTTTGTCCTTACTCACACGCTTTCTGGGAAAACTTAATTCCCAAGAGGTCACCCATCCCAGAATTGCTCCAAGCCAAGCATGCTTAACTATGGAGTTCTTAAGTGATGGTCTCCCGAAAAGAAGATGCATCTTGTTAGTATAGGTAGTACCCATTAATTCATATAAGACATCCTCAACTATATAGTCTCATACCTATACAATCTCAGGATTCCTCTCATTATGGTGTGTAATCGGTTCATTCATGTGTCCCTCCGCCTAAAAGCCTGTAGAAGCCGCTCCTTGTTCGTGCCTTCTTGCACTGGCGACCACTCCCCGCCCTCGTCAGCCTCGGGTGTCACAACTGGCACTTCCTGTGCAGGCTGAACTGGAACTTGTCCTGCACCATCCCCTGCTTGTTGAACTTCCTGTGACTCCAAATGAAAAAATTCCACAAGTTTGTAATTCATTCAAAGTACATTCAATCAGCACCAATAAGGGCAGAAATTATAAACAGCCGCAAAGAACTTACCCTTGTTGCACCATCCTCATTTGGTGCTTCATTTGCTAGTGCAGATTGGGGGAGAGGTATCTCGGTTAATGGTTCCTCTTGCTACTGAGTTGATCACCTGGACTTAGGTCATTGGCCAACTCCTATGTTCATGCATCCTTGAATACTGTGACCCTCAATTCTACATCTTGAACATGTGAAAGTTGGGTAAGACCTCTTCAGCTTCTGGGGAAGACCCATTACCCCCTTTCCTCATTTTCGTCTTCGGTTGCAGCAAAAAAGGGGATAGAGTGATGAAGAGAATGAAGCGAAACAGAGGAGGAGGGAGTAGAGCAAAAGGGAGAACCAGAAAGAGCCATTGGAGAAGGGTGGGGGAAGAAGATGAAACCCAAATTAAAACCCTAGTCAGTTTCAATTTAGTCCCTGAAATTTCAACTAAGTCCTTGAAATTGTGTCACTGAGGTGGAGGCATGGTGGATGCTGACACGCTGTCGCGCACGCGTCAAAAAGCGAGCGGTTTACAAAAATATGTAGTTTAGGGAGCGACAACTCGAGTATCGTCTCACAAGGACTCTTGGGTTGTTATTAACACAAAATCAGTTTTTTTTTTTGGGGGAGGAGGGGGTGGATATGAAATAAAATAAAGAAAACAAAGCAGAGATAAACAATGCAAACTAAATGATTAACAAACAAGCTAAACGATCAACCTACTGTTCTCGGTTTCCCACTATGCTAAACGATCAACCTACTATTCTCGGTTTCCCACTATCATTGGTTCATATAATTCCATGCCCTAAGCGGATTCTAATCCCTTTTCGATTGTAGCATCAATTAACAAGCGAAACCGACGCTACGAGACATATGTTCCTATTCCCGAATTAAGCAAACGGGGTGAAGCACTCGTGAACTAAGCGAACACGAACGAACACACGCGAATTAAGCAAACACGATTAAGTATAGGAACACACAATCATCGAAACAAATCAATACTAATTCTATACAATTTTGAATTAAGCAAACAGAACATATAAAACAAGTATTGAAAGAGAATAGCATTGAGTTCAGGAATTACAAAACCTCAAGTGGCGGCGGAACCCGATTACAGTAGATTAATCAAGGAGACTAGTTCTCCATTACAAACATAAAACCTAAACCTAATGTCGCAGCCGCACTATGAAAAGAAAAGAAAAGGAGAAGAGAGTCCTCAGTTCTGACCTAAAACAACTATAAATACAGATTCTGGGTTGCGATCGCTCGCGAGGCGAAACATGTTTCGCGAGGCGAATCTTATGAACAGTCCTCAACGTTTGGAATTCTCGCGAAGCGAAATATGATTCGCGAGGCGAGCCAGAGAGGGTGACTGTTGCTGCTCGTGCTGGTCTTCAGGCTCGCGAGGCGAAAACTCCCAGAATTGCTTCTCTTTATTAACCTGAAAACAAGAAATAGCAGTAAGTGCTTTATTTGACTCTAAATCAACTAAATTAACCTAAAACTACTATAGAGACTCAAAATGTTGCTTGAAGACAATCAAGTCTAATTTGGGTGAAAATGGGATATAATTAGCACAAAACCATGGTCATACTAGTCATAAAACTAGATGAGCCAGAGGCTGATCAAAATACCCCAAACTTAAACTTTGCTTGTCCCCAAGCAAGCTAAAACTCAAAAACTCAAACTTGGAAAGATTAAAGGTTTCAATCAAATTTGCACAAATTCCAAGCAATCATCAAAATAATTTTTCCTTCAATGTCCCCCCCTTTCAAACAAAGCAATCCCCACATGCATTCACTCTAAACTTTTGAGAACTTTATCATTCAAGCAGTCATCAATTTAAGCAAGGGATCCAAGTTACACACAAAAGGGAGATCACCAAATTCAAACAATTGCCTTCCTCACAAGGGCATTTAGTGTTTCACTCAATCCTCAGTTTGTCTAGGCTATCAACATTTCACTCAATTCACCTTTCAAGAGCACTTCCTATGAATTTGATTTTCATCTCAATCAAGGTTCCCACGAAAACATGCATGCAACATCAAAAGGTCTTTTAAAGGTTGTAATGGGGCCTGACTAAGGGTAGGGTATACAAAGGAACTAGGCTTAAGTCCCTAGGAACTAAGAGAGCATGAGCATTTGATACACTTTTGAATTTCCACTCAAGTTCCTTTTTCCATTTTTCTTTATGCTTTGGGTGACTACAGCCTTTTTCTTCTTTAGATATCATTTTTTTTCTTTGACATTTTTGTTCTTTTTTTTCTTTCTTTTTTTTCTTTTTTTTTCTTTTTGCCCTTTGGCTCCAACCTTTTTATTATATTGTTTTTTCTTTTTCTCACCCCGGAATGACATGTCACGTCCTTGTAGCCACCCCAAACTTAGTTTCTTACAGACCTTTTCTTGCTAAGCTTCCATGCTCTCCTAATCCTAAGATTGGGTTAACATGGTTTTTCAGATTTTTGGCTTGTAACATAGGGTCATCAAGAAAAGATAGGCTAATTAGGCTTAATGGGCTAACTAGGGAACATGCATTAGGGATGGTTCAATTTAGGCCAAATGGTTATTTACAAAGAAAATGCCTAAATCATTTGATGCAAACACATAAACATGCAAACCGAGAAGAGACTCAAGCAAATTCGGGAAAGTGCAACTCAAAAGTGATTCACACAATTAAAAACATGTTGGAGGCTCAAATCCTCACCTAGACATTTTTACAAATTGTTTGACTGAGATTCTATCCCTAGTGTGTGCTTCCCTTCACCCCAAACTTATCATAAATCATGCCATCACAACAAAATATCTCAAAGTTCAGTTTTCAAATTTTTTTTTTCATGGGGATCACTTTTCAATTTTCAAAACCTAGGGGGAAAACAGTTAACACATAACATGCAATCCATCTATGCAAATTCAATAAAACCAAATCAAGCTTGCCGACACAAGACTCAACACACAAACTCTTGATCTTCTCAAATTACTCAAGAGCTAAAAGAAAACAAAACAAAAACAAAGCAAGCATAATTAAAAAGGAAAAGGTTTAGAGAAAACTCATGGAGATGGTTCCACCAGGATCCCATTGTCTGTGATACAGCGGACACGGAATGCCCAAATTGCAGTATGATCCTCCCGGATCCCATGGCCTACAGCATAAGTATGACAGCGGGCGCTTGATAATCATGGTAACTCCTTCAAGTGCAGCGGACTTCTCACTCCCTCTCAGGTCAAAGATGACCTCCTTGTCAACCTTGTCAATAAAGTCCTCCCAATAAAAGTGGGGTTCAACCTCTTGGACTGGCCACAGTGTCTTCATATCCAAGGGTGCAAAATCCAGAGGCTTGAACTCCATCGCTGGTGGTTCCACAGGGGGAGGTGGCAAATAGGTAGCTGGGGTCTCCGGTGCTGCTTCATCTTCTGCACAATCTTCATTCACTGCACTGACAAATCCATCACCTGTTATACATGCAGAATTCTCAGCACACACCACACAAAGGTTAGTGTTAGTATGGTCAGTACATATGGTACAATAAACAGAATCAAAAAAAGCTTGAATGTCTGGAAATTCAACACACGGTTCATCATTAATAGTGTTCTTGACATTATTATCAAAATCACGTCCAAAAGAGGTATTGTCAAGAACATCTATTTGTGAATATGTATGTTCTTCAAGGAGATGTTGAGTTTGCAGTGCAGCCGAGGTGGAGACAATGTGATCAATTTGAATGGCCAACTTTTGAAAACCAGCTTCTATCCTCTGTTGGGATTCAAGATTTTGTTCTGCCATCCGTTGATTGTTCTCTGCCATTTGCTGAAGACTTGCTTGGAATTGAAGATTTTGTTCTGTCATCTGTTGTTGCACCAGAGAAGCTATCTCATCCAAGATGCCCTGTCCTCCACTATGTTGGCTATGATAGAAAGGTTGCTCCTCATTCACTCCAATCATGTCAAAACCACTGCTAAACTCATAACTTACAGCAAAGTTAGGATAACATATGCATGGTGGTGGCTCATCAAAGTTAGGATAATATATGCAAGGTGGTGGCTTATAATCAACATTAGGCAAATACCCATACATGTAATTATCCATGGGAAGCACTAAGATTCACAACCAGACAAAGCAGCCGTAACTAATTCAGTAATACAACAAGAGTCCCCGGCAACGGCGCCAATTTTTGACACGCTGTCGCGCACGCGTCAAAAAGCGAGCGGTTTACAAAAATACGTAGTTCAGGGAGCGACAACTCGAGTATCGTCTCACAAGGACTCTTGGGTTGCTATTAACACAAAATCAGTTTTTTGGGGGGAGTTTGGATATGAAATAAAATAAAGAAAACAAAGCAGAGATAAACAATGCAAACTAAATGATTAACAAACAAGCTAAATGATCAACCTACTGTTCTCGGTTTCCCACTATCATTGGTTCATATAATTCCATGCCCTAAGTGGATTCTAATCCCTTTTCGATTGTAGCATCAATTAACAAGCGAAACCGACGCTACGAGACATATGTTCCTATTCCCGAATTAAGCAAACGGGGTGAAGCACTCGTGAACTAAGCGAACACGAACGAACACACGCGAATTAAGCAAACGCGATTAAGTATATGAACACACAATAATCGAAACAAATCAATACTAATTCTATACAATTCTGAATTAAGCAAACAGAACATATAAAACAAGTATTGAAAAAGAATAGCATTGAGTTCAGGAATTACAAAACCTCAAGTGGCAGTGGAACCCGATTACAGTAGATTAATCAAGGAGACTAGTTCTCCATTACAAACATAAAACCTAAACCTAATGTCGCAGCCGCACTATGAAAAGAAAAGAAAAGGAGAAGAGAGTCCTCAGTTCTGACCTAAAACAACTATAAATACAGATTCTGGGTTGCGATCGCTCGCGAGGCGAAACATGTTTCGCGAGGCGAATCTTATGAACAGTCCTCAACATTTGGAATTCTCGCGAGGCGAAACATGATTCGCGAGTTGCTGCTCGTGCTGGTCTTCAGGCTCGCGAGGCGAATAGCCTCTCATGGGGCGAAAACTCCCAGAATTGCTTCTCTTTATTAACCTGAAAACAAGAAATAGCAGTAAGTGCTTTATTTGACTCTAAATCAACTAAATTAACCTAAAACTACCTTAGAGACTCAAAATGTTGCTTGAAGACAATCAAGTCTAATTTGGGCGAAAATGGGATATAATTAGCACAAAACCATGGTCATACTAGTCATAAAACTAGATGAGCCAGAGGCTTATCAGATGCTGAGTTGGGAGTCCAACTAGGCACTTAACGTGCCACATAAGCTCCCTTCATGGCGTTAAGGGACGGCCATTAACGGAGGGACCAACTTGAATCACAGTTTGCAGTTTCAGGGATTAAGTTGGTAATTTTCTTAATTCAGGGACCAGCTTGATACTAAGTCGCAATTTCATGGACTAAATTGGCTATTTACTCCCCTTAAATCACAATCTGTTAATGTTACGAAATAAGTTAGCTTTAAAAGTAATGGTGTTCCCAAAATATAACAGTATTTCATATGTAACCCTGAAGTATTGTAATGGGCGAGCATGAGACGAACCAGTATTTCATTTAAGTATTGTAATCAAAGAAGAAGAAGAGCAATGAAGGAGAAGAGAGGGGGAGGAGATAAACCGATTGAGTGGGACTGCGTGAGACGTATCGGGCGGCGCCGACGTGAGATGACGCAAGAAGCAACGATGGCGTGAGATAAGGACGAGCAAGACAGCGACGTTAAGGAGGACAAGCAGCGAGGCACACGGCAGGAAGAGAAAGAGGAAGTGCACCAATTTTTTTTTGAACCCTAGCGAACCCCTGTGTCGAGAACGAAAGCAACAAAAGAAAACGAAGATATTCAATTTGGGTCGAAGAGTAAAGAGAGTCATAGAGTGTAATAGGTCTTGGGCCAAATAAATTTACTGGACTCGACACGGTAAACAAAAAATGGATGGAAGGTGTTGGTTAATTTAGCTGCATTATTGGGCCAACCCGAAAATCACCGGACCAGCCTGACCCAAGCCCGATGACCCGATCGGGCTGATCGGCCCGGGCCAAAACGACCTACATTTTTTCGGGTCTTTTTTTTGGAATCCATCTCGTCCTAAAATACGGGCCATTCGGGCGAGCCCATCGGGTCGGGCCAAAATTGACAGCTCTTTTCTTCCCTACCTCCACAACTGGAAATAGAGTTTTCCAATTTCATTCACTAATTTTATTCTTTGCATCTTTTAAAACCTGTACCAAACATTGGTAACTTGTATTCCCATGCGTGCTCACATTCCCTAGAAAATTAAAATGAAACTTATACCAAACGCTACCTGAAAAATCAACATTATTGTTATTTCCCTCTGTTGGGTATTAACGTAAAAACACATATGTCAATATATTAGTGGATGTCAATGTGAAATTTTTCACACTAACAATGCATACTACTCAAATCATTTCCTGAATCTCATTTCATAAAATTAAAGTGAAAAACTAAGGATGTTTATTCTTTTGTTTGGGGAGGATAATATAATTGGAAAAAAAAACTTTGGCCAAGTTTGTTCTCTCGTCAATTCCAGTTTACACCATGCAGGTTCATCACCTTCCTACTAGTGTGTGCAACCGCATTGATATGCTCACAAGGAACTTCATGTGGGCTAGGAAGGAAGATAACTGGGGATGGAGCCTTATGAAGTGGGAGACTATTATTAAGCCTAGAAAGTTTGGTGGCTTGGGTATTCGGGATTCCAGATATTCAAACACGGCTCTCACCGGGAAACTCATATGGAGTCTGCTTCATGATAAAAATAAACTCTGGGTACAACTTTTGTCTCATAAATACCTGTATTCCTTTTCTATTTGGAAGGCTAATATGAAGAACGGGGACTCAGTTGTGTGGAGAAGCATTGTTAAAGCCATTCATGAGTTGAAGGAGGGTTTCACTTTTAAAGTTGGTTCGGGTAATACCTCTGTTTGGTACGATGATTGGTTGGGTTGCGATGCTATTTGTAATCTTGTTGATTACGTTCATATTTCAGATACTGATAAGTGTCTCAAAGATATCTGGTAGGATGGTGCTTGGGACTTTAGGGATATTTATACTATCATTCCTTCTAATATCTTTGATCGCATTACTAATTTTCAAGCTCCTCCTCTGATAAACGATATGGTCCCTGATTGCTGGACTTGGAAGGGGTGCAAGGAAGGTAGCTATTCGGTTGCTTTAGCTTACAGGTGGCTCTTGGAGAGAAACATTGGTTGGGACACCAACCAGAACTGGGACTGGGTTTGGAAGTTGGGTGCTCCTGTTAAAGTTCAGTATTTCTGCTGGCTTGGCATTCAAAATGCTCTCCCTACCAATGTTATGATATTCAAGAGGGGCATTGCCTCTACTCCTTTCTGCCAGCGCCGTTCTCTGGAGCCTGAGGACATCTTCCATTGCTTGAGGGACTGCCCTCATTCTCATGAAATTTGGACCAGGTTAGGCGTGTAACATCTCGTTTATTCCTTGCCCAGCAACAATGTTTCTGATTGGTCCACACTACTCGCTTTTTTTGTTTACTTTGTACAAAGTAAAGAATGGTGAACTACAACAACACGTTGAACTACAACCAAGTAAAGAAGAATAATCCTTATCTCTCCTACGGGAACTACAACAACACGTTGAACCACGAATTCCAAGAAGGCCAAGGTAATAGGAAACCCGCATCGGGGTATCCTCAGGTACAAAAGTCTAAACTTGAGTCTCTTATGGAAAATTTTGTTGCTACTCAAACTAAACAGAATGAAGAATTTAGGCAACAAGGTAGGGCAGTTAATGAGGCAATAAAAGAGTTAGCATTTAAGGTAGATAACGTAGCCATCCATAACAAGATGTTAGAAACTCAAATTGCCCAACAAGCGGGCAATTCAATAAGGCAACCGGGCAAGTTTCCTGGACAACCTGACATGAACCCAAATAAGGAACAGTGTAAAGCTGTGAGTCTAAGGAGTGGTAAGAAACTTGAGAATCCCGAGGCTAAAGGGGAGAGTGATAACAAGAGTGTATATGAGGAGGAGGAACCTACTAAGACACAACCTTTAGAAGAGGAAGAGCTAGTGAAAAAGTGTCCAAGTATGTCCCTCCACCACCTTACCAACCTCCGATACCTTTTCCTCAAAGGTTGGCTAAGGCCAAGTTAGATAAGCAATTTGGAAAATTTCTAGAGGTCCTTAAGAAATTGTACATTAATATACCCTTCACTGAGGCGTTACAACAAATGCCGACATATGGTAAATTTCTTAAGGATATCTTGTCAAATAAGAGAAATCTAGAGGACTATGAAACAGTGGCTTTAACTGAGGAGTACAGTGCTTTAATTCAAAATAAATTGCCTCCTAAATTGAAAGATCCAGGTAGTTTATCTATTCCTTGCTTGATTGGTAACACTAGTTTTGATAAAGCTCTTTGTGATTTGGGGGCTAGTGTTAATCTTATGCCCCTCTCTGTTTGCAAGAAGTTGGAGATGGGTGAACTAAAACTCACAACAATCTCCCTTCAATTGGCGGATCGGTCCATCAAATTCCCTATAGGCATCTTGGAGGATGTCCCTATTAGAGTGGGTAAATTTTCCATTCTTGCGGATATTGTGGTACTTGAAATGGAAGGGGATTCCCAAATCCCCATTATTCTTGGTAGGCCTTTCTTGGCTACCGCATGAGCAATTATTGATGTTAAAAATGGAAAATTAACTTTAACTGTGGGTGATGATAAGGTTGAATTTGATTTAGCTAAATCTATTAAACACCCTTCTTTTGAAGATTCTTGTTGCAGGGTTGACTTAATGCACCAAGTGGTGAAAGAAGAATCCACTCAAGCTTGTGTTGATGATCCATTGGAATTGTGTTTGATTGGTGGAGACTTAAATGCTCATGGAGAAGAAGTAAGGAATTATGCTCGCTTCCTGGAGGCTAGTCACGAAATTTCTCCGAACAAAACAAAGAAAGAAAAACTTGAGTTGAAACCAAAGAGTAAGGATTTGAAAGATGAAGAAGCCCCTAAGGTAAAACTAAAACCGCTTCCTTCCACATTGAGGTATGAATTTCTTGGTCCTAACTCTTCCTATACGGTAATTGTGAATGCTAGCTTGAATGAGTTGGAAACTGAGAAATTGCTTAGGGAGCTTAGAATGCATGGAAAGGTGATAAGATATACAATTGATGATATTAAAGGCATAAATCCTTCTTTTTGCATGCATCGCATTTTACTGGAAGATGAGCATAAACCATCCATTGAGCATCAACGTAGGTTGAGCCCTAATATGAAAGAGGTGGTTAAGAAAGAAGTGCTTAAGTTGTTAGAAGCGGGGGTTATTTATCCAATCTCCGATAGTGAATGGGTTAGTCCGGTGCATGTGGTTCCTAAGAAAGGGGGGATGACTGTTATTCAAAATGAAAATAATGAACTAATCCCTACTAGGATGGTAACCGGTTGGAGAATGTGCATTGATTATAGGAAGTTAAATAAGGCAGCAAGGAAAGATCACTTCCCTCTCCCATTTATTGATCAAATGCTTGAAAGGTTAGCTAGGCATTCATACTTTTGTTACTTGGATGGATATTTCGGTTTTCATCAAATTCCTATACATCCTAGTGATCAAGAAAAGATCACGTTTACTTATCCCTATGGCACTTTTGCCTATAGAAGAATGCCTTTTGGTCTATCTAATGCACCGGCTACTTTCCAAAGATGCATGACTGCAATTTTTTATGAATTTATTGAAAATATCTTGGAGGTTTTTATGGATGATTTTTCTGTTTATGGAACTACCTTTGATGACTGTTTAACAAATTTGTCTAAGATTTTGCAGCGATGTGAAGAAACTAACATGGTATTAAATTGGGAAAAATGTCATTGGTTGCGCTGTCGCGCACGCGCCAAAAAGAACGAGCGGTTTATAAAAATGTAGTTTAGGGCGACAACTCGGATGTCGTCTCTCAAGGACTCTTGGGTTGTTGTTATTAACAGAAAAAGTGAGAATTTGGGGGGTTTGGGTTTGGAAATAAAGAAACAAAAAAGAAACAGAGCAAACAAAACAAAGCAGTTAAAGGATTATCAGAAATGCTAAGGACGATTAATCTACTGTTCTCGAATTCCCAACTATCATCGGTTCAAGTAATTCCAAGCCCTAAGCAGATTCTAATCCCCTTTCAGTTATAGCAATAATTAACAAACAAAATCACTACTACAGATATATGTTCCTATTCCCGAATTAAACAAACGGGGTGAAGCCCTCATGAACTAAACGAACATGAACGAACACACGCGAATTAAACAAACACGATTATATATAGGAACATAACATCACCGAAATAAATCAACACAACACTATACAATCCTGAATTAAACAGACAGAAACATATAGCGTAGCATTGAAGAGAGAAAAGCATACAAAACAGGAATTACAAGAACCACAAGTGTGATGGAAATCAATCACAGTAGACTAATCTAGGAGACTAGCTCTCCATTACAAAAATAACGCAGCTATCTAAACTAAAAGAAAGCAAAAGACAAAAACTGACTAACTCCTCAATTCTGCCTAAAACAGACTTATATACAGCTTCTGGAATCCGCGGACTCGCGAGGCGAACACTGTCTTGCGAGGCGAATCTTGCAACGTTTGGTCTTCTCGCGAGGCAAAGTACGGCTCGCGTGGCGAGGAATGGAAAAGTCATGCCTTCTGGTCTTCACGCTCGCGAGGCGAGTAATGGATTCGCGGGGCGACACAGAAAGGATTGCAAATTCTGGAACAGTCACGCTTCAGGTTCGTGAGGCGAAAGCCTTCTCGCGGGGCGAAAGATCCAGAATTATTTCACTTTATTAACCTGAAAACAGAAAATAACAGTAAGCACTTTATTTGACTCTAAATCAACTAAATTAACCTAAAAATACTTTACAGACTCAAAATGCTGCTTAAAGACAATCAAGTCTAATTTGGGTGAAAATGATATAAAATTAGCACAAAACCACGGTCATACTAGCCATAAAACTAGATGAGCCAGAGGCTTATCAAAATACCCCAAACTTAAACTTTGCTTGTCCCCAAGTAAACTAAAACTCAAAAACTTAAAAAGACTCAAGACATGGCAAACTTAAAAGATTCAATCAACTTTGCACAAATTTCAAGTAATACATCAAAACAGTTTTCTTCATTGTTCCCCCCTTTCAAACAAAGCAATCCCCACAATCATTTATTCTAAACATTTGAGAACTTCATCATTCAAACAATCATTAATCTAAGCAGGGGATCCAAGTTACACACAAGAGGGAGATCACCAAATTCAAACAACTGTCTTCCACACAAGGCCATTTAGTGTTCACTCAATCGCTCAGTTTTTGTCTAGGCTAACAACATTTCACTCAATTTCACTTTTCAAGAACACTTCCCATAAATTTGATTTTCATCTCAAAATGATTCCCACAGAAAACATGCATGCAACATCAAAAGGTCTTTTATGGTTGTAATGGGGCCTGGCTAAGGGTAGGATATACAAAGGTACTGGGCTGAAGTCCCTAGGAACTAAGAGAGCATGAAACACTTCAAAACATTGAAATTCCACTCAAGTTCCTTTTCCCATTTTTTCTTTATGCCTTGGGTGACTACAACCTTTTTTTTTTCTAATACTTTTATTTTTAACATTTTTACACTTTTCTTTTTTTTCCTTTTCTTTTTTTTTTCTTTTTCTGCTTTTCTTTTCTTTCCCTTTTTTTTTCAACCTTTTTATTATATTTTTTCTTTTTCTCAATCCCAAAATGACATGTCACATCCTTGTAGCCACCCCAAACTTAGTTTCTTGCAACCATTCTCTTGCTGAGGTTCCATGCTCTCCTAATCCTAAGATTGGGTTAACATGGTTTTTCAGATTTTAGGCTCATAACATAGGGTTATCAAGAATTAACAGTCTAATTAGGCTCGATGGGGCTAACTAAGGAACATGCATTAGGGGTGGTTATTTTAGGCTAAGTAGTTATTTACAAAGAAAATGCCTAAATCATCTGAAGCAAACACATAAACATGCAAACCATAAAGAGATTCAAGCAAATTCGGGAAAGTGCAACTTAAAAGTGATTTCGCACAGTTTAAAACATGTTGGAGGCTCAAATCCTCACCTGGACATTTTTGCAAATTGTTTGACCGAGATTCTATCCCTAGTGTGTGCTTCCTATCACCCCAAACTTATCATAAATCATGCCATCACAACAAAATATCTCAAAGTTCAGTTTTCAATCACATGGGGATCACTTTTCAAAAATAGTTCAAAAAATTTTTCTAGGGGGAAAACAGCCAACTCATAACATGCAATCCATCTATGCAAAATCAATCAAAACCTATCAAGCTTGCCTACACAAGACTCAACACAACTCCTGAGCTTCTCAAATTATTCAGGAGCTTTATTGAAAACAAAACAGAAATAAAGCAAAGCAAAGCAAAGCAATTAAAAAGAGTAAAGTTCAGAAAAACTCATTGGAGGGCGGTTCCACCAGGATCCCACTGTCTGTGATACAGTGGCCACGGAATGCTCAAAGTACGATATGATCCTCCCGGATCCCATGTCATGAAGCATAATGCCCAAATGATAGACAAGGGATAGAAGCTCATTCCATCCTTCCCTAACTTGCAGCCTTGATATGGAGGTGAGTGCTTGACAGTTATGGTGACCTCGCCAAGTGCGGCGGACTTCTCACTCCCTCTTGGGTCAAGATTTATCTCTTTATCAACAAAGTCCTCCCAATAAAATTGGGGTTCAACCCCTTGAACTGGCCATGGTGAAAAATCCAAAGGCTTGAACTCCATCACCGGTGGTTCCACAGGGGGAGGTGGCAGATAGGTAGCTGGGGTTACGGGTGCTGCTTCAACTTCTGCACGTTCTTCATTCACTACACTGACAAGTCCATCACCTGCTAATCCTGCAGAAATCTCAGCACACACCACACAAAGGTTAGTGTTAGTAGAGTCAATACATATATCACAATGAACTGAATCAGTAAAAGCCTGAATGTCTGGAAATTCAGCAATTAGTTCATCCATCCCATCATTCTCAACACATGCATTTGATTTAATTGAATCATCTACTTCCAAAGGTTCTTCATCATCCCCAAGCACGGTGAAGTAGTTGTCCTCCTGATCCTCATCTTCTATATGAACATGACCCTCAACCTCATATGTCTCCTGTTCCATATGGATGTTTTGCTCTTCATACCTTTCAAAACATGCTATACACAGAACAGTGTCAGTACAATCAGCACATGAATTATAATAGATAGAATCAGGAAAGGTATCAATAGCTGGAGATTCATCACACAATTCATCAACAGAAATATTATTGACATTATTATCAAAATTATCCTCAGAGGAAGTTTCAAGAACAACTACTTGAGAATCTGTATGTTCTTCAAGGGGATGTGGAGTTTGCAGTTTAGCTAAGGCGGCCTCGATGAAAGCATTTTGAGTGGCAAAGTCCTGCTGACTTGCCTCCATCCTCTGTTGAAATTCAAGATTACTTGCCTCCATCCTCTGTTGGAATTCAAGATTTTGTTGTGCCATCCGTTGATTGTTCTCTTCCATTTGTTGTATCATTTCTTCCAGACTGAGCTGGGCTAGTGTAGGGTCAGGCTGATATTGTAGCTCGTGTGTCGTTTGATTCACCAAAGATGCTATCTCATCCAAGATGCCCTGTCCTCCACCATGTTGGCTAGAGTAATCATTCATTCCAAACATGCCAAAATCATTACTAAACTCATAACCTCCAACAAAATTAGGATAATTTATGCATGGTGGTGGTGTACTAAAATCAGGATAATACATGCATGGTTGCTCATAATAAACATTAGGCACATAGTTTTGCATATAATTATCCATGGAGCAAAATAAAATTCACAACCAGACAAAGCAGACAAAACTAATTAAGCAAAGATTTTTTTTTTAATTAAATTTTCTGTTAATAACAACAAGAGTCCCCGGCAACGGTGCCAATTTTTGGTCGCGCTGTCGCGCACGCGCCAAAAAGAACGAGCGGTTTATAAAAATGTAGTTTAGGGCGACAACTCGGATGTCGTCTCTCAAGGACTCTTGGGTTGTTGTTATTAACAGAAAAAGTGAGAATTTGGGGGGTTTGGGTTTGGAAATAAAGAAACAAAACAGAAACAGAGCAAACAAAACAAAGCAGTTAAAGGATTATCAGAAATGCTAAGGACGATTAATCTACTGTTCTCGAATTCCCAACTATCATTGGTTCATGTAATTCCAAGCCCTAAGCAGATTCTAATCCCCTTTCAATTATAGCAATAATTAACAAACGAAATCACTACTACAGATATATGTTCTTATTCCCGAATTAAACAAACGGGGTGAAGCCCTCATGAACTAAACGAACATGAACGAACACACGCGAATTAAACAAACGCGATTATATACAGGAACATAACATCACCAAAATAAATCAACACAACACTATACAATCCTGAATTAAACAGACAGAAACATATAGCGTAGCATTGAAGAGAGAAAAGCATACAAAACAGGAATTACAAGAACCTCAAGTGTGATGGAAATCAATCACAGTAGACTAATCTAGGAGACTAGCTCTCCATTACAAAAATAACGCAACTATCTAAACTAAAAGAAAGCAAAAGACAAAAACTGACTAACTCCTCAATTCTGCCTAAAACAGACTTATATACAGCTTCTGGAATCCGCGGACTCGCGAGGCGAACACTGTCTCGCGAGGCGAATCTTGCAACGTTTGGTCTTCTCGCGAGGCAAAGTACGGCTCGCGTGACGAGGAATGGAAAAGTCATGCCTTCTGGTCTTCACGCTCGCGAGGCGAGTAATGGATTCGCGGGGTGACACAGAAAGGATTGCAAATTCTGGAACAGTCACGCTTCAGGTTCGTGAGGCGAAAGCCTTCTCGCGGGGCGAAAGATCCAGAATTATTTCACTTTGTTAACTTGAAAACAAAAAATAACAGTAAGCACTTTATTTGACTCTAAATCAACTAAATTAACCTAAAAATACTTTACAAACTCAAAATGCTGCTTAAAGACAATCAAGTCTAATTTGGGTAAAAATGATATAAAATTAGCACAAAACCACGGTCATACTAGCCATAAAACTAGATGAGCCAGAGGCTTATCAGTCATTTTATGGTGAAAGAAGGTATAGTACTTGGGCACTTGATTTCTGGAAAAGGCATTGAGGTGGATAGGGCTAAAATTGATGTTATTGAAAATTTGCCCCCACCGGTAAATGTGAAAGGAGTTAGAAGTTTCTTGGGACACGCCGGGTTTTACCGGTGTTTCATCAAAGATTTTTCAAAAATTTCTAAACCCCTATCTACCCTATTGATGAAATATGTTCCATTTGATTTTAATGAGGAATGTTTGAGTGCATTTTATAGGTTGAAGGAAGCTTTGACCACCGCTCCCATTTTGCAAACACCAGATTGGAATAAGCCATTTGAAGTAATGTGTGATGCTAGCGACTAAGTCGTGGGAGCGGTGTTGGGACAAAGGATAGACAAGAAGGTTCATGCAATATATTATGCAAGAAAAACTCTAGATGGAGCTCAAGCCAATTATGCCACAACTGAGAAAGAGTTGCTTGCGGTTGTCTTTGTATTTGAGAAATTCAGATCATACCTTGTGGGGTCTAAAGTCATAGTGTACACGGACCACTCCGCACTAAATTACCTCATGACTAAGAAGGAAGCAAAGCCAAGACTCATCCGATGGATTCTCCTTCTGCAAGAATTTGACTTGGAGATTCGGGACCGGAAAGGGACGGAGAACTTGGTTGCAGACCACTTATCCAGACTTGAACCATTGGAACATGAGAAGGACAACTTGCCGATAGATGATTCTTTCCCCGATGAGCAACTGTTTGCCCTATTGGGAGAAAATGCTCCATGGTATGCGGATTTTGTGAATTATTTTGTATGTGGGATTCTACCACCGGAGTTCAATTATCAACAGAAGAAGAAGTTCTTTTCCGATCTCAAGAACTACGTGTGGGACGAGCCTTACATTTTCTGCAAGTGTGCAGATAGCATTTACAGAAGGTGTATTCCAGAAGTCGAGGTTCCAAGTATCTTGAGTTGTTGTCACTCCTCATCTTACGAAGGACATGCTAGTGCCTCAAAGACGGCGGCAAACATGCTTCAAGCTGATTTCTATTGGCCTCATATTTTCAGAGATGCCCGAATGTTCGTGCTTGCTTGTGTTCCATGTCAAAGAATGGGGAACATTGATCAGCTTCTGGCTCATCTAGTTTTATGACTAGTATGACCGTGGTTTTGTGTTAATTATATCTCGTTTTCGCCCAAATTAGACTTAATTGTCCTCAAGCAAGGTTTTGAGTCCCTTAAGTAGTTTTAGGATAATTTAGCCAGTTTTGAGTCAAATAAAGCACTTATTGCTATTTCATGTTTCAGGCTAATGAGGAGAGCATGAAGGGAAGGACAGAAAGCATCACGGCCTGGCCGTGATGCCCATCACGGCCTGGCCGTGATGCCCATCACGGGCGTGATATGAAGATCCTGAAGTCAGAAAGCATCACGGCCTAGCCGTGACAATGGTCACGGCCGTGATGAGAAGACCAGAGAGATCAGAGAGGATCACGGCCCAGTCGTGATGCCCATCACGGGCGTGATGGGAAGACAATGAAGAACAGAAGTGATCACGGTCTCCTATCACGTCCTGGCCATGATAGGCATCACGGTCGTGACAGACAAGAATTTGAACTGGCGCCCTTGACAGAAGCGGTCACGGCTTGGCCGTGATAGCCATCACGGCCGTGACGTGCGGTCTCTCTATAAAACAGAAGCGCAGCAGACAGATCAAGGATCCAATTTTCACAGTTTACATCATATACTTTTAGTTTTTGCAATATTTGTAATGGAGAACTAATCTCCCTAGATTAATTTGCTGTAATCGGCTTCCGCCGACACTTGAGGTCTTGTAATTCCCGATTGAATTTCCTTCTCTCCTTCAATACTATTCTTTATTCTCTGTTTGCTTAATTCAGTTTGTATCGAATTAGTGTTGATTTATTTTCGATGATTTTATGTTCCTAAACTCAATCGCGTTTGCTTAATTCGCGTGCGTTCAATTGTGTTTGCTTAATTCACGAGTGCTTCACCCCGTTTGCTTAATTCGGGAATTAGGAACATATGTCCCGTAGCGTCGATTTCGCTTGTTAATTGATGCTACAATCGAAAAGGGATTAGAATCTGCTTAGGGCATGGAATTACATGAACCGATGATAGTGGAAAATCGAACATTAGATTGATCGTCTTCGCCTTATTTGATAATTGTTTTTATTCCTCTGTTTTGTTCTGTTTTTCTCAATTGATTTTCAAACCCCCCCCCCCCCCCCCCCAAACTGATTTTCTGTGATAATAACATTACGAGAGTCCTTGTGATACGATACCCGAGTTGTTGCATCATGACTACACTTTTTACAAACCACTCGCTTTTTGACCCATGCGCGACAACATGTCAAATTGGCGCCGTTGCCGGGGACTCTTGTTTGTTATTTTCGCATTTTTTTTCGTTTTTCTGTTGTTCTGCTGAATTAGTCTGGCTACTAGGTCTACTTGCTCTAACTTGTGTGATTTTGATCCTGAAATTGAAAGAACACTGTACACACGCCGTAGAGCAATTCGGGCTAGCACTAGTAATTCTAATTCTGCACTTGTTTCTGATAACATGGCTGATCAAAGAACATTAAGATAGCTTGATGCCCCTGATGTTAATTATAATGGCTTGTGTATTGAATATACTGATGTTATTGCTCCCTTTGAATTAAAATATGGTTTAATACACTTGTTGCCAAGGTTTAGTGGTCTTGCGGGTGAGGATCCACATAAACATCTGAAGGAATTCCAGGTTGTCTGCTCTACACCCTTGAGACCGGAGGGAATAACAGAGGATCACATCAAGCTGAGAGCCTTCCCATTCTCACTCCAAGGTGCTACAAAGGATTAGTTATACTACCTTGAACCAAACTCTGTCTCAACCTGAAACGATTTGAAGAGGGTCTTCCTAGAGAGATACTTTCCTGCCACCAGAGCTGCATCAATCAGGAAGGAAATATGTGGCATTAGACAAGGCAATGAATCGTTGACTGAGTATTGGGAGAGATTCAAGCAGTTGGTATCCAGTTGCCCTCAGGATCAGATTTCCGAGCAGCTGCTCATTCAGTACTTTTATGAGGGATTGCTCCCAATGGACAGAAATATTTTGGATGCTGCTAGTGGGGGAGCACTCGTTGATAAAAATCCAACTGCTGCCAAGCAATTGATTGAAAATATGTCATTAAACTCCCAGCAGTTCACAACCAGAAGCAACTCTGTCGAGACAAGGGGTGTGAATGAGATCCAAGGTCCTTCTTCCAACAAGGTCCTTGAAACCAGAATTGATGAGCTCACTTCTTTGGTGAAGCAGTTGGCAATGGATATGGTTCAACCAGCAAGGTTGTGTGGCATTTGTACTTCTCCTGAGCACCTGTCCGATGCATGCCCTATTCTGAAGGATGAGTCAGTCACTGATTTGCCTCAAGCTTATGCAGCTAATCTCTACAATCAAGGCAACAATCAGAACCAGTACAACATTCCTGACCTCTCCACAAATAAGTACCACCCCAACTGGAGGAATCATCCAAACCTTCGGTATGGGAACTCATATGCACAACAGCAACAACCAATGTTACCGCTGGCACCACCATAGAATTCTCCCCAAGTGACCACCTCTGCACCTTCCGGACCTTCCCTAGAGGACATGATCAAGCAAATGGCTGTAAACAATCTCCAGTTTCAGCAGCAAGCAAATGCTAGTATTCAGACTTTGCACACACAGATTGGACAGATTGGACAATTTCAACAGCGAACGGATGCTAGCATTCACGCCTTGCAGACACAGATTGGACAGCTTGCCACTTCCATGAATACCATGCAGCAAGCTCAAGGATCGAACCAACTACCTGCACAAACAGTGGTGAATCCCAATGCCCCCAATCCTAATGTGAGTGCCATTTCTTTGAGATCCGGGAAAGTTGTAGAGGCAGCCCCTGAAAAAGATGAAGAAACTGTTGAGGTAACTCCTGAGCCTTCTGTTGTTGTTGAAGCTGAGAAAGTGTATGTGCCACCGATCCCCTTCCCACAAAGAGTGCAGAAAAATAAGAAGATTGATGGGGAAGACAAGGAGAGGGAGATTCTAGATGTGTTCAGAAAGGTGGCGGTAAACATTCCGCTTCTGGATGTGATTAAGCAGGTTCCGAAGTATGCAAAGTTTCTGAAGGATTTGTGCACACACAAGAGGAGGTTGAAGGGTAATGAGAGAGTCAATTTGGGGCGAAATGTTTCAGCCCTCATTCAACCTAAACTTGCTCCTGAGAAGGTTACAGTTTCAGCCCTCACTCGTGCAATCGCCACGTGAGTGCAAGGATCCGGGAACTTTTGCTATTCCATGCACCATTGGGGACAGCAAATTCGACGATTGCATGTTGGATTTGGGAGCCTCCATCAATGTCATGCCCACCTCTGTCTTCAACAATCTTGATCTTGGTCCCTTGCAACATACGGGTCTCACTATCTAGTTGGCCAACAGGACCAATGCTCGCCCCATTGGAGTGGTAGAAGATGTGCACGTAATGGGGCCTGGCTAAGGGTAGGATATTCAAAGGTACTAGGCTTAAGTCCCTAGGAACTAAGAGAGCATGAGCATTTTGACATATTGAATTCCCACTCAAGTTCCTTTTTCCATTTTTTCTTTTTGCCTTGGGTGACTACAGCCTTTTTCCTTTGACACCATTTTTTGACATTTTTGTTCTTTCCTTCTTTTTTTTTTCTTTTTGCCCTTTGGCTCCAACCTTTATTTTTTTTTCTTTTTCTCAATCCAAAACAGCACATCATATCCTCGTAGCCACCCAGAACTTAGCTTCTTGCAAACCATGTCTTGCTAAGCATCCATGCTCTCCTAATCCTAAGATCGGGTTAACATGGTTTTTCCAGATTTTAGGCTCATAACATGAGGTCATCAAGAAACAATAGGCTAATTAGGATCAATGCGGATAACTAGGGAACATGCATTAGGGATGGTTCTTTTAAGCCAAGTGGTTATTTCAAAGAAAAGTGCCTAAATCATTTGATGCAACACATAAGCATGCAAACCATGAAGAGATTCAAGCAAATTCGGGAAAGTGCATCTTAAAAGTGATTCACACAATTAAAAACATGTTGGAGGCTCAAATCCTCACCTGGACATTTTCCGCAAATTGTTTGACCAAGATTCAATCCCTAGTGTGTGCATCCCTTCACCCCAAACTTATCATAAATCATGCAATCACAACAGAATATCTCAAAGTTCAATTTTCAATTTTTCACATGGGGATCAATTTTTAATTTTTAAAACCTAGGGGGGAAAATCATCAACAATCAACATTTATCATGCAATCTATCCATGCAAATTCAACAAAACCCAATCAAGCTTGCCGACACAAGACTCAACACACATACTCCTGATCTTCTCAAATTATTCAAGAGTTAAATTCAAAAACAAATGAAGGAAAAGAAAAACACAAACTAACAAGAGAATGAAAATAAACTAAGGAGAAGGGTTAAGAAAACTCATTGAGGGGCTGTTCCACCGGGATCCCACTGCCTGTGATACGGCGCCGAGAATGCTCAAAATGTAATATGATCCTCCCGGATCCCATGGCATGCAACATAAGTATGACAGTGGGCGCTTGTCAATTATGGTGACTCCGCCAAATGCGGCGGACTTCTCACTCCCTCTCGGGTCGAAGATGACCTCTTTGTCAACAAAGTCCTCCCAATAGAAATGGGGTTCAACCACTTGGACTGGCCATAGTGCCTTCATATTCAAGGGTGCAAAATCCAGTCTCTCAGGCAGAGGCTTGAACTCCATTGCTGGTCGTTCCACAGCGGGTGGTGGCAAATGAGTAGAGAGGATCACCGGTCTTGCTTTAACTTCTGCACGATTTTCATTCACTGCATTATCAAATCCATCACTTGCTATACATGCAGAAATCTCAGCACACACCACACAAAGGTTAGTGTTAGTACAGTCAATACATATAGTACAACAAACTGAATCAGAAAAGGCTTGAATGTCTGGAAATTTAACACACAGTTCATCAATAATAGTGCTCTTGACATTATTATCAAAATCATGTTCAAAAGAAGTATTGTCAAGAACAACTATTTGTGAATCTGTATGTTCTTCAAGGAGATGTTGAGTTTGCAGTGTAGCCGAGGTGGAGGCGATGTGACCAATTTGAGTGGCCAACTTCTGAAAACCAGCTTATGTCCTCTGTTGAAATTCAAGATTGTTCTCTCCCATCCATTGCACCAATTCTCCCAGACTGAGTTGGCATAGTGTGGGGTCAGGCTGATATTGTTGCTCGCTTGTCATTTGATGCACCAAAGAAGCTATCTCATCCAAGATGCCTTGTCTTCCACTATGTTGGCTAGAATAATCATTCACCCCAAACATGCCACAATCAATACTAAACTCATAACCTCTAGCAAAGTTAGGATAATATATGCATGATGGCTCATAATAAACATTAGGCATATAATTTTGCATATAATTATCCATACTAAGGTTCACAACCAGACCTAGTGGCCAAAACTAATCCAGCAATGCATCTCTTTTTTTTTTTTTTTAAATTCTGTTAATAATAACAAAAGTCCCCGGCAACGGCATCAATTTTGACACGCTGTCGCACACGGGTCAAAAAGCGAGTGATTGGAAAATATGTAGCTAGGGAGCGACAACTCGAGTATCGTCTCACAAGGACTCTTGGATTGTTATTCGCAGAAAAATCAGTTTTTTTGGGGGGGGTTGGTTTGAAAGATTCAATTAAGAAAATAATGCAAATAAAGTGATTATCAAATAGGCTAAAAATGATTAATCTACTGTTCTCAGTTTCCTAACTATCGTTGGTTCATACAATTCCATGCCCTAAGCGGATTCTAATCTCTTTTCGATTGTAGCAGCAATTAACAAGCGAAATTGACACTACGAGATATATGTTCCTAATTCCCGAATTATGCAAACGGGGTGAAGCCCTCGTGAATTAAGCAAACACGATTGAACACACGCGAATTAAGCAAACGCGATTAAGTATAGGAACACACAATCATCGAAATAAATCAATACCTATTCCATACAATCCTGAATTAAGCAAACAGAACATATAGAACAATATTGAAAGGGAATAGCAAATCAATTGGGAATTACAAAACCTCAAGTGGCAATGGAAACCGATTACAGCAGATCAATCCAAGGAGATTAGTTCTCCATTACAAGCGTAACACAGAACACTCAACCTAATTCGCAGCCCACAAATCTAAAAAGAAAAGAAGATGATCCTGTTTCTGCCCTAAAACGGCAATTTATATCCTTCAGCATCTGCGCCCGCTCGCGAGGCGAGTAGCCTCTCGCGACGCGAATATTAAAGATGGCGCCAGTTTGAAATTGAGTTCTCGCGAGGTGAGACAGTGATTCGCGGGGCAAGACCGATAAGGGTCTTCTCATTATGCCCATGATGAGTATCACGGCCTGGGCGTGATAGCTTCTGGTCTTCAGTCTTGCGATGCGGGACATGGTTCACGAGGCGAGACAGAAATGGTTGCTTTCTCTGGCACAGTCAGCCTTCAGGCTCGCGAGTAGCTTCTCGCGAGGCGATCTTCCAGAATTGCATTTTTCCATTGTTTCCTTCATTCCCTTGGCTCTAAGTGCTTCCCCTTTTAGCCTGAAAATATGAGACAACAGTGAATGCTTTATTTGACTCAAAAACTAACTAAAATGTCCTAAACTACTTAAGAAACTCAAAATGTTGCTTGAGGACAGTTAAATCCAAATCTGGGCTAAGACGAGATTGAAACTCGAATAATTAGCACAAAAACCATGATCTTACTAGTTATAAAACTAGTTAGCAAGAGGCTGATCAAAACATTCAAGGTCAATGGACAGAGGCTGAAGCACTACCTTGGAGAACATCCACTTGAAAAGGAGGTTGCGATTTCCCTCCTCGATCCAACATCAAAGGATTGAAAGGACTATGGTCAAGCTTAGGACCGTAAATAAGCGCTTCTTGGGAGGCAACCCAAGCTTTATTTCCCTTCCTAGTTTGTTTTTGAATTTTGTCTTTGAATAATTTATAAGATTGAGAGGAGAATGATCACAATTAATGGATTTGTCAAGTATTTTCAGGTCAGGAAGGGATGAAGAGTGAAAAGGGCATGGAAAATGAAGTCAGAATTGATCACGCCCAGGCCGTGACATGGGTCACGGCCGTGATGAACCAACAGCTGAAAGTCAGACAGTATCATGGCCAAGCCGTGATAGCCCTCATGGGCGTGATGATAAGGACCCAGAAGATCAAAATGTATCACGGCCTAGCCGTGATGTATGTCACGGCCGTGATGTGAAGACCAGAAAGTCGGGAAGTATCATGGCCAGGCCATGACAGGCCAGCTGAAGCAGAACAGATTCTATCACGGGCCAGTCATGATGCGCATCATGCCCGTGATAAGGGACTTGCCTGACACAGAACGCATCACGGCCTGCCCGTGATGTGGGTCACGGCCGTGACACGCTTTTAACCCAGATTTTAAAACGCACACCCTCCCCTCTGCTCAAACACGACCTAACTCTCTTCCTCCTCTCTACCTTCTCTCTAACCTCCAAAGCCACCAAGCTCTCACCCTTCATTCCAACTCCTCCATTCCTTCATCTCACACTCATCTATGCAAACCCTCCTTAACCCAAACTCACCATCTTCCTCTTCATCCACTCATCTTCTTCTTCATCTCACAACCTCCACCATACCCATTAACCCAAAAATCTTGAAAATTCACCTCCCCCATGACACCCATACCCAACCAACTCTACTCCCTTGCTCCCTAGACCTAACCCAATAAGACCCACAAGCCAAATCCTTCAATTTTGGGTAAACTAAAAAAGTCCCAATTTTGAAACCCTAGCCCCTAAAAATTTGAATTGTAGAAACAGTGCAAGAGGGGATTGTGAATTTTGGTGCTTTGAGACTCATTGAAGAAAATTATGGCAAGCAAGCGTCAAAGGGCAACCGAAGCCTCACGCCCTCGTACCAGAGGAAGCAGGAACCCAGGTAACTATTCTGACTCTGAATCTTCTAACTGAGACTGATGAACATGGGTATGGGATTGTTTTCAAAGATAATGCTCAACAAGATAGATTTAATATTTTGAAAAATAGGAAAATTATCCAAACAAAATATCTTGATGATGCCTGTATAGACACTCTAGGCCTGACTGTTGACATCAACTGAATGTTAGAAAACATAGGGTGGAGCGAGTTTGCTCGCACCAGATACCCTACATTTGTTGGCCCTACTCTGTAGTTCTTAAGCTCTCTAAATGCGGAAATTCTCCAAGGGCCGCATTGCCTTGAGGGACAGATTACATTCCGGCTCTTCAACCAGGATTTTGTGCTAACCCTAGCTGAATTTAATGAAATTTTTGGTTGACCTGTAAGGGGTGATAGGAGATACCCCTTAGGGTTTAGTGCACATAGTTTCTGGTCAATAATTGACTATGAAGGCTGGAGTTTTGACCCTCTGACATCCAAGTCCACAGCCCTTGTTAACCCAAGTATAAGATATATGCATAGGGTCATAGTCCACTTTGGGCCATGCTCCACCCTGAGAGCAATGTGGACACAGGGTCGTTTTTGGCTAGGCACCTCTTAAAGGTCTCCAAGAGCTCGAGTGGCACTATTGTCATCGGTGGCTTAATCACTACCATATGCCATCACTTTAACTTTGATTTGGATGGTTTTGAGACCGCCCCGGGATGGACACGTATCACCTTGCAGGCTTGTGAGGCCATGGGGATGATCACCCAGGAGGATGACACCTACTCCCTGAAACACCCAAGGCATGGGCACCCAATTCCTCTCCCTAACCCCGCACTTTTGGATGTAACAAATCCGGCAAATTAGAAAGTGCCGATGGGAGAGGAGCCTAAGCCTATTAGGATACAAAGGCCGTTACGCCCGCCACCGCAGGCTAGGCCGTCTGGGCACCCATCTTCTTCCTCTGCAGGTACATCGTCCGATGATCCCTATGCGCGGTTCTCGTCCACCTTTGACACTATCCTAATGAACCAGGAGCGCATCATGGAGGAGCAACGCGAACAGAGACCCATGATCCAGCAGCTCTATGACTGGCATCTAAGCCAGCACCCACCACCTTAATGAGTTGTTTTTTTTTATCCTCCCTAGGACTTAATTATTTACATTGGGGACAATGTAAGTTTTTAAGCTTGGGGTAGGGGTATTATTTTTGCATTCTTGCATGTTGCATTCATTTAGGGTTAGTTTTGCATATGTTTTGCATGATCACATGATTAGATCACCCCTTGCTTAGAGTATGCATCCAATTGTGAAAAACTTTGTTCCAAATGAATTGAGACAATGAATTTTTGAACCCAATTTTTGTATTCTTGTGATAGGCTAAAAATAAAAATGCTTGAGATGATCTTTCGATAGTTAATAGTTAGCATGTGGTTCCTTAGATTTGGGTTTCTCATTGATTTTAAACTACTAAATGTGAGATTTTTGAGCCTAAAAGGGGTACTCACTAAATCTACCCCATTCTTTGTGATTGAGTGTTTTATTCCTCTTGGATTGTGTTCTCTAGAACTTGACTTGAAAACATTTTGAAACTTAAAAATTTTTGAAAACATATTTGAAAATGATTGAGGCACTAAGTATTTTTCCGGCCTTCTGAACTTTGACTGATTAAATGCTACCCCCTTAATTGCCCAATTTTGAGCCTAAAAGAATAAAATACTTTTCTGGGTACCTTGATTTATTTTAATGAACGATGCTTGGTATGACACCTTTTAAAGTATTGCAAAAGGGCAAAAAGGAAGTTGAAAAATTAAATTATGGGATGAAAAATTTAAAAAATAAAAAATAAAAAATAAAAAAATATTTCTCTTAAGTTGAAAATCTCCCCTTCTCCAAATAAATAAAAAAACAAAAAACAAAAAAATAAAATAAGATGGAGAAGGGGATGAGAGAAAGAAAGTGAGAAATAAAAAAATAAAAAGGAAGGAAGAAAGGAAGGTGGAAAAGTGAACTAAAGCCCAAAAAGGTATTTTAGAAGGTTGTCATGCTTTGCATTGTTTGATATTTTGTTTAGCCTTCTTGAATTTTCCTTTTCTTGATTTTCCCACCTAACAATTAATCCCATGGCCCCATTACAACCCAAATAAAAGACCCCTTGATTCTTATGTGTTTTCATTAGTAAAGTAGAGATTTGGTTAATAGTCAAGCTTATGGTAGCGTACATTCCTTGAGGAAATTGAGCGAATTGTCATATACGCTTAAACATATGAGTGAGGTGAGAAGAGTGCCCGAATTAGTGAGAGATGTGAATTTAGGGAACATAAGCTTCTAATTGGACTTAAAATTGATTGTCTCTTAGTTTCTTATTGAATATGCCTGTTACTTTGATTTATTACTCGGGTTCTAGGTTCATTGTCCATGCTCTGATTGATTATCTTTTCTGGCCTTAGTTATTGCTTGAGGACAAGCAAAATCTTAAGCTTGGGGTAGTTTGATGAGTGTGATTTTACCTCATATTTCCTTGATATTTTGCATGCATTTTCATATAGTTTAGGCATATTTAATTTGATTTTTTGTTAGTTTTTACCTCGGAACGGGTAAGGTGGTTTTATGGTGCTTGTGTGCAGGAATTGAAGATTAAAATGCTCGGGATCAATTATATTGGAGCTTGCATGAAGACGGAGCTTGAAAAGCAAGAAAATGAGACGAACAGAACTGATCACGGCCTAGCCGTGATGGCCATCACGGCCATGATCGAGTAGAGCTGAAAAGAAAGAATGGAAAAGTCAGAGCTGGTCATGGTCAGGTCATGATGTCCATCACGACCGTGACATGCCAACTGAACCAGACCCTCACAGGCAGAACTGATCACGGCTAGGCCGTGATGGTGGTCACCGCCGTGACAGACCAACCAGCGAAGCAATCTCGAAGACAGAACCCATCACGGCCTGGCCGTGACAGGCATCACGACCGTGACACGCAATATCTGGAATTTTAAAAACTGATTTGATCTGATTTTTGTAATTGCTTGGGATTCAAGTTACCCTACATTATAAATAGGCCTCTAAGGCTCGAATTTGGACACTTTTGGACTGCTACCCATAGACAAAAATTAGGATTTCTCTTCTTCTCAATCTCTTCTCTTCTCTAGGGTTTTCTTTTTATGTTATTGTTAATTAAGATTGCTATGATCATGGCAATGCTTGAGTAGTAGTCTTATTTCTAAGAATTGGGGCTATGCCCAAGATTTGTTTATCGTGATGAATTGACATTTGGTCTCTTGTTAATTTCAATTTTGCTTTCGATTTGATTCCTATTGCTTTAATTACTCATAAATTCGGTGGCCACTTATTTTCTTGTCGTAGATACACTTAGGACGAACTTAGCGGTGAACTTAGGTATCGGATCTATAGGAATCAAACTTAGGACTTAAATCACGATATTTAGAAGCGGTCCTTCGAGGGTTCACTGAATTGTCACAAAGCTTAAAGGGTTCGATTTAAATTCAATTACCACGAGAGTAGGGGTTGGTTTAATTGGGCACGGTTCTTGTATCCCGAGAGGGAACATTAACTTCTTCAGGATAAATTTACCTTCAAAGCAATCTTGATTATTAACAAGGGGGTAGTCAATTTAGTATCATGAGCAGTCTTGTTGGTAACCCAATTCCCGGAAATCTCCTTTAATGTGAAAACATCCATATTTGTTTTGTTAACGATTTTATGTGATTGCGTTTTAATTACTAGATTTGTTAGTTAACCTGATTTCAAAAACCAAATCTTTTCCAAATCTTTTTCTTGTTCAGTTTAATTAGTTTAATAATTAATTGTTATTTAAGATCACGGTCTCTGTGGTTCGATCTTTTTATTACTTGACGACGAAGCCGTTCACTTGCGGATTCGAGGACCATCAATAGGTTCATACCTTGTCATAAGAATGAGATTGATGGAGTTATTAGAATGCACCGTAATATATAAGTGTTATTGTAGGGTTGGTCAGGATATTTAATTGCCAGTAATGGATATTCCGAAGAATCGGAAATGGATGTATCGTAGGTTGGATCAGAATAAACGTCTTAGGGAAGAGTATAGAGTTGGAGTGGGTGAGTTTATAGAGTTTGTTGTTATCCGGGAGAGATTTATATGACTGGGCGGTGATCATTTGAGGTGTCCTTGCAAAAGATGCAAGTGTCAATCTTTCAAAAGCATGGATGGAGTTGTAGCCAATCTTTATGAGAAGGGTTTCATTCCTGATTACTATTGGTGGAGTAACCATGGTGAGACGTTGCCTGATTTAAACTCGGTTGTGTTTGAAGGTTCGTACTATAGAAGTGGTGACCAGAGGGAATAATAGAATCCATACGAGCAGATGATAATGGATCATGCTGGACCATCGATTGGTGTTGTACTAGAAGAAGATTGGGGGGAAGATGGTGGAATGGGTTCCCAATACATAGAGGAGAATCCAAATACCGAAGCTCAAAGATTCTATGATATGCTGAGTGTTGCACGATCTCCATTGTGGGAAGGATGTCGGGAGTACACGGAGTTGTCGATGTGCATGGAATGGTTGAGTATCAAATCTGACTACAATATGCAAGAAGGCTATTTTAATCGCCTCACCAGGTCAGTGTCCAAGGCGTTGCCAGAAGACAATCGGATGCCTACTAGTTTTTATCATGCTAAGAAGTCTGTGGAAAATTTGGGTCTGGGGTGTTTGAAAATTGATTGTTGCCCGAATGGATGTATGTTGTACTATAAGGATGATTCAGCGGAGAGCATAACATGTTGTCGATTTTGTGGTGCGGATCAGTATAAGACAACCACTAGGATGGGCATTGAGAAGAAGATGTCGCTAAAGAAGATGTGGTACTTTCCGCTCGTGCCAAGACTTACAAGATTATACTCTTCGATGGCCACTGCAGCTCACATGAGGTGGCATAGTGAGCATGAGAGGGAGCAGGATGTCTTGTGTCGTCCATCTGATTGAGAAGCTTGGAATCATTTTGATAGGGTTCATATGGCATTTTAGCATGACCCTCGGAACGTCCGATTGGGGTTATTTACTGATGGATTTAATCCTTTCGGGCAGTCTGGAAAAGCATACTCTTGTTGCCCAGTTATCCTAACTCCGTACAATCTTCCCTCAGGGATGTGCATGAAGCGGGAGTTTATGTTCCTAACAGTCATAATTCTGGGTCCGTCTAATCCAAAAGGTAAGATTGATGTGTACTTGCAGCCGCTGATAGATAAGTTGACAATGCTGTGGAATGATGGTGTGTTGACATATGACGTATATTTGAGGCAAAATTTCATGATGAAAGCAGCTTTGATGTGGACGATCAACGACTTTTCCGCCTATGGGATGATGTCGGGTTGGATGACCGCGGGGAATCTTGGTTGCCCAATATGTATGGAGCGATCGAAGGCATTCATGCTTTAAAATAGTCGAAAGTTCTCATATTTTGATTGTTATCATCAATTCCTTCCAGAAGATCATCCTTATAGGCGGAAGAAGAATGCATTCAAGAAGCGTTGTGCGGAGACAACACCGCCTCCACCACGTTTGTCTGGTTCTAATGTATGGAGGAGAGTACAGTACTTACCACTCGTCCATGAATCCCAAGGAGAACATATTCCTGATTATGCCGTCAACCATAATTGGACAAAACGAAGTATATTTTGGAGGTTGCCATATTGGAGGACGCAGCTACTCCGTCACAACATTGATGTCATGCATACTGAGAGGAATGTGTTTTTGAATGTGTTTGACACTGTGATGGACATCAAGCGGAGGACAAAGGATACAAATAAAGCCCGATTGGATCTGGCTGAAAATTGTAATCGAAAGGAGCTTGAGTTGCAGGACAGTAGTCGTGGCAGACTTATCAAACCGGGGGCAAGTTATACACTAAGCAAAATACAGAAAGTGGTCGTCTGTAAGTGGGTTAAAGAACTAAAGTTACGGATGGGTATGCTTCCAATCTGGGTAGATGTGTTGACATTAAGGAAGCAAAGTTATATGGAATGAAGAGTCATGATTGCCACGTGTTCATGCAACGGTTGCTTCCAATTGTGTTCGACGCATTACCGAAGCAAATTTGGAACCCACTTGTTAAGCTTAGCCACTTTTTTCAGGGAGCTTACATCGACAACACTAAATGTGAATCAATTAAAGGATATGGAAGTCAAGATACCCGTTTTGTTATGTAAGCTGGAGCAAATCTTCCCGTTGAGTTTCTTTGATTCTATGGAACACCTTCCAGTTCATCTACCTTACGAAGCAAGAGTTGGTGGTCCAGTCCAATACCGCTGGATGTATCCATTTGAGAGGTAAACAACATCAACTATTTTACTTAATACATATGAAATTCACGAACACGAAATCGTAGTTTAGCTTTCCCTAAAACTAGTAATTATTTGTATGTGTCCCTCTTTAATAGGTTCCTGCACTCCCTTAAACTCAAAGTCAAGAACAAGGCACGAGTGAAGGGTTCCATTTGTGAAGCATACATAGTAGAGGAGACTTCCACTTTTGCCTCTTATTACTATCCAAACGAAGTTAACACGAGAAGGACAAGGATGCCAAGAAACGTTGATTCGGACGAACGAAGTTCAACTAGTCCTCCTATATCAATATTCAACTATCCGGGCAGATTTAGTGTCAAATCAAAAGGATATTTCTTGGAGCAGTGTGACATTGATGCTGCTCATCTGAATATCCTTAAAAATTGTGAAGAGGTGGCGCCATATTTAGAGTAAGTTTCTACAATGTCTTTTATAAGTTCAATTGACATTTATGATTATTAATCGTCCTGCTGTTAATCTCATATATGTAGGATGTACAACAATTTTCTAAGGGATCTCCAACCTAACATTTCAAACGATCAGGTTGATCGAGAAATTACTTCTCACTTTGCTACGTGGTTCAGTAAATATGTAGGTTAAGCATCTTCATTTGTTGCAATACATTTTATCTCCTTAAATATATAGCATGTATAAGAATAATATAATATTTGATTTTTTAGGTACTAGATCCAGAAAACAATGGTCAAAATCCATTGTTGACAAATTTGGCATGGGGGCCTAACAGATGGGTTACATCATGGAATACTTACATTGTAAATGGATATAAATTTAACACAAAAACATGGAATGAAGGAATGCGATCGTGTAACTATGGTGTTTATGTGCGAGCCACCGATGGCAATGTAGAGGATGATTTCTATGGGGTTCTAAAGCGACATCCTTGAACTCGATTATACCGGTTTCCTAGTGATGAAGTTAGTTATCTTCAAGTGTGATTGGTTTGATCCTATTCTTGACGTAGGGACAAAAATCGATAAAAAATATGGTATTGTTCAAGTTAGGCTGTCTCGTATGTATAATAAGGCGCACGACCCATTCATTTTTTTACAACAAAGGCAGATTAGGTTTATTACTCGTCATATCCCGAAGGACATCAAGGCTGGTTGGGTGTTATTAAGATAAAGGCTCGCGGTATAATTCCGATAATGTAATCAACCAGACTGAAAATGATGCTCCGTACCAAGATGATGAGTTTTCAAGACCCCAGTGCACCGTTGCAAATTACGCCGGACATTATTGTTAATTCTTTGGCAAACATTTCGGAAATGGGGAAGAAGTTAAAAAGAGAGTCAATGGATCAATCCGAAGTGGGACGCATCTAGCGAAGGCACATTCCGATCAAGTGAGACTGATGAGAGTGAGGGTGAATTTAGTGACGGAGATTCTACTTAGGTAATTTATTTATGTCATAATTCATTGTGTAAATGTCATTCTACTTAGGTAATTTATTTTTGTATTATTTACACTGTTGTGTAATCATCTTTTCATTTTTACACAGATGGCAGATTCCTCTAGAGGTAGGGGTCGTCGTGCAGGTCGTGGCAGAGGTCGTGCTGCGAGAGTCCCTCCGTCGGCCGACCCACAACCTTCAGATCAAGACCATCCTACCAGGACCTCTGTGGACGGGACACCTCAGGGTGATGGAGTTGCACCCCTACCCGGCCTCATGTGGTCGGGACACGGGTGCTGCACCGTCATCATCCACACCTATGACAAGGCCATCATCATCATCGGGACAGAGAGCCGTGGTCCATCCGATGAAGGATTCTTCTTATCCCTGGGGGGATAACGAGTAAGCTAATTTAATTTTTTAATATATATATAAAGCATCGTTAATTTCTATTTACTTGTTTTTTTATTTATTTATAACATTTATTAATGCTTTAATTTTCTTGCGACTTTACGCATGAGAAGGGCCCTTTGATTCGATATTGAAGATCCTCGCGACGCAAGTTTGATGGTCCATGGCCTACATGGAAGGCCATCCTAAGGGGCCACAGGGGTCAGTTGTTTAAAGAGTTTAAGGTAACAATTTATTAAGTTATTTAAATTAAATTTACATTATATATATATACACACAAATTTCCTAACAACTGTAAGTTGCAGAAAGAATCTGGTGGGACGTAGCTTTAGAGGGTCTCGTCGGGGACATATTTGAGCATAAAGGCTCACTTGGTCATGAAGAATCGACGAACAAGGCTGAGGAAGGGTAAGAATAAGGGGAAGTGGGTGGATCCCCGAGATCGGGAGGCGGTTGGACCCGATCTTAGGGACTCTTGAGAAGTTCCGGGAGATCAGGCCACAGCTCGGCGTAATCGAGCTTCTAAACCCTAACCTTAACCATAACCCTAACAAATCCATTAAATAGTTGAACCAAATTATTTGGTTTGATTTTTATTTTCAGGTTCATCATCACATTGGTTGGGTATTACACCCCTAGCCGACTTTGTCCAATATGACTAAACTAGTCCGATGTGACTTAGCTAGCCCATCCCTACTAAATTGTTCATTTAGACAATTGCCACCCAACTTAGGTCATTATGACCTAACATGACTATATTGACTGATTCGACTTATTTGGTCAAATATGACTTATTCGGCTTTTCATGACAATATTGCTTTATTGATAAAATTAATTTTCTACCTTTTAATCAATTTGTGGGCCAATATTGCATTTCATGTTATAAACTCTAACCCTAACCTTAACCTTAACGAATCCATTACATAGCAATATAATCGATACTTTAAACGCCACAAAATCTGAACCAAATTATTTGGTTTGATCTGTATTTTCAGGTTCATCGTGTCATTGATCGGGTCTTACACCCCTGGCCAATTTTTTACAATATGACTAAACTAGCCCATTGTGACTTAGTTAGCCCAACCCTACTAAATTGTTCGTATAGACAATTGCCACCCAAATTGGGTCAATATGACCTACCTACGCCCTAACATGACTATATTGGCCTGATTCGACTTAGTTGGTCCAATATCACTTATCCGACTCAATGTGCATTTCATGGGCCAATATTGGTTTCTTGGTCCAATTAATTTTATACCATTTAATCGATTCGTGGGGCAATATATTGCATTTTATGTTCTAAAACCTAACCCCAATCCTAAAGAATCTATTACATAGCATTATAATCGATACTTTAATCGCCACAAAATCTGAACCAAATTATTTGGTTTGATCCGTATTTTTAGGCTCATCGTGTCATTGGTGGGTCTTACACCCCTAGCGACTTTGTCAATATGACTAAACTAGCCTGATGTGACTTAGCTAGTCCAACCCTACTAAATTGTTCGTATAGACAATTGCCACCCAACTTGGGTCAATATGACCTAACTAGGCCCTAACATGACTATATTGGCCTGATTCGACTTAGTTGGTCCAATATCACTTATCCGGCTCAATGTGCATTTCATGGGCCAATATTACTTTCTTAGTCCAATTAATTTTCTACCATTTAATCGATTCCTGGGCCAATATTGTATTTCATGTTCTAAACCCTAACGAATCAATTACATAGCATTATAATCGATACTTTAAACGCCACAAAATCTGAACCAATTTATCTGGTTTGATCTGTATTTTCAGGTTCATCATCTCATTGGTCTGGTCTTATGATGTCGTGCTTCTTGCGATGCACGTCATGCGATCCGGCAAGTGTACCGGATTGTCGCCAAGTAATAAAAATATATCGATCCCACGGAGACCGTGATCTCAAATCGCAACTAATTATCAAATTGACTAAACTGGACTTTAGAAAAGGATTTTGAAAAGGTTTTTGATATTTGAAATAAGAGATAACTTGGATAAGGAATGCAATCAAGTAAAACATAAAGTAAATCAATTCATGGTTTTTTTTTCCAGATTTAAATGGATTCCTAGGAATTGGGTTACCAACAAGATTGTTTATGTTACTAAATTGATTATCCCTTGTTAATTACCAACATTACTTTGAAGGCGAATTTATCCTCAAATAGTTAATGCTCCCTCTCGGGTTACAAAAACCGTTCCCAATTAAACCAACCCCTACTCTCGTGGTAGTCGAATTTAGATTGGACCCTTTATGTTTCGTGACAATTCGTTAATCCTCGAAGGACCGCTTCTAACTCTCGTGATTTAAGTCCTAAGTCTGATTCTATAGATCCGATACCTAAGTTCACCGCTAGGTTCCTACTTAGAATATCTACGACACGCAAACAAGTGGCCATCGAATTCACGAGTAATTAAAACACTAGAAATCAGATTTAAAGTAAAATCGTAATTAACAAGAAATCGAAATCAATTCATAACATGAAAACAGATCTTGGGCATAGCCTCAATCCCGAGTTAAACTACTACTCAAGCATTGTCATGGTGATGACAAGCTTAGTTAACAACAACATAAAATAAAACTAAGAGAAGAGAGAAGAGGGAGAAGAAGAGAGATCCTAAATTATAGCCTAAGAGTAGCGACCAAAGTCTTCTCAAAGTCCTCACCCTGATGCCATATTTATAGATTAGGGAAGTTTGAATCCTAATCAAACACAAATCATATCCAAATCGGTTGCTTGATTCAAGTAATGCGCGTCATGGCGTGATAGCCATCACGGCCGAGCAGCGACGGATTACGCCTTGGGCGTTTCTTCACTTTTTGGTGCATCACGGTCGTGACCATCATCCACCGGCTAGGCCGTGATCGGTTCTACTGTGAGGGTGCAGTTGGTGACAGGTCACGGCCGTGATCAGTTCTGACTTTTGCCTTCTTTCTTTTCAGTTTTGCTCGATCATGGCCGTGATGGTCATCACGGCTAGACCGTGATGGTCATCACGGCTAGACCGTGATGGGCTCTGTTTGACTCATTTTCTTCACTTTTCAAGCTCTATCTTCATGCCAGCTCCATCATGGTTGATCCGGAGCATTTAATCCTTAATTTCTGCAAAACAACACCACAAAACCGCCTTACCAGTTCCAAGGTAAAATTAACCAAAAATCAAATTAAATCTGCCTAAACTATATGAAAATGCATGCAAAATGATAAGCAAATATGAGGTGTAATCACACTCATCATCTTACACCCTTAGCCGACTTTGCCCAATATGACTAAACTAGCCCATTGTGACTTAGTTAGCCCAAGCACCTAGTTTTCCTAAGAAAAAATTACATTCAACAATATTTACAATATCAATTTACTTCACCTCTATTTAACGTATGAATTTTTTGATGATTTGATTCACATGGACGTAATAATCGAATCAGGAAATCCACTAAATATTCAATTCATTATAACATAGTAATCGATTCAGGAAAGCATGAACCAATCTTGTTCGGGCTATGAAATTTCAGTGCGCGTTGTCACAATTTATATTCACCGTTGTCATATTTTACTTAAGGTCAGATATAATTTACCATAATAATTTATTATTTGTAATTTATTCAGTAAACCGATTCGCCAAGGTAGGTTAACCAATTCACTGAATCCATTCCATTGACTACTCGATTCCTGTAACCATAATAATCAATTCACGAAACCCTTTACCTTAATCGCATTCTGGACACAACATTCAAATGCGCGTCGTCACACTTTATTCTCGCCATTGTCACATTCATATTTAAGGTCAAATAGCTACACGGATTGCTGACATGTAAATGCCTCTCACCGTTCGATTGTTGAAGGTCAATTCGCATCAATGATTGTTATGTTCTTTCACGATATTTTTTTTTGGGATCCAGTCTTGTTTTTATTCTTATTTTTACTTCAAGCCTAGCATCGAAGGTGAGATGGAGTATTTAGAAGTATAGTATATTTAACCAATAAAATGTAAACGGATAATTTATTATCTATAAAGTGCATTATAATTATAATTTTTATTTAGTCAAATTTAATTTTTCCAATATAGTATTTATAAATAAATAAAAAAGGGTTAAGGTAGTATTTTGGGCAAATCTCCATTTGTTCCATATACATAAAAAAAAATTATTAAACCCGTCATATGTAAAAAAAGTACGCATTTGGTCCCACACTACTCACTTTTTATTTTTTATTTTCATACAAACGACAAAGGGCAATCAATATGATTTATCCGGCTCAATATGCATTTCATAACGAATATTGCTTTTTTGGCAAAATTAAATTTTATGCCATTTAATTGATTCCATGGTCAATATTGCATTTCATGTTCTTAACCCTAACCCTAACCCGAACCATAACCCTAACAAATCCATTAAATAGCATTGTAATCGATTCTTTAAACGCCACAAAATCTGAACCAAGTTATTTGGTTTGATCTTTATTTTCAGGTTCATCATCTCATTGGTCGGGTCTTACACCCCTAGCCGACTTTGTCCAATATGACTAAACCAGCCCGATGTGACTTAGCTAGCCCAACCCTACTAAATTGTTTGTATAGACAATTGTCACCCAACTTGGGTCAATATGACCTAACTAGACCCTAACATGACTATATTGGCCTAATTCGACTCATTTGATCAAATATGACTTATCCGGCTTTTCATAGCAATATCGCTTTATTGATAAAATTAATTTTCTACCCTTTAATCGATTCATGGGACAATATTGCATTTCATGTTATAAACCCCTAACCCTAACGAATCCATTACATAGCATTATAATCGATACTTTAAACGCCACAAAATCTGGAACCAAATTATTTGGTTTGATCCGTATTTTCAGGTTCATCATCTCATTGGTGGTCTTACACCCCTAGTGACTTTGTCAATATGACTCAACTAGCTGATGGGCTCGGCAGCGTCGGATCGAAGTAAATAATAATAAAGCGGTGAGAAACGAGTATCGAACTCAGGGATTGGAAAACCAAGCGTCACTTCACAAATTAAACAACTATTTAGGTAAGAAATAGGTTTGAAAAGATTTTAAGAAAATAAAAGAAACAATAAAGGAAATAAAATATTTTTAGGGTTTTTAAATATGAAAAGAGATTTCCTAGGAATTTGGTTACCAACAAGATTGTTCATGTTACCAAATTGACTACCCCTTGTTAATTATCAAAATTTACTTTGAAGGTGAATTTATCCTAAATAAGTTAATGCTCTCTCTCGGGTTACAAAAACCGTGCCCAATTAAACCAACCCCTACTCTCGTGGTAATTGATTTTAGATTGAACCCTTTTCGCTTTGTGACAATTCGTGAACCCTCGAAGGACCGCTTCTAACTCTCGTGATTTAAGTCCTGAGTTTGATTCCTATAGATCCAATATCTAAGTTCACCGCTAGGTTCCTCCTTAGAGTATCTATGACATACAAATAAGCGCGCGCCAGATTCACAAGTAATTCATGCGATAGAAACCAAATCGAAAGCGAAATCGAAATTAACAAAGGGAAAACATCAAATCATAACATAAAACAGATCTTAGGCAAAGTCCCAATCCCTAGAAATAAAACTACTACTCAAGCATTGCCATGGTCATGGCAAGCTTGATTAACAAAAACATGAATTAAAACCTAAGAGAGAGAAGAAGAAGAAGAAAGAAGAGAGAAAATCCTAATTTTGCCTAAGGGAGCAGCCCCAAAAGTCTCTCCAAGTCCCCTGTTTTTCGAGCCTAAGTGCTCTATTTATAGATTAGGGTAACTTGAATCCTAAGCAATCACAAATTCAGATCAAATCGGTTTCTAAAGATCTATATATTGGCGCGTTAGGCGTGATGGTCATCACGGCCGGTAAAGTGACCGGATTCCGCCTTGGAGGTTGCTTCATTGATTGGTCCATCACGGCAGTGACCACCATCCACTGGAGTAGGTGATCGATTCGCTGTGTGAGTTCCGGTTGTTGGCATGTCAGCGGTAGTGATGGGCATCACGGCTGGCCGTGACGATTCTAACTTTTCCATTCTTTCTTTTCGGCTCTACTCGATGCGTGGTAGTGATGGCTATCACGGCTGGGCCATGATAGCCTCTGTTTGTGATTTTCTTGCTTTTCAAGCTCCATCTTCCGCAAGCTCCATCATAATTGGTCTGAGCATTTTAATCTTCATATCCAAATCAATATCTCCAAATTAATTGCCAAATCTTATCATATCCTTTATTGTTGTGATAGGCAATTATTATTCAAATCAAATTGATTAATTTAGATCCAATCTTTTATCTCAATGCCAATTGAATTATCTTTTAATCATAATAATTCAAATCCAAATTGATTTGGATTCAAATCCGTCATGTGAGCCCTTGCAATTTACTTGGCAATTTTCAATTTTAATTTCAATCATTCTTCTTTGTCCTCTCCTAAAAATAAGAATAAGAAAATATCAGAAAATTAATAAAAATCTAATTAAATGCACACATTGATTCTAAAATAACCAAAATAAGAAAACAAAAGTCTAATTTGGGCTAAATCAAGCATTTAACAAAATTTAATTGATGAAATCCGCTCTGAAATAATAGATAAAATATCATAAGCCAGCGGATTATCACTAGCCCATTGTGACTTAGTTAACCCAACATTACTAAATTGTTCGTATAGACAATTGTCACCCCAACCAGGCCGATATGACCTAACTAGGCTATAACAAGCCTATTTATTATATTCTAATATTTTTAGATTAATATTAATCTATTTTTAGTATTTACAATTCATTATATTTATTTACATTTTTAAATATTTACTATTCATTATATTCTAATATTTTTTAAATTAATATTTATATATTTTTAATATTTAATAGTTTTCGTGCCAAGCAAACCGTTGTTCACCAAACCAACTTATTTGGTTGATTTGTTGCCAATTGGTTCCAACCCAACCAAACCTAAGAAACCTCGATTATGATTGATTTAGTTCTATGGCTTAAGGACAATCAAACTGAACATAACAATATATCTTAATATTTAAAATTATTTTAAATATTTACTACTATTTTTTTAATACATACTATTGATTATATTTTAGTATCTATTATAATTTCATCTTCTATAAATTTAAAATTTATTTATTTTGATTTTTAAAATTTGGCTTTGTTGGAAAATTGCTTACAACCGAAGTAAAATATTTTTATTGGTTCTCATACTTCGCCACAACCAAGTTGATATTTTACGTATTTAATATAAAATTTTAAATTTACTATTTATTATATTATTAATAACAAATAATTTTTACTATGAAATGAAACTATAAAATTGAGTAAAAGGCCCCAAACTAGTCTTTAACAAAAAAACAATGTTACATTTTGGTCCTTTGAAAAATGGAAAGTATCAATTTGATCCTCAAGAATGTAAAATGCGTGTCAAAATAGTCCTTGATTGGGACCCCATGTCCCTAAAAATTGTCCTAAAAAGGACTATTTTGACATGCATTTTACATTCTTGAGGACAAATTTGGTATTTTGGACCAAAATGTCATCTAGTTTTTTCGTCAACAACCAGTTTTGGCCTTTACCCTATAAAATTTTAATCTATATTCGCACTTTTAAGTATCCGACTGGTGTATTATAACTGATTCAATATAACCGGTTCACGCTATCAGTAACCCAATCACATGGGTATTTTATGTAACCGGTAAACACGACGCACAAATGATTCGAATCAAATACACATTTTATGGTACCCGATTCATGGAAACAAAATATCCGGTTCTGGTCTCTCCATTTGCATCGCTACACTGCCTCCCACAAACTTCCATAAATTCCTCTTAACTCCCTCTTTAACTTCCTCATAACTCCCATCATAGCTCCTAGCTACCCTCCCATCTCAACTCACAAACTCACGTCAACTTCAGTATAACTCCATCAACATCATCATCTCATCTCATTGCCATATACCATCTTTGCATCTTATATTCAAACTTCTGACAATGAGTAAAGCAAAGCAAAGAAAGCTTCAAAGAGGCCAAAAGTAGCTCATGATACAGGACCATCTCTTGGTCGCACTAAGGGAGATTCATCTTCTGCTCCTCACCCAAGCCAACCAACCCAACCATCACACGATCAACCTACCACATCTCATCCACCATCCCCCTCTACCTCTACCATTTAAGATACAACCCATACCATCTCAACCATACACATCACATTCACCACCCCCTCAAACTCTATCACCTGAGGTACAACCAACCCCGTCTCATTGGTCCCACTCCTTTTCTGAACAATTCACGTATCCTATACGTGAAAGAATAAACATTTATGTTTGGTTCCAGACTAAGGAGAAGCCTTGGGCTTCTTCGGGACTTTATACCAAGGCCAGTCCTTGGAACCACGATGGATGAGGTGCAAATACTTATGAGATGAAGACTTCAAATTCGGGGAAGATATCATTGCTCAAGGCTTAGAACAAATGGTAAGCTTGCGAGGGGATTTCTATCCCGATCTAAAGTCGTATATTCTACTACAATCTCAATACAAATGAAGAAGGTTATTTAGTTTCAAGTTTCAAGGATAGAAAAATCTTATTAACCCCTCTTTGTTTGGAAGTTTGTTCTTGGATTGAAGAGTGAAGGTGTGCAGTTAAAACTCTCCAATCAACATGCATTGGATGGGTATGACGGCAATGAGAGCTTCTAGCAAATGCTAACGAGACCAAGCATGTATAACCAACTTGGAAAAACAATCACAACGGGTTTCTTAACAATGGAAAGTAGATTACTTAATTATGCCCATATGTACCATAAGTCAACCTCGTACGAGAAATCATGCTTGGGTCCAGGAAAATGGCATCTATCTTTCATGGATCATAAAGATAGGATAATTGTGACTGGCCTTTCTTCTTTCTAAGCGGATGATGAGAACTAAACATAAGGATTCCTTAGGTCTTGTATATACAATTTTAATTAGGAGGTTCATTGACTATATTTGGAATAGATACAAGTGCTGCCGTGAAATGTGATCCTCTCAATCAACAAGTGAATTTGCTAAGTCTGTCTTTGCTCACATGGGAATAAAAAGACAAAAAATGATCATTGGTGTATTGCTCGACTTTGGTGGTGGAAGTAATCGACTTCAAGGTCCAACCGATCCAACGAATGTTGCCCCTTCTATGGTTAGTGGTACTACTTCTAGTGGTGTTGTCTTCACTAATCGTTTTGCACGCGATAATGGAACAATTAGAGATATGAGGCTAGACATCACTTATCTTAATACTCGTATGGATACTCGCTTTGATCGGATAGATACAGACTTGAATGCATTGAAGACTATTATGAAGAAGAATATGCGAGATGATGATGAAGCTAGTGATTAGGGTTCTACTTGTTTGAAAGCCTTGTTTGATTTCCTGTATTTTCATTCTATCTGGCGTGACCACATTCACTACCTTCATCGTTGTCACATATATACACGAGGTCAAATAACCGATTCAATAGGACATAGGTAATCGGTTAACGTTTGATGATAACCGAGTCACGTGCACAAAATAACCGATTCACTTAAGGGTGTCGCTGACGCTCTATTTTACTGATTAAAACATGCGAAATGACCGAGATAACAAATATGAAAAATTTAGTATGGCCGAACCAACCTGGTTTCATCCCAACCGTTCAATATAAAATAAGATTAAATAAAAATATCCAACAATAAAAATAGGTGGTTTTATGATGAACCATCTATCTACTCATCCACCTGGAGCGCCACCGATTAGACAGGCATATAGTGTGGTATTGTTGGTGTAGTAAATTGAACCTTTTCGATGTTCATTTGAGCACCATAAAATTCTTCACCTGAGTCAATCTTCCCAGCAGTACAAGTGTAGATTTAATTGCTGGGATAAAAATTAAAAACATGGCACGTGATTGTGTCTCCTCCCTGGTCGATGGACCCTACAGATACGTCATGACTTACTCATCATGACTTCAAAAAAAGCTGTGGTGGCATAATTTTTTTTTAATTTAGTATTTACATATATCTTTTCGTTACCAAATTTTACAAAAACTCAAGTAGTGGATACTGATACTAATCACAGCTTGTTTTAAAATTTAAAGGAAAAAAAAAACTTAAGTCCTTGATGTTAATTATGACTTATTTTTAATTAAAAAAATTTATAAATTGTGTATGTCACGAATGATTTTCATGAAAATTAAAAATTAAGTCACTTATATGCAATTCATAACTTATATATAATATGAGTTTAATTGATATACATCAACAATATACAATTTTTATATTGCCCCCAATTAGAAATTATGGTTTGAGTAACTTTTAAAATAATTAGAATACAAGTCAATTTTTTTATGATGTATCGATTTATTATTGATTAGTGATATAAAAAAACTTTCCATTATAAATACATATTAATTAAATTCATATAATATAATAAAAATTAGAAAATCGTAGAGTTGAATAATAACTTTATAAAAATAAACATTAAGAAGAAACTTGAGGTTCAAAACAATGAATTTGTTAAAAACTAAAAACAACTCATAGTTGACAAGGAATCAATCAAGGAATGAATTGGGGGCTTTGTAAATCGTTGTGATTCAGCGATTCGAGGATTAGGCTTTTACGGTTGTGCGTAAATGATATATTGGGAAACAAAAAAAAATCATGGAATGACTCAAAAGTTATATTAGTACAATAATATTAAAAATAACATGAATTTAGTTGGTTTGCATGATAAATGTAAGATATTTTACACTACTAGATTCGTATACCCGTGCGATATACGGGTTTGATAATTTATTTTATGTATTATATAAAACATAATTTTTTAATATTACATTAATTAAAAATATAAAATAATATTTACTTTAATTTATTTCTTAAGACTTAAATTGATAGTAGGTATTAATATAACATTATAACAAACGTAAAATTGTAATGATATATTAATATAGCTGAACAATATTACTCAACAGGAACTTATTCCAAAATTTTAAAAGTATATAAGCACCTTTAAATAATTTAATCTATAATTAATTCATACTATAGATTTACTTATATTAATTATATTATTCGCAAAAGGATTACTTTATTATTTTGTATTAACTATAATTTATTATTATTTTAATTTTAATTTTAATTTATTATAATTTATTATTTAGTTCAAAAATTCGTGTCATGAATAGGGATGTCAATTTACCCGTCTGCGGATACCCGTGGATAAAGCCCATAGCAGACGCAGGCGGGTAATTAAGCGAAGTCACCCGTATAAAATAACCGGTAATTTCAATACCCGTTTATAAACGAGGTGGGGGAGGTATCACACTATCCAATCCATGCGGATACATATGCATTCTTAAATTATTAAAATACCCTTTATTATATATACATAATAATTGCTAAATGTATTTAATTACTTTTGTTAGTAATTTTTGTAATTGGATAATGCTTTGATGTTTTCTTAACATCTATTTGTATAAACACGATTATTTTAAATTGAATCACGCATATTTTAGCAAATTTTCAAGAAAAAGAATATATATTTTTTTTGAAAAATAATTTCGAATTCGCAACCCAAAGTGGATATCCAAAACGTTGAATTGGTAAAATGAAATACCACATGAGTAACAAACAGAGACGGATACGAATTTTACCCGATGGATATAGAAACGGGGGGTGCTATATGTGCCCTTCCCGCTCCGCTGTCATCCCCAGCCATGAATGGTGAATTGTGCGGCACATTTGCATAGTAAATAATAAATAGTGTAAATGTACGGTGATGGTGAGTGTAAAATGAACAGCGAAGTATGTGGGAAGGTACAGTGCAAACGAACAGTAAATAGCACTTTGCTTTATTATAAGTATAGATAGATTAACTAATAATAAATTAATACATCACTCAAAATATTTGATTCTCAACCTAACACTTATAAAAGTCACATATATCATGATTTTTGATTGATTGATAATATAAAAACTTTATATTAACAATACATACAAATTAAACTCAAATAACATTCTGAATAAAAAAAAACTCAAATGACAGTGTTCCAAATAATAAGTTGTGAATTGGGTCACTGGGTGGATATCATTCAAGCTCGAGCAATGCTAGCAAACAATGTTTTAAAATTTGTAACGAAAGGATATATGTAAAATCTAAAATGCAAGAGCCCAAGAAAACCACCTGCACACATAAAGAAAACCATGTGTCCTGCCCCTGTTTCTTTTTCTATCTACGGTTTTATTTTACCGCCTTCTTTCAACGGGTTAATTGGATTTATGGAATATAATAATGAATGGGAAATGTAACATAATGGAACGAGAACGAATGGGCAAGTAAGAATAAAAATACCACTAACAATTGTTTGGAAACTGGGGGCGGAATGGTTATAAATTTTTTATTCCTATATTACCTCATTTTAAAAACACTTTTTTATAAGTTAAATTGTTGATTGATAAAAGTCTAACCCCTAACCAAGCTCTCCTACCAAAAAGCTATTTAAGCGTGGTGATATTCTAAAATATAACTATTTATTTTTTCCGTTTTGAAAAAACAAAAACACTTTTTAAAAGAAATAAAAAAATCAGAAATAATGTGATATTTTATAATTATTACTAAAAAGTAATTCAAAAACAAAAGTATCCCAAGTTTTGTGCAGTTAGTCAATCTGCGAAGTACGCACCTACCCACCTCACAAAAGAAAGAGAAGAAGAAGAATAAACAGAGAAATTAAAGAAAAGGAACAAACTTGCTGGCGAGCTCGCAAGGAATTTCGTTCGCTTTCTTGAGTTGATGGTTGGAGCCCCGTTCACGAATGGTTATCGCATCACTACGAGTGATCATATATCATCCCGTTAACAGGGAGGAGTAGCAGGCAGCTGCCCAGAAGGAAAGAGTTGGAAGATGGAAGAGTGGAATATGAACATGTGGGAATGGAGGATAAAAGAGTAAATTTATATTTTTTATAACAAAATAATTTCGATTCATCCCATTCCCCCAAATTGGGAGGGAAGGAAAATGGGGGTATGTGATGGAATAGGGGTGGGGATAGATTTCATCGGGTTCCATCTCATGCATCATCTTTTATACAATCAAACAATGGAACAATTTACCAATTCCATTCCATTCTCCTCTATTATTTACTACATCAATCCAAGCGTACCCCACGGGTCTTTGGATCTCTCGATCTCTCATCTCTCCCCACCGTCTTCTCTTCTGCCCCCCTCCCTCCCTCCCACTCCCTCTCCAAAGGGCCGGGTATATCGAGAAAAACAAGTCGGCTTTATTCTTTTCCCCTCCCTCTCCCGGTGGTCTTATGTTGTTCTTGGCCTCGATTCTCTTATCAATCGTCGGTGTCATTGCGTGGCGAGGGTTCTGATGGATTCGAGGATAGAGGAGGAGAGGAGGTTGGCCGTTCACGTTCGGTTTGGCTGTTAGAGCAATTTGGTTTCCATAATGGATCAGTTCACGTCATCCGATTTTATCTGGTTCAGCAGTTTCTGAGTTCTTAAGGCCACGTTTTTCGATAATCGATCGTGACACAGTTGGTTTCGAATTGAACGGCCATCCGATTTTTGAAAAATTACTAACAACACATTCTTGTATACTTTCCAATGTACTGTTTGTTACTGGATCAAATTAGTTGTGTCACCATAAATTTCATGTAAGACACTATTCAGTGAAGAGTAACAAAAATATGTTTTATAAAAAAAAAAAACAAAGAATATGTTAAAAAAGTATACTGCAAACACCTTTCTTCGGACTTTAGCCATCAAAATACTAAATTGTTTGACCAAAAACAAAAGGAGACAAGTTGGGTTTGCCTATTATTTGTTATCCAGGAAATCCAAAATTGAAAATGCTTGGACCATAAACAAAAGAGATAAGTTGGGTTTGGGCCTTTATTTGTCATCAGGAAATCCCAAATTGAACAAGCTTGGTCCCCTGGGCCTTTTTCTTTTATAGCCCATTACATGTTTCTGCTTCTATTTTTATTTTTTTTTGGAGCTACACTAGGTGTGCCCGGTGCAGATTAAAAATTCAGCGTCTTGAAAAAAATCCCTCGCTTTTCGTCTCTTTTCGTTTTCTTTTTAAATTTTTGTTTACTCATCTCATTGCTCTGCGATTTTTGAGCTTAAACCCTAACAATGGTGGAACCCTCAGACTCTTCAATTTCTCTCCGAATGCTTCCTCCACACTCTCTATCTGGCGCAGGAACCTCGCCGCCGCGCCGAATCCTCCCTCTCCGACGCAGCCGACCGCCCCATTCTGGCCTCGCCTGTCCTCCGCCTCGTCGCCGAGTCTTCCATCGACGATCAGATCCAGTCAAACGCCGCCGTAAACTTGAAGAACCACTCCGTTCACGGTGGTCCCCTTCCACTCCGACGACGGGCAACGCTCCGCATTCTCTCCGATACCGGACTCGAGAAGGGAGCAGATCAAAACCCTAATCGTTCCTTCCTATGCTCTCTGCGAACCCTAAGATTCAGGAGCCAGCTCAGCGAAGCACTCGCTGTTATCGGTAAGCACGATTTCCCGAAATCATGGCCTGCGTTGCTTCCTGAACTCGTTTCGAATCTTCAGAAACTTGCAAGCTTCTGGATTATGCTTCTGTTAATGGTATTCTCCATTGCGAATTCAATTTTTAAAGTTTAGGTTCAGTTATAAAACCAATGATCTTTTGCTTGATTTGAAGTATTGCCTTGATAATTTTGCTGCTCTTTACTTGAGATTTTTCTCAAACCGCTTGGTGATTGATGCTGCCGCGAATTCTGGAGGGGTCTGGATTCAAATTTGGACCCCTTTTGAGTCTCAGAGATTGTGTTGTAGGATATTTTATTCTTTGAATTTTCAAGAGCTCCCTGAGTTCTTTGAGGATCACATGAAAGAGTGGATGACCGAGTTTGGAAAATATCTTACCACTAGTTATCCTGCACTTGAGGGAAGTGGTTCTGATGGTGTTGCGCTTGTTGATGAGCTCAGAGCTGCGGTTTGTGAGAATATTAATCTCTATATGGAGAAGAATGAGGAGTGAGTTTCAAGGGTACTTGAATGATTCTCACTTTGCTGTGTGTGGACTTGGCTTGGGAATGTGTCATGCTTCCTATTAGTGATAGGCTCACGATCACGGCAATCAAGTTTTTGAGCACTGTTAGCATTAGTGTTCACCACACATTTTTTGCTAGTGAAGGTGTTGATGCCGCAGATTTGTCAGGGCATTGTCATCCCGAATGTAAGGTTGAGGGAAGCATACGAAGAACTCTTGAGATGAATTATATCCAGGAGTTTATTAGGAGTAGATATGGAAGGCAGTGATCTTGATACTATGAGTGAGGATAGCTTGTGAGTTAGCAAATAAGTTACATCACATTATGGAGATGCTGTCAGAGGCATTGTTTCTGCACACAATACAAACTTATTAAATTCATTTGCTTAAACCCCGTGAATAATTGGAAGGACAAGATTGTGCTATATACCAGGGAATTTCTCTTGCTACCAGGAAGGCTGGAGACTGTTAACACAGAACTGTTGAGTCAGAGCTTTTGACTGTTGTCCGCGAGTCCAGACTGAATGGGCACTCATGCTTAAGGCAGTGGGATCAAATTTTTACTATGTTAAACAGCAAAGCATGTAGGTTGAAGTTTTTTCAGATTTGGTTGCGTTCTTAGCCAGAATCAATTTTGTTCACTCTTATGCTACAAGTTGTATTGAAAAACTCTTGTTGTTAAGGATGAGGTGGGCAGAGCACGTTATACTTCAGCAGATATCATCCAATTTTCCCCGATGCTGATGAACAATCTTTTCCAGTGCCTCCAGAAGATCCAAGAGTCTGAGGAGAATCAATATGTAATGAAATGCATTATGAGGGTTCTTGGGGTTGCAGACATAACTGTTGAGGTTGCTCGAGGTTTGTATTGAGGGGTATTCTTTATTCTAGAGAAGTTTGGAAAAATCCTAAAATCCAATCTTCAATCATTACTCTCTTTGAGTCGGTTACTGTTCATTCTGTAGGCTTGAAATGTGGAGGGACGGGTCTCTTGTCTCTGTTTTGAGGCCAGCCTTTACTAGGCTTGAAATAATTTTGGTACTTGATGCAAACGAGTTTTTCCCATACACATTTCAGTTGCTTGCTCAGTTTGTTGAGCTAAACAGACCATCCATCCCACCAATCTACATGCTAGATATTTGAGATTCTTTTTATCACCTGATTCTTGGAAAAAATCCCCAAATGTTCCTGCCCTTGTTTATTCTCCAGGCCTTCCTTCAAAAGCACAGAGTGAGATCAGCAAGGGGATAGACTGACTAAGGTGTCACATAGCCCCGACACACTTATACAATCTTCTAGCTCTGAGCAAGGATTTTATGTGCCCAACACTGTCATCGAGAGTCTTGAGTATGATGTTGTGTAATTATATTTCCCATATTTGGGCTGCCCTTTTCTGAGAGTTTCAAAGAAGGCGTACCAGTAAACTCATAAAGTCTCTTTTTGATATTTATGTCACTTTTTCTGACTAAACATGGGCCTTCAAACCTTGCTGATACAATGAATGAGTCCAGCTATATATTTAATGTGATTTTGAGTCAGTTCTGGATACCTAATCTTAGAAAGCTTTGATTACTGGAGCTGTTAAGCTCAAGTTGACTGCAGTTGCTTCAACCAGACTCATCTGTGAGTCTCCTATCCTTTGGATCCTGCTGCAGCTGAATCCTGGGGTGATGGTGAGCATTGTCACACTTCTTTCACGGCCAGAACAGGATAGGTCTGAGGGAGGAACCTGACATGCCAGATATTACAGAAAATGTCGGTTATACTGCCACCTTTGTTCATCATTACAAGTGGGAAGAAGGAAGAGGATCCACTAAAGATATACGAGACCCTAGGGAGAATTTTTTTATTGCATCATTGTCTCGATTTCTACACTTTCCCCAGTCTCAGATATGAAATGTACACCCCCTGTCTATCAGGAATTGTTGATTCAGTGAATCAAGCAGCACTGCACAACTTTGGCAATACAATCTCACAATAGTTTGAGTGAGTACTTAGTTACCCTTTTCTTTTTAATCTTGCTTGTTGGGGTTGCTTTCAATGAATGTCCCTTCGGTTAGGATTAGAAATATTATAGTTCAATAATATTGGTGTTTGTAGAAAATGTTTTTATACTACTTTTTTGTTGTTATTCATCTCATTTATGTATCAAACTAGGTTTATAACCTATGACCCTTTTGTTTGGGTGGGATTTTGTTGTTTTTACTCCTGTAATATGTGTATCAGTTTTGTTTACAGGGAGGGTGGACAGTTTTATACAAATGTACTTTTATCATTTACAACTTCATTATTCTGACTTGTTAGGGATTGAAGTTTACTGAATTGGTATATACAGCATAGGAGTGACCAGGTGGATATCCCTAAAATAACAAATATATATAAAAATAGAACCTATACTTAGAAGTTACAGGCTTACAGCCATTACTCAATAGTCTCATAATAACTTCAATCGATCAAAGATTTGAATTTTAAAGAATATACTTTTGGGTTAGGGTTCCAAAAGTACCAGGGACCTATTTGAATTTTTTTTCAAAAGTTCAAGGACCCGTAAAAAACGAGTGGATGAATTACTTAACGGATACTACTTTAAACCCCTAAGGAAAAAGTGGCATCAGGGGGCCAATTACAAGTTTTCTAAGTGTTCAAGGACCCAATTACAAGCTTTAAAGTATAGGGATCTTTTGAACATCCCAAATAGTTAGGGACCTTTCAGATCATTTAACCTATATTTGATTGTAATGGTGAAGGTTGAAACTTCTGTTACTGCCCACATTCTCTATGCTCTTCCTCATTTATTGTTGTGCTTCTAGTTTCCGAATTTGGCCGAGTAATGATTAATGAGAATGGTAGAAGTGGTCGTCCCATTAATGTGTCATTCTACTACTCCCGTCTTATGCAGTTATGCACGTGGGACAAAATACAGAATTACTGTGTGGTTACTGAGTCCTACTGTCCATTTATGAAGTAGCTAAGGCCACTTTTGCACTGCTACAACGAGGTTTTAGTCGAATAATATATCCCTCATCCTTACTGCTGCAGTCATGATCTTTTATTTGGTGATGTTGTGGGTGGTTTCTGTTAGTCTCAGGTTGAATCCATGGCATGTCTTTGAAATGCCATGCGTCTCTGCTGGGATTGTCAGTGTGTTCCCTTTCTCTCATTTTCTTTGCAGTTTCAGTTGTCCATGAAGTCATGTGAGCAAATTGCTAATGAATATTTGCGTTCAGTTTTTAAAGTGTCAACTTGTGCACCGTTAAAGTAATTACATTTATATCTTTTTATGTAGAAATGCCTATTGAATCAAAGATCAGGTACATCACATCTATCAGGGCTTGTTTGTGAGTTTGGAGGAAGACTTTAGAAAAAAAGAATGGGGAAGGAAAGATAACCCCCAAAATCCTCCTCTAGTTAAATTTTTTAATTACCCCAAATTGGAGGATTTTGATTCTTTTGTTATACCCCATGTACTATTACATAGTGATTCTCAAGTTGATGAGAAATATGAATAAGCTGCACCATTTTGTTGAATCTGCCTACCCTAACAACTTAATCTGCTCTATCAAAATGATTAACATAAAAGCAGTATATCATGCAGGAATAGTCCCTTGTTTATGTAGGTAGTTTCGTCTTTGGGAGTGAATTCCTACCATATTGTTATCCTCGTTCTTTAAATGCTAGTTTACCACTTTGGAGCCTAGTTCGATGCTAGCAAGCCCACTCTCGAACGGCGAAGTCTAAAGAGCTGATTTTGCACCAAATTTCTTAGATCTCACAATCACTGAAATCAAAGAAGGAACATTTTTTTCTATTTTTCTTTTGTTCTAATTGTATGTTTTCATTATTATTTCTTCCGGGTTGTCCTTATTTTGACTTCTGCAGAGTCAGGTAGGATTTCTGTAGGGCTTATTTAGAATAGAAAGACTTTGTAAAAAGTCCGAAGTAAGATTTCAGTGTTTTTCGGGTAAGGAAAATATATGGGGCTAAATGATAGCGGGCGGGGCTAAGGAGATGTTAAGTAAGTCTATTAAAACCCCACTGAAAATACAACAGAACAAAACAATAATTTCGTGTTTACATTTTTGCGCAGGTTCAGGAAGCACAAAATGTTTTTAAAAAGACTACTAAATTCTTTTTAATATCATGTATTCTTTTACGGGAAGTATGCACTCTGAAAATACTCGAAATTTCATGACTCGAGTGGTCGGGGGTTTGAATGCCCTAATTCTCCTGTGTATAGATGGCACCCGATTGGGAAGAGAAAACTCAGCATATGTGCTTGACAGTTCGCGATGGAAATTGCAATTACTACGATGATGGATACTTAATACCCATAACATGATTAAAAAAACAACATATAATATATTGTGAAGAAGAACAGACTTGATACATTTGAAGTCGTAATCCCATCCCATGGGCCGGAATGGTTAAGAAAAACAACACTCAGCTTTTAGTCTCACTCTCACATCCGTTGTAACTTAACACCCACAATGCTTTGTTTGATTGTGAGGAAGAAAAGATGAGAAGAGAGAAAGAGGTGAGAAAGAGTATGAGTAATATATAAAAATCACAGAATTGAGTGTATCTGACAGCAATATTGTCGTGCTGTAAGTAGAGAATAAGAGAACGATGCGTGTGTTCTTTCCTCTTTATTTGCTGGATAAAAAGTGAAAAGAGGAAAATTTAATTGTTTAAAGATAAAAATACCTAACTAAAAATCAATATACAAATATTTTAATTTTATTAATTAAGTTAATTTTAAACAATCAAATAATTTAAATTGATTTAAGTTATTTTAACTAATAAAATTTATTAGTTTA